>JAVJIX010000031.1:2000000-2600000 GCA_036785185.1 Paratrypauchen microcephalus | reverse complement strand
AGGGCGGACTCTGGCTGTTTTTTAGGTGATAGAAACCTATTTTTGTGATGTTCTTGATGTGTGGGATAAAAGTCAGCTCAGAGTCAAAAATGACGCCCAGGTTTTTCACTTGAGGAGATGGGTTAAAAGACTGTGCTTGTAGTTTGGATAAAAGTTTCTCTCTCTCGGCCTCAGGACCGATGACTAAAACCTCAGTTTTGTCCTGGTTAAGCTGGAGAAAGTTTCTTCCAGGATTTGATATCTAGAATGCAGTTAAAAAGAGCATCCATTGGCCTGGTGTCACCAGGAGACATGGAAATGTAAAGCTGCGTATCATCTGCAGAGCTGTGGAAGTTGATTCCATGTCTCCTGATGACGCCGCCAAGGGGGAGCATGTACAAGTTGAAAAGTACAGGGCCTAAAATGGAACCCTGGGGGACACCACATGTGATTTTATGGATCTTGGAGGAGCATGTGTCCATACTCACCAAAAATGTTGTCTGTCAGATAGGACGCGAACCATTTGTGAACAGCACCAGAGAGGCCGAGGTGTTTTAGGCGAGTTAAAAGAATAGTGTGGTCTACTGTGTCAAAGGCAGCGCTCAGATCCAGCAGAACCAACACAGTCACCTTTTGAGAGTCACAGTTTAGTCTAAAGCCAAGGCAGTCTCGGTGCTGTGGTTCACTCTAAAACCAGACTGAAATTTTTCCAAAATGTTGTGATCATCTAGAAATTCATTTAGTTGGATAAAGACAAGTTTCTCTTAAATCTTGCTTAAAAATGGTAAGTTGGACACTGGTCGGTAGTTGTTAAAATCGTTAAAATCTAAATTGCTCTTCTTCAGCAGGGGCCTCACCACCGCCGCTTTGACGGCAGTGGGAAAGACCCCTGTCTGAAGAGAGCAATTCATCATGACCAAAAGTTCATCCCTAAAAGATCCATAAAATGACTTAAAAAATGGAGTGGGGATTGGGTCTACGAGACATGTGGTGGGCCTCACTGAGGAGAAGACCTTGTCAAGCATCCCGGCATTAACCAAGGCAAAACTGTCCAGAGTTTACTCTGGGCGAGACAAACACTCAAGTGTGTTAGAAACAGAGCTTTGACAAGATAAAATATCACATCTGATAGTGTTTATCTTTCCCTTGAAGTGGTCAGCAAACTGCTCGCAGAGAGTCAGTGGGTGTCAGGTAAAACGCGTTAGAATCGGGGTTTAGAATGTTTTCAATGGTTGAGAAAAGAACTTTTGGATTATTTTTGTGGTTCGTGATTATTGTGAAGAAGTAACGATTTCTTGCATTCCTTGTGGCATTGTTATGTGATCGTTGTTGATTGATGAATAATTGGTGGTTTATTGTTGTTTTGTTTTTTCTCCATCTGCGTTCTGCCCTCCTGCACTCTCTCTTGGATTTTCTCAGATCTTCATTTACCCATGGAGGTTTTGATTTGGTTTTAACGTTTTTGGTTTTGAGTGGAGCAACCAGATCCAGGGCTGACCAGTCTGCTGCTGAAATCGTCAATAATGAAATCACAGGAGGCAGGTAAAACCATGAGGGATTTTTCTCTAACACCTCAATAAAATTTGCTGCTGCTTCAGGGGTCAGATGGCGCTTCCTCACAGTTCTCACAGAGGTCTCCCGCTGTATAAAACCAGTGATATCAAAAAACACACAGTAGTGGTCAGACACGGCCAGGTCAGCAACAGAGGACACCCTAGTGGTCAGGCCATAAGTAATGACCAGATCCAGAGTGTGCCCCTTGTTGTGAGTCGGCCGTGTGAAGTGCTGAGTAAAATCCATATAATTAAGAACATTCAAAATTTCATTTGCAATAGGGTCTGAAAGGTCATCTATGTGCAAGTTAAAGGAAAAGTAACGTTATTTTACAATCTGAGCCTTCTTTCGGTAATAAAACAAGTCGTTTGACTCACCCATATCACGTTCGTGTCATTTGGAGCCGTTTGGTGAAAGTTATATTGTAGCGTATCCGTTAACATGAGTATTCGGGGCATTACTTTGCGGTCTCCAAATAACACAAACTTTAGCACTTTTCAAATCATAGAAGCCCGATGTCTTTAGTCTACGATTTCGTTTGAAGCAAAAGTGGCCTGTAATCCGAGATTTATCCATAGTTTTCAGCTTTGCGTTTCATGTTTGGGTCCCGGGAGCTGAGAGCACAGTCCGCGCATGCGCACTGGCCTCCTCATCTACTCGAAACTATGGCTAAATCTCGGATTACAGGCCACTTTTGCTTCAAACGAAATCTTACATTAAGACATTGGGGCTTCTATGATTTGAAAAGTGCTAAAGTTTGTGTTATTTGGAGACCGCAAAGTAATGCCCCGAATACTCATGTTAACGGATACGCTACAACATAACTTTCACCAAACGGCTCCAAATGACACGAACGTGCTATGGGTGAGTCAAACGACTTGTTTTATTACCGAAAGAAGGCTCAGATTGTAAAATAACGTTACTTTTCCTTTAAAATCATGGTTATAATAATCATATTAAATGAATTGTGTAGAATAGATAGAAACTCAGAAAACTCACTGATAAAAACGTTGCATTTTCTTGGTGGTCTGTATATGGTGACACATAAAATTTGAGGGTTGATGAAAACAAATGGATATTCAAAACTCGTAAAATTGCTTAATAAAATAGGTTTGGTGGCCAGAGTGCTTGCACATATAGAAGCAGTGCCACCTCCCCTTTTACCGTTCCTAGTTGAAAATGAAAAGTTAAAAGTGGGTGGTAAGGCCTCTGTGAGAACAGCTGGCGCGTCTGCACATAACCACGTTTCAGTTAAAAAGAAACAGTCAAGTTTGTGGTCTAGAATCAGGTCATTAACAATAAAGGATTTGTTCAGCAGAGAGCGGACATTTAAAAGGGCCATGTTTAAAGTTAGCTGAGAGTGAGTAGCGATTGAAATTTGCGACTAGTATACGCCCATGGACCACTATGGAACCTACAGGACCACTGAGGGATTACAGATATATGACCACATGGGAATTCCATAGTCTAAAAATGATTTATTATCAATTTAGTAACAGAATTGCACTGAGCACTGAATCTTTTCCTTATTATCAAAATCTTCAGACTTCTAAACCATCACTGTTGTGCTCTCAACATAGAAGTTTCATTGCAGAGGCAGTGATCAATTTAAACAATGCACTTTAAGACTGCAGAAGGCACTTTATATTTATATATGTACTTATTTTATCGTTGACTAAATTATGATTTACTTGCTGTGGTTTGTGTTTTTAATATGTTTTAATTTGTCTGTTTGAATTTGTGTGTAAATGATGTGCACTCCATGCTTCTTGCACTCCTTTCTTCAATTTGGTTTTTATACTGCAAATGGCAAATAAACTGAACTGAACTCCAGCTTCCTACCATGTGTGTTGTCCCTGTCAGGAGACTGAGCAATGGGAAAGACTCGGAGCAGAGCTTTAAGCACCAGAGAGAAGGAGTTTGCCAGCAGGGGGCGCAGTGCTGGAGAGAGGGCTCGTCCTGCTGGGGCCAGAGCTCTCTGTGAGGCTGGGACAATGTTCCTCATGGCTCTGCTGAAGTCTCCAGAGGCCAGGACGATGGAGGAGATGTCCAGCTGCAGTTTGACACTGCTGCCGTAGATCTGAGGGTAACGGCGCCTTAAGGCCACCAGGGCGGCCTCGGTACAAAGTGCTTTAATGTCTGCCCCACAGTAGCCTAGAGACAAGAAGATATGTTTACATGCAGAACACAATCTGATTATTACCTCTCCAGTTTTCAGGTTATTGAAATGTCAAAACAGTTACATCTAAAAAGAAAATTGTGAATTGTGTTACTCACAATCACACGCGCACAATCACACACACACACACACACACACGCACGTTCTGTGTTCATGTTCTTACCCACACATTTTTCAGCAAGTTCATCTATAAATGGCTCAGATAGTTTGGGATTCCAGTCCCTCGTGTGGATCTGCAAAATGTGCTTTCGGGCCTAAAAAGACAAAAAGAACAGCAAACTCACTATTTAGGCTGACTATTACAAGAGGGAATGAGAAGCAATAAGTAGGTCTGTGGAATTAATCAAATTTATCTATTAAAATTAAGTGTGTGAATAGCCTGGGTTTTTTTAATCGAGAGGTCAACAGTTAATTCCAATAATGCCATACTGTGGAACATTACAGGCAACATCTCCATGGAGACACGCTGGTGATGGACCTGAAAGTTGCACAGTGCACCTTTAAACGCATACTGTGTATCATTTCTGGTGGAGGAGAAGCTTTTTTCTTGTCGCTATCCATAGGGTTCAAAATAAATGAAAAATGTTAACTGTCAATGGTCTTAATTTAATACAAAATACAATAAGTTTGCTTCGGGGGAAAAAGTCCTCAAAATATCACACAACAGAAGTCAAAACCCATGAATAGATATTTTGTCTGGAATATTCCACAGTATGGCATTCATGTAAGTGGAGACAAACAGCTGGACAAGTTGTTTAAATGAGAAAAAGGTTTAGTGCCATATTGTGGAACATTCCACGGATACCAACAACATCTACATGCAGACAAGCAGATGGACTCCAACAGAAAGCATGTGGTTTGAAGCAGAGTTCAGATTTTGGAGGAAGACATTTGGCTATTCTTTTATTTTAAATTAATAAAAAAGTCTGTTGTTAATATTCAGAAAATGTATATTGAAAGCATTGTTACGCGTTTTTATACACTATATTCCCAAAAGTATTCACACACCCATCCAAATAATATTTTAAAGGGATATGCCACCCCCAGATCAAACTTGGGCATCTCCCCACAGTCCAGAGACTAAAATAAGTGGTGGAAAGCGTTTTTCTGGTGATCCAGCGATTGTCCGAGTCTGTCGCCACTGACCGCCGCGGTAGCTGCAGCTCCTCCGCGTATTTGCTGGAGGCTAACGTCGCCAACGGAAGATTTCGGCCAAAAGGAATTTATTTGCTCGATACTTTTCCCAATTACTTTCTGTATAGTGCGCATTCATATCGAGTGCAAATAAATGTGCAAATCAACACGGAGAGCTTGACTTTTTCATTTTGGGTGGGAACTATTTTTCAGTGCGGAAATACACAGCCGAAGCACAAAGCACGCAGCCTAACAGGGGAATCCCAGCCCCCACCTTCCGTAAACAAAGCACAACACGGTACGACACCAGCCTGTACTGTCTGTGGAAACAACAACTTTTTACTGTATGTGCAAGAAAAACATACCGACATCACCAGAGAGTAGTCTGATCATTTACCGGGTATTAGTTATACTACTTACTCTGTAGACAGCTGTCCATTGGGTCCGCTCGGTTTATTTTTCCTTTTCCAGTTCACTTTATCGCACCGGATAAAGTTGCTATGTGCTCTCCTTGGCTCATCGCCTTCAGTAGTCGTAACATCCAGTCTTCAACTCCTGCAACTCCTTTTCAGTGTAGACTGGTTCAAAAAGGTAAGGTCTGGGATTTCGGAAGTCAAAGTCATCATCTTGGTCTGTAATGTAATCTTCAATGTCTTCAATCTCCATTACAACTCGTGTTATCAGCTAGCTAGCGCTGTATAAGTGATTTGATCCACATAGGGAGACGGAGCTTTGTTTACGGAAGGTGGGGGCTGGGATTCCCCTCTTACGCTGCGTGCTGTGTGCTTCGGCTGTGTATTTCCGCACTGAAAAATAGTTCCCACCCAAAATGAAAAAGTCAAGCTCTCCGTGTTGATTTGCACATTTATTTGCACTTGATATGAATGCGCACTACACAGAAAGTAATTGGGAAAAGCATCGAGCAAATTAATTCCTTTTGGCCGAAATCTTCCGTTGGCGACGTTAGCCTCCAGCAAATACGCGGAGGAGCTGCAGCTACCGCGGCGGTCAGTGGCGACAGACTCGGACAATCGCTGGATCACCAGGAAAAA
The DNA here is from genome assembly GCA_036785185.1 of Paratrypauchen microcephalus. Lineage (NCBI taxonomy): Eukaryota > Metazoa > Chordata > Actinopteri > Gobiiformes > Gobiidae > Paratrypauchen > Paratrypauchen microcephalus. Next base: position 2,594,102 of record JAVJIX010000031.1, on the reverse strand, counting down.
GCTTTCGACCACTTATTTTAGTCTCTGGACTGTGGGGAGATACCCAAGTTTGACCTGGGGGTGGTAGACCACGTAAACTGACGGGGTGGGGTCAGCGGATGCTGAGGCAAATGGTGCGCAGAAGTTGCCAACTTTCTGCAGAGTCAATCACAACAGACCTCCATACCTCATGTAGCCTTCAGATTAGCTCAAGAACAATGTGTAGAGCTTCATGGAATGGATTTCCATGGCCGAGCAGCTGCATCCAAGCTGTACATCACCAAGTGCAATGCAAAGTGTCAGATGCAGTGGTGTAAAAGCACGCCACCACTGGACTCTAGAGTGAAGGCGCATTCTCTGGAGTGATGAATCACACTTCATCTGGCAAACTGATGGGCTTGGCGGTTGCCAGGAGAACGGTACTTGTTGTATCTGTTGTACTTGTAGTTTGAAAGTGATGTGTGTGAATGTTGGTGGTCAGAGGAGCCGATGGCGCAGATTGGCAGCCTCGCTTCCGTCAGTCTGCCCCAGGGCAGCTGTTGCTACAATAGTAGCTTACCACTCTATCACTGTCCTGCCTGGTTAGTGGGGAAACCAAATTTCGAATTCACTCTATGTACATGTACATGATTGTTTTCGACAATAAAGCAAACTATGACTATGACTATGACCACCGAGTGTGGAGTGAATTAATAATGAACTGTAAAGCGCTTTGGTTGTCATGAAAGGTGCTGTATAAATGCAATGAATATTATTATTATTATTATTACTACTATTACTATTACTACTACCACTACTACTACTAGTCTGACTGCATTGTGCCAAGTGTAAAGTTTGGTGGAGGGGGGATTATGAATGCTTCAGCATAGAGACTGGCCTGCACAATTGGAATTGTCCAAAATCAACTTTGTGGGAACAGTTTGGAGATGGCCCGTTCCTCTTCAACATGATTGTGCACCAGTGCACAAAGCAAGGTCCATAAAGACATGGATGAGAGAGTTTGGTGTGGATGAACTTGACTGGCCTGCACAGAGTCCTGACCTCACCTCGACAGAACACCTTTGGGATGAATCAGAGCGGAGACTGAGAGTCAGGCCTTCTCATCCAACATCAGTGTGCGACCTCTCAAATGGAAGACTGGTCAAAAATTCCCACAACCACACTACTAAACCTTGTGGACAGCCTTCCCAGAAGAGTTGAAACTCTTATAGCTGCAAAGGGTGGACTAATGTCATGTTAAACACTATGGAGTAAGAATGGGATGTCACTTAAGTTCATAAGCGAGTCAAGGTAGGTGAGCTGAATATTGACAATATAGTGTATAAGTGGACACAAGCAGTCGTGAGGAGTTTCCTCCGAAGAGTGGCTGGGCACTCCCTTAGAGATAAGGTGTTGAGCTCAGTCACACAAAAGCAGCTTGAAGTACAGCTGCTGATCCGCCGCATAGAGAGGAGCAGGTGAGAAGCCTCCCTGAAGAGGTGTTCATTTCCCACCAGGAGGAGGTCCAGGGGAAGACAGCTTTAGGCCCTGTCCCCACGACAACGTTCCTGTTTTTTTTTTTTTACCCGGGGTGAAAAAAAGTCTCGTCCAGACACGTGTTGGATCAGAAAACCTTCGCGTCAAGATGAGCACGGAGCGCTGAGTGAAAACGATGTAGTACATATGTCACACCGATAAGTGGCGCTGTAAACCGGAAAGAGCCAGAGCCACCAGTAACGCAAGACTACAAAGAGCACATGCGCAGAAAGTCCTTTCTCTTTCATAAACAAGCAAACACGTGTACTTTAGGGGCCGTCAACACAAGCGAATATATTTTGTCCCCCTGCTCCACCAATGTAGCAGCGACTCACTCCGGTAATGTGAAAATGCTGACCGTCCCTAACATAGACAGACGCCACAGAACAAAGATTTGCGCTGCGTGAGCAGAGTTTTTGCCTATAAATCGATAGTTAGCATTACTTGCTATCGTTTTATTAGATATACATTAACAAGTAGAACTCTCGTTAACCTTGGGCGTGTTATTTAGGCAAAATGCTTGTTTGGATCTTACTACGGGAATGTTAAACATACTCGGACATTATGTTGGCTTTTCGGCGAGAATATACAACCGGGGGACCATCACCAACGGGCAGCTATATATTTTTGTGTGTGATACTGCATGTGCCTGTTTGTAAAAGGTAAATTTTCATTTAATAAAAAAGACAAGAAATGGTTGCTCGTTCTCTTTATTTACAGCACACAACACACTCAAATTGGTATGTGCTCCTCATTGTCCACTATCTGACTTTCCAGCGATGGGATCTTTCCAGTTTTAAAATACGTGTTTAGCTTTGCATTGGCAAACACCCGTGCGTCGTGCGTACTGCCAGCCCACTTCACAGTAACGTCCATAAACCGGTACCTGTAGTCACACACCGCTTGTATGTTGAGGGGATGTGTCCCATCGATCGATCCCAAACATTGTGGCATGTCATGCACACGGAGGAAGCCCGAAACAAGCTCCTCTGCCTCCGGTTCCGTGAAAGGCGTAATTGTGCATGGTCCTCTGCTGTTGTCGCAATGCATTGCATATGAACAGAGTTTGATGCAGCATTGCCAATAAACTTCCAAAAGTCTGCAAAAGATACTGAAGTCCATTGTCCGCCATGGCTGTTGTTATCTGGTTGTTACCTGCGGAAGGCGCCGGGTTCCACCCTCTGGTCACCGGTCACGTGATGATTACGGCAGCGCGACGTCATCATTTTCTCACCTGCCGCGCTTTTTTGCCGCCCACATTCCAACGCAACGGGGGGCGTTCTCCGACTTCTCCACTCTGGAAGCCGTTTTTGAAAAACTCCGTTCTCGCCCCCAAAAACGCCGGCGCCGTCTGGACGGCAAGCCCAAACGCACCCAAACTTCTCCGTTTCCTCCAAAAAACGTTGTCGTGGGGACAGGGCCTTAGACCGCTGCCCCCGCACAGGAAGAAAATGGATGAATGGGAACTAATAACTATGCTAATAAAGTGGACAGATTTAAAGTATAATAACCACAGAAACACAACATGGAGAGCACTCATATTAAACGCCCTGCAAGCATTTCTATTCATTTCACCATCACCACAGGACTCCACTTTGAACAGACCAGAAAAGCAGTCCTATCTCTCCAGTATTCTCCTCTCCCCTTCTCCCCCTCCTCAGTTTCATATTTGCCGCTCACACTCAGCCTACGTAGTGTACACATGCAACAGACAGTGTGGTCGTCAGACTTCACAGCTGGGTCTGTTGGACAGCAGTAGTATACTGATTAGACTTTCATTACCAGACTTCCCAGTGACACGACAGATGCCACGAAAGCCACTGAAACTCTAAAGATCAACAGACATTACTCCTTAAAAGCAGAGGCAGCAGCAGCAGTGCAGCATGCCTCTGTGCTATACATTATATCCACATTTAAGAAACCCATGTTTTTTCTAGTGGTGGATGGATGCAGGGCTGGTTAATGTGGCAAGAAGAAGAATGTGGCAATCTCATACTGATTGATTTCAACTTTCACATTTTGTTTTACTGATATTTTGCAGCCTGGGGGTGTGATGCTAACTGTAAGCACTGCTCTGTCTGAGGCTTGTTAAGACTTTAATCTGAGTTTCATTTTAATACAATCTGACCAGAAACAGTAGTTTCTCACTTAGTTGGGACTACAATAGATGAGCTATTATGGGCTGTTAAACAAGACAGTCTCAAATAACATTACAGTCACAAGCTAGCTAGCATAAGCCAACAATGTTCCAGTTAGTCACTCTCACATTTTTGTTGAAAATCAACTGCTAAACAGGACCATGCATGCTTGTATTTTGTCTTGAGTTTCTTAACACATTTTTGGCAGTGTCTGCCAATGTGTCACCATGGTAACTCCTAAACAATGAACTAAATGTATTTCAATATTAATTTCATGGACAGAGCCAAGACAGTGCAGGTTTCACATCTGCCATCTACTGAAAACGAAATCAATTTACAGATGGTTGCTTTAATGTCATGAGCATAAAGAGACAGACTTCTAATCAATGCTTTTCAAAGTTCCACTGTGTGACTTTTCTGCCACCTGCCACGCATTTGCATTAAATCTCTCAACATATTGTAACTCAACAATCTTGTAACTCGCCAATGTCACCTTGGAGACACTGGCTGCTGGAGATAAACAATTTTAATGCTCAACAGTAGAACATTCCCAGGCAAAGCAATAACAACTCCATCTTTAACACAAACACATATTCAATTTCTACAAAGTTTGAACTGTGCTCCAAACCACAAGCTTTTACTGCTACAAGATTTGATGTAAAATGACACAAGACACTGACATAATACACTGATACAGTTGGATCTTTGTTTGATTCAAATTTGATTAGCTGCATCTAGGCTTGTCATGGTAACACATTTTGAAGCTACAGAGGAATATTCCAAAATACAACAATATTAAAAAAGGCTCTATGCCACTGACACAAAGCAGCATAATCCTAGTAAACCATTTTAAAATAGACAGCATCATTAAAAAGCCTAAGCTGCAACCAAAAAATGGCAGAATTAGCCATTATTAAAAGTAATCTACTGTACTCTCTACAGCTCAAATCTGGCATTATTCCACAAAAATGGCAAAAAAATATTCCCAACTATTGCAAAGAAAAATAGACAAAAGCAGAATATGTCTGGTTTAAAAACTGCATTCTATGGACTATTTGGTTGATGTCATTTTTGCTGTATTCCATTCCTGGATGTCTCAAAGAATAAAACTAAAACAGCTGGATTTAGTTTAGAAACCATCCACCCATACACGTAGGATTAGGGTGAAAGTTCAAAGTTCAAAGTCAGCTTTATTGTCAAAAACCATATGTACAGGTTGCACAAACAGGATTTGAAATTGCAGCGCTCCCTAGGCCCACAGTGAACATAAAACATCTGATAAACAAGACAATAAACACCATGACTAAAACATCACATATACAGGTAGCAAAAGTACCGTAAACTTGTATATAATCCAAATAGGTAAAACACAATGTGTGGCATAAGCTCAAATGGTGTCATTTAAGCAGCACCGTCAGTGTCCTTTAAGTGTCAGTGTCATTTAAGTGTTAGTGTTAGTGTTAGTTGGTCTAGATTTCTTCTTTCATATATTCCATGAACTTATTCTCTTTGTGGAATCAAAACTGGTATTGAGTATCAAGCATAGACTGCATAAACAGGGATGAAAGTGCCCAGTCATGAAAAAAGTTGAAAGTCACCGAAATCCTAGGGGATTTCTAGATTCTCTGAGATGCAATCTGGGGTCATTCCAGCCAATAAAAACTACGATGTCAACCACCCATTTTTTTGGGGGGGGGGGGTTCCCTTTCCCTCTTGATGATCCCACTTTGCACTACCTTCTCACAAAATTTTACAAATATATATGCAAGTCGTTTCCATGGAAAATGGGGTGTGGACCAAGCGCGTGAAATAGCTCGTGAAAAAGCACACTTCGCGCACTCATATCTCGGCATGCACCACGCGCTACTTCTTCGCCGATGCCTATGCAGTCCGCGAATTGCACTCAGGGCTGAGCAAGTATGCACAGCCTTGACTGCAGTCCGAGCCCCATTCAAACCACGCTCCAAACCGTGCACTCTGGGAATTGGGACATGGCTCACGCAGTGTGTGACATGCGGTGTCCGTAGTTCCAGACGAGCACACGGGCCCGCAGTCAGAAGCTTTGCGCGGCCCCGCACACTGGTAGAAGTTTAATACGAGACGTGTAGTTTTGTTTCTGAATACGGGACGATTTGCACCGATATTAAAAAATGACCCCGGCGGCTGACAAAAAAGCAGAAATCCGCTAAAAAGTGGAAGTCTTTCATCCCTGATAAAGAAGTGGGCTAAAGGAATGTGACATCATAGCCATTGGCTCCAGTCAAATGAAGCTCACAGAGGCTAGCAGGTATCAAGACTAAATTTGGAGTTAGGTTCATATTAGGAATTGGAATTTATGGACAAAACTGCAAAATAAAAAACACCAGAATCATGTAGAATGCGTTAATATGAACACCTTAAGACCAAAATGATGAGGCTCACTGCAACAATTACAGAAATATAGGTCAATTTTAGTCAGATGCGCCCCCATACTCACTTCCTATTTGGAACACGGCGGCTAGCAGGTTAGCTATTTCCATTTATATCTATATACACAGTCTATGGCTGCGTCTCATTTCTCTTTCCTCACTTCCTTTTCCTTGATTCCTCTCCTCGATTTTGCAGGAAATGGGTGAGGAAGTCCCACCCACAGAGGAGACACAGGGAGAAGAGAGGATACAAACTCATCACAGAGACTCCCTTATGTTTCCTCCTTCCTTCCGTGGTTTTCTTTGGGACATCTCTTCATATGACACATTTGACCGACAGCCAACAAATGGAGGATCAAGGAGAGGAATCAAGGAGAAGGAAGCGAGGAAAGAGAAGTGAGACTCGGCTTATGAGTACAACCTAAAATCAAGTACATGTGAATGCAAAACATGTAGTAGTGTAGCTTAGTTCAGATGTTTACATAAAAAAGACATTTATTTAAACATACTTTGACATTGTGTGACAGTTTTGTGAGGATCTGTGCTGTTACCTTCTTGTCAGGCAGGTTAAAGAGAAATTCTCGGTCGAAGCGTCCGGGCCTCCTGAGCGCTGGGTCGATAGAGTCAAGTCTGTTTGTAGCACCAATGACGACTATCTCCCCTCTGCTGTCCAGCCCATCCATCAGAGCCAGCAGTGTGGACACTATAGAACTGATCAGACAGAATATGATTACATATACACACTGGCTGGCTAGCTCAACTGGTAAAGCTCCTGCTCCTTCCCTGATGGGTCAAATTTCCCTGATGGGTCAAATGCAGAGAAATAATTTCACTACTGGGATGAATAAAGGATATCAAAAAAAAAAAAGTACTGTAAAGTAACACTACTGTAAAAAGCTCATTGAAATAGATACAAACTAAATTACTATGTAAATTAATCGTTTTAATGGATACTATCTGGATCATTACTGCCAAGGCACATGGAAAATAGCCATTAATTGTTGCATATTTACAGTGTATGTTTATTAAAGGGGGGATATTAAGCAATTTTCTGATCTGTGTTTCTTCATCAAAAACATACCTAAGGTTGTGTTTTGTTTCATTCACATGTTGAACACACAAACCCTGCATATTTAGGCCGAGTTCTTTTCTAAAACAGAAGATCCACCTTATGCCATGTGATAGAGAAAGTAATCTATTATGTTTTTAAACTTCATACACCTTCACTAGAATCATTTAGATCATTTTAGCCCAGGGATTGCCAGTCTCTACTGAACAAAATGTAAGCTTAAAAAACAAAGCATTTTGAGCATTGGAGATGTAGACAGACCAGTGATGCAGGGTTACTCAAACATGTGTGAATGAAACACAGCTCAGCATGTTTTTGATGAGGGAACAACATTCTAACCAGCTCACAAGAGGCAATTTTGCGTAATATAGGACCTTTAACATGCATTGTCACTATAGAAGTTACTTTATTGATCTCACACAGGAGAAATTCTTCTCTGCATTTAACCCATCCTGTTATTAGGAGCAGTGGGCAGCACATTATTGCGCCGGGGAACATCTCTATGATCTTCTTGCTTCAGTTTGGTCAGGACCTAAGCTGGAGGATTTTACATATGGTGCATGTTTTGGGTTGATGGGGGAAACATGCAAACTCCACACAGAACACACACACAGAAAGGCCTGGGCGACCCGGGGATGGAACCCAGAACCTCGCGGGGGCAGCAGTCCAAGCAGATCTGCCGTCCAGAACACAATGCACCAGCCCCTATGAATCCTCCCACGGGTGGTGGGTCCACAGGAGGACGGCCCAAGTCACAACTGGCCTTGATAAACTTCTGCCATGGGGGCTACCAGTGACCGCAGACACTGGGGGCGAGGTGGGTTTAAAGGAAAATTAAATTAAATTTAATTAAAATTTTTTTTTTTTTACAATCAGCCTTCTTTCGGCAATAAAACAAGTAGTTTTACTCACCCATAGCAGTTTGGTGTCAATTGGAGCAGTATCACAGAACTTATGTTGAGCCGTTCTGTTCTACCAATGATCCCGTATCCGTTAGCGTGAGTGCTCGGGGCATTACTTTGCGGTGTCCAAATAACACAAACTTTAGCACTTTTCAAATCACAGAAGATCGCTGTGTCAGGGTAGACTTTTAGATGTAGATTCCAAAACGGCCTGAAACCCGATATCGCAACAGAAAAGGTGTTAGCTTCTTTCGGACTAGCTGTGTTTACAAAACAGCTGAGTTCACGCATGCGCACTGTCCTCTCTGATGACGTCATCAAATGAAACTATAGCTGCATATCGGGTTTCAGGCCGTTTTGGAATCCACTAAAAGTCTACCCTGGCACAGCGATCTTCTGTGATTTGAAAAGTGCTAAAGTTTGTGTTATTTGGACACCGCAAAGTAATGCCCCGAGCACTCACGCTAACGGATACGGGATCATTAGTAGAACAGAACGGCTCAACATAAGTTCTGTGATACTGCTCCAATTGACACCAAAGTGCTATGGGTGAGTAAAACGACTTGTTTTATTGCCGAAGGAAGGCTCAGATTGTAAAAAAACGTAAATTTTCCTTTAAGTGTCTTGCCCAAGTACACAACGGCAGCGCTCATCTGTGGGAGCTGGAGCACACACAGCCAACCTGTCGAGATACTGGGATACGAACCACCAACCCCTGGATCAGTAGACAAACGCTCTACCAACCGAGTTACTGCCGCCTGCATTGTCACTTTAAATATCTAAATCTTGAGCACTGCCAAATATTGGTCAGCCACAGCATTAGGCCAAATATCAGATATTGGCATCGGCTCAAATCCATTATCGACCCATTTCCAATAATAGATAGACTTACATAAGGGTCTATTGGGACTCTCCTGCTTTGGGGTTATTGTGTCAATCAGTTTCAATATTAAAATGTATCATGGCATTTTCTGTAGCCATATATCGCTCTCGCTGAAAAGACTTCTGTATAAACAAATGAGAAGTACAATAGAACTTTCTGTTTTTGCATAAAATACTAATTCTAACCTTGAGTCTAATATGAATAATGCATGTGTCTTGATGAGTTCTAAAAGGATAAGCACTAGTAGCTGACGAATACATAAATATCAATGTACTGCAAAGCAATCAAACTAACTGGTAATAAGTGGAGCAGCACCCCCCAGTGGCTAAAAAGTGACTGCAACTTATACCTTGGTAAGAGAATAACTGAAGGATTTTAGAGGGCAAGGAAACATTCAGTTTAATACAAAACATAATCTTCACAGCCTAACCTATACAGAATGCTCCAATAGTAATGTAGGTTTTTCCCTCTTCTGTTAAATCAGGGGTTGCCACATTCAACTTGAATGGAAAGTATCACAAATGCTTTTTTGTGGTACTTGCTTATGAAGGCACAGTTGTTCCAAAATGTCTGAATGTGTAAATGCTGATTTTGTACACTTCCAAATAAACATTTATTTTATTACTCTTTTTTTACACACATTTGATTTTACAAGTACAACTTTGTAATTTTAAAAGTACAAATCTGAAAATTACACTTTCACAAGTTTCACAAGCAGGGATATAGTGTGAAACAAATGTAGCCTACGTGATGTGACATGTTTCTAAATACTGGGCACACAATAAGGGTCGCCAGTGGAACAAACCGTTTCAGTAAAGAAAATACAATACAATAAGTGTAATTTTTGAGAGAAACCTGCCCCATTTTGGCACATTTTCCAGCTCTCTTGTCTCTTAACTAGAGTTTCGCAGTGCCTGTGTCCTGACTGGTCAGATCAGTTGCCAAATCAGCTGTTGCGCAAATTGTTTTGAGACAAACTCAGTGCAACAAATTCTCAAAATGTGTACAAATAAAGATTTACACATGTTTTGGAACAAATGTACCTTCATATTTGCTGCTCTTTCTGTCACAGTTGCCCATGTTTTTTGACTGGATGTCCAATCCAGTCAAAAGTGAAAGCCTATTTTTTCCCAATCATACAGTTTAATCAAATAAGCTATCCTATAGCTTATTTATATGGTTAGCCTACTACACCTCTGCTGACCTCTCCTCAAGGACACATAATAATTAGCTTAAAGGGCCCCAGTTAGGCCATTTTCTGATCTATGTCATAATGTTGTTTCCTTATCAAAAACATTTTGTTTCATTCAAACAAAACGTTTTTCAACGCGTTTCATTCAAACACAACACAAATCAATCAATCAATCAAACAATATTTATAAAGCGCTTTTCATACAAAAATGTAACACAAAGCACCTTACAGTGGTTAAGGATTAGAAACCCTGCATATTTAGATGTTCTTAGTTCTTCTCTCTGTTCCATGTCAGTGAGGTCATGTGGTAATACATGAAGTGCTCCACTGTATTTTTAAACTCTATACACCTTCACTAGTTGGATAATTTCAGCCCTAGAATTGCCAATCTCTACTGAACAATAGGTAAAAAATAGCTTACGTTGCAAACTGGCACTACATGACATCACAAGGTGGTTAATTTATTCCCTAACCTAACCCCAACTCCTAGCCCTGTAATTGCCTATGATGGTTACTCATTTTACTAAAACACAGTTAAGATCATTACATTTAAGATTTTACAAAACCTTTTACACTTTCTTTCCCAGTCTGGCCATTGTCAAGTTTCAAAATTTACTTCCTGGTTGGAAATCATGACATCACGCTAGGGAATTGCCTAACTGTTAACCTAGCAACGATGATGTAGAGTAGGCCAAAACTCATCTAATGTACAAAGAAATTATTATTTGACAAATATTCATTCATTCATTCATTCATTCATTCGTTCGGTTTCTTCCGCTTAATCCGTGGTCCGGGTCGCAGGGGCAACAGTCCAAACAGATATGCTGCCCAGATCACAATGCACCAGCCCTCATGGATCCTCCTGCGGGTGGTGGGTCCAAGGGAGGACGGCCCCATGTCTCTATTTTGGGCAACCGGCCTTGATGAATTTCTTGTCATGGGAGTTCTCTACTAATGTACCAGACACTGGGGGCAAGGTGGGTTAAGTGTCTTGCCTAAGGACACAATGGCAGCATTCATCTGTGGGAGCTGAAATTGTACCGCCAACCTGTGGGTCAGTGGACCTGACCGCTCAGTCAAATGATGTAATGTCGAGAGCAGGATTCGAACCACCAACCTTTGGATCAGTGGACAAACGCTTTACCAAGCTCCGAAACACATGATACGCGTTTACACAACAGGTATTACAGCAGCAAATGAAGTAGAAATGAGAAACCTGTCATATGCACTTCAATGTTTTTTTAATAAAAGGTGTTACCCTCTACATTCATGTAAATTTCATAATAGAAATAGAATCTTACCTGTGTATCTGATCTTGTCTGCTCGAACGCACTGGGGCCAAACCATCAATTTCATCAAAAAAGATAATGGATGGCCTCATCAGATACGCCTGTTCAAATAAAGATAATAATTAAAACAAACATGTATTGTCACTCTCATTACACGTGGTTCTTAAAGAGCCTGTATAATGCCATTTTATGATCCAAGTTATAATCTAATTTCCTCATCACATACCTGGAGTTATTTTGTTTCATTCACAAATGTTTAACACACAAATCTTGCATTTTTTGAGTTCTTCTCTCAAACAGAAAATGCTCCGTCCCAAGTTGTGATGTCATGTGGTAATACAGGAAATGCTCCACGGTGTTTATAAACTCCATACTCCTTCACTAAAATCATTTCAGCTCTGCAATTGCCCATTTCTATTGAACTAAAGGTAAAAGACAGCTGCTAACTTGAAAACTACCACTACATGACATCACAAGATGGGAGAAAGCATTTTGAGCTCTGGAGATGTAGACAGATTAATAAAGGGTTACTTAATGTGTGAATGAACAAAACAACTGTGTTTTTGATGAGGTAATATCATTCTAACATGGCTTAAAGTTCATAAGAGTCAATTTTCCATAATATAGGACCTCTAAATATGGCTGCTGATCAAAATCTGTGTGGCAGAGGTATATGAAAGCATTAACGAGCTTCATAGGTCTATAAAAGGATATTCTGAGAGTTGAGGAGTTTATTGTATATACAAGATTATGTATGAAACATTACAGCTACTGTATTTGATTTACATTATACTTTACATTGTGTAATCAGATACTTTTTTCATGTACTATTGCATTATATATTTCTTTTATTGTTTTATTATGTGGAATTTCTTGTTGTCAAGCACTTTGGTGCAATTTGTTACGGTTTTAAATGTGCTATATAAATAAAATGACTTGACAGGCAAACTGTAGTCTCAGTTTAGTCTAGTTTGTCAAATTAAAATAAACTTTAAATTTCATGTCAAAAAGAAAAACTTGGTTTTATAGCAATGCATTTACTTTCCATTATTGATTTATTGTGAAGTCCAACAGCATTTATTTATTTATTGTGAAAAATGAATTTCCCTCAGGATAATAAAGTATGAACTGTCTATCTATTTAATCCATTTAGCCTAATCTAAATGTTCTCACCTGATCAAACAGAAGCCTTAGCTGACGCTCAGACTCGCCAACCCACTTGCTGAGACAGTCTGCTCCTTTCCTCATGAAAAAAGAAACCTTCCGGTCGCCCTGGCAACACTCGTTGGCCAGAGCTCGAGCCACCAGGGTCTTTCCTGTTCCAGGCGGGCCGTAGAACAAACAGCCTCTGAGGAGAGCAGATGTCTCAGTCACCAAGGTATTAAAGAGGCACTGTGTAACTTTTGCTAGAGGGTCAGTCACCAGCTTATCTCCATGGAACTGTTGCCTGGAATGTTCCACAGTATGGCATTACACTATCTCTACATGTGAGATCTGGGGAGATGAGAGCCCACTCACAGTAAGAATGCAAATTTTTTTGGTCAGTAAAAAACCCACTTTATTGAGTAAATGCTAAATGGACATGTTTAATGCCATAGCGGGACATTCCGGACAAAGCAGCCTCTCCATGGAGATATGTAGATGGCAGACCCTCCACAGGAAAGATACACAGTTCACCTTTAAAGTATATAGTTTTTATCCAATATTGTCATTTGCATACAACTATGGGTGAGTGATACTGGCAAAAATCTAAACTCTACCATCGCACAGACAATAGAGAACACAACAGCAACTTTAATTTTGGATCAGTTAAAAAAATCTCTAGATACTAAGATGAGTTAGTATTGAAACACATTTGAGCAAGTATTTCTCAGTAGAAAAATCAGTGTGTAGCTTTAGTGTCACCTGGGAGGCTGGATTTTGAACTTCTCAAAGACTTCTGGGTAAAGCAGCGGGAATACCACCATCTCCTTTAGTGACTGAATATGATCCCTGAGACCGCCCACACTGTCAAACTTCACCTAAAAACATAAAACAATCGAACCAATTACACATCAAAGGGCCCATATTACACGATTTTCTGATCTGTGTTATAATGAGTTCTTCTTTCATACAGAAAACACTCTGTTCCACCTTGTGATGTCATGTGGTAATACAGGTAGTGTTCCACTGTGTTTTTTTTAACTCCATACCCTTTCACTAGAATCATTTGGATAATTTCAGTCCTGGAATTGCCAATCTTTACTGAACTAAAGGTAGCTATTAACTTGGAAACTGCTAACTGACAAGGTGGAACAGAGCATTTAGAACTTTCGAGTTGTAGACAGAGTAATAATAAAGGGTTACTCAAACATGTGTGAATGAAACAAAACGCAACTCCAGGTCTGTTTTTGTGGAGGCAACATTATAATATGGCTTAAAGCTCAGAAGAGCCAATTCTGTGTAGTATAGGACCTTTAAAACAACATTATAAAATCTTCAAAAATGCTCAGGTCCTTACCGTGGTGTCAAGGTTCATAGGGTCCACATCCGCCAAACTTGCCCCAACCTTAGCTCGATCTCGGAGGACTCCACTGGCCAAATCCTCTGCCGTCAGATTCATTGGCAAACATCTGAGAAACAAGGGGTCAAAATGATCAACTTACTTATGGATTAAAGCTATATCTGATTCAACATGGAGAGACTTAGACAAAGAAAGTATCAGTAGTTTTATTCACTGATCTTATCTTTGGCAAGAAATAAAAATACTATATTAGCAGCTATTGCCACGAAGTGTTTCTTTTACAATATACTCTGGGGGAAAACAAAAAATGGAAATAAAGGAAATGGAAATATTTAGATAATAATCTATTGGTTTGTTTCAGTTCAGACTACATGAAGTAAAATAGAAGTTCAAATCAGCCTGTCCTTAGGGTTTTATACACAGATAAGCTATGCCTATGCCTTTATTAGTCCCACAGTGGGGAAATTCCATTTCTGCATTTAACCCATCCTATTATCCTGTTATTAGGAGCAGTGAGCAGCACATTACTGCGCCCAGGGACCATCTCCATGATCTTCTTGCTTCGGCTTGGTCAGGACCTAAGCTGCACCTATGGTGCATGTTTTGGGTTGATGGGGGAAACCGGAGTGCCCGGAGGAAACCCACCCAGACACGGGGAGAACATGCAAACTCCACACAGAAAGGCCCGGGGATCGAACCTGGAACCTTCTTGCTGTGAAGCATGAGTGCTACCCACTCAGCCACCGTGCCGCCGTAGGTCTTTTACAGATTTATCAAAAGAGATGGAGCCAAGGACAGAGCCGGAGGTGTCCTTGGTTTGGCTGTGCATGAGGTGAAAGTTCCTAACATTAATCTTTTGAAATATGACATAGGGCATTTGTAAAAAGAAAAGTTATATAAGAAGAAAAGTTATATTTCAACAATGCTGTACAATGGCTTCAGATGAAGGGCAGGGCCTTTATAACGCTATAGGACTTTCACTGTTTTTGAAAGAAATGTAAAGGTATTTCTAGTGCCTGCTTGTCTCCATGGAAATGTTATTGCTTTGTCTAGAATGTTCTACAATATTGATTAAACCTATCCATCACGAGGAAGACAAGCAGGTTACAGCACTATGCTACATTACAGTTCAGATCTGTGGAGAGTCACCCCTATTCACAGAAGGAATTATTGTATTTTTGAGCAATAGAAACACCTGTAATGAATAAATGCTCAATGGAGATGTTTAATGTCATGCCATGGAAAATTCCAGGCAAAGCAATAACATCTTCACATAGACAAGTAAGTAGCTGACCCTCCACCAAAAAAATGAGCAATGCACCTTTAAAGGAAAAGTAACGTTTTTTTTACAATCTGAGCCTTCTTTCGGCAATAAAACAAGTAGTTTTACTCACCCATAGCACTGTGGTGTCATCTGGAGGAGTTTCGTAGAAGTTATGTTGAGCCGTTCTGTTCTACTAATGATCCCGTATCCGTTAACGTGAGTGCTCGGGGCACTGATTTGCGGTCTCCAAATAACACAAACTTTAGCACTTGTCAAATCACAGAAGATCGCTGTGTCAGCGTAGACTTTTAGTGGATTCCAAAACGGCCTGAAACCCGATATGCAGCTATAGTTTCATTTGATGACGTCATCAGAGAGGACAGCGCGCATGCGTGAACTCAGCTGTTTATAAACACCGGCTAGTCCGAAAGAAGCTAACACCGCTCTGAACTTTACTTTTCTGTTGCGATATCGGGTTTCAGGCTGTTTTGGAATCTACTAAAAGTCTACGCTGACACAGCAATCTTCTGTGATTTGAAAAATGCTAAAGTTTGTGTTATTTGGAGACCGCAAATCAGTGCCCCGAGCACTCATGCTAATGGATACGGGATCATTAGTAGAACAGAACGGCTCAACATAACTTCTACGAAATTCCTCCAGATGACACCAAAGTGCTATGGGTGAGTAAAACTAATTGTTTTATTGCCAAAAGAAGGCTCAGATTGTAAAAAAACGTTACTTTTCCTTTAAGTTATGACCAATCAATGTGAGACTTATTTTTGTTATCTCTTATGGCTTAAAGTGCTTTCAACTGATGACAATCACATCTTTTGAGTTGAATAATGGCACCACTTTTTAAGCCAATATGAAAAAACAAATTTGATTTTTAACTGTGCTCACAGATAAGATCTAGAACTTTATGCCAGTCTTTTCTTTCATGCAGAAAATTACAGTAATTACAGAGATAATGACTCAAAATCATGTAAATAAATTTGCAATCTGACATTTAAACAGCAGATTCCACCACAGAATTCTGACCTGTCCTCCAGCTCAATATTAAAGCTACACTATGTAACTTTTTCTGTGTGACGGTCTGCCAAATGCTTGTCTCCATGGATATATTATGGTTGAATACTTAGGGCAAAGCAATGAATGTTTACTTATCTATATGGTGCATATGGTAACTTATTTAATTCCATACTGTGGAACATTCTAGGCAAAGATCTCCATGCAGATATCAGGACACACAGACCCCACATCAGAACAGGTACACAGTGCATCTTTACTAATCAGGGATTATAGGATTGTGTGTAGGCCTGTCACAATATTTACTAGGGGTGGGACATTTCCACAAGACCACACATGAGATTGGGTCCAGGAGAACGGGACAAAACGAGATTGACATAATTTCTAAGACGTAAATAGTCCGATTTAGTTCCCAAAGTTGACTTCAGAATTTATATTTACTTCTTTTAATATTTTTGTTGTCATTCTATCAGTGCTTTTTGGAACTACGTCTTCTCAAAAGATGCAACCCACCAGCACTTAACCTTTTTTGTCCAGTCCAAATGGGGGAAAAAATCTCACAAGATTATTTTTCTTATGTGCACAGTCTTGTGGCATTTTTGTCTCGCAAGATCTTGAGGCATGAGATCTTGTCCCATCCCTATTATTTACTATCGATTTATATTGTTCCAGTTATCATGTATTGAACAAGATGTAGAGCTGTAGAGGGTTGAATAAATCACTTCTATGGCCAATTATTTTTCATTCTGCCATTTATTTGTTGTAGCTCAGGCCTTTTAATTAAACTGTCAGTTAAAACAGTGGTTTACTTGGATAATCCTGCGTTATAAACTAGTTTCAATATTATCGTTTTTCATTACATTTCTCTGTAGCAATATATAGTGTTTCAAAATGTTATTATGACAAGCCTATTGGGATGTCACTTGAACGCAACATATTATATCATTTCCACCAGGCCTGCCACCATAATCACAATATGAACTGTTGTTCAATATATGAAAGGTGGAATACTATTTTGGAGCTCAGTATACACTGCGGGGAGTTTTCCTTTGCAATAATGGGCACATTTTTATATTTTTTGTTATAATAGGATAACATTTGACCTGTAGATGGTTGAATAAGTGACTTCTATGAATAATTATTGAGCCATTCTGCTATTCATTTCTTACAGCTCATGTCTTTTAATGATATCGCATTTTCCTGCTTTGAATTAATTATAATATTATTGTTTATCACGGTCTTTCCCTGAAGTGATATATCATGATTCAAACTTTGTTATTGTGACAGACCCAATTCCCACACAGCACACTCAAAATAACAAAATTAAGGAAAAAAAGAAAGAAAGAGAAGAGAGATTAAGATTAAGATTTTTTTAAGATTAAGCCTTTATTTGGTCTCGCACACAATGACACACAGTGACACACGGGAGAAATTTGACTTCTGCATTTGACCCATCCTTTTCAGGAGCAGTGAGCAGCCATCTTTTTCGGCGCCCGGGGGGCAGTACCGTGAAGGGTCTTGCCCACACTGGCTAGCTCATTGCCGGAGGGGATTTGAACTCAGGTCCCCCCGGGGAAAGTCAGTGACTTACCAGTTGAGCTAAACAGCCGGTAGGGACACACACACACACACAGAGACAGAGAGAAAAAGAAAGAAAAAGACTCCTGTCACCTGTTCCGGGCTCGAGTCATGCTCTTGCTCTTCCTCCTCTCAAAGCGCTCTTCGTCTGATGAAGATGTGGTGTCACTACTGTGGATGGCATGTTTCTTCACTCTGATAAAGGTGTGAGAAACAGACTCAGTGGGACAGAAGCGCCACACACACACACGGAAAATCTCCCATAGCCCCATATAACCCTTTTTTATTGGGACTAGTATTGCCAATCTCTACAAAACAAATGATAAAAAGGTAGGTGCCACTTCAAAACTAACACTTCATGACATCACAAGGTGGAACATAGGACATTAGGAAGGTGTAATATAGGACATTTAAAACTACATTATAAAATCTTCAAACCTGCAGACAAACACTACAGGCACTACAGCTCCGTCAGTGCCGGAACTCTCCCATAACCCCATATAACAATTTTCTATCAAGACTAGTCTTGTCACAATACTAAAATTTCAAACGATTCCGATACTAAGGAATACGCTCGATACTCAATACTGATTCTTATACCACAATCATCATAAAAAATACTCTTTTCTCCGTTAACAGAACTTTCTTTTCTATTCCCATGTGGTCTTATATCTGTGTACTCCCTCAATGGTCCAAGTAGGTTCCATAGTGGTCCATAGGCGTATACTAGTCTATGTGCTCTTATACTTGTTCATCATTATTTTACATTTTGGACATTTAATGTGCAATACTTAATACTAAAACAATGAAACAAACAGAAACTGATCTGACAGATGAAGATGCATATCAGAGAACAATGCAAGTTCAAAGAACGCTGGAGAATACAGGTTACTCAAACATGCATACATCGCCCAGTTTTGTGTACGTTTCCCAATCTCATAACACAGAGGCCTACCAGATGTTGTAATGTCAATTGAAATAACAGAAGTTTTATAGAAATCAAACTAACCTTATATGGCTTATTCTGGCAGCAGATAGGTGAGTATCAAAAAGTGAGGGATTGCTTTGTTTGCGGTTAGCAGGCACTGTGGAACCACAGAGAAAAAACATTACATTATACATTAAAGTATACAGTGGTCCCTCGTTTACCGCGGGGGTTACGTTCTAAAAATAACCTGTGATAAGCGTAATTCGCGAAGTAAGACAAATTTATATTTTACAATTATTATACATGTTTTAAGGGTGTAAACGCCTCACCACACACATGATACGCTTTTCTCAGACTGGATTAACGTTTTCTCACATATCTCTCTCATTTAAACACTCAAACTTTAGTAGATTTTCAACAAAAAAATGTATTAATAGTGATGCGTGTATTTCACAGTTCCACTGACTGCGCCTCTTTGTCCTGGCGCCGCTCTGCCTCGGTGCAGGCGTCTTTTACCAAGTGCGCTCTTTTTTCTTTTGGGTGAGAAGATTCTTATAAAACAGACATGCCACCAGTGACAGACTGAGCGGTCTGGCATTTGGGCACATGCCACACACCTTGGGCCTCAAGTACGAGACCGTGCAGAGTCTGCACCAGGTATAGCGGTATTTGGTCGTTAGCCGCGGACGCGGTCCCGAGAAGAAACACAGTCCGGACACTGCCGGCCTTGGTCTCGTACTCTCGTACAGGTGAGACGCACGGCCTCGCGCCGGTCATGCTGCTCTATCACGGATTTGACCACGATGAGCAGGTGCACGTGTCCACGCAGAACCTGCGCGTCCCAAGACATGGCAGTGGCGTTGAATGAGCGCGGTGTGCCCTGCTCGTCCCTCTGTGCTCACACGGTGTTTGAATGAGAAGCAGTCCGAGCTGCACCAGGCTCTGGGGCCGCCCGTTTTCAGTCCCAGTGCGTCCTTCTCCGCCAGCCGTGGAGCGTGAGGAAGGATGCAAAGACCAGGGACACACTCAGCACTGGCTTCAGCAGACCCAAAAAGAGCCGCTTCCTACGGATCTCCGCGCCCCTCACGCATCCAGCCAGACTCCCAGAGCCGTGCCCCCCCACGTCCCCCCATCTATAACATCTATATAAATCTGGCAAACTCAACATTCTGTAGTGTACAGGAGACACGGCACGGAGGAAAAGGACTGACAAATCGGCAAAGGTCTACAGTCCCTTAGCCAGGACACAGAACACAATGTTGATACACTATAAAAAAAAACTGAAATAAAAAAAAAACAAAAAAAACAGCGAGGCCGCGAAAAGTGAACCGCGATACAGCGAGGGACCACTGTACTCCACACTTAAAGGTGCACTGTGTAACTTTTTGGTTTGGGGTTCATACCTACTTATTTCTATGGATGTGTTATTGATCTAGCTGGGCTTATAACAACCCTACTTCACATGTATTCTATTACATGTGGTTTTATAGATCAAAAGTAAAACAGGCATTATGACTGTGAGCGGAGTGGCCACTCCACAGATCTGACCTGTAACTTGGTCTGGTGTGGTCTCCATGGCGATAGGCGAAGGTTTAATACCATACTGTGGCACATTCAAGACAAAGCAATAACATCTCCATGGAGAAAAGCATCTGATGGACCCTCCACCAGAAAAGTTACACAGTGCACTTTTAAAGGTTTGTCTTCATCAAGATATTCCACAATATAGCATTAAGCTTATCCATCTCCATAAATACAAGTGCCACCAGGCCAACTTACATTTCAGATCTGTGTACAGGCAAGCTCATTCAGTTAAAATTCTAATTTTCAATAATGTTGATTAAACACTGTTATTTAAATCATTGCAATATATTTTACTTTAATGCCATACAGTGGAACATTCTGGGAAACCAAAAACATCTCCATGAGACAAGCAGGTCCAACACCAGAAAAGTAACATATTGCCACCTTTAAACAATATGATGAGCATTGACAAAACCTAAATGAACGGTATGTAAGATTTAGATTGTAGTTTCATAAGTGGCTTTTCAATTGTTTCTAGGATTTAACCAAACAAAATCTATGACGAGTCAAGATACTAAAATTTCAATTTTCGATTTCAATACTAAGGAGTAGATTTGATACTCAATGCCGATTCCATTATCACAATGATAATAAAAACACCACAGAATGTGACTTTCAACAGTAAATCATAGTACTTTCCTTTCCTTTCTATCTATCCCCATGTGGTCTTATATCTGTGTACTCCCTCAGTGGTCCTGTAGGTTCCATAGTGGTCCCTGGGTGTATAGTAGTCTATGTGCTCTTATACTCATTCTGATGCAGCTCAAGATCATTCTAAACACATTCAGGAAAGGTTCATTTCTGTCTTGTCAATGGGATTTTTTTAGTACGGAGACCTGCTCAAATGCACATCTAGTTTCGATACTTTTAAATGTAGTTACCAATGGGTGGTGCCTGATATCTCTGCACAGTCTTGCGTTGCCTTAAATTGTACGGTCGGTCGTTTTCCTCTCCAGCTTCTTCTGCTTCATCTCCATCATCTTCATCGTCATCCTCTGCATCCTCCTCCTCTTCCTCTTGAGACTCTAAAACCCATAAACAACAGTATTATAGCACTGAATAGGCCAAACTGAAATGAAATGGTGTTGACTTTACTGTACTGTGTACAGGGCAGTAGACAGAGGGGACAAATGGATCTGCTGTCCCGGGCCCCATTACACACTACTTCCTGATCCTGATAATACAGAAGTGCTCCAATGTCCACCATACACCTTCACTAGAATCATTTGGATAATTTCAGATCGAATTGTGAATCTCTGTTGAACTTAAGGTAAAAGGTAGCTGTTAAATGAAAACTGAAAATCACAAGGTGGAACAGAGCACTTGAACAGACTAGACAGACAGACTAATAATTAAGGATTACTCATGTACTCAAAATACTCCACTTTATGATGTCAAGAAGCTGTAGTTTTCAAGTTAACTACCTTTTACTTTACTTCACCTAGGGCTGAAATCATCCAAATGATTCTAGTGAAGGTGTATGGAGTTTAAAAACACAGTGGGGCACTTTCCGTATTACCAGATGACATCACAAGACTGAACAGGGTGTTTTCAGTTTGAGAGAAGAACTCAGCCTAAATATGCAGGGTTTGTGTGTTAAACATTTGTGAAAGAAACAAAACATAACTCCAGGTATGTTTGTGATGAGGAAATAACAATATATCAGAAAATAGAGTAATATGGGCCATTTAGAAGTCTCTATTGTACAATATTTCATGTGTATACCTTCAGTACCATCGTCGTCCTCTTCTTGTTGATTTGCTTTACTCATGGATTTGTGATGAGCGGGCACATATGTACTCCGCCGCATCGACTCTCTGCGTTTCACTCGAGAATACATGTCCATATTTTCCTGAAAATCAAAATAATGGATTTCAGTTCAACTGGTTTCATTAGCCGCAAATCAGGGGCTGAAAATCTGACATCCAGGTCACGTGATAGGTAGCTTCATAATTAGGATGTTGTTAACAAATTAGTTGTAAATTCTGAACACAGTAACAAAACATGGGTGTAACATTTCCTAAATCAATAAACTCATGTAAAACTTTTCTCCAGATTGTAGGGTCTTCCATCTGCTTGTCTCCATGGAAATGTTATTGAGGGATGAAAGTGACCAGTAATGAAAAAAGCTGAAAAGTCACTGAAAAGCTAGGGGGGGTCCAGAGGCATGCTCCCCTGTAAAATTTTTGAACTCTGAAGATGTCAACTATCCATTTTGGGGGGGAAAGATTCCCTTTCCCCCTCTTGATGATCCCACTTTGCACTACCTGCTCACAAAATATTACAAACATATATGTTTGTAATAAAGTAAAACTGTAAATCAAAGCACAAACCACATTTTATTCACAGGTATGTGTATGTGTATGTGTATGTCACCACTAGGGTGACATACACATACCTGGTACAAATTTCAGGGATGAAAGTGCCCAGAAGCTGAAAGTCACTGAAAACCTAGGAGAGTCCGGTATGGGCAGAAATATGTGCCACCAGAAACTCAGGGCTCTCAAGTCTCACGCATTGAGAGTGTGACACACGCAATTCGACGTGTTCACACGCACACATGCCACACATGCCACCTCTCACACCGATTTTTTTTTATTTATTTATTTTTGCCCAGAAAATCGGTCTGTGTGGCTCAGTTTATGCAGGCTCTGCGCATTTTCAGCAAAAAAAAACTCCCCCCTGCTCCGGGCGCACGGTCCGAGCGAGGCCGGAGCAGACGCGCCGTCCCCCGGGCACGTCCTGAGCCTTGGTCCCGGTGCCACGTCTCCTCTGAGACGCACCGACTCCGGTCCCGGTGTCTCCGTCTGTGCGTAACGTGTCCCCCCCGACGGCTTACGCGCGGCCCAGAGCCGAACTGCCCATGGTGAGCCGCGTTGAGCCGCGGAAATTACAGTCTCACGCACGACCCCGCTCAAAACTTGAGAGCCCTGAGAAACTGAATTTGAATCACATAATTTGAAAGTGTGTTTTTTTTTTTTGTTTTTTTAAAATTGTATTTTTAAATTTGAATCATTGCATTGAAAAATTGAATCTGAAAGCACCATTTGAAATTGAATTTATTAGTTTGTAACAGGAATCTAATAAAAGCTCTCTCGAAATCTTTCTCGAAATTCAAATTCAGTTCACAAAATTCAAATTCAAGTTTACTGTGACAAACATCCTGGTACTTTAAGGATGAAGAGCAATCGAGCTCAGATATACAGGACTCCTCTGTCTGCTGCTACACAGAGACTCGTAAAAACTTTTCAGTATGGCCCGAGTCTGATCCCAAAGGCGAAGAAGAAGTTGCAACTCTTCAGCAGGACGTCTCTGAGTGGTTAGTTTGAAATGTTAATGTCTGGAAACAATACTTTCGTTAGCTTGTTTATGTATACTGTTACGGTTAGCATGTAGCCAGCATCTAGCCTATGTTGTTAGCTTTTCATGTTGCTCTGATTGAATGACTTGACTATATGACTATGTTTACATGCACTTAATATCGCGAATATAAGGCTTATCCCGTTTTTGATCAAATTTTGGACACTGTTTACATGAGCACAGAGTAATGGGGTTATCGATATCCCGGTTTACATGGAAAACACTAGTATACTGACGTGTTCTCTGTACGTGTGTAACCTGTTTACCAACAACAATGTTCTAATATGTGCCCAAATATAAAGCCAGGATACTTAAGTGCATGTAAATAATATTTACATATGATACATATTATGTATGTTGCACCTCAGAAATGTGCACCTACCCCCCTTTTGCTATTTTTTCTTGCACTACGTTATAAATGTATGTAAATAATCTACATACATGTCTGCACTGGAGAATGGGCTTTTAATCTCATTGTGCATATGTACAGTAATAATAGGCGGCATTCTAATCTATTCTATGACTATTCTGGCTCATATTTAATGATAAAGTTCTCTATGCTCACGAATATTGATGTCACGTTCACCCAGGACTTCTGAAGATTTACCATCATCACATCTGTCTGTATTACCTTATATTTACCTGAAGATTTACCTATTTCTACCTATATTTTTGGATAGGTGCCACTGGAAATTGTGCTACCATGCCCTCAAAAGCTGCTTGGATATCTCAGGTAACACTCTAATTTGAAAACAACTTGACAACTACTTATGCCTAAAAATGATTGCTCTTCCTTCATCCTTAAAGTACCAGGATGTTTGTCACAGTAAACTTGAATTTGAATTTTGTGAACTGAATTTGAACTTCGAGAAAGATTTCGAGAGAGCTTTTATTGGATTCCTGTTACAAACTAATACATTCAATTTCAAATGGTACTATCAAGATTCAATTTTTCAATGCAATGATTCAAATAAAAAAATACAATTTCAAATTATGTGATTCAAATTCAGTTTCTGGTGGCACATATTTCTGCCCATAGTCCGGGGGCATGCCCCCCCCGGAAAATTTTAGATGCTCTGAGATGCAATCTGGGGTCATTCCAGCCAATAAAAACTTGATTAAAAAAAAAAAAAAAAGTTGATATCAAACCCCGATTTTGTGACATCAAAATCTGATAACGAGCCGAGAGAAGCGGTGACATCAGTCCATAATACAGAATTGTGTAGTGAATATTTTTAACAATTTTTTGTATGTGTGAAGGGATTTTTTATCTATTTGGCTCAAACCTGAATTGAATTAGATGCATATTTGAGTGATATGAACACAAGGAAAATAATTATTAGCAATTTATTTTTAATACAAAATGATAAGATTAACAGAATAAAATAAATACCTGTCCTGCTTAACTTAAAACTCTATAAATTAATATAAAACAATACAAGGCAGTGGGCTGTGGAGAGTCTCAAGTACTACCTGCTTGGAAGAGAGTTTGATCTGGAGATGGACCATCGAGCTCTCACCTGGATTAATTCAATGAGGGATCACAACAGCCGATTGACCCGTTGGTACCTGTCACTGCAGCCCTTCAAATTTATGGTCCGACATCGATCTGGAAAGTCCAACTTGGTCGCAGACTATCTTTCCAGATTGCCAAGGCAATGGGGAGGAGGAGAATGGTGTGACGGAGTAGCTCCGTCAAAGACCGCGCTCAGTTAAAGGGATATGCCACCCCCAGGTCAAACTTGGGCATCTCCCCACAGTCCACAGACTAAAATAAGTGGTGGAAAGCGTTTTCCTGGTCACCCAGCCATTGTCCGAGTCTGTCGCCACTGACCGCCGCGGTAGCTGCAGCTCCTCCGCGTATTTGCTGGAGGCTAACGGCGCCAACGGAAGATTTCGGCCAAAAGGAATTAATTTGCTCGATGCTTTTCCCAATTACTTTCTGTGTAGTGCGCATTCATATCGAGTGCAAATAAATGTGCAAATCAACACGGAGAACTTGACTTTTTCATTTTGGGTGGGAACCATTTTTCAGTGCGGAAATACACAGCCGAAGCACACATAACACTGCCAGGGGAATCCCTGTTACGCACCAGGAAGGGAGTTCCCCTGTTGCGCAGCGTGGCAAACAAAGGTCTGTCTCCCCGCATGGATCTAATCACTTATACAGCGCTAGCTAGCTGATAACACGAGTTGTAATGGAGATTGAAGACATTGAAGATTACATTACAGACCAAGATGATGACTTTGACTTCCGAAATCCCAGACCTTACCTTTTTGAACCAGTCTACACTGAAGAGGAGTTGAAGACTGGATGTTACGACTACTGAAGGCGATGAGCCAAGGAGAGCACATAGCGACTTTATCCGGTGCGATAAAGTGAACTGGAAAAGGAAAAATAAACCGAGCGGACCCAATGGACAGCTGTCTACAGAGTAAGTAGTATAACTAATACTAAAAAATATAAATGATCAGACTACTCTCTGGTGATGTCGGTATGTTTTTCTTGCAGTAAAAGTTGTTGTTTCCACAGACAGTACAGGCTGGTGTCGTACCGTGTTGTGCTTTGTTTACGGAAGGTGGGGCTGGGATTCCCCTGTTAGATTGCGTGCTTTGTGCTTCGGCTGTGTATTTCCGCACTGAAAAATAGTTCCCACCCAAAATGAAAAAGGCAAGTTCTCCGTGTTGATTTGCACATTTATTTGCACTCGATATGAATGCGCACTACACAGAAAGTAATTGGGAAAAGCATCGAGCAAATTAATTCCTTTTGGCCGAAATCTTCCGTTGGCGACGTTAGCCTCCAGCAAATACGCGGAGGAGCTGCAGCTACCGCGGCGGTCAGTGGCGACAGACTCGGACAATCGCTGGATCACCAGAAAAACGCTTTCCACCACTTATTTTAGTCTCTGAACTGTGGGGAGATGCCCAAGTTTGACCTGGGGGTGGCATATCCCTTTAAGTACCTCCAAACAGCCCGCGCTCGCCGCTCACCCGGTTTCATTCATTTCGCTGTTTTGCGCTCGTGTCCCACTTTCCATCTGTCCACACTGTTTGCTGCTATATATTTACGGTCCGTTCACCACCGCAGTAGTCTTGGGTGCACACAAGTCCGCTGTTGAATCCTTCACGTCCATAACTTTGTTTTCCACCAAACTCCAAACAAGTATCCATCTCCCATTCACAACGCTCACTGTCAAACCGAGCGCCGATCGCACTTCCGTTTTATTTCGTCATGCGCGGGATCATGGCATCTGACGTCACAGTGACATCATGAGAAATATAAGGAATTGATCAATGTTACCATTACTGGTGCTGATACAGGTGCAGGGACATGGCCATGTTGCACACTGTATTTCAATGTATTTGCTATATTTTTGTTATTATTGTTAAATGGGTTTTAATGGGGAAAACCTAGTATTTTTGTGTTAATTGGCTGGGGGGAGGAGCCTTGGTGGATAAAAGGGGGCCACTCTCCCTACCTCAGTCAGTCTGGACTTGGAGCTGTACAGAGAAGCACTCGTCAAACTTTCTTCTTTTGGGAACTTCCTTAATTAAATAATCAAAACATCCTTCTGACTACGCCATCGTAATTACAGTAGAATAGACCCCGCGTCACAATAGTGCACTGCCTGGACAGTACAAATGATGCATGTTCTATCTAATTATCTCTCTGTATGAACTTGTAAGACAGGGATGCCCACACTTTTTCAGCTTATGCACTACTTATAAAATGACCAAGTCAAAATGATCTACCTACTACAAAAATACAAATCATTTATTCATTTATAGATATATTGACAATTCTTTACATCAGGGGTTCTCAATACGTCGATCGCCAAGGTAGTGTGGGTAGATCGCAGTGTTGTAGTACTCGACACACTGGTCTTGGTCTCGAGATGAGTGCAATCATATTTCATTATGGCTACTGCCGTTAGCGATATTTAACCCGTGTGCAGGGCCGCGCTTGTCTGGAGCCGCGGACACCGCACGTCACCACGAGCGCCATCACCGCACGCAGCTTGTCCACGACAGTGTGTACCCTTGTGTATCAGCGTGTATCACAGAGCAGGTTACACGCTTTGTACGCTTTACCTCAAAAGGTACACGCTGTTGCGAACAAGCTGCACGCGCTCACGGCGTGTGTGGTGACGTGCGGTGTAAGCGGCTCCAGACGACCACACGGGCTGCAGTCAGAAGCCTTGCGCAGCCCCGCACAATGGTAGAATTTAATACGAGACGCGTACTTTTGTTTCTGAATACGGGACGATTCCATTTTTCAAGGGACGGTTGGCGACCCTAAACACAAATATACACATACAGTGCTGCTCATAAGTTTACATACCCTGGCAAAATGTTTTGTTTCTTGGCTATTTCTCAGAGAAAATGAATGATAACACAAAATGTTTTCTTTCACTCTTGGATAGTGATTGGCCAAAGCCATTTATTGTGAAACATCTGTGTTTACTCTTTTTAAACCACAATGACAACAGAAACTATCCAAATCACCCTGATCAAAAGTTTACATACCCTTGTAATTTGGCCTGATAACCTGCACACAACTTGACACAAATGGGATTAAATGGCTATTAAAGGTAACTATATTCACCTGTGATCTGTTCGCTTGTAATTAGTGGGTGTGTAAAAAAGTCAATGAATTGCTGGACTCCGGAGAAACCCTTGTATCCCTCATGTGGTGCTGTGCTGATGTCTTGGATGCAGAATCATGGGGAAAGCATAATAATTGCCAAAAGATATGCAGGAAAAGGTAGTACAACTGTACAAATCAATTGAAAATTTCCAAAAAGTTAATAATGCCAGTCAGCACATTAATCACGAAGTGGAAAGTAAGAGGAAAATGTAGACATCAAACCACGGTCTGGTTTGATGTCTCAACTGCAAGAAAAATTGTTCAGGATGTGAAGAAAAAGCCTCAAATAACATCAGGTGAAATTCAGCTCTCCCTCAAACAATGTCATGTGGATGTCTCAAGCAGGACTGTATGAAGGCACTTGAAGAAAAATGGGCTGCATGGTAGAGTTGCCAGAAGAAAGCCACTTTTACGCAAATGCCACAAAGAATCCCGCCTCAAATATGCCACACTGCACAGAGATAAACCCCAAACCTTCTGGGAGAAAGTAATGTGGAGTGATGAAACCAAAATTGAACTTTTTGGGCAAAACCATACACGCTATGTTTGGCAAGGCATCAACAAGGCCTATGATGAAAGGTACAAAATTCCAACAGTGAAACACGGTGGTGGATCCCTGATGTTTTGGGGATGTGTGAGCTACAAAGGCACGGGAAATATGGTCAGAGTTGATGGCAAGATGAATTCCACCGGTTATCAAAAAATACTGGAGGAAAATCTACACTCCTCAGCCTGGAGGCTGCGCATGGGACGTACTTGGACCTTCCAGCACAACAATGATCCCAAACATAAGGTCAAATCAACCTGTCAGTGGCTACAACAACATAAAGTGAAGGTTCTGGAATGGCCATCTCAGTCTCCTGACCTCAATATTATTGAGCCACTCTGGGGAGACCTGAAATGTGCTGTTCATGCAAGACAGCCCAAGAATTTACAAGAACTGGAGACTTTTTGCCAAGAAGAATGGGCAGCTTTGCCATCTGAAAAGAGAAAGAGACTCATTGACAACTACTACAAAGGACTTGAAGCTGTTATTGATGTTAAAGGGGGAAATACACAGTATTAGGCACTGGGGTATGTAAACCTTTGATCAGGGTGATTTGGATAGTTTCTGTTGTCATTGTGGTTTAAAAAGAGTAAACACAGATGTTTCACAATAAATGGCTTTGGGCAATCACTATCAAAGAGTGAAGGAAAACATTTTGTGTTATCATTTATTTTCTCTGAGAAATAGCCAAGAAACAAAACATTTTGCCAGGGTATGTAAACTTATGAGCAGCACTGTATATATATAATTATACACACACACACAATTTCTCAACGGATTTGCACCGATTTAAAAAAAATGACCCCGGCGGCTGACAAAAAAGCGGAAATCCGCTAAAATGCCAAAGCCTTTCATCCCTGTAGAATGTTCCACAGAATAAAACCTCTATCATGAGGGAGATAGATCTATACTTCAGATCTGTGGAGTCGCTCCTATTCACAGAAGGATTTATTGAATTTTTGAGCAATAGAAACACCTGCAATTAATAAATTCTAGATGCACCTTTAGCAAATTTGAAGCCAAGTTCAATATTAGGAATAGGAATTTATTTATGCACTAAATAGCTAAATAAAAACCTCAGGATCATGTAGAGCAGGTTGATCCGAACATTTTAAGACCAAAATGACTAGGCTCACTGCAGCAGTTACAGAGAGAGGGGCCACAAAACAAAGCACGGAATGTTAAAAGCCACAGACATGTAGGTAAGTTAGACAAGTTAAAAACAGCATGCAGATTACAATTTAGCAGTTCAAGCTCAAGTATTAAGTTCTGGTTAAAAACTCACTTCTTCTGTGTCTCCGTTCCACATGCGAAGTTGCTCCACCTCCCGACTTGAATGCCGAATGTTGCTGATGTTGTCCATTTCCTGGAGGACAGCTTCAGCAGTACTAAAAATATAAAAACACACATTACACCATAGCAACAGCCAAGACTTACAAGGTTGTAAAACTGGTTCCTGTTCATTTGTCCTGTTTTATGTTAACTATATTGATAACAGATGTTGGGATATGAAATTTAAACATGAGCTCTTATTACTAGTACTTGTAAAAAGACTGAAATGGGTGTACAAACACTGAAGGACTGAACAATAGCTTCTTTACAAATCAGTCTATAAAGTCACATTACCTCATTAATTGGTGGTCAGTTAAAGGGCCCATATTGCAGTATTTTATGATCTATGTTCTAATGTTGTTTCCTCATCACAAACAGACCTGGAGTTGTTTTGTTTCACTCACGCATGTTTAGGCTGTCCTCAAAAACAGGCATTACCCCATAGCAACAGCCAAGAGTTGCAAGGTTGTAAAGCTGTTTATAAGTTCAATAAACCAATTAATTTGTTCTGTGTTATGTTAACTATATTGATAACAGATGTTTGGATATGAAATTTAAACATGAGCTCTCATTACCAGTACTTAGCGATAGCTACAAGCTCTTCATAACAGAGAAATGGGCGATGATGAGGCAATACACTCCAATTGTGGTTTAACCCTGCTACATTGTTGTTCAATGCCTTTTCATTTACTATAATGCGACTTTTTGTTCAAACACAGACAAAGCTCCACCTACATTTCAACATCCATCCACAGACTGTATGAAGATGTGGACTAAGGGAGTGTGACGTCACCCATGGAGTCAAACGAAGCTCACGCAGCTAGCAGTTATAAGAGCGAATATGGAGGAAAGTTCCATATTAGGAATAGGAATTTATTTATGGACAAAATATCTAAATCAAAACACCAGCATCATGTAGAGTGGGTTAATATGAATGTTTTAAGACCAGTTGCACAGAGAGGGGTGAGTTGATGGAGCCGGAAACGCAAATCTATAAAGTCACACGACCCCATTAATTTATGGTCAGTTAAAGGGTCCATATTACGCTATTTTCTGATCTATGTTATAATGCTTCCTTATCACAAACATACCTGGAGTTGTGTTTTGTTTCATTCACACACACAAATCCTGCATATTTAGGCTGAGTTCTTCTCTCAAACTTAAAACATTCTGGTCCACCTTGTGATGTCATGTGGATATCATAAGAAGTGCTCCACTGTGTTTTTAGACTTTTTTTTTTTTTTTTCAATTTTTTTTCAATTTTTTTTATAGTGTAACATTTTTTTTAATAGTGTAACATTGTGTTCTGCGTCCTGATTGGCTAAGAGACTAGACCAGGACTAAAGGTGGACTAAACCAGGTCTAGACCAGAACTAAACCAGGTCTAAACCTGGACTGGACCTGGACTGGACCAAACCGGGATTAAACCACCACGTGCCACTCTTTGCTGGTTTCGTGCGGCTGGTTTGTGGCTCGGGCTGAGAGGATGCGGTCCGGGCGCCGCGGATCGATCTCATGCTCGTGGCCTCACGCCAGGGGTGCACGTGTTGCGCACTTCTCCAAGGGGTTGGTGCGCGTCGCGTCCAGGGACATGGCAGTGCCGTTGAATGAGCGCGGTGCGCCCTGCCCAGGACTAGACCAGGTCTAAACCAGAATTGCGGCTCTTTGCCTTGTAAGTTACATGCTTTTATAATTTCTAGCGATCAGTTACAATAAATGCATTTTGTTCAGCCAACGTCTTGATCAACAATTAATTGTAAGTTGATTAATTGTTGACATCCCTAGTAGATATGTATAGAATTCTTGTTAACCAGCTAAAAGCATCTATAAATAATATTGAAGACGTGTTACCTGTTGACCAGCTGGTCGAACAGCAGGCTCTGGTTGAGATGTTCAAACTGGCTCTTCCTCACTCTACAGCTCCTCTTCAGTTCCACATGGCCGTTCATGTGAGAGTGCTCCCCCTGCACACGGTCACTGCTGCGGAGGCTCATGTGGGCTGAAAAGAAAATACATTTATTTACTGTCAAAATTAAGATTAAATATTTTTTTCTAGGGGTGGGATGAGACAATTTCCACAAGACGAGATGAGATATAAGATTGGGTCCACAAGAATGAGACAAGATTTTACCATAATTCCTAATATATAAATTTCACAATTCAGTTTACAATTTTGGCCTCAGGTTTTTTATTTAATATTTTTGTTTCCATTCTACATTGCTCTTTGGAACTATAAGAGGGATATTTCAACAGCACATAACCCTTTTTTGTAACAAAAACTCACAAGATCATTTTTCTCTTGTGTGCACAATTATATCTCGCATGATCCCTAGTGTTTTCACATTTAAAAGATACAGTATTTAACTTTCTGCATGATTCCTTGGAAATAGAATGTCAATGGATCATCAGTGTGGAAGATTATAACCAAAGGAACAACATTTCCATGGAGATAAGAAGAAGCAAGCCCTCCTCCAGGCCAAATAGGTTTGTGGAGACACAAGCCTGATCAGAGTAAGGATGTTTTTACAATAAAAAAACACCAACACAACCTTTTATTTTAGTGTATTTTTTTGGTTTAAAAAAAGTTACATACTGTGGCTTTCAGAAAACACAAAGGGAGAATAAAAGTAATAGCATTGTGATATACAAATTGCATTTCAATTGTTCATATATTAGTAGAAACCAGTGAGTTTAAATCAGACAAAATGTATTACCGTGTCCATTTTGCACTCCGCGAGATCTGTAAAAAAAACAAAAAAAGAAAAAAATAGAGCACAATTTAAGAACACTTCACTTGCAAACAAAAGGTACATGAGAAAATAGAGGCTGAAAGCACTATGCCCCTCAGACAACCACTTTACAGGCTTTACAGTGCATTATTCATTCACCCCATACTCACTCATGATGATAAATACTACAGTACTGTACATAGGCAAGAAAGTGAAATGGCTGGGCCTGTCACAATAACAAATTTTGAAGTGCGATATACTGCTGAGGAAAAATATAGATGCATTTTATTACTGAATAGAGATACACCAATATGTTTGTTTTGTTTTCATGGCCGATACACAATGCTGTTTAGACACAAACAAAACCGATGGCCGATTTGCATTATTTTCCCCAGTTTATGTAATTTCACTTTACTATTACCTCAGTAGCCTAAGATCTGATATCCAGTTAATTAAAAAGTGCAAATATGTATTTTTGAAGCATATTTATCCCACTGACAGGATTATCCCCCAAAAATATTCTAAATGTACAATTACAAAAAATATTAGCTGCAAGACATAAATAACAGAATTAAATACTTAGTAGTTAGAATACATCTAGAATGAGCCACAGAAAATAGTTATTCAACCCTTTTTAACTGAAAGAAAACCTCCCCACTAGTAAAAAGAAAAGCACCTATGAAAATATTCAAGCTCCTCACCATTGTGTACAAGTCCCATCATAACCTGGCCCCCACTGAGCTCCTGTGAGCTCCTCCACCACCACACCCCCACCCTCTGGAACTCCCTGCCCAAATACATCAGACTCACTTACAAAACCATCTTGAAAAGCCCTGAAAACTCACGTGTTCAAAACTGCCTTTAAAGGAGAAGTAACGTTTTTTACAATCTGAGCCTTATTTCGGTAATAAAACAAGTTGTTTTACTCACCCATAGCACTTTGGTGTCATATGGAGCACTTCCAGAGATGTTTTAGATTTGCAATCTCCGTAACGTGAGTTCTCGGGGCATATATTATACATGTAATGTATGCCCCGAGCATGTAATGTATGCCCCGAGCATGTAATGTATGCCCCGAGCATGTAATGTATGCCCCGAGCATGTAATGTATGCCCCGAGCATGTAATGTATGCCCCGAGCGGTCTCTAAATAACACAAACTTTAGCACTTTTCAAATCATAGAAGCTCAATGTCTTAGTCTACACTTTCGTTTGAGTCAAAAGTGGCCTGTAATCCGAGATTTATCCATAATTTACAGCTTTGCGTTTCATGTTTGGGTCCCGGGAGCTGAGAGTGAAATAAACTGTGACTCCGCACATGCGCACTGGCCTCCTCATCTACTCGAAACTATGGATAAATCTCGGATTACAGGCCACTTTTGACTCAACCGAAAGCGTAGACTAAGACATTGAGCTTCTATGATTTGAAAAGTGCTAAAGTTTGTGTTATTTGGAGACCGCAAACATGTGCCCCGAGAACTCACATTACGGAGTTCGCAAATCTAAAACATCTCCGGAAGTGCTCCATATGACACCAAAGTGCTATGGGTGAGTAAAACAACTTGTTTTATTACCGAAATAAGGCTCAGATTGTAAAAAATTTTAATTCTCCTTTAAATAACTGCATCTCCCATTTATCAATTTCTTTCATTTGTGTTTGAGGCTGTCTTGATCTATGTAAAGTGTCTTTGAGGGTCATGAAAAGTGTTATACAAGTCTTAATAATAATAATATCTTTCATATATTGAACCATAAGTTGATATAGTGATTATCGTGACAGACCTAGAAATGCCATAAACACGGAGCACATGTGGTAACAGACTGACCTGGTGCGATATGTGGGGATGCTCCAGCTGACTCTCTGGCCTTTTGTCCGAGGAGATGGAGACGTGTCACTGGAGCTTGGCTCTGAGGTCTGCCGCCGCGGCCTCTTTGATGGAGGGGAACGAGGGCTGCTGGGAGAGCTCATGTCACTACTGGGCTCCTTCTAGACAAAGAAAGATTATTCAACATTACAATAAATGAAACAATAAAACCATATTTTGTATATCAACAATTCAGGTTTTCATTTCTACTGAGAAAAAAAACAAAACACTTTTACCTTATGGCCATAGGCAACATTTTGCAGACTTTTCACCATTCAAAACATAGTAATAGTAAAAACAATAATGGCTCAGATTTATATAGCATTTTTAGACACTCAAAGACGCTTTGCATTATTATTATTCATTCACTCCACACTGACTGACAGAAGCAAGGCTGCCAATCAGTGCCAATGTGGATGATGTGCGTGACCCTGGAAGATATATTTATTCTAAATAGTATAGTATAGTATATTTTATTCTAAATTGTTCATCGCTATGGCAGCAGTCCAAAATTTTCAGCATTGTGAAACTCAAGAAGAGCACTCAGGATTTTAATGTCAAAGAAAAAGGAAAAAAGTACAGTACAAAAGTAACAAAGAACAAACAAAAAGGTAAATAAGAGCTGTGGAAAGGAACAACTGTTGGGTCTCTACAGGTACATTTAGCACACTATACTGTCAGAATGAATGCCAAGTTAAAGGAGCACTGCATAACTTTTTTCATAGCGCGTCAGTCACCAGCTTCTCTCCATGGAAGTGTTGCCTGGAATGTTCCATGGTATGGCATAGACCTACGCGATTTATCGATTAAATCGTTCATTCATTCATTCATTTTTATGAAAATCGATTTTTTAGTTATTTTTTACATGCGAGCGGAACTATTGCGCGGCCACATTCTACACGGGTAAGTTAGCGGGGCGTACCCAAACATTCTACAAGCTAGCATGGCAGCGACTGAGGGAGAGCCGGAGCTTGTACCAAACAAAGGTGTTGCTACATCTGTTACATGGAACTGGTTCGGTTTTCTTGCGTCGGACTTAGAACAAACGAGTGCTCGCTGTAAGGTCTGTTCAAAAGCTGTTGCAGCACGACAAATTTGTCCTAGCGCCAAAAGCAGAGGCACACAGCGGAGTGGGAGAAGTGCAGGTCCTGAATGGAATGAAAATAACCACCATCCAGTCCCTAAAACATTTTCGAACTGTGTGCAATATGATAAGCACGGCCCACGACAGAAGCAATCACACACGCTGTTGTATGTTTTACCAAAAACATGATGTATGTTGTAAAAGACATGGTGCCCATATATATTGTGGAAAAGCCCGGATTCATTAACATGGTGAAAGTTTTGGACCAGAAGTATGTACTACCAAGCCGCAAATATTTTTCTGAAGTTGCCTTACCACAACTGTATACAGACTGCACAATGCTGTAGGTAAGGGTCTTCAAGTGAGATATTTTTTTAAAACAATAACAGCTTAATTGATGCAAGGTGTAATGTATTTGTTTAATAAAAGAACGTTCCATTAATTTGAGACATTTGTCTGTCACCTGTTATTTGTTTTTGAGTAGGGCAGAAAAAAAATCTATTAAAATCTGAAATCTGATTTTTTTTTTTTTTTTTTTAATCGGAGATTTTATTTTTAGGCCATATCGCCCAGCTCTAGTATGGCATTACATTTATTTATCTCTACGGTGACAGCAGGTGACAGCATAGGGCCAATTTACATGTCAGA
The DNA here is from genome assembly GCA_036785185.1 of Paratrypauchen microcephalus. Taxonomy (NCBI): domain Eukaryota; kingdom Metazoa; phylum Chordata; class Actinopteri; order Gobiiformes; family Gobiidae; genus Paratrypauchen; species Paratrypauchen microcephalus. The sequence continues at coordinate 2,557,629 of JAVJIX010000031.1, read as the reverse complement.
TCTGGAGAAGCAAGCCCACTCACAGTAAGAATTACAGTTTTTAAGTTAATAAAAACTCACGTTATTGAGTAAATGGATGACTTGTACGTTTTTAATGCCATGCCAGAAAAGCAACAGTTTGTTAGGATAACTGAAAATTCTACATGGTCCCAATCTCTACAGCAGCATTTACTCACCCATAATCTTCAACACCACTTTACTTTAAAAAAAAAAGATGCTAAGTAGAAACCTTGACAGAAATATTTCTACAGATTTTTTAAGTACAAGCTTTTGAAAAAGGATCACCAAAATGCCAGTCTTAACACAGACACTTGTGACTAGACTAGACCACTTCTGTTTAGATTTCATATGTTCAGCAAAAAGTGAAGAAAAAAAAACACTTAGATAAACATAAAAACGCAAACTGATTTTTTTTTTTAAAAAGGCTCCTATTACGTTTTTTCTGATCTATGTTACAGTGCTGTTTCCTCATCACAGATACGGAGGATTTGCGTTTTGTTTCATTCACATGTTTAACACACAAATCCTGCATATTTAGGCTGAGTTCTTATCTCAAACAGAAAACACTCTGTTCCACCTTGCAATGTCATGTGTTAATACAGGAAGTGCTCCACTGTGTTTTTAAACCCCGATACACCTTCACTAGAATCATTTGGATGATTTCAGATCTGGAATTGCCAATCTACTGAACTAAAGGCAAAAAGTAGCTGTTAACTTGAAAACTACCGCTAACGTTTTTTACAATTTGAGCCTTATTTCGGTAATAAAACAAGTTGTTTTACTCACCCATAGCACTTTTGTGTCATATGGAGCATTTCCAAAGATGTTTTAGATTAGCGTTAGGCTAACGTTGTTAGCCTAGCACGACTTATAGCCATAGCTTGGGGCATTCCCCGAGCATGTACGGTAATATGCCCCGTGCGGGCTCCAAACAACATAAACTTTAGCACTTTTCAAATCATAGAAGCTCGATGTCTTACTCTACAATTTCGTTTGAATCAAAAGTGGCCTGTAATCCGAGATTTATCCATAGTTTACAGCTTTGCGTTCCATGTTTGGGTCCCGGGAGCTGAGAGCACACTCCGCACATGCGCACTGGCGTCCTCATCTACTCGAAACTATGGCTAAATCTTGGATTACAGGCCACTTTTGACCAAACGAAATCGTAGACTAAGACATCGGGCTTCTATGATTTGAAAAGTGCTAAAGTTTGTGTTATTTGGAGCCCGCACGGGGCATATTACATGCTCGGGGAATGCCCCGAGCTATGGCTATAAGTCGTGCTAGGCTAACGGCGTTAGCCTAACCCTAATCTAAAACATCTCCGGAAATGCTCCATATGACACCAAAGTGCTATGGGTGAGTAAAACAACTTGTTTTATTACCGAAATAAGGCTCAAATTGTAAAAAACGTTACTTTTCCTTTAAAGCTCACAAGAGTCCATGTAGTGTAGTACAGGAACTCAAAAAACAGACTATTCAATACTAAAACTAGTATAGAAACTAGATACTCATTTGAGCAGGTATCGATACTACAAATGTCCTGAAAAAAAGAGAAGTATACCGCACACTCGCTTGACTTTCTTATTTCTTTATCGGGCTTAGAGCGAACAACGCGTTTTGCTTCTACAGCGTCTCTGATGACGCCCAATAAAGAAAGAAGAAGAAAGTCAAGCGAGTGTGCGGTATTCTTCTTTTTTTCTGGAATTTGCTGTTACCAGCACCTGGAAGCTGTGCATGGAGTTTTGAACTTTAAACAAATATACAAATATAAGAGCACATAGACTAGTATACACCTATGGACCACTATGGAACCTACAGGAGTACACAGATATGGCACATGGGAAGAGAAAAGAAAATACTATGATTTAAAATGGGCACTGCTTCACTTTTCTACCCATTTGTTTCCATGGAGATGTTATTGCTTTACCTGGAATGTTCCATGGCATAACATGGTATGCATTTATTCATTTCCATCGCTCAAAAATAAATTAATTCTTTCTAAAAGTTTGACTCTCCACACTCTCCACTTGTAATGTAGCATAGTGTTGTAACCTGCTTGTCTACCTTGTGATAGATGGGTTTAATCTATACTGTGGAACATTCAAGACAAAGCAATAAGGTTTCCATGGAGACAAGCAGGTGGCATACCCTCTGCTAGAAATGTTATGCAGTGCACCTTTAATACTGAAAATCACATTCTATTGTCTAAAGAAAGCGTGTTTTTAAAATTATCATTGTAGTACCTGAATGAGTATAGAGTCTGTATTAAGACTGAGTTTGAAATTTTAGTATAATCTCAGCAACATAGTGTAACAGCCCAAAATACCACCTAAACTTTTACCAACATTTACCAAGAAACTCTCAACCACGGCTACAGAGCTGAGGAAAAATCAATAGTGCGAAGACCTTGAGGATAGAGATCTAAAATTTCAGCGGAGAGAGGAGGCTCAGAGAGGAGCCAGCTTGTGCCCAACTCCTCAGTGTGTTCTGTGAATCATAAGAGAACAGCGTACAGACATCTGCCCTTGATGTCCATGCCCTTCGCTGCAAAGCTTCACTTTGATAAAGAAACATATCTACTGCTGTCACGGGCTACTGTCAATGTCTGGATAGGAGGGGTGTCTAGGGTCTAACTGACAGCAATGTTCAAAGTGTAAGATGTACCCATAAGTGCAATATTAAGCATGCGTTGCACCACACTAGTGTCTGTGCCTTGGAGTCTGCAAGTTATACCAACAATGTTTCTTCTTGGGAAGTAACAATAACGGAAAAAGTGATATCCTATCGTCAAATTTAGGGATGTAACGATACCGAAATCTCTTGACACTAGGGTTGTTCCAATGCCGATACCTGTATCCTTTTTTTGACGGACAAAGAGCAAAAAAAACAACAACACACAAACAAAAACACCAGGATCATGTAGAACGGGTTAATAGGAAAATTTTAAGACTGAAAAGATGAGGCTGTTCACCTTCAGCGGATGTCTACGCCGAAGTTTACAAGTGAACAGGCTGATAGAGTTAACATGGGCGTAGTGATACGAGTGGAGAGAGACAATACGCAAATGTGAAATACGCTGCTGGATGTTTCGTGGACAACTGTTTCGGACGCAAATATATCACCTTTCTAACAAATGTTTTGTTTTGAGAAGAAAAACAAGCTTTATTTCATGTTCCAGGGAAGTTACCGGACCTACTTACGTGGGCTCCAGAAAGCGAGCTGAACCGGGATCAGCTGAGACTGTCAGAGGTAAGCCGGTGTCAACACACGTAACTTTTAGAAGGAAACCCATACAGATTAACATTTTAAAAAAACGCACTATCCCTTTAAACACAGACTGTGGAGGCTCTGTAGCTCTGTAAAACACACTCATAACATTTGTGTGTCCTCTCTGATACCTAAATTTGGCCTTTGGTGTGGGCACTGAACTTAAATAATTCAAGTTAAGGAGAGCACAGCAGACAAAAGCTCCAACACAGACTTTGTTTTCTCTGCATAATTAGCCATGTGCTCCTAGGATGAGTGTCTTTTTATCGATACTGTATCAGTAAAAGAGTGCAGCCAGACAACAGCAGCAACAGCAACAACGCCAACTCCGACTTTGTTTAATTACTCTACATAACTAGCTCTGTGCTCTGAGAATGAGCATCTTTTTACAGGCCTCATTGTTGGTTTTATCCACACTGTGGTCGAAAGTGAAAGTGCTTAAATCATCTTAAGTAAGCATTACTCAAGATCACTGTACATATCACTCAGTGACGTGCGGCGAGGGTCATGGCTGGTGAGGCACTGAAGTCATCAGTGACATCACCAGGTGTTATTGTTCAGTGCTATTTCCACTAGTAGCATCATAAATTAAAATAGCGACATTTTTAGCACAATCTGGCTCTGAATGCGAGTGGTGAACCGCTCATGTTTAACGAGGCTTCTTTCCAAATATCCCATCTCACAATATCCATCTGAGTTACAGCAGGTTGAGAAAAGGAGGTCGGAAAAGCAGAAAAGATTATTTCTTACTACGCTGTTTGAAAACAGCAAGTCTTTCGTCCCATAGTTTGGAGCAAACCCTTTAGCTCCGGCGTTGGTCTTCCTTTAATTATAAACTCCTGCTTCGAACGAAAGTCCAATTTAGAAAACTTCTTGAGCTTTAATATGAAATCTTCCTCCATTTAAAAAGTATGGTCAGACAAGAAGAAAAAAGTGAAGTTGAACGGAAGAACCCCTGGGCTCACGAGTGCCTCTACCATGTGGCCAGGTAATTACGTGCCTCACCCGGTGCCTTTTCACAGCCGCTTTGCTTTAGTGCAGTATCTGTCAATGCTGAGCTACAGCACAGTCAGTCCATGTGAGGCACAAACGGGTGGTGCGTCTCCGCACCAGTATTTGAATGGCAAAAGTGAAAATTCAGCGATTTTGAATAAAAACAGAATTAAAATGGCAAAGTTAAATAGAAAATAACTTTATAGTACAAATCATTGGATAAATATAACCATTTAATTTATTTTTTCTTTTTACTTTTTTTTCTCTGTGATGGCAGGTGAGACACAGCCTCAAAATTTTTGAACTCTAGATGCTCTGAGATGCAATCTGGGGTCATTCCAGCCAATAAAAACTAAGATGTCAACCATCCATTTTGGGGGGGAAAATTCCCTTTCCCCCCTCTTGATGATCCCACTTTGCACTACCTTCTCACAAAATGTACAAATATATACATTTGCAATGAAGTAAAACTGTAAATCAAAGCACAAACCACATTTTATTCACAGGTACTAGTAGTGACATACAAATGCATTTATTTATAAATATATTGACAATTCTTTATATGTACAATGCATGTTGATGTACCTTGCATAACTTCATGTACATTCTGTACATTTTTTGTCATTACCTTACTCTTACTCATTTACCAAATGCATGACATGACAAACAGATGCATTTGTGCAATTTTATTAGGCAAAATTCAACTATGTGTCGCGGTAGACCTGCTCTGTGCTGTAGGTTTGTGCTGTAGACCTGATCTGTACTGTAGGCCTGCTTCGCGTTTCATCCTTGCACTTCTAATCAGCGCGCTTGAGGAGTGAGCCTGTGTGCGTTATGAGCAGGGAGGGAAAAGCGTAAAAAGGAGTGGTGCGCAGACTTAGGGCACAGACAGATAGGGTGTTTTAAAAAGTTTAACCTGCTCTGTGATACACGCTGGTACGCAAGGGTAGACGCTGTTGCAGACAAGCTGCGTGCGCTGGTGGCACTCATGGTGCTGCAGTGTCCGCGGGCTCGAGCCCACAGGCTGCAGTGAGAAGCCCAGCGTGGTCCCGCACACCGGTAAAAGTTTATTGCTAACGGCAGTGGCTGTAATGCAATATGATCGCAATCATCTCGAGACCAAGACCAGTGTCCAGTACTACAACACTACGATCTACCCACACTACCTTGGAGATCAACTGGTAGATCGCGATCGACGTATTGGGCACCCCTGTTTTAAACAGTATTTTTGATTCACATGGTAATACGGGACAAAGTGCGTCCCTATTCAGCTCAATACGGGACGTGTACATTTGTTTATGAATACGGGACGATTCCCTTTATCAAGGGACAGTTGGCAACCGTAAACACAACTATACATATATTCATGTGTATATATTCAATCCATTCAATGGATTTGCACTGATATAAAAAAAAATGAGCCAGACGGCTGACAAAAAAGCGGACATTTTTCATCCCCGTTTTTTTTTTTTTTTTTATCTAAAAAAATGGTATTGGAACATTACATTTAACTAATAATATCCAATTCATTCTTACAGATTTTCTTTAAAAATAGCATTTTATAGCCTGTTTTGCTCTTGAACTGTAACAAAATTACAGGTGGTTTTACAGCTTGAAAATATCTAGGAAAAAACAAGCATTCTGACTGTGAGCAGGGTTGCCTGTCCACAGATCTGATCTGTAACTTGGTCTTGTTTGGTCCCCATGAAGATAGAAATGTTAAGCACCATAGTGTGAAACATCCCAGATGTCTTCTTCTCCATAAAGAAGAAGAATACATCCTTTATCTATCCCTGTAGGAAATTATTTTTCTGCATTTGACCCTTTTCAGTAGCAGTGGGCAGCTCATCTTTCCGGGTGAAAGTCAAGTGACTTACCAGTTGAGCTAACCAGCCAGCCCAGAATAGAGCCAAATAAAGAAAAGCATTTGACAGACCCTCTACCAAAAAAGTTTTAGAAAAGTTTTAAGTGTTTGTCTGCTATTTATTTATTGCAGCTCATTATATATGTCGATTTAGAATAGTTTTTGTGGTTTAAATCTGACAGGCCTACTTGACAGGGTGCGCAATATTGACAGAAATGAACTCATCAGCTCAAACTCTCAATAACAATTGATACTTTGCAGTGACATCATGCTGGGGGTGTTCTACATTTATGTACTGTATATGGCTGAAGCAAACATCAAAAACGTTTTAAGAGGTCTGAAAGCACATTTTCAGGAGCCTATGATCAATATGAGCGTTCATGGTCCTGTTTAGGAGTTTGATTTTCAACAAAATGATGAGTGCACCTAACTGAAAAACTGTTGGCTAATGCTAGCTAGCGTCTGATGTTATTTGAGAGATACTTGTTTAACAGCACAAATCAGCTCACCTGTTGTAGTTCCAGCCAAGTCAGCTCTTTCTGGTGACATTGTGTTAAAATTCAGATCAGATTAAAATCTAATACAGCTTCAGACAGAGCAGAGCCTACATCACACCCCAAAGAATGACGAGATCAGCTGCAAAGTATCAATATTCAAACAATGCATCAGGAATGTTTCATTCACACATTTTTGATGAGGAAACAACATTATAACATGGATCAGAAAGTACCATAATAAGCATGGAATGCACCACACTAGAGTAGATGTGGGTTTCAGAATACTAATTAAAGTAACAATATGCAACTTTCTGGTGGGGAACAGCTGCTTTACTCCATGGAAATAAAACATTAAAACTATACTTTGAGATACTTGAAAATTTATAGTTTTTTCCTAGAATGTTATTGACAAAAACAACATTTCTATACAGATGTGTGTATAGACAACAAGCAGCATACCCTTCAGCGGTAGTTATCACTCATGTCTGTGGAGTGACAAGCCCACTCACATTAACGACACATGCTTTTCTATGTTTTTCAGTGACATAAAAACAAAAAGCAAGCATGGGGTTTTAACTGCAAAAAACAAAATGTTCCATTCTTAGAATGGTGAAAAGTCCTCAAAATGTCGCCTATTACACAAAGCTGAACTCATTTAAACTCAAAAGAAATTGTTGAAGTGACACTACACATCACAAAGACAAAAGGTGCGAGTAAAAAGCTGTTGTCATTTGCAGTACATCTCGTCCCCAGTATTAGAAAGCTGAACAAACCTTAGGCGTGTTCTCCACAGCGCTCGCCTCGCGTAACCCCTGTGTTTACACGCGCACACAAAGCATGTCACGGAGTTTATAGGTCAGCCTGGACGAGCCAACAGCCCGCAAAACACAAAGTAATACCGCAAAACCACACTTTGTGCGCCGGTAAATCAACCACATGACAGCCATTTGTCAGAATAATTGGATTATTTTGGCTTTTCGGCATTAGCTGCTGGAAGTTCACCAAGTTCAGACTTGTTAAATATGGGACAAGAGCCAAGCCAACTGTTGTGAACCTGGAGCTCCCTTCCCCCACTCGGCTAGCACGGCTAGCCATCCCCCAGAAAGGCTAGCCAAACTAACGCTTTATCGCAACATATCAACTCAATGCATGGTGTAATTCGTATTTCCAAGAGGGAGACATAACCCACCGTTAATTGTTCTCTTAAAAAGTGTAGTTGCCCTACCATGGTAAGCGCATTAGCCGAGACAATAGCAAAACAAGTGAGCCGGACAAAGGGAAATGTAGTTGGGCTAGCGCAGCAGCGGCGGGGCTAGCTCGGGCTCTGACAGCTGTGGATCGCGTCTGACGGAAGTGACAGCGGCGCCGATCGCTTATTTGAATAGCTTTAAAGTGGAACTATGAGCCCATGTGGGTGTCAGTGCAATGCGATCAGTTTATTCATGTGATATGTGCACTGTTTTGAGCCGCTTGAGGCCATAAAGCTAGAGCTACTTAGCCCACTAGCGCTAGCTCACCGGTAAAGAAAAGAAACCGGCTTCTTACATGATCATCTTTCCTTCGGGACGACGAGCGAGTCCTGGAGGAGATGAAGGGGTCGCTCCTCGGCTGTGAGCTCCGTGTGTTCACCATGTTTTAGCCTTTATTGAATCCTTTCAAATATGTCCCTAACCGGCTCCAAACACTGGCTCAGAGAGCGCAGCATCGAGGCGCCATGTCTGTCTGTGTGTAGCCGCCTGTGTGTGTCTGCGAGCCCCACTCCCCCTGCGCCTCCCTCCGCTCTCCGCTGGAAGTACTGAGCTGTTTGGCAGGTGCAGCCATTTCTGCTGAGTGGACCCACAGCCCAAAGGTGCATTGTGTAACTTTTCTCCACTGGCGGAGGAAGTATTTCATTTTATTACTTAAGTAAAAGTACAGATACAGAGGCAAAATATTACTCAAGTAAAAGTATCACAAAAAAGTGTAAAAAGATTTTTAAAAATATATATTTTATAGAGAATTTTGGAACAATTAAAGCATCAAATGTAGTGATTGTTTAGTTGAGTTTAATTGAGTTAATTGATTTCTAGCTGTTTTTATGTATTTGTGTATTTGGTTTGCTCAAAGTTGGAACTTAACTCAAATTAAATGTGCTAAAAATAAGTCAGGTCTGTGGAATGACAAGCCCGCTCACAGTAATGACTCACGTTTTTCTATGTTTTTCAGCAGCATAAAAACATCCAAAAAGCATGCTCGCGTGTGTGTGTGTGTGTGTGTGTGTGCGTGTGTGTGTGTGTGTGTTTTATTCAGTTGATTTATTTTTCAACTTTATTTATTAAACATTTTCAGCATTACCAGACAAACAGTGCATTGAATTGAATAGTGCTATGACAGCTGTGAAACTAATATAGGACACATCTGAATGTCAACCACCCCATCCCTCCCAGCCGTCCCCCACCCGCTGGCCAGACATCCTAAAATAATAATAAATAAAAATTAAATAAAGTACTACTAATAATAATGAAAAAAAAGAAAGAAAAAAAATTTATTAAAAAAAATAATAAATAAATAAATAAAAATAATAATATGTAACGTGAGATAAGAAGTAAAGAGAAAGAGAAAATAGGGGAAGAAAAGAGGTTATTGCCTATATTTTAGTCATCCTCCAGGTCTTGAGAAAGGGTTATAGAATGTGGTGTAATAAAAGGTCCCAGGTAGTATGAAACAGTTTAACAGAGCCTCTGAGGGAAAACCTCAGTTTTTCGAGCTTAAGATTGTAAAGCACTTCGCGAACCCAACAGACATGTGAAGGGGGATGTGGGAGCTTCCATTTAAGTAAAATCAGCCTTCGGGCCAGTAGGGTGGTAAATGCTATGGCCTGTTTCAGTGCATTAGGAAATTTGAAACAGGAGAGGCACCAAAAATTGCAGAAATAGGGTTTGGCGCAATGGGATAACCGTATGCTCCAGCTAATATGTTAAAGATATATGCCCATAGTGGACCTAGTTTGGGACACGCCCAAAACATGTGTGAGTGATTGGCGGGGGAAAGCTGACGTCTGCCACATGCATGGCTTACAGAAGGATAAATCTTAGCCAGTCTCGCATTTGTATAGTGAACCCTGTAAACAATTTTACATTGAATTAGTCTGTGACGGGCACAGATAGAAGATAAATAGATCAGGGATAATGCCGAATTCCACTGTTATTCAGTGTTATTCAGTTGATTTCTTAATTTTTAGTACAGATAGAAACATTCCAGACAAATCAATAACATCAACACATTTGACGGACCCTCTACCAGAAACGTGAGACAACAGACCTGCATCTGACACCTTACTCTACATATTTTACTATATTGTGGTTAACACAATTATATTTAAAGTTACACTAACTTCTATGAGCAGACTACTTGATTGTCTCCATTCAGATAGGTCATTTCTTTGCCTGTAACGTTCCACAATAGGGCATTAAACATATCTCTTGCATTTGTTCAATTACAGGTGTATATTCTTACCATGTGCAGGCTTGCTTCTACATAGATCTGACTAATATAATAGGTGGTGGACTCTCCACGAGAAAAGTTACACAGTGCACCTTTAAGATTTTGCTTGAAAAAAATTACCTAGTTTTCCCTAGTTTGAGCATTTTTATAGTTTTACTTTCTGGTTTAGCTGTAGTTCTAATCTGAAGTGCTGGTGGTAAAAGTGACTCCTGTTCAGGCATTATATATTTAGACCACTAGGGGGCGCCACCTTCTTGTCTCCATGAAGATGTTATTGCTTTGAACGAAATATTCCACACTATAGCTAATTAAATCTATATCCATGGAGACCAGCAGGCATTGCAGGTTGCAGGTCAGATCTGTGGAAAGGCAATCCTGCTCAGAGTAGGAATGCATGTTTTTTTTAGTTATTTTCATTTTTAAGAATTAAGATGTGTGAAGAATCCTTCAGTCGTCCAGGTAGAATCCATGGCAAAAGGAGCTACTTCTTCGAAGAAGCAGCTTGGATGAGCTGCGAAACGTATTTGACCAAATAAACTTTGTCCAGCTGACAAACAGAATTTCTCCTTTTGCCTTTTAAGAATTAAATTAATTAAATGCATTAATGCAATATAGATCAAGTTTAATGCCATGGAGATGTTATTCCTTTGTCTGGAATGTTTCACAATATGTCTATCTTCATGGAGACCAACCCAGACCAAGAGGCAACCCTGTTCAGTCAGAATACCAGAATACCTTTTAGATCGATATTTTTAACCACCTGTAATGGAATAAATGTGAGGCAGAGCTGTTTAATGTCATACTGTGGAACATTCCAGGCAGAGCAATGACATATCCAAAGAAACAAGCAGGTGACAGACCCCCTCCCAAAAAGTTACAGACAGACCAATAAAACCAGTATAAAATGTAGAAGGGACATTGCTTCGAGATTATTTCGATCACTAACCCAATGTGTTAGGGTTAGAACTGTCATATTCCACAAGTCAGTCTACATGGGCCATACTTGGACCATTTTTTTAAATTTTTTTATTGCATTTATATAGCACCTTTCATGACATGCCTTGTCATCCCAAAGCGCTCCATAGTTCACCGTTCATTCACTCCACACTTGGTGGTGGTAAGCTACCTTCTGTAGCCACAGCTGCCCTGGGGCAGACTGACGGAAGTGAGGCTGCCAATCTGCGCCATCGGCCCCTCCGACCACCTCCAACACTCACGCACACTCCACTTTCATACTAGGCAATGTGGGTGAAGTGTCTTGCCTAAGGACACAGTGACAGTTTTTTGCAACTGGCGCCCCACTGTGGCACCTGGAATTCCCAGCGGTCTCCCATCCAAGTACTAACCAGGCCCTGCCTTGCTTAGCTTCTGAGATCTGACGGGATCAGGCTTTGACAGGCAGGTATGGCCACAAAAGCTCCAGAACGCAACCCTCAACCCTTGGACCAAAATCCAACACCGTCAGAATAATCAAAGCATGTATGTCTATGATTATTATACCCTATTTAAAGGTGCACTATGTAACTTTTTGGTTGGGGTTTCATCCCCTGCTTGTTTCTATAGATATGTCATTGCGCTGCCTGAAATATTCTATAGTATGACATTAAACAGCTCTATCTTACATTAATTTATTTACAGGTTGTTTTATAGCTCAAAAATACCTCAAAACAGGCATTCTGAGTGTGAGTGGGGTTGCCTCTCAACAGATCTGACCTGTAATTAGTTGCCATATTGTGAAACTTTCCAGACAAAGCAATAACATCTTCATGGGAAAAAGCATTTGGTGGACCCTCCACATGATTTGGTTCCATCTTGTTCCATCTCTTGGCCTCCATTGTCTTTGGTTTTCCTTTCCCTTTTATTTATGTTATTTGTTTACCATCACTATTCCCATTAAAAAGGCGTAAGCATTAACATTTGTGCACGTCCCATAATAAAAAAGCGATTTAGCATACTGTTTGGTTTGTTTTTTCAGGAGAATTTTATTTGATTTCTGTCTTTCCCAGTATATATTGCAACACTCATCTCATCTAATCACAGCATTCATAGCATTGTAGCAGGCTCTGAACTGTTATTCATATAATCCTCATTTGCAGTGTCTCTTTTTCTAAAATGTTTTAGCTGGGTGGGTGTATTTGAAATGTTGAAAATGGGCTTTATGGTTTGAGCATGTTTTCTTCATTTTATATTTGGATGCATAATGTCAGTATCCATTATTGTAAACTGCATTTTGTTTTACTTTAGATTGAATAAACTTTGCAGCTTTGACAGCTTTAAATTTAAATTGGCATTGTCAGTGTAGGTTTTTTCCATTTGAAACCTTTTATATAATCCATCAAGCTTTGGAATCTCGCATATAAAGATGTAGAGATAGATGTTTGCACAGATTTGTGATTTGGTTCCGCCTCCTCATGTTTTTTAGTCTGTCCGAATCTTGTCCGACCAGATCAGCCCAAAAGACACTGCAGTTTTCATAAAAGTGTGCCAGTGTTTACAATTTGGCCCACACCAAATGCAAGGGTTCAGGCTTGCAACCTGTGGAAATTATGGTCTGAAAAATTCAAATCGGCTTCACATATAGATCAGATCAACCCAAAAGAGACCACAGCCTACATAAAAGTGTGCCAATGTTTAGAATCTGGCCCACATTTGGACCAGTAGAGGCCCACACCAAATGCAAAACAAGTATTCACCCTTGCAACTAGAGGAAATTATGGTCTGAAAATTCAAATCTGGTTCACATTTAGACCAGATTATGCACTGGTCTATCACCCATTTACAATCTCTGTCATAGTATATTTAATTAACATCAACCTGTCCTGGGACTACAGATGGAAATTAGAATTTTTGCTATAACATGGCACCTGCATCTTTCTTTTGTTTATTTCAAAGGTCAATGAAATGCTGTGCACTGTCCCTGTGCAAATAAATAAACCATACCATACCAGATCAGCTCAACAGTCTCCATAAAAGTGTGCCAGTTATTAGTTATTATTGTTAGTTATTATTATTATTATTATTATTATTATTATTATTATTATTATTATTATTATTATTATTATTATTATTATTATTATTATGTTGATGCAGAAAAATTAATTTCCTTTGGGATCAATAAAGTATATATCCATCCATCTCTCCATCTATCCATCCATCCATCTGGACCCGTTTAAGCCTAAGTCTGAAGCTATTAGAATCCTCAGCATATTCAGACCTTGTTTTGAGATGATTTGTGAAATGTTCAAGTAAATTCCAAGAATTCTAAAGTCTTTGTGGACAGACCCATAAAACCACATCCTCCTCATTTAAACTTAGACAAACTTTAATGATCCACAAGGAAAATGACATGGACACAGTAGCTCACACATCACATGATATATTAAAAAGTCTTTGTGAAAAGGTATTGTGAAAAGGTACTTTGTTGTGAGTTCATGCATTGTATTGGTTTTGTTTTTTTGAACACAGTGATGTTAAAGGAAAAGTAACGTTTTTTACAATTTGAGCCTTATTTCGGTAATAAAACAAGTTGTTTTACTCACCCATAGCACTTTGGTGTCATATGGAGGATTTCCGGAGATGTTTTAGATTAGCGTTAGGCTAATGCCGTTAGCCTAGCTAGCGCAACTTATAGCCATAGCTCGGGGCATTCCCCGAGCATGTAATATGCCCCGTGCGGGCTCCAAATAACACAAACTTTAGCACTTTTCAAATCATAGAAGCTCGATGTCTTACTCTACGATTTCGTTTGAATCAAAAGTGGCCTGTAATCCGAGATTTATCCATAGTTTACAGCTTTGCGTTCCATGTTTGGGTCCCGGGAGCTGAGAGCACAGTCCACACATGTGCACTGGCGTCCTCATCTACTCTAAACTATGGCTAAATCTCGGATTACAGGCCACTTTTGACCACACAAAATCGTAGACTAAAGACATCGAGCTTCTATGATTTGAAAAGTGCTAAAGTTTGTGTTATTTGGAGCCCGCACGGGGCATATTACATGCTCGGGGAATGCCCCGAGCTATGGCTATAAGTCGCGCTAGGCTAACGGCGTTAGCCTAACGCTAATCTAAAACATCTCCGGAAATGCCCCATATGACACCAAAGTGATATGGGTGAGTAAAACAACTTGTTTTATTATATAACTTGTTTCCTTTAATGCACGGTTCATTTTGTGCACCAGTAAAACATACCTGTGTCTTGAATTTGAGGGGGGGGGGGGAATCATATTTTATTTTTCAATAAAGAAGGGTTCGGTGAATGTGCATATGAAACTGGTGGGGTTCAGTAGCTCCAACAAGGTTAAGAACCACTGATATAGACATTACAGTTAGTGTAGTGACACATTCAAAAATACACTCACACATCGGCTACTACATATTTAGGTAGGTTACATGTGAAAGAGTTTTTTCAAAAGCAGTAGAAGTGATAAGTAAGAAAAGAAATAGGCTAAATCCATCCACAGCTGAGAAAATTATATTTTTGAATAAAAATCTTGAATTGTAATACAAAAAGGACTCTTTATTGTTTTATTTATTTAAATTAGGACAATGCATATTAATCAACATGTCAGCGGAGAGCTTCAGTATAAATATGCCGGAATTAAAAACAACAATAACACACATACACATTTTATTTAATCTTTATTTAACCAGGAAAGTCCAATGAGATTAAACACTTCTTTTTCCAAGGGAGTCCGAGCTTTTTTTTTTTTTTTTTTTTTTTTATTAACAAAAAGTTTGCAATACAATTCATGGCCGTTGTATACAGACATTGCACATAAATACAAAAAGTTACACTTACACATACAACCAAACTTTAAAATGATGTACAAATCATGTAAACAGTTACAAGTTAAAGAGTCTGTCTCAATTGTTCTCAGTGCGGATTTAAAGTCATTCAATGATTAGATTTTATTTCAATTTTTTATTTATTTATAAGGACAATGTACAGTTAGCTACATTAAGCACAAAGGCAGAGATGCTTGTATCAGATTCTAGCTTTCCAGCTAATTTACAGCTAAGTGCCATTTTAGATTTTAGATTTTTGTCTTAGATAGTTTTCGTTTTGTTTCGTCTATATATTGTATTTTGTACACTGTCTTTTTGCACTACCTGGCCAGAGAGAAACAAAATTTCGATTCACTGTATGTTGAACACATATGTCAGAATAAAGCTGACTTTGATCAGAGACAGGTTAATATGGGCAGAAATATGTGCCACCAGAAACTGAATTCAGTTTGGCACATATTTCTGCCCATATTTTAATCACAGTTTTCATGCGTCTTGGCATGCTCTCCATAAGTCTTTACATTGTTCTTGGGTGACTTTATTCCACTCCTGGTGCAAGAACTGAAGTAGCTCAGCTTTGTGTTTGTGTTGGAATTCAACAGACGCTGGAATGGAATGGCTGGAATACATGTAGAGATGCTGATTTCAGAAAAAAAAATGCAGTGGTCTCTTATTTTTTTCCAGAGCTGTATATAACATTTGATGCTAGTCAAAATAAATACAAATAATTAGCTGTGTTTCTAAACCTAAATGAGTTGAATGTAGTGGGCTGAAAGATTTTCAAAACATTTCATATAAAACACAAAACTCAAAATGATTGTGTTAGTTTTAGATTTAATAATACAATTCAAATCAACAATGTATAGGAACAAATACTGAATAAACCCAAAAATACAAAAATAATATGGCATAATTATTCATCATTATTTTCTTGAAACGTAGGAGTTGAAGTTTACAGATACTTCAGACAACACTGAAACCTCTGATCAATTCTAGAGGTAGTAGTAACTGTAGTAACTTAAAAAAATAAAAAAAAATAAAAAAGTTATTATTCTTTATTTATTCCTGTAGGGAAATTATTTCTCTGCATTTGACCCATCCTTTCAGGAGCAGTGGGCGGCTCATCTTTCAGGCGCCCGGGGACATCACCATGATCTTATTGCTCGGCTTAGTCAGGAGCTCAGCTGGAGGATTTGACCTATGGAGCATGTTTTTGTGTTGATGTGGAAACCGCAGTGCCTGGAGGAATGTTGTTTCCTCATCAAAACATACCTGGAGTTGTGTTTGCTTCATTCACGTTTCATTCATGTTTTTTATTTATTTATTCTTTATTTAATATGGACAGTGCATATTAATGAACATCTACAACATTGCAGTGTAAATACACCAGATTATAGCAAAAATGCTAATTTCCTTTTATAGTCTCTGGGCAGGTGACACCACAACAAAAACAATGACAAGTGACAAGTGACAATACATTAAAACAATTTTGGTTTTATTTTTGCATAATGCAAAGGGTGTGGAGCTTTAGCGCTGGTAGTAGCGCTGGAGCACTCTCTTCTGCTCCTTCCTGGACAGTTCTTTGTTGTCTTTAGAGTTTCTGCTGGACTCTGCATTTCTCTCAGCCAATACATTTTCCTGAGCTTTAAGTTGTCCCTTTATCTTTTCCAGGACTTTTTTGTTGCCTGAGAGCTCTTGTTTGAGCTGCACAGTTTCTGTTACAGAAGTGTTATAGAGATAGCAGATCTCTTTATACACTTTCATTTGCTCTTCCGGCTCTTTATCTTTTTTTTGAAGAGAAGCTTTGAGCAGTTCCAGATGATCAGTCTCGCTCCTGGTTCTTTTGGAGTTTGCAAGCTCTTGCTTGAGCTGGGCATTTTCCTGCACCGTGGAGTTGTAGAGGTACCGGATCTCCTTATGCACCTTTATCTGGTCTTGTAGTTTTTTCAACTCCAGGTCTTTTTGTTTGTTGATGCTGTCCTGAGCTTCAAGTTTTGCCCTTGTTCGCTCCAACTCATCACGGAGCGACCTAACAAGAGCGCTCTCCTCCAGGGGTGGAAGGTCCTGGACCAGGGGCGGAAGGTCCTGGCCCGGGGGCAGAAGGTCCTGGACCGGGGGCAGAAGGTCCTGGACCGGGGGCAGAAGGTTCTGGACCAGGGGTGGAAGTACCTGGGCAAGACTTCTGTCCTCTGGGCGTGAGGGCTCCTGGATGTCGGGAGACACCAGTTGGGTCTCCTGTGGCTGTTGACCGCTGCCTGTTGGTGTGAAGCAGATTAGAGCCTCCAGGTCGAAGTTCTCATCGTAGAGGTGAGCGTCGTCCTCTGGAGTGTAGAGGTACCAGGGCTTGCTAGAAAAAGACGTGGAACCGAGCGCCCCGCCTGCTTTGCCTCCGGTGCTACCACGAGCCTTGCCGAAGGCGAAGGCGGAGCCCAAATGTCCTTCTGCAGCTCTCGTATTCAAAATGGCTGCCTCTGCATGGGGAAGATCCCCCTTTTATGTGACTATATCTATGTTCAAAAGAATACTTTGATTTCATGATGGAAGTGAAAAGGCTTGGAAAACAATGTATTTTTGAATGGGTATCTTCAAGTTCGGTAATTAACGGGTAAAAATCTTACACGCTGTCCCTTTAAATCCAGACTAAGAGCACTTGAGACAGCCTCCATAAATTGTATCTGTTTTAACTAATTTATATGTCATTTTAATTGTGTTGTAATTGTCGAACTGGAATTTCCCCAATGTGGGACTAATAAAGGCATAGCTTTCTTTCTTTTTTGCTGCCTCTTGTCCAAGGCTCCCTTGAAAAAGAGGTTTTTAATCTCAGTCAGATTTCCCTGGTTAAATAAAGTTATAATAATAATAATAATAATAATAATAATAATAAATATAGCCGCAAGCGGCGATGATCGGCCCTCGCTTGCACTCGCTGGGGGGGGGTGGCGCTAACCCGCCATTTTCCTCCCCTTTTTTCTAGCTCGATGCATGTGTGAGTTTGTGCGTTATCTGGATGTATTTGTGTTGAATGCCTGGGGTTGAGGTGGGGAGGGGTTGTTTGTTTTGCCTTTTAATTTCAATTATTTTAAGAGGAGGGTCAATCATAAGCCTTTCCTGCACTGTTCTGTTATTTTCTTTTTCTTTTGTGTGTATTTTTGTTCTTTTAAATGCTGGGTGCAAACATTAAAAAAAATCAATTGAATAAATAAAAATATGAGGACAGAAAATGGTGCCTTTGACACCAGGTCACATGGCCTATCCAATATGGCTGGCTGGTTGCCTAGCAACGACGTAATATACTTTTTTATTCCTATTCCCATGATGCATCTATGTACAGAATTTGGTGTGGCTATACCAAACTTGTCGAGCATCCTATTGGCGGGGACAGAGGTTTGGCCTGTTACCATGGCAACATGATGTGAGATGGCATGGGGGTGTCACTATGTTTTTTGATCAAGACCATGTCACGAATGTGTGGTCCAAATTTGGTGTGTCTACGGCAAAGTAAAATTCTTCTTTTCCATGCAATTACCCTAGGGGGCGCTATTATGGCCATTTCAGATTTTTTTATGTCAATCTGTTCAGGGCCAGGGTGTACACCAATGAGTAAAGTTTGAGTGAAATCAGCCAAACTATTAGCACATTATCACTCGTCCAACTTTGATAGGAAGTAGCGCCGTCACCACCAGGTCACATGGTTTATCCTATATGGGTGGTTGATTGCCTAGCAATGGCGTAATGTACTTTTTTGTTCCTCTTCCCATGATGCATCTGTGTACCAAATTTGGTTTGACTATGACAAAGTTTTTGCCTGGCGTCCCATTGGCGAGGACAGATGTTTGGCCTGTTGCCATGGCAACACGATGGGACATGGCGTGTTGGCGTCATTAAGTTTTTTGATCGAGACCTTGTCATGAATGTGTGTACCAAATTTGGTATGTCTATGACAAAGTAAATTTTTTCTGTTCCATGCAATTACTCTAGGGGGCGCTATAACGGCCATTTTAGATTTTTTATATCAATCTGTTTAGGGCCAGGGTGTCTAACAACGATTAAAGTTTGAGTGAAATCGGCCAAACTATGAGTGCATTATCACTGGTCGAAGTTTGATCGGAAGTGGCGCCTTCGCCACCAGGTCGCATGGTCTATGCAATATGGCTGGATGGTTGCCTAGCAATGGTATAATATACTTTTTTGTTTCTATTCCCATAATGCATCTGTGTACCAAATTTGATTTGACTACACCAAAGTTTTTGCCAGGCGTCCCATTGGCAAGGACAGATGTTTAGCCAGTTACCATGGCAACACAATGGGAGATGGCGCGGGGACGTCATTGAGTTCTTTGATCGAAACCCTGTCACAAATGTGTGTACCAAATTTGGTATGTCTACGACAAAGTAAAATTTTACACTTCCATGCAATCTCCCTAGGGGGCGCTATAGTGTCCATTTTAGATTTTCTCATATCAATCTGTTCAGGGCCGGGGTGTCCATGAACAATTGAAGTTTGAGTGAAATCGGCCAAAGTATGTGCCAATTATCACTCGTCGAATTTGATGGCGAGCTACAAAAACGAACCTGAAATTTGTGGCGTTGTCACGGAAACACCGTTCACTCTTTTAGAACGCTTTTAACAACTTTTAATGTCCCACTTGTCTAGATGATACAGCACGATTCTGGTGAGTCTGGGTCAAAAACCCTAGGAGGAGTTCGTTAAAATACGTGGACAGGAAAATGCGCCCTCGGGGCCAGGTCAAGTGCTCGGTCCAAAATGGCCGACTTCCTGTTGGTCGCCTAGCAACCGCATAATATACTTTTTTGTTCCTCTTCCCATGATGCATCTGTGTACCAAATTTGGTTTGGCTACGACAAAGTTTATGCTGGGCGTCCCATTGGCGACGACAGATGTTTGCCCTGTTGCCATGGCAACACGATGGGACATGGCGTGTTGACGTCATTAAGTTTTTTGATCGATACCCCGTCACGAATAAGTGTACCAAATTTGGCATGTCTACGACAAAGTAAAATTTTGCGCTTCCATGCAATCTCCCTAGGTGGCGCTATAGCACCTATTTCAGATTTTCTCATATCAATCTGTTCAGGGCCGGGGTGTCCACCAACGATTAAAGTTTGAGTGATATCGGCCAAAGTATGCACGAATTATCGCTCATTGAAATTTGATGGCGAGCCGCAAAAACGAACCCGAAATTTGTGGCGTTGTCACGGAAACACCGTTCACTCTTTTAGAACGCTTTTAACAACTTTTAATGTCCCACTTGTCTAGATGGTACAGCACGATTCTGGTGAGTCTGGGTCAAAAACTCTAGGAGGAGTTCGTTAAAATACGAAGACAGGAAAATGCACCCTCTTTGCCGGGTCGCGTGCTCGGCCCAATATAGCTGACTTCCTGTTGGTCGCCTAGCAACGCCGTAATATATTTTTTGGTTCGTAACGACATGACCTATCCACCACCCGAATTTCGTTTATCTACGATAAAGTTCATTTATCGGGTATAGCCATAGGCGCAATGTATTTTGATTTTTGAGGTGGCGCTGTGGAGTGATTTTTAAAGATTTTTTAATACAGATTATTTGTAAATTCCTTTTTTGGCGTTCTTGAATTTTGCGCAAAATTTCGTGAGTTTTCGTCCGTGGGAAGTACCCGAAACCTGAAAAAGTGGTCGGGAAAATAATAATAATAATAAGAAATATAGCCGCAAGCGGCGATGATCGGCCCTCGCTTGCACTCGCAGCCCCCTGCTAACGCGCCATTTTCCTATTCCCATGAACCATCTATGTACTAAATTAGGTGTAGCTACACCAAAGTTTTTGCCGGGCATCCTAATGGCAGGGACAGATGTTTGACCTGTTACCATGGCAACATGATGTGAGATGGAGTGGGGGTGTCACTGTGTTTTTTGATCAGGACCATGTCACGAATGTGTGGTCCAAATTTGGTGTGTCTACAGCAAAGTAAATTTTTCTATTCCATGCAATCTCCCTAGGGGGCGCTATTACGGCCAATTAAGACTTTCTTATATCAATCTGTGTAGGGCCGGGGTGTTCACCAACGATTCAAAGTTTGAGTAAAATCGGCCAAAGTATGTGCGAATTATCACTCGTCGAAGTTTGACAGGAAATGGCGCCTTCGCCACCAGGTCACATGGTCTATCCAAAATGGCTGTTTGGTTGCCTAGCAACGGTATAATATACTTTTTGTTTATCTTCCCATGA
Organism: Paratrypauchen microcephalus; assembly: GCA_036785185.1. Classification (NCBI taxonomy): domain Eukaryota; kingdom Metazoa; phylum Chordata; class Actinopteri; order Gobiiformes; family Gobiidae; genus Paratrypauchen; species Paratrypauchen microcephalus. Next base: position 2,536,509 of record JAVJIX010000031.1, on the reverse strand, counting down.
TGCATCTGTGTACCAAATTTTGTTTGACTACACCAAAGTTTTTCCAGAGAATCCTAATGACAATGACAGATGTTTGGCCTGTTGCCATGGCAACACGATGGGAGATGCCCGGGGTCATCATTGAGATTTTTGATCGAGACCCTGTCACGAATGTATGTACCAAATTTGGTATGTCTACGACAAAATAAAATTTTGCACTTCCCTAGGGGGCGCTATATCGTCCATTTCAGATTTTCTTATAGAAATCTGTTCAGGGCCGGGGTGTCCACCAACGATTGAAGTTTGAGTGAAATCGGCCAAAGTATGTGCGAATTATCACTCGTCGAATTTGATGGCGAGCCACAAAAACAAACCTGAAATTTGTGGCGTTGTCACGGAAACACCGTTCACTCTTTTAGAACGCTTTTAACAACTTTTAATGTCCCACTTGTCTAGATGATACAGCACGATTCTGGTGAGTCTGGGTCAAAAACCCTAGGAGGAGTTCGTTAAAATACGAGGACAGGAAAATGCGCCCTCGGTGCCAGGTCACGTGCTCGGTCCAAAATGGCCGACTTCCTGTTGGTCGCTTAGCAACCGCATAATATACTTTTTTGTTCCTTATCCCATGATGCATCTGTGTACCAAATTTGGTATGGCTACAACAAAGTTTATGCCGGGCGTCCCATTGGCAACGACAGATGTTTGGCCTGTTGCCATGGCAACACGATGGGACATGGCGTGTTGACGTCATTAAGTTTTTTGATCGATACCCCGTCACGAATATGTGTACCAAATTTGGTATGTCTACGACAAAGTAAAATTTTGCGCTTCCATGCAATCTCCCTAGGTGGCGCTATAGCACCTATTTCAGATTTTCTTATATCAATCTGTTCAGGGCCGGGGTGTCAACGAACGATTAAAGTTTGAGTGATATCGGCCAAAGTATGCGCGAATTATCGCTCGTTGAAATTTGATGGCGAGCCGCAAAAACGAACCCGAAATTTGTGGCGTTGTCACGGAAACACCGTTCACTCTTTTAGAACGCTTTTAACAACTTTTAATGTCCCACTTGTCTAGATGATACAGCACGATTCTGGTGAGTCTGGGTCAAAAACCCTAGGAGGAGTTCGTTAAAATACGAGGACAGGAAAATGCACCCTCTGTGCCGGGTCGCGTGCTCGGCCCAATATAGCTGACTTCCTGTTGGTCGCCTAGCAACGCCATAATATATTTTTTGGTTCGTAACGACATGACCTATCCACCACCCGAATTTCGTTTATCTACGACAAAGTTCATTTATCGGGTATAGCCATAGGCGCAATGTATTTTGATTTTTGAGGTGGCGCTGTGGAGCCATTTTTAAAGATTTTTTAATACAGATTATTTGTAAATTCCTTTTTTGGCGTTCTTGAATTTTGCGCAAAATTTCGTGAGTTTTCGTCCGTGGGAAGTACCCGAAACCTGAAAAAGTGGTCGGGAAAATAATAATAATAAGAAAAACCAGAACAGTAACAATATAGTGCCACGAATGGTAACACTAAATATATCAATGGAAAGGGCGCACGTCCAGTAACGCACCCGTGGGGTCCATTGACACCTACCAGCGCGTTGCGCACGTTCCACGCTGGTTCTGCAGTGCTTCGCACCGCAGAACAGTTACAAAAGGCCCTATGCGCTCTTCAGCGCTCGGGCCTAAATATAGCCGCAAGCGGCGATGATCGGCCCTCGCTTGCACTCGCAGCCCCCTGCTAATGCGCCATTTTCCTATTCCCATGAACCATCTATGTACTAAATTAGGTGTGGCTACACCAAAGTTTTTGCCGGGCATCCTTATGGCAGGGACAGATGTTTGACCTGTTACCATGGCAACATGATGTGAGATGGAGTGGGGGTGTTAATGTGTTTTTTGATCAAGACCATGTCACGAATGTGTGTACCAAATTTGGTATGTTTACGACAAAATAAAATTTTGCACTTCCATGCAATCAACCTAGGTGGCGCTATAGCGTCTATTTCAGATTTTCTTATAGAAATCTATTCAGGGCCGGGGTGTCCACAAACGATTGAAGTTTGAGTGAAATCGGCCAAAGTATGTGCGAATTATCACTCGTCGAATTTGATGGCGAACCGCAAAAACGAACCTGAAATTTGTGGCGTTGTCACGGAAACACCGTTCACTCTTTTAGAACGCTTTTAACAACTTTTAATGTCCCACTTGTCTAGATGATACAGCATGATTCTGGTGAGTCTGGGTCAAAAACCCTAGGAGGAGTTCGTTAAAATACGAGGGCAGGAAAATGCACCCTCGGTGCCAGGTCACGTGCTCGGTCCAAAATGGCCGACTTCCTGTTGGTCGCTTAGCAACCGCATAATATACTTTTTTGTTCCTTATCCCATGATGCATCTGTGTACCAAATTTGGTATGGCTACGACAAAGTTTATGCTGGGCGTCCCATTGGCGACGACCGATGTTTGGCCTGTTGCCATGGCAACACGATGGGACATGGCGTGTTGACGTCATTAAGTTTTTTGATCGATACTCCGTCAAGAATATGTGTAACAAATTTGGTATGTCTACGACAAAGTAAAATTTTGCGCTTCCATGCAATCTCCCTAGGTGGCGCTATAGCACCTATTTCAGATTTTCTTATATCAATCTGTTCAGGGCCGGGGTGTCAACGAACGATTAAAGTTTGAGTGATATTGGCCAAAGTATGCGCGAATTATCGCTCATTGAAATTTGGTGGCGAGCCACAAAAACGAACCCGAAATTTGTGGCGTTGTCACGGAAACACCGTTCACTCTTTTAGAACGCTTTTAACAACTTTTAATGTCCCACTTGTCTAGATGATACAGCACGATTCTGGTGAGTCTGGGTCAAAAACCCTAGGAGGAGTTCGTTAAAATACGAAGACAGGAAAATGCACCCTCGGTGCCGGGTCGCGTGCTCGGCCCAATATAGCTGACTTCCTGTTGGTCGCCTAGCAACGCCGTAATATATTTTTTGGTTCGTAACGACATGACCTATCCACCACCCGAATTTCGTTTATCTACGACAAAGTTCATTTATCGGGTATAGCCATAGGCGCAATGTATTTTGATTTTTGAGGTGGCGCTGTGGAGCCATTTTTAAAGATTTTTTAATACAGATTATTTGTAAATTCCTTTTTTGGCATTCTTGAATTTTGTGCAAAATTTCGTGAGTTTTCGTCCGTGGGAAGTACCCGAAACCTGAAAAAGTGGTCGGGAAAATAATAATAATAAGAATAAGAAAAACCAGAACAGTAACAATATAGTGCCACGAATGGTGACACTAAATATATCAATGGAAAGGGCTCGCGTCCAGTAACCCACCCGTGGGGTCCATTGACACCTACCAGCGCGTTGCACACGTTCCACGCTGGTTCTGCAGTGCTTCGCACCGCAGAACAGTTACAATAGGCCCTATGCGCTCTTCAGCGCTCGGGCCTAAATATAGCCGCAAGCGGCGATGATCGGCCCTCGCTTGCACTCGCAGCCCCCTGCTAACGCGCCATTTTCCTATTCCCATGAACCATCTATGTACCAAATTAGACCCTGTCACGAATGTGTGTACCAAATTTGGTATGTCTACAACAAAATAAAATTTTGCACTTCCCTAGGTGGCGCTATAGCGTCCATTTCAGATTTTCTTATAGAAATCTGTTCAGGACCGGGGTGTCCACCAACGATTAAAGTTTGAGTGATATCGGCCAAAGTATGTGCGAATTATCACTCGTCGAATTTGATGGCGAGCCACAAAAACGAACCTGAAATTTGTGGCGTTGTCACGGAAACACCGTTCACTCTTTTAGAACGCTTTTAACAACTTTTAATGTCCCACTTGTCTAGATGATACAGCACGATTCTGGTGAGTCTGGGTCAAAAACCCTAGGAGGAGTTCGTTAAAATGCGAGGACAGGAAAATGCACCCTCGGTGCCAGGTCCCGTGCTCGATCCAAAATGGCCGACTTCCTGTTGGTCGCTTAGCAACCGCATAATATACTTTTTTGTTCCTTATCCCGTGATGCATCTGTGTACCAAATTTGGTATGGCTACGACAAAGTTTATGCCGGGCGTCCCATTGGCGACGACAGATGATTGGCCTGTTGCCATGGCAACACGATGGGACATGGCGTGTTGACGTCATTAAGTTTTTTGATCGATACCCCGTCACGAATATGTGTACCAAATTTGGTATGTTTAGGACAAAGTAAAATTTTGCGCTTTTATGCAATCTCCCTAGGTGGCGCTATAGCACCTATTTCAGGTTTTCTTATATCAATCTGTTCAGGGCCGGGGTGTCCACCAACGATTAAAGTTTGAGTGATATCGGCCAAAGTATGCGCGAATTATCACTCATTGAAATTTGATGGCGAGACGCAAAAACGAACCCGAAATTTGTGGCGTTGTCACGGAAACACCGTTCACTCTTTTAGAACGCTTTTAACAACTTTTAATGTCCCACTTGTCTAGATGATACAGCACGATTCTGGTGAGTCTGGGTCAAAAACCCTAGGAGGAGTTCGTTAAAATACGAGGACAGGAAAATGCTCCCTCGGTGCCAGGTCGCGTGCTCGGCCCAATATAGCTGACTTCCTGTTGGTCGCCTAGCAATGCCATAATATATTTTTTGGTTCGTAACGACATGACCTATCCACCACCCGAATTTCGTTTATCTACGACAAAGTTCATTTATCGGGTATAGCCATTTTTTGATTTTTGAGGTGGCGCTGTGGAGCCATTTTTAAAGATTTTTTAATACAGATTATTTGTAAATTCCTTTTTTGGCGTTCTTGAATTTTGCGCAAAATTTCGTGAGTTTTCGTCAGTGGGAAGTACCCGAAACCTGAAAAAGTGGTCGGGAAAATAATAATAATAATAATAATAATAATAAGAAAAACCAGAACAGTAACAATATAGTGCCACGAATGGTAACACAAAATATATCAATGGAAAGGGCGCACGTCCAGTAACGCACCCGTGGGGTCCATTGACACCTACCAGCGCGTTGCACACGTTCCACGCTGGTTCTGCAGTGCTTCGCACCGCAGAACGGTTACAAAAGGCCCTATGCGCTCTTCAGCGCTCGGGCCTAAAAACCAGAACAGTAACAATATAGTGCCACGAATGGTAACACAAAATATATCAATGGAAAGGGCGCACGTCCAGTAACCCACCCGTGGGGTCCATTGACACCTACCAGCGCGTTTCACACGTTCCACGCTGGTTCTGCAGTGCTTCGCACCGCAGAACAGTTACAAAAGGCCCTATGCGCTCTTCAGCGCTCGGGCCTAATAATAATAATAATAATAATAATCAATATAGCTGCAAGCGGCAATGATCGGCCCTCGCTTGCACTCGCAGGGGGGGTGGCGCTAACGCGCCATTTTCCTCCCCTTTTTTCTAGCTGGATGCATGTGTGAGTTTGTGTGTTATCTGCATGTGTGTGTTGAATGCCTGGGGTTGAGGTGGGGAGGGGTTATTTGTTTCGCCTTTTAATTTCAATTATTTTAAGAGGAGGGTCAATCATAAGCCTTTCCTGCACTGTTTTGTTATTTTCTTTTTCTTTTGTGTGTATTTTTGTTCTTTTAAATGCTGGGTGCAAACATTAATAAATAAATTGAATAAATAAAAATATGAGGACAGAAAATGGCGCCTTCAACACCAGGTCACATGTTCTACCCAATATGGTTGGTTGCCTAGCAACAGCGTAATATATATTTTTTATTCCTATTCCCATGATGCATCTATGTTCCAAATTTGGTGTGGCTATACCAAAGATTGTGTCAGGTGTCCTATTGGCGGGGAGAGATGTTTGGCCTGTTGCCATGGCAACCCGATGAGGCATGGCATGTGGGCACCATTGACTTTTTTCATTGACAACATGCCACGAATATTTGTACCAAATCTTGTATGTGTACGACAAAGTTAAATTTTGCAGTTCTATGCAATTACTCTAGGGGGCGCTATCCTGCCCATTTTATATTTTCTTGCATCAATCTGTTCAAGGCCAGGGTGTCTACCAACGATTCAAGTTTGAGTGAAATCAGCCAAAGTATGCATGAATTATCACTTGTCGAAGTTTGACAGGAAATGACGTCTTTGCCACCAGGTCACATGGCCTATCCAATATGGCTAGTTGGTTGCCTAGCAATGGTGTAATATACTTTTTTGTTCCTATTCTCATGATGCATCTATGTACCAAATTAGGTGTGGCTACATCAAAGTTTTTGCCGGGCATCCTAATGGCAAGGACAGATGTTTGGCCTGTTACCATGGCAACATGATGCAAGATGGAGTGGGGGTGTCACTGTATTTTTTGATCGAGACCATGTCCCGAATGTGTGGTCCAAATTTGGTGTGTCTACGGCAAAGTAAATTTTTTCTGTTCCATGCAATCTCCCTAGGGAGCGCTATAGTGGCCATTTTAGATTTTCTTATATCAATCTGTGTAGGGCCGGGGTGTCCACCCACGATTAAAGTTTGAGTGAAATCGGCCAAAGTATGTGCGAATTATCACTCGTCGAAGTTTGACAGGAAATGACGCCTTTGCCACCAGGTCACATGGTCTATCCAATATGGCTGGTTGGTTGCCTAGCAACGACGTAATATACTCTTTTGTTCCTCTTCCCATGATGCATCTGTGTACCAAATTTGGTTTGGCTACGACAAAGTTTTTGCCTGGTATCTCATTGGTGACGACAGATGTTTAGCCTGTTGCCATGGCAACACGATGGGAGATGGCGCCGGGGTGTCATTGAGTTTTTTGATCAAGACCCTGTCACAAATGTGTGTACCAAATTTGGTATGTCTATGACAAAGTAAAATTTTACACTTCCATGCAATCTCCCTAGGGGGCGCTATAGTGGCCATTTTAGATCTGTTCAGGGCCGGGGTGTCCACCAACGATTGAAGTTTGAGTGAAATCGGTATGCTCGATTTATCTCTTGTCGAAGTTTGATGGCGAGCCGCAAAAACAAACCTGAAATTTGTGGCGTTGTCATGGAAACACCGCTCACTCTTTTAGAACGCTTTTAACAACTTTTAATGTCCCACTTGTCTAGATGATACAGCACGATTCTGGTGAGTCTGGGTCAAAAACCCTAGGAGGAGTTTGTTAAAATTCGCGTGCTCGGGCCAATATGGCTGACTTCCTGTTGGTCGCCTAGTAACTGCGTAATATATTTTTTGGTTCGTAACGACATGACCTATTCACCACCCGAATTTCGTTTGTCTACGACAAAGTTCATTTTTTGGGTATAGCCATATGCGCAATGTATTTTGATTTTCCAGGTGGCGCCATTTTACCATTTATGGTAGGATATGTTTTGATTTGAATAGTTACATAATTAGCATATAAAACCCTTGGCCACTGATCACCATGGCAACAAAATCAAACAAAAACTACAGTGTAGAGCAACACACTTCAGTTTGACTCATAACCTCTCAGACTACTGGTGCGATCACACACGAACATGGATACCTCCACGTCTTTTTCTAGCAAGCCCTGGTACCTCTACACTCCAGAGGACGACGCTCACCTCTACGATGAGAACTTCGACCTGGAGACTCTTCTCTGCTCCACACCAACAGGCAGCGGTCAACAGCCACAGGAGACCAAACTGGTGTCTCCCGACATCCAGGAGCCCTCATGCCCAGAGGACAGAAGTCTTGTCCAGGTACCTCCACCCCTGGTCCAGGACCTTCTGCCTCCAGTCCAGGATCTTCAAAGCCTGGTCCAGGACCTTCCAGCCCCGGTCCAGGACCTTCCAGCCCCAGTCCAGGACCTTCCAGCCCCGGTCCAGGACCTTCCAGCCCCAGTCCAGGACCTTCCAGCCCCGGTCCAGGTCCTTCCAGCCCGGGTCCTGAACCTTCCACCTCCGGTCCAGGAACGATGGGCTGTAGTGAAGGAGCAGAAGAGGATGCTCCAACGCGACTACCAACTTACAGCACAGGAAAATATATTGGCTGAGAGAAACTCCAGCAGAAACCAAACCACTGATACTGGAGTTGGTGGAACCCACAAAGACAACAAAGAATTGTCCAAGAAGGTGCAGGAGTTGTCTTATGCACTCTTCTCGGCACAAGAGGAGATACATCTCCTGAAATTTTCTTCTGAAAGTGCTCAGCCATTCAGCCGCCCACAAGGATGGGCTGCAGTGAAGGAGCAGAAGAAAGTGCTCCGGCGCTACTACCAACTTACAGCACAGGAAAATGTATTGGCTGAGAGGAGAAAGCGGTTGGATCCAGAGGCCAGCAGAAACCAAACCACTGGTACTGGAGTTGGTGGAACCCACAAAGACAACAAAGAACTCTCCAGGAAGGTGCAGGAGTTGTCTTTTGCACTGTTCTCAGCACGAGAGGAGATACGTCTCCTGAAATGTTGTCGTGCAAGTGAAAGTGCTCAGCCATTCAGCCGCCCAGAAGGATGGGCTGCAGTGAAGGAGCAGAAGAGGGTGCTCCAGCGCTACTACCAACGCTAAAGCCCCACACCTTTTGCATTATGCAAAAATAAAACAAAAATAGTTTTAACATTATTTTGTTGTCTTAAATGTCTGTGGTAGTTATTCATGTAGTACATAATTCACAGTTCATTCACAGTTTTGATGCCTTCATTGAGAATCTACAATGTAAATAGTCATGAAAATAAAGAAAACACATTGAATGAGAAAGTGTGTCCAAACTTTTAGCCTGCCCTGTATGTCAAATGTCATGACATATAATTTACATACAATTATCCAAAAAATTCAGGCTAAACTGGCGCTTACAGCAGTGTAGATAGTTAAGTTAAGTGTAGATAGTTTTGTTAGAGAAGCGAGTTTAGCAGGCTGGCAGTGGCTGCAATTCTACACTGCCATCATCGAGTCCATCCTCACCTCCTCCATCACCGTGTGGTCTGCTGGAGCCACATCCAGGGACAAACAGAGACTGCAGCGTGTTGTGCGCTCTGCTGAGAAGGTGATTGGTTGCAGCCTTCCATCTCTGCAGGACCTGTACACCTCCAGGACACGGACACGTGCAGGTCGGATTGCATCCGATCCTTCTCACCCTGGACATGGACTCTTTGACCTGCTCCCCTCAGGCAGGAGGCTACGGTCCATTCGGACCAGAACCTCCCGCCATAAAAACAGCTTCTTCCCCTCTGCTGTCGGACTTTTGAACAATAACAACACTAGGACTCTTCTCACCCACCCTCCCACCCACCCGCTCTGTGTCAGGCACATGACCCTGCGCCGGTTCTTCTTTTTGCACCTGACCATTACCTGCACCTGCACTGCTATATCCTTGTACTCTTGTAAATTTGTTAGATTTAAGTTTTCTGCTACTCTATTTTATTCTATTTTATTTATTGCATGTTAAGTGTTGGTTTACATTCTGCTCCAAGCACCGCAGCAATTTCCTAATGTTGTGAACTTGTTCAAACATATGGCATTAAAACCTTTCTGATTCTGATTCTGATTCTGATTCTATGATCACATGCACTCAAATTTCAGATAAAAATTTCGATCATTATCTGATTTTTGGACATTTTTGTCATTTTAATAATTCCATCGCTCAAAAAACCTGATAATAATCTGATTTTGAGTGTGCATGTAGCCACAGACAGTAATCATGATCTGATTTCTTGACTGAATATGATGAAAAAATTAGAAAATTAGAGATTAATCCAACAGTTACTCTAAAAACCCACTGATTAATTGACATGTCAGCGGGTGTTTTTGATGATCTGATTTTTTGCATGTAAACACAGACCAAAAATCACATCTAATTATTGGGTTATCTGATTATTCTGGTTATCTGATTTTGACTGACCATGTAAATGACAGACAGAGGAGGTATGGAATCTGGCAATGGTTCAAAATACGTTCTAAGGACTGGAAATTAACGGAATTTATCTCATTGAATGGCTTTACATCCAGACTAAGAGCACTTGAGACAGCCTCCATAAATTGTATCTGTTTTAACTAATTTATATGTCATTTTAATTGTGTTGTAATTGTCTTTTTTGCTGCCTCTTGTCCAAGGCTCCCTTGAAAAAGAGGTTTTTAATCTCAGTCGGATTTCCCTGGTTAAATAAAGTTATAATAATAATAATAATAATAATAATAATAATAATAATAATAATAATTAAAGCCGCAAGCGGCGTTGGTCGGGACCTCGCACCTGCGTTTGTTAATCTTACTGAGACGCACAGCCATACCGAATTTCGTGTGCCTGGCACAATTATCTCACTTCCTGTTGGGCGTGGCCAAAGACAGATCAAAGGTACAAAGATCAAAGATCTTTGATCAGGGCGTTGCCTAGCAACACATACCTCCCATTCATAACTCATAACTCCCAGTCAATAAATACCTAACTTTATTGATCCGCTGTATTGTCATATTACCGCCTATTTGAAAATCCTTCGCAATTTAACATCTCCAACATCTTAAGATTATGTTCACCAAAATTTAAGCCTATCTGAGGTACGGTGTAGGAGAAGTGTTTCAAATTCCATTCTATGTCCAATACCCAAAAATCACACAAAAGCCCAATTATCTCACTTCCTGTTGGGCGTGGCCATGACATTGCAGTGAGGCGTTTGTTCGTCTTATTGAGATACACGTCCCTACCGAATTTCGTGCGCCTATCTTAAACGGTATGCCAGCCCCGAAAGACAACGCGCTAGGGGGCGCTATCGAGCTCCTGGGGGTCACTGGGGGACGGGACTTTGTGTGGTCGTACTGGCAGCACTTTGTGATGCCCGTGCAAAGTTTCGTTCGTTTTGAAGCATGGGAACATGCTCAAAATTGCCCCAGCGAGTGTGAACAAGAACAAGAATAATAATAATTAAAGCCGCAAGCGGCGTTGGTCGGGACCTCGCACCTGCGTTTGTTCGTCTTACTGAGACGCACAGCCATACGAAATTTCGTGTGCCTGGCACAATTATCTCACTTCCTGTTGGGCGTGGCCATGACATTGTAGATACCCTGTCAGAACAGACCCTGTCAGACCCTGTCAGACCCTGTCAGACCCTGTCAGACTCTGTTAGACCCTGTCAGACCCTGTCAGACCCTGTCAGACTCTGTTAGACCCTGTCAGACTCTGTCAGACCCTGTCAGACCCTGCATGTGGCCTACATGCTGAGGCCTACATGAACCTTCGATGCTTGTCCCCACATTGCTGCTTGCAGCTATATCAGATCAAAGGTACAAAGATCAAAGACCTTTGATCAGGGCGTTGCCTAGCAACAAATACCTCCCATTCATAACTCATCACTCCCATTCAATAAATACCTAATTTTATCGATCCGCCGTATCGTCATATTACCGCCTATTTGAAAATCCTTCGCAATTTAACATCTCCAACGTCTTAAGATTATGTTCACCAAAATTTAAGCCTATCTGAGGTACGGTGTAGGAGAAGTGTTTCAAATTCCATACCTAACTTTATCGATCCGCCGTATCGTCATATTACCGCCTATTTGAAAATCCTTCGCAATTTAACATCTCCAACGTCTTAAGATTATGTTCACCAAAATTTAAGCCCATCTGAGGTACGGTGTAGGAGAAGTGTTTCAAATTCCATTCTATGTCCAATACCCAAAAATCACACAAAAGCCCAATTATCTCACTTCCTGTTGGGCGTGGCCATGACATTGCAGTGAGGCGTTTGTTCGTCTTATTGAGATACACGTCCCTACCGAATTTCGTGCGCCTATCTTAAACGGTATGCCAGCCCCGAAAGACAACGCGCTAGGGGCGCTATCGAGCTCCTGGGGGTCACTGGGGGACGGGACTTTGTGTGGTCGTACTGGCAGCACTTTGTGATGCCCGTGCAAAGTTTCGTTCGTTTTGAAGCATGGGAACATGCTCAAAATTGCCCCAGCAAGTGTGAACAAGAACAAGAATAATAATAATTAAAGCCGCAAGCGGCGTTGGTCGGGACCTCGCACCTGCGTTTGTTCGTCTTACTGAGACGCACAGCCATACCAAATTTCGTGTGCCTGGCACAATTATCTCACTTCCTGTTGGGCGTGGCCATGACATTGTAGATACCCTGTCAGAACAGACCCTGTCAGACCCTGTCAGACCCTGTCAGACCCTGTCAGACTCTGTTAGACCCTGTCAGACTCTGTCAGACCCTGTCAGACCCTGCATGTGGCCTACATGCTGAGGCCTACATGAACCTTCGATGCTTGTCCCCACATTGCTGCTTGCAGCTATATCAGATCAAAGGTACAAAGATCAAAGACCTTTGATCAGGGCGTTGCCTAGCAACAAATACCTCCCATTCATAACTCATCACTCCCATTCAATAAATACCTAATTTTATCGATCCGCCGTATCGTCATATTACCGCCTATTTGAAAATCCTTCGCAATTTAACATCTCCAACGTCTTAAGATTATGTTCACCAAAATTTAAGCCTATCTGAGGTACGGTGTAGGAGAAGTGTTTCAAATTCCATACCTAACTTTATCGATCCGCCGTATCGTCATATTACCGCCTATTTGAAAATCCTTCGCAATTTAACATCTCCAACGTCTTAAGATTATGTTCACCAAAATTTAAGCCCATCTGAGGTACGGTGTAGGAGAAGTGTTTCAAATTCCATTCTATGTCCAATACCCAAAAAATCACACAAAAGCCCAATTATCTCACTTCCTGTTGGGCGTGGCCATGACATTGCAGTGAGGCATTTGTTCGTCTTATTGAGATACACGTCCCTACCGAATTTCGTGCGCCTATCTTAAACGGTATGCCAGCCCCGAAAGACAACGCGCTAGGGGGCGCTATCGAGCTCCTGGGGGTCACTGGGGGACGGGACTTTGTGTGGTCGTACTGGCAGCACTTTGTGATGCCCGTGCAAAGTTTCGTTCGTTTTGAAGCATGGGAACATGCTCAAAATTGCCCCAGCGAGTGTGAACAAGAACAAGAATAATAATAATTAAAGCCGCAAACGGCGTTGGTCGGGACCTCGCACCTGCGTTTGTTCGTCTTACTGAGACGCACACCCATACCAAATTTCGTGTGCCTGGCACAATTATCTCACTTCCTGTTGGGCGTGGCCATGACATTGTAGATACCCTGTCAGAACAGACCCTGTCAGACCCTGTCAGACCCTGTCAGACTCTGTTAGACCCTGTCAGACCCTGCATGTGTCCTACATGCTGAGGCCTACATGAACCTTCGATGCTTGTCCCCACATTGCTGCTTGCAGCTATATCAGATCAAAGGTACAAGATCAAAGACCTTTGATCAGGGCGTTGCCTAGCAACAAATACCTCCCATTCATAACTCATCACTCCCATTCAATAAATACCTAACTTTATCGATCCGCCGTATCGTCATATTACCGCCTATTTGAAAATCCTTCGCAATTTAACATCTCCAACGTCTTAAGATTATGTTCACCAAAATTTAAGCCTATCTGAGGTACGGTGTAGGAGAAGTGTTTCAAATTCCATACCTAACTTTATCGATCCGCCGTATCGTCATATTACCGCCTATTTGAAAATCCTTCGCAATTTAACATCTTCAACGTCTTAAGATTATGTTCACTAAAATTTAAGCCCATCTGAGGTACGGTGTAGGAGAAGTGTTTCAAATTCCATTCTATGTCAAATACCCCAAAATCACACAAAAGGCCAATTATCTCACTTCCTGTTGGGCGTGGCCATGACATTGCAGTGAGGCGTTTGTTCGTCTTATTGAGATACACATCCCTACCGAATTTCGTGCGCCTATCTTAAACGGTATGCCAGCCCCGAAAGACAACGCGCTAGGGGCGCTATCGAGCTCCTGGGGTCCCCGGGGGACGGGACTTTGTGTGGTCGTACTGGCAGCACTTTGTGATGCCCGTGCAAAGTTTCGTTCATTTTGAAGCATGGGAATTGATCTTTGTACCTTTGATCAGGGCGTTGCCTAGCAACAAATACCTCCCATTCATAACTCATCACTCCCATTCAATAAATACCTAATTTTATCGATCCGCCGTGTCGTCATATTACCGCCTATTTGAAAATCCTTCGCAATTTAACATCTCCAACGTCTTAAGATTATGTTCACCAAAATTTAAGCCTATCTGAGGTACGGTGTAGGAGAAGTGTTTCAAATTCCATACCTAACTTTATCGATCCGCCGTATCGTCATATTACCGCCTATTTGAAAATCCTTCGCAATTTAACATCTCCAACGTCTTAAGATTATGCTTACCAAAATTTATGCCCATCTGAGGTACGGTCTAGGAGACCCCCACTGGGGGTCCCCCAGTGGGGTCTCCCAGGGACCCCCAGGTCCCCCAGGGACGAGACTTTGTGTGGTCGTACTGGCAGCACTTTGTGATGCCCGTGCAAAGTTTCGTTTGTTTTGAAGCATGGGAACATGCTCAAAATTGCCCCAGCGTGTATGAACAAGAATAATAATAATAATACGGAAACAAAGCAACAACAATAGGGACCTTCGTCCCCCTTCGGGCTCGGTCCCTAATTAAAGCCGCAAGCGGCGTTGGTCGGGACCTCGCACCTGCGTTTGTTCGTCTTACTGAGACGCACAGCCATACCAAATTTCGTGTGCCTGGCACAATTATCTCACTTCCTGTTGGGCGTGGCCATGACATTGTAGATACCCTGTCAGAACAGACCCTGTCAGACCCTGTCAGACTCTGTTAGACCCTGTCAGACCCTGCATGTGGCCTACATGCTGAGGCCTACATGAACCTTCGATGCTTGTCCCCACATTGCTGCTTGCAGCTATATCAGATCAAAGGTACAAAGATCAAAGACCTTTGATCAGGGCGTTGCCTAGCAACAAATACCTCCCATTCATAACTCATCACTCCCATTCAATAAATACCTAACTTTATCGATCCGCCGTATCGCCATATTACCGCCTATTTGAAAATCCTTCGCAATTTAACATCTCCAACGTCTTAAGATTATGTTCACCAAAATTTAAGCCTATCTGAGGTACGGTGTAGGAGAAGTGTTTCAAATTCCATACCTAACTTTATCGATCCGCTGTATCGTCATATTACCGCCTATTTGAAAATCCTTCGCAATTTAACATCTCCAACGTCTTAAGATTATGTTCACCAAAATTTAAGCCCATCTGAGGTACGGTGTAGGAGAAGTGTTTCAAATTCCATTCTATGTCCAATACCCAAAAATCACACAAAAGCCCAATTATCTCACTTCCTGTTGGGCGTGGCCATGACAATGCAGTGAGGCGTTTGTTCGTCTTATTGAGGTACACGTCCCTACCGAATTTCGTGCGCCTATCTTAAACGGTATGCCAGCCCCGAAAGACAACGCGCTAGGGGGCGCTATCGAGCTCCTGGGGGTCACTGGGGGACGGGACTTTGTGTGGTCGTACTGGCAGCACTTTGTGATGCCCGTGCAAAGTTTCGTTCGTTTTGAAGCATGGGAACATGCTCAAAATTGCCCCAGCGAGTGTGAACAAGAACAAGAATAATAATAATTAAAGCCGCAAGCGGCGTTGGTCGGGACCTCGCACCTGCGTTTGATCGTCTTACTGAGACGCACAGCCATACCAAATTTCGTGTGCCTGGGACAATTATCTCACTTCCTGTTGGGCGTGGCCATGACATTGTAGATACCCTGTCAGAACAGACCCTGTCAGACCCTGTCAGACCCTGTCAGACCCTGTCAGACCCTGCATGTGGCCTACATGCTGAGGCCTACATGAACCTTCGATGCTTGTCCCCACATTGCTGCTTGCAGCTATATCAGATCAAAGGTACAAAGATCAAAGACCTTTGATCAGGGCGTTGCCTTGCAACAAATACCTCCCATTCATAACTCATCACTCCCATTCAATAAATACCTAACTTTATTGATCCGCCGTATCGTCATATTACCGCCTATTTGAAAATCCTTCGCAATTTAACATCTCCAACGTCTTAAGATTATGTTCACTAAAATTTAAGCCCATCTGAGGTACGGTGTAGGAGAAGTGTTTCAAATTCCATGTCAAATACCCCAAAATCACACAAAAGGCCAATTATCTCACTTCCTGTTGGGCGTGGCCATGACATTGCAGTGAGGCATTTGTTCGTCTTATTGAGATACACGTCCCTACCGAATTTCATGCTCCTATCTTAAACGGTATGCCAGCCCCGAAAGACAACGCGCTAGGGGGCGCTATCGAGCTCCTGGGGGTCACTGGGGGACGGGACTTTGTGTGGTTGTACTGGCAGCACTTTGTGATGCCCGTGCAAAGTTTCGTTCGTTTTGAAGCATGGGAACATGCTCAAAATTGCCCCAGCGAGTGTGAACAAGAACAAGAATAATAATAATAATAGGGAAACAAAGCAACAACAATAGGGACCTTCGTCCCCCTTCGGGCTCGGTCCCTAATTAAAGCCGCAAGCGGCGTTGGTCGGGACCTCGCACCTGCGTTTGTTCGTCTTACTGAGACGCACAGCCATACCAAATTTCGTGTGCCTGGCACAATTATCTCACTTCCTGTTGGGCGTGGCCATGACATTGTAGATACCCTGTCAGAACAGACCCTGTCAGACCATGTCAGACCCTGTCAGACTCTGTTAGACCCTGTCAGACTCTGTTAGACCCTGTCAGACTCTGTTAGACCCTGTCAGACTCTGCATGTGGCCTCCATGCTGAGGCCTAGATGAACCTTCGACGCTTGTCCCCACATTGCTGCTTGCAGCTATATCAGATCAAAGGTACAAAGATCAAAGACCTTTGATCAGGGCGTTGCCTAGCAACAAATACCTCCCATTCATAACTCATCACTCCCATTCAATAAATACCTAATTTTATCGATCCGCCGTATCGTCATATTACCGCCTATTTGAAAATCCTTCGCAATTTTACATCTCCAACGTCTTAAGATTATGTTCACCAAAATTTAAGCCCATCTGAGGTACGGTGT
Organism: Paratrypauchen microcephalus; assembly: GCA_036785185.1. Taxonomy (NCBI): domain Eukaryota; kingdom Metazoa; phylum Chordata; class Actinopteri; order Gobiiformes; family Gobiidae; genus Paratrypauchen; species Paratrypauchen microcephalus. Next base: position 2,519,608 of record JAVJIX010000031.1, on the reverse strand, counting down.
AGGAGAAGTGTTTCAAATTCCATTCTATGTCCAATACCCAAAAATCACACAAAAGCCCAATTATCTCACTTCCTGTTGGGCGTGGCCATGACATTGCAGTGAGGCGTTTGTTCGTCTTATTGAGATACACGTCCCTACCGAATTTCGTGCGCCTATCTTAAACGGTACGCCAGCCCCGAAAGACAACGCGCTAGGGGGCGCTATCGAGCTCCTGGGGGTCACTGGGGGACGGGACTTTGTGTGGTCGTACTGGCAGCACTTTGTGATGCCCGTGCAAAGTTTCGTTCGTTTTGAAGCATGGGAACATGCTCAAAATTGCCCCAGCGAGTGTGAACAAGAATAATAATAATACGGAAACAAAGCAACAACAATAGGGACCTCGTCCCCCTTCGGGCTCGGTCCCTAATAATAGGGAAACAAAGCAACAACAATAGGGACCTTCGTCCCCCTTCGGGGCTCGGTCCCTAATTAAAGCCGCAAGCGGCGTTGGTCGGGACCTCGCACCTGCGTTTGTTCGTCTTACTGAGACGCACAGCCATGCCAAATTTCGTGTGCCTGGCACAATTATCTCACTTCCTGTTGGGCGTGGCCATGACATTGTAGATACCCTGTCAGAACAGACCCTGTCAGACCCTGTCAGACCCTGTCAGACCCTGTCAGACTCTGTTAGACCCTGTCAGACTCTGTCAGACCCTGTCAGACCCTGCATGTGGCCTACATGCTGAGGCCTACATGAACCTTCGATGCTTGTCCCCACATTGCTGCTTGCAGCTATATCAGATCAAAGGTACAAAGATCAAAGACCTTTGATCAGGGCGTTGCCTAGCAACAAATACCTCCCATTCATAACTCATCACTCCCATTCAATAAATACCTAATTTTATCGATCCGCCGTATCGTCATATTACCGCCTATTTGAAAATCCTTCGCAATTTAACATCTCCAACGTCTTAAGATTATGTTCACCAAAATTTAAGCCCATCTGAGGTACGGTGTAGGAGAAGTGTTTCAAATTCCATTCTATGTCCAATACCCAAAAATCACACAAAAGCCCAATTATCTCACTTCCTGTTGGGCGTGGCCATCCCATTGCAGTGAGGCGTTTGTTCGTCTTATTGAGATACACGTCCCTACCGAATTTCGTGCGCCTATCTTAAACGGTATGCCAGCCCCGAAAGACAACACGCTAGGGGGCGCTATCGAGCTCCTGGGGGTCACTGGGGGACGGGACTTTGTGTGGTCGTACTGGCAGCACTTTGTGATGCCCGTGCAAAGTTTCGTTCGTTTTGAAGCATGGGAACATGCTCAAAATTGCCCCAGCGAGTGTGAACAAGAACAAGAATAATAATAATATTAAAGCCGCAAGCGGCGTTGGTCGGGACCTCGCACCTGCGTTTGTTCGTCTTACTGAGACGCACAGCCATACCAAATTTCGTGTGCCTGGCACAATTATCTCACTTCCTGTTGGGCGTGGCCATGACGTTGTAGATACCCTGTCAGAACAGACCCTGTCAGACCCGGTCAGACCCTGTCAGACTCTGTTAGACCCTGTCAGACCCTGCATGTGGCCTACATGCTGAGGCCTACATGAACCTTCGATGCTTGTCCCCACATTGCTGCTTGCAGCTATATCAGATCAAAGGTACAAAGATTAAAGATCTTTAATCAGGGCGTTGCCTAGCAACAGATACCTCCCATTCATAACTCATAACTCCCATTCAATAAATACCTAACTTTATCGATCCGCCGTATCGTCATATTACCGCCTATTTGAAAATCCTTCGCAATTTAACATCTCCAACGTCTTAAGATTATGTTCACCAAAATTTAAGCCCATCTGAGGTACGGTGTAGGAGAAGTGTTTCAAATTCCATGTAAAATACCCCAAAATCACACAAAAGGTCAATTATCTAACTTCCTGTTGGGCGTGGCCATGACATTGCAGTGAGGCGTTTGTTCGTCTTATTGAGATACACGTCCCTACCGAATTTCGTGCGCCTATCTTAAACGGTATGCCAGCCCCGAAAGACAACGCGCTAGGGGGCGCTATCGAGCTCCTGGGGGTCCCCGGGGGACGGGACTTTTTGTGGTCGTACTGGCAGCACTTTGTGATGCCCGTGCAAAGTTTCGTTCGTTTTGAAGCATGGGAACATGCTCAAAATTGCCCCAGCGAGTGTGAACAAGAACAAGAATAATAATTAAAGCCGCAAGCGGCGTTGGTCGGGACCTCGCACCTGCGTTTGTGCGTCTTACTGAGACGCACAGCCATACCAAATTTCGTGTGCCTGGCTCAATTATCTCACTTCAATTATCTCACTTCAGACAGGGTCTGACAGGGTCAGACCCTGTCAGACCCTGTCAGACTCTGTTAGACCCTGTCAGACCCTGTCAGACCCTGTCAGACCCTGTCAGACCCTGTCAGACTCTGTTAGACCCTGTCAGACCCTGCATGTGGCCTCCATGCTGAGGCCTACATGAACCTTCGATGCTTGTCCCCACATTGCTGCTTGCAGCTATATCAGATCAAAGGTACAAAGATCAAAGACCTTTGATCAGGGCGTTGCCTAGCAACAAATACCTCCCATTCATAACTCATCACTCCCATTCAATAAATACCTAACTTTATCGATCCGCCGTGTCGTCATATTACCGCCTATTTGAAAATCCTTCGCAATTTAACATCTCCAACGTCTTAAGATTATGTTCACCAAAATTTAAGCCTATCTGAGGTACGGTGTAGGAGAAGTGTTTCAAATTCCATACCTAACTTTATCGATCCGCCGTATCGTCATATTACCGCCTATTTGAAAATCCTTCGCAATTTAACATCTCCAACGTCTTAAGATTATGCTTACCAAAATTTATGCCCATCTGAGGTACGGTCTAGGAGACCCCCCACTGGGGGTCCCCCAGTGACCCCCAGTGGGGGTCACTGGGGGACGAGACTTTGTGTGGTCGTACTGGCAGCACTTTGTGATGCCCGTGCAAAGTTTCGTTTGTTTTGAAGCATGGGAACATGCTCAAAATTGCCCCAGCGTGTATGAACAAGAATAATAATAATACGGAAACAAAGCAACAACAATAGGGACCTTCGTCCCCCTTCGGACGGAAACAAAGCAACAACAATAGGGACCTTCGTCCCCCTTCGGGCTCGGTCCCTAATAATAATAATAGGGAAACAAAGCAACAACAATAGGGACCTTCGTCCCCCTTCGGGGCTCGGTCCCTAAATAATAATAATAATAATAATAATAGGGAAACAAAGCAACAACAATAGGGACCTTCGTCCCCCTTCGGGGCTCGGTCCCTAATAATAATAGGGAAACAAAGCAACAACAATAGGGACCTTCGTCCCCCTTCGGGGCTCGGTCCCTAATAATAATAAACAAACAAAAAAAACAACAACTTTCAACTGGTCAAAATCTTGCTTTAGTTTACATTGACACAATAACATCATTATCTTCCTCACTCTCCTCACCGACAAACCCCTTCATCTTCACCAAAATGAACAGTTTACCAGAGGTTACCCCCACCCCTTACCTCCACCCCTCCCACTGGGCCACTGAACACAGCCCCCACCCCTTCTGTGACGGGACCCCAGCCGCCGTGCCCCCCCGAACTGCCCGTGTGGGTCCCCGTGCTGGCCGCCATCAGGAGTCTGCTGGTCGGGGTTGTGGTCTCCTGGGTAGTTTGTTCATATATAAAGAAAAGCAAAAGTGTGAATATGAAAGGAACCAGCTTTTAGATAGTGCTCTCTTTTACTCAGTAAAAATGTTTTCTGACTCTGATTTGTATAAAAAATAGACTGTTTTATACGTTTGTCATGATATGTCAAATGCAGAAGTCACATTTCTCCCATGTGTCACTGTGTGTCATTGTGTGTGAGACCAATAAAGGCTTAATCTTAATCTTAATGTATTTATTGACAAAAATACATTTAAAAACTTTCAAAATGTGGCTGAGTTATTAAAAAAAGACAATTGTTTTAAAGAATAATTTAAGGTTGAATCATAAAGACATTCATAGAGAAATACAGATTAGATGTTTTTATATTTTAATGTACGAAATTAAGAAACTAAACTATTTGGTATTAGATTTGATGGCAAAGGAGAAAGTCATACACTCAAGCTGCTTCTCCAGAACAAGCAGCTTGGATGAGCTGCGAAACATATTCAACCAAAAAACTTTTGTCTAGTTGACAAATTGAACTTCTCCTTTGCCATGGATTCTACCTGGACGACTGAGGGATTTTACATACAGCTCTGGAAAAAAATAAGAGACCACTGCAAAATTATCAGTTTTTCTGATTTTACAACTTATAGGTATGTGTTTGGGCAAAAGGAACATTTTTGTTTGAGTCTATAAACTACTGACATTTCCCCCAAATTCCAAATAAAATATTATTTAGAGCATTTATTTGCAAATGGTCAAAATAACAAAAAAGATACATGTTTTCAGAACTCAAACAATGCAAAGAAACAAGATCAAATTCATTTTAAAACAACATAACAATGTTTTAATCACAGCTTTCATGCGTCTTGGCATGCTCTCCATAAGTCTTTCACATTGTTCTTGGGTGACTTTATTCCACTCCTGGTGCAAGAACTCAAGTATCTCAGCTTTGTGTTTGTGTTGGAATTCAACAGACGCTGGAATGGAATGGCTGTAATACATGTAATACTTCAATGCACATTCTATTGCACATGACCATTTCACTGCTGTATCTTCCATTGCACATTTTTGATGCACACTGCACACTTTTGGACATCTGTATATAGGTATTTATTTATTATGTTGCACTGCTTTAAGATTTTACATCTTAGACTTTAGTTTAACTTTAGATCTCTGTCTTAGATAGTTTTTGTTGTGTTTTGTCTTCATATTGTATCTTGTACACTGTCTTTTTGCACTACTTGGCCAGAGAGAAACGAAATTTCGATTCACTGTATGTTGAACACATATGGCAGAATTGACAATAAAGCTGACTTTGATCTTTGATCTTTGATCTTTGATGTTTGTTTCCATGGTGATCAGGACATATCCTACCATATATGGTAAATGCCATTTTACCATTTATGGTAGGATATGTTTTGATTTGAATAGTTACATAATTAGCATATAAAACCCTTGGCCACTGATCACCATGGCAACAAAATCAAACAAAAACTACAGTGTAGAGCAACACACTTCAGTTTGACTCATAACCTCTCAGACTACTGGTGCGATCACACACGAACATGGATACCTCCACGTCTTTTTCTAGCAAGCCCTGGTACCTCTACACTCCAGAGGACGACGCTCACCTCTACGATGAGAACTTCGACCTGGAGACTCTTCTCTGCTCCACACCAACAGGCAGCGGTCAACAGCCACAGGAGACCAAACTGGTGTCTCCCGACATCCAGGAGCCCTCATGCCCAGAGGACAGAAGTCTTGTCCAGGTACCTCCACCCCTGGTCCAGGACCTTCTGCCTCCAGTCCAGGATCTTCAAAGCCTGGTCCAGGACCTTCCAGCCCCGGTCCAGGATCTTCCAGCCCCGGTCCAGGACCTTCCAGCCCCGGTCCAGGACCTTCCAGCCCCGGTCCAGGACCTTCCAGCCCCAGTCCAGGACCTTCCAGCCCCGGTCCAGGACCTTCCTGCCCCGGTCCAGGACCTTCCAGCCCGGGTCCTGAACCTTCCACCTCCGGTCCAGGAACGATGGGCTGTAGTGAAGGAGCAGAAGAGGATGCTCCAACGCGACTACCAACTTACAGCACAGGAAAATATATTGGCTGAGAGAAACTCCAGCAGAAACTCTCAAGACAACAAAGAATTGTCCAAGAAGGTGCAGGAGTTGTCTTATGCACTCTTCTCGGCACAAGAGGAGATACATCTCCTGAAATTTTTTTCTGAAAGTGCTCAGCCATTCAGCCGCCCACAAGGATGGGCTGCAGTGAAGGAGCAGAAGAAAGTGCTCCGGCGCTACTACCAACTTACAGCACAGGAAAATGTATTGGCTGAGAGGAGAAAGCGGTTGGATCCAGAGGCCAGCAGAAACCAAACCACTGGTACTGGAGTTGGTGGAACCCACAAAGACAACAAAGAACTCTCCAGGAAGGTGCAGGAGTTGTCTTTTGCACTGTTCTCAGCACGAGAGGAGATACGTCTCCTGAAATGTTGTCGTGCAAGTGAAAGTGCTCAGCCATTCAGCCGCCCAGAAGGATGGGCTGCAGTGAAGGAGCAGAAGAGGGTGCTCCAGCGCTACTACCAACGCTAAAGCCCCACACCTTTTGCATTATGCAAAAATAAAACTAAAATTGTTTTAACATTATTTTGTTGTCTTAAATGTCTGTGGTAGTTATTCATGTAGTACATAATTCACAGTTCATTCACAGTTTTGATGCCTTCATTGAGAATCTACAATGTAAATAGTCATGAAAATAAAGAAAACACATTGAATGAGAAAGTGTGTCCAAACTTTTAGCCTGCCCTGTATGTCAAATGTCATGACATATAATTTACATACAATTATCCAAAAAATTCAGGTTAAACTGGCGCTTACAGCAGTGTAGATAGTTAAGTTAAGTGTAGATAGTTTTGTTAGAGAAGCGAGTTTAGCAGGCTGGATATCTGACAGTGGCTATGATCACATGCACTCAAATTTCAGATAATAATTTCAATCATTATCTGATTTTTGGACATTTTTGTCATTTTAATAATTCCATCGCTCAAAAAACCTGATAATAATCTGATTTTGAGTGTGCATGTAGCCACAGACAGTAATCATGATCTGATTTCTTGACTGAATATGATGAAAAAATTAGAAAATTAGAGATTAATCCAACAGTTACTCTAAAAACCCACTGATTAATTGACATGTCAGCGGGTGTTTTTGATGATCTGATTTTTTGCATGTAAACACACACCAAAAATCACATCTAATTATTGGGTTATCTGATTATTCTGGTTATCTGATTTTGACTGACCATGTAAATGACAGACAGAGGAGGTATGGAATCTGGCAATGGTTCAAAATACGTTCTAAGGACTGGAAATTAACGGAACTTATCTCATTGAATGGCTTTACATCCAGACTAAGAGCACTTGAGACAGCCTCCATAAATTGTATCTGTTTTAACTAATTTATATGTCATTTTAATTGTGTTGTAATTGTCTTTTTTGCTGCCTCTTGTCCAAGGCTCCCTTGAAAAAGAGGTTTTTAATCTCAGTCGGATTTCCCTGGTTAAATAAAGTTATAATAATAATAATAATAATAATAATAATAATAATAATAATAATAATAATAATAATAAACAAACAAAAAAAACAACTTTCAACTGGTCAAAATCTTGCTTTAGTTTACATTGACACAATAACATCATTATCTTCCTCACTCTCCTCACCGACAAACCCCTTCATCTTCACCAAAATGAACAGTTTACCAGAGGTTACCCCCACCCCTTACCTCCACCCCTCCCACTGGGCCACTGAACACAGCCCCCACCCCTTCTGTGACGGGACCCCAGCCGCCGTGCCCCCCCGAACTGCCCGTGTGGGTCCCCGTGCTGGCCGCCATCAGGAGTCTGCTGGTCGGGGTTGTGGTCTCCTGGGTAGTTTGTTCATATATAAAGAAAAGCAAAAGTGTGAATATGAAAGGAACCAGCTTTTAGATAGTGCTCTCTTTTACTCAGTAAAAATGTTTTCTGACTCTGATTTGTATAAAAAATAGACTGTTTTATACGTTTGTCATGATATGTCAAATGCAGAAGTCACATTTCTCCCATGTGTCACTGTGTGTCATTGTGTGTGAGACCAATAAAGGCTTAATCTTAATCTTAATGTATTTATTGACAAAAATACATTTAAAAACTTTCAAAATGTGGCTGAGTTATTAAAAAAAGACAATTGTTTTAAAGAATAATTTAAGGTTGAATCATAAAGACATTCATAGAGAAATACAGATTAGATGTTTTTATATTTTAATGTACGAAATTAAGAAACTAAACTATTTGGTATTAGATTTGATGGCAAAGGAGAAAGTCATACACTCAAGCTGCTTCTCCAGAACCGAAGAAGCAGCTTGGATGAGCTGCGAAACATATTCAACCAAAAAACTTTTGTCTAGTTGACAAATTGAACTTCTCCTTTGCCATGGATTCTACCTGGACGACTGAGGGATTTTACATACAGCTCTGGAAAAAAATAAGAGACCACTGCAAAATGATCAGTTTTTCTGATTTTACAACTTATAGGTATGTGTTTGGGCAAAAGGAACATTTTTGTTTGAGTCTATAAACTACTGACATTTCCCCCAAATTCCAAATAAAATATTATTTAGAGCATTTATTTGCAAATGGTCAAAATAACAAAAAAGATACATGTTTTCAGAACTCAAACAATGCAAAGAAACAAGATCAAATTCATTTTAAAACAACATAACAATGTTTTAATCACAGCTTTCATGCGTCTTGGCATGCTCTCCATAAGTCTTTCACATTGTTCTTGGGTGACTTTATTCCACTCCTGGTGCAAGAACTCAAGTATCTCAGCTTTGTGTTTGTGTTGGAATTCAACAGACGCTGGAATGGAATGGCTGTAATACATGTAATACTTCAATGCACATTCTATTGCACATGACCATTTCACTGCTGTATCTTCCATTGCACATTTTTGATGCACACTGCACACTTTTGGACATCTGTATATAGGTATTTATTTATTATGTTGCACTGCTTTAAGATTTTACATCTTAGACTTTAGTTTAACTTTAGATCTCTGTCTTAGATAGTTTTTGTTGTGTTTTGTGTTCATATTGTATCTTGTACACTGTCTTTTTGCACTACTTGGCCAGAGAGAAACGAAATTTCGATTCACTGTATGTTGAACACATATGGCAGAATTGACAATAAAGCTGACTTTGATCTTTGATCTTTGATCTTTGATGTTTGTTTCCATGGTGATCAGGACATATCCTACCATATATGGTAAATGCCATTTTACCATTTATGGTAGGATATGTTTTGATTTGAATAGTTACATAATTAGCATATAGAACACTTGGCCACTGATCACCATGGCAACAAAATCAAACAAAAACTACAGTGTAGAGCAACACATTTCAGTTTGACTCATAACCTCTCAGACTACTGGTGCGATCACACACGAACATGGATACCTCCACGTCTTTTTCTAGCAAGCCCTGGTACCTCTACACTCCAGAGGACGACACTCACCTCTACGATGAGAACTTCGACCTGGAGACTCTTCTCTGCTCCACACCAACAGGCAGCGGTCAACAGCCACAGGAGACCAAACTGGTGTCTCCCGACATCCAGGAGCCCTCATGCCCAGAGGACAGAAGTCTTGTCCAGGTACCTCCACCCCTGGTCCAGGACCTTCTGCCTCCAGTCCAGGATCTTCAAAGCCTGGTCCAGGACCTTCCACCTCCGGTCCAGGAACGATGGGCTGTAGTGAAGGAGCAGAAGAGGATGCTCCAACGCGACTACCAACTTACAGCACAGGAAAATATATTGGCTGAGAGAAACTCCAGCAGAAACTCTCAAGACAACAAAGAATTGTCCAAGAAGGTGCAGGAGTTGTCTTATGCACTCTTCTCGGCACAAGAGGAGATACATCTCCTGAAATTTTCTTCTGAAAGTGCTCAGCCATTCAGCCGCCCACAAGGATGGGCTGCAGTGAAGGAGCAGAAGAAAGTGCTCCGGCGCTACTACCAACTTACAGCACAGGAAAATGTATTGGCTGAGAGGAGAAAGCGGTTGGATCCAGAGGCCAGCAGAAACCAAACCACTGGTACTGGAGTTGGTGGAACCCACAAAGACAACAAAGAACTCTCCAGGAAGGTGCAGGAGTTGTCTTTTGCACTGTTCTCAGCACGAGAGGAGATACGTCTCCTGAAATGTTGTCGTGCAAGTGAAAGTGCTCAGCCATTCAGCCGCCCAGAAGGATGGGCTGCAGTGAAGGAGCAGAAGAGGGTGCTCCAGCGCTACTACCAACGCTAAAGCCCCACACCTTTTGCATTATGCAAAAATAAAACTAAAATTGTTTTAACATTATTTTGTTGTCTTAAATGTCTGTGGTAGTTATTCATGTAGTACATAATTCACAGTTCATTCACAGTTTTGATGCCTTCATTGAGAATCTACAATGTAAATAGTCATGAAAATAAAGAAAACACATTGAATGAGAAAGTGTGTCCAAACTTTTAGCCTGCCCTGTATGTCAAATGTCATGACATATAATTTACATACAATTATCCAAAAAATTCAGGTTAAACTGGCGCTTACAGCAGTGTAGATAGTTAAGTTAAGTGTAGATAGTTTTGTTAGAGAAGCGAGTTTAGCAGGCTGGATATCTGACAGTGGCTATGATCACATGCACTCAAATTTCAGATAATAATTTCAATCATTATCTGATTTTTGGACATTTTTGTCATTTTAATAATTCCATCGCTCAAAAAACCTGATAATAATCTGATTTTGAGTGTGCATGTAGCCACAGACAGTAATCATGATCTGATTTCTTGACTGAATATGATGAAAAAATTAGAAAATTAGAGATTAATCCAACAGTTACTCTAAAAACCCACTGATTAATTGACATGTCAGCAGGTGTTTTTGATGATCTGATTTTTTGCATGTAAACACACACCAAAAATCACATCTAATTATTGGGTTATCTGATTATTCTGGTTATCTGATTCTGACTGACCATGTAAATGACAGACAGAGGAGGTATGGAATCTGGCAATGGTTCAAAATACGTTCTAAGGACTGGAAATTAACGGAATTTATCTCATTGAATGGCTTTACATCCAGACTAAGAGCACTTGAGACAGCCTCCATAAATTGTATCTGTTTTAACTAATTTATATGTCATTTTAATTGTGTTGTAATTGTCTTTTTTGCTGCCTCTTGTCCAAGGCTCCCTTGAAAAAGAGGTTTTTAATCTCAGTCGGATTTCCCTGGTTAAATAAAGTTATAATAATAATAATAATAATAATAATAATAATAATAATAATAATAATAATAATAATAATAATAATAATAATAATAATAATAATAATAAACAAACAAAAAAAACAACAACTTTCAACTGGTCAAAATCTTGCTTTAGTTTACATTGACACAATAACATCATTATCTTCCTCACTCTCCTCACCGACAAACCCCTTCATCTTCACCAAAATGAACAGTTTACAAGAGGTTACCCCCACCCCTTACCTCCACCCCTCCCACTGGGCCACTGAACATAGCCCCCACCCCTTCTGTGACGGGACCCCAGCCGCCGTGCCCCCCCGAACTGCCCGTGTGGGTCCCCGTGCTGGCCGCCATCAGGAGTCTGCTGGTCGGGGTTGTGGTCTCCTGGGTAGTTTGTTCATATATAAAGAAAAGCAAAAGTGTGAATATGAAAGGAACCAGCTTTTAGATAGTGCTCTCTTTTACTCAGTAAAAATGTTTTCTGACTCTGATTTGTATAAAAAATAGACTGTTTTATACGTTTGTCATGATATGTCAAATGCAGAAGTCACATTTCTCCCATGTGTCACTGTGTGTCATTGTGTGTGAGACCAATAAAGGCTTAATCTTAATCTTAATGTATTTATTGACAAAAATACATTTAAAAACTTTCAAAATGTGGCTGAGTTATTAAAAAAAGACAATTGTTTTAAAGAATAATTTAAGGTTGAATCATAAAGACATTCATAGAGAAATACAGATTAGATGTTTTTATATTTTAATGTACGAAATTAAGAAACTAAACTATTTGGTATTAGATTTGATGGCAAAGGAGAAAGTCATACACTCAAGCTGCTTCTCCAGAACCAAAGAAGCAGCTTGGATGAGCTGCGAAACATATTCAACCAAAAAACTTTTGTCTAGTTGACAAATTGAACTTCTCCTTTGCCATGGATTCTACCTGGACGACTGAGGGATTTTACATACAGCTCTGGAAAAAAATAAGAGACCACTGCAAAATTATCAGTTTTTCTGATTTTACAACTTATAGGTATGTGTTTGGGCAAAAGGAACATTTTTGTTTGAGTCTATAAACTACTGACATTTCCCCCAAATTCCAAATAAAATATTATTTAGAGCATTTATTTGCAAATGGTCAAAATAACAAAAAAGATACATGTTTTCAGAACTCAAACAATGCAAAGAAACAAGATCAAATTCATTTTAAAACAACATAACAATGTTTTAATCACAGCTTTCATGCGTCTTGGCATGCTCTCCATAAGTCTTTCACATTGTTCTTGGGTGACTTTATTCCACTCCTGGTGCAAGAACTCAAGTATCTCAGCTTTGTGTTTGTGTTGGAATTCAACAGACGCTGGAATGGAATGGCTGTAATACATGTAATACTTCAATGCACATTCTATTGCACATGACCATTTCACTGCTGTATCTTCCATTGCACATTTTTGATGCACACTGCACACTTTTGGACATCTGTATATAGGTATTTATTTATTATGTTGCACTGCTTTAAGATTTTACATCTTAGACTTTAGTTTAACTTTAGATCTCTGTCTTAGATAGTTTTTGTTGTGTTTTATCTTCATATTGTATCTTGTACACTGTCTTTTTGCACTACTTGGCCAGAGAGAAACGACATTTCGATTCACTGTATGTTGAACACATATGGCAGAATTGACAATAAAGCTGACTTTGATCTTTGATCTTTGATCTTTGATGTTTGTTTCCATGGTGATCAGGACATATCCTACCATATATGGTAAATGCCATTTTACCATTTATGGTAGGATATGTTTTGATTTGAATAGTTACATAATTAGCATATAAAACCCTTGGCCACTGATCACCATGGCAACAAAATCAAACAAAAACTACAGTGTAGAGCAACACACTTCAGTTTGACTCATAACCTCTCAGACTACTGGTGCGATCACACACGAACATGGATACCTCCACGTCTTTTTCTAGCAAGCCCTGGTACCTCTACACTCCAGAGGACGACGCTCACCTCTACGATGAGAACTTCGACCTGGAGACTCTTCTCTGCTCCACACCAACAGGCAGCGGTCAACAGCCACAGGAGACCAAACTGGTGTCTCCCGACATCCAGGAACCCTCATGCCCAGAGGACAGAAGTCTTGTCCAGGTACCTCCACCCCTGGTCCAGGACCTTCTGCCTCCAGTCCAGGATCTTCAAAGCCTGGTCCAGGACCTTCCAGCCCCGGTCCAGGACCTTCCAGCCCCGGTCCAGGACCTTCCTGCCCCGGTCCAGTATCTTCCTGCCCCGGTCCAGGATCTTCCAGCCCGGGTCCAGGATCTTCCTGCCCCGGTCCTGAACCTTCCACCTCCGGTCCAGGAACGATGGGCTGTAGTGAAGGAGCAGAAGAGGATGCTCCAACGCGACTACCAACTTACAGCACAGGAAAATATATTGGCTGAGAGAAACTCCAGCAGAAACTCTCAAGACAACAAAGAATTGTCCAAGAAGGTGCAGGAGTTGTCTTATGCACTCTTCTCGGCACAAGAGGAGATACATCTCCTGAAATTTTTTTCTGAAAGTGCTCAGCCATTCAGCCGCCCACAAGGATGGGCTGCAGTGAAGGAGCAGAAGAAAGTGCTCCGGCGCTACTACCAACTTACAGCACAGGAAAATGTATTGGCTGAGAGGAGAAAGCGGTTGGATCCAGAGGCCAGCAGAAACCAAACCACTGGTACTGGAGTTGGTGGAACCCACAAAGACAACAAAGAACTCTCCAGGAAGGTGCAGGAGTTGTCTTTTGCACTGTTCTCAGCACGAGAGGAGATACGTCTCCTGAAATGTTGTCGTGCAAGTGAAAGTGCTCAGCCATTCAGCCGCCCAGAAGGATGGGCTGCAGTGAAGGAGCAGAAGAGGGTGCTCCAGCGCTACTACCAACGCTAAAGCCCCACACCTTTTGCATTATGCAAAAATAAAACTAAAATTGTTTTAACATTATTTTGTTGTCTTAAATGTCTGTGGTAGTTATTCATGTAGTACATAATTCACAGTTCATTCACAGTTTTGATGCCTTCATTGAGAATCTACAATGTAAATAGTCATGAAAATAAAGAAAACACATTGAATGAGAAAGTGTGTCCAAACTTTTAGCCTGCCCTGTATGTCAAATGTCATGACATATAATTTACATACAATTATCCAAAAAATTCAGGTTAAACTGGCGCTTACAGCAGTGTAGATAGTTAAGTTAAGTGTAGATAGTTTTGTTAGAGAAGCGAGTTTAGCAGGCTGGATATCTGACAGTGGCTATGATCACATGCACTCAAATTTCAGATAATAATTTCAATCATTATCTGATTTTTGGACATTTTTGTCATTTTAATAATTCCATCGCTCAAAAAACCTGATAATAATCTGATTTTGAGTGTGCATGTAGCCACAGACAGTAATCATGATCTGATTTCTTGACTGAATATGATGAAAAAATTAGAAAATTAGAGATTAATCCAACAGTTACTCTAAAAACCCACTGATTAATTGACATGTCAGCGGGTGTTTTTGATGATCTGATTTTTTGCATGTAAACACACACCAAAAATCACATCTAATTATTGGGTTATCTGATTATTCTGGTTATCTGATTTTGACTGACCATGTAAATGACAGACAGAGGAGGTATGGAATCTGGCAATGGTTCAAAATACGTTCTAAGGACTGGAAATTAACGGAACTTATCTCATTGAATGGCTTTACATCCAGACTAAGAGCACTTGAGACAGCCTCCATAAATTGTATCTGTTTTAACTAATTTATATGTCATTTTAATTGTGTTGTAATTGTCTTTTTTGCTGCCTCTTGTCCAAGGCTCCCTTGAAAAAGAGGTTTTTAATCTCAGTCGGATTTCCCTGGTTAAATAAAGTTATAATAATAATAATAATAATAATAATAATAATAATAATAATAATAATAATAATAATAATAATAATAATAATAATAAACAAACAAAAAAACCAACAACTTTCAACTGGTCAAAATCTTGCTTTAGTTTACATTGACACAATAACATCATTATCTTCCTCACTCTCCTCACCGACAAACCCCTTCATCTTCACCAAAATGAACAGTTTACCAGAGGTTACCCCCACCCCTTACCTCCACCCCTCCCACTGGGCCACTGAACACAGCCCCCACCCCTTCTGTGACGGGACCCCAGCCGCCGTGCCCCCCCGAACTGCCCGTGTGGGTCCCCGTGCTGGCCGCCATCAGGAGTCTGCTGGTCGGGGTTGTGGTCTCCTGGGTAGTTTGTTCATATATAAAGAAAAGCAAAAGTGTGAATATGAAAGGAACCAGCTTTTAGATAGTGCTCTCTTTTACTCAGTAAAAATGTTTTCTGACTCTGATTTGTATAAAAAATAGACTGTTTTATACGTTTGTCATGATATGTCAAATGCAGAAGTCAAATTTCTCCCATGTGTCACTGTGTGTCATTGTGTGTGAGACCAATAAAGGCTTAATCTTAATCTTAATGTATTTATTGACAAAAATACATTTAAAAACTTTCAAAATGTGGCTGAGTTATTAAAAAAAGACAATTGTTTTAAAGAATAATTTAAGGTTGAATCATAAAGACATTCATAGAGAAATACAGATTAGATTTTTTTATATTTTAATGTACGAAATTAAGAAACTAAACTATTTGGTATTAGATTTGATGGCAAAGGAGAAAGTCATACACTCAAGCTGCTTCTCCAGAACCGAAGAAGCAGCTTGGATGAGCTGCGAAACATATTCAACCAAAAAACTTTTGTCTAGTTGACAAATTGAACTTCTCCTTTGCCATGGATTCTACCTGGACGACTGAGGGATTTTACATACAGCTCTGGCAAAAAAAATAAGAGACCACTGCAAAATGATCAGTTTTTCTGATTTTACAACTTATAGGTATGTGTTTGGGCAAAAGGAACATTTTTGTTTGAGTCTATAAACTACTGACATTTCCCCCAAATTCCAAATAAAATATTATTTAGAGCATTTATTTGCAAATGGTCAAAATAACAAAAAAGATACATGTTTTCAGAACTCAAACAATGCAAAGAAACAAGATCAAATTCATTTTAAAACAACATAACAATGTTTTAATCACAGCTTTCATGCGTCTTGGCATGCTCTCCATAAGTCTTTCACATTGTTCTTGGGTGACTTTATTCCACTCCTGGTGCAAGAACTCAAGTATCTCAGCTTTGTGTTTGTGTTGGAATTCAACAGACGCTGGAATGGAATGGCTGTAATACATGTAATACTTCAATGCACATTCTATTGCACATGACCATTTCACTGCTGTATCTTCCATTGCACATTTTTGATGCACACTGCACACTTTTGGACATCTGTATATAGGTATTTATTTATTATGTTGCACTGCTTTAAGATTTTACATCTTAGACTTTAGTTTAACTTTAGATCTCTGTCTTAGATAGTTTTTGTTGTGTTTTGTCTTCATATTGTATCTTGTACACTGTCTTTTTGGCCAGAGAGAAACGAAATTTCGATTCACTGTATGTTGAACACATATGGCAGAATTGACAATAAAGCTGACTTTGATCTTTGATCTTTGATCTTTGATGTTTGTTTCCATGGTGATCAGGACATATCCTACCATATATGGTAAATGCCATTTTACCATTTATGGTAGGATATGTTTTGATTTGAATAGTTACATAATTAGCATATAAAACCCTTGGCCACTGATCACCATGGCAACAAAATCAAACAAAAACTACAGAGTAGAGCAACACACTTCAGTTTGACTCATAACCTCTCAGACTACTGGTGCGATCACACACGAACATGGATACCTCCACGTCTTTTTCTAGCAAGCCCTGGTACCTCTACACTCCAGAGGACGACGCTCACCTCTACGATGAGAACTTCGACCTGGAGACTCTTCTCTGCTCCACACCAACAGGCAGCGGTCAACAGCCACAGGAGACCAAACTGGTGTCTCCCGACATCCAGGAGCCCTCATGCCCAGAGGACAGAAGTCTTGTCCAGGTACCTCCACCCCTGGTCCAGGACCTTCTGCCTCCAGTCCAGGATCTTCAAAGCCTGGTCCAGGATCTTCCAGCCCCGGTCCAGGACCTTCCAGCCCCGGTCCAGGACCTTCCTGCCCCGGTCCAGGATCTTCCTGCCCCGGTCCAGGACCTTCCAGCCCCGGTCCAGGATCTTCCAGCCCCGGTCCAGGACCTTCCAGCCCCGGTCCAGGATCTTCCAGCCCCGGTCCAGGATCTTCCTGCCCCGGTCCAGGACCTTCCAGCCCCGGTCCAGGATCTTCCTGCCCCGGTCCTGAACCTTCCACCTCCGGTCCAGGAACGATGGGCTGTAGTGAAGGAGCAGAAGAGGATGCTCCAACGCGACTACCAACTTACAGCACAGGAAAATATATTGGCTGAGAGAAACTCCAGCAGAAACTCTCAAGACAACAAAGAATTGTCCAAGAAGGTGCAGGAGTTGTCTTATGCACTCTTCTCGACACAAGAGGAGATACATCTCCTGAAATTTTCTTCTGAAAGTGCTCAGCCATTCAGCCGCCCACAAGGATGGGCTGCAGTGAAGGAGCAGAAGAAAGTGCTCCGGCGCTACTACCAACTTACAGCACAGGAAAATGTATTGGCTGAGAGGAGAAAGCGGTTGGATCCAGAGGCCAGCAGAAATCAAACCACTGGTACTGGAGTTGGTGGAACCCACAAAGACAACAAAGAACTCTCCAGGAAGGTGCAGGAGTTGTCTTTTGCACTGTTCTCAGCACGAGAGGAGATACGTCTCCTGAAATGTTGTCGTGCAAGTGAAAGTGCTCAGCCATTCAGCCGCCCAGAAGGATGGGCTGCAGTGAAGGAGCAGAAGAGGGTGCTCCAGCGCTACTACCAACGCTAAAGCCCCACACCTTTTGCATTATGCAAAAATAAAACTAAAATAGTTTTAACATTATTTTGTTGTCTTAAATGTCTGTGGTAGTTATTCATGTAGTACATAATTCACAGTTCATTCACAGTTTTGATGCCTTCATTGAGAATCTACAATGTAAATAGTCATGAAAATAAAGAAAACACATTGAATGAGAAAGTGTGTCCAAACTTTTAGCCTGCCCTGTATGTCAAATGTCATGACATATAATTTACATACAATTATCCAAAAAATTCAGGTTAAACTGGCGCTTACAGCAGTGTAGATAGTTAAGTTAAGTGTAGATAGTTTTGTTAGAGAAGCAAGTTTAGCAGGCTGGATATTTGACAGTGGCTATGATCACATGCACTCAAATTTCAGATAATAATTTCAATCATTATCTGATTTTTGGACATTTTTGTCATTTTAATAATTCCATCGCTCAAAAAACCTGATAATAATCTGATTTTGAGTGTGCATGTAGCCACAGACAGTAATCATGATCTGATTTCTTGACTGAATATGATGAAAAAATTTGAAAATTAGAGATTAATCCAACAGTTACTCTAAAAACCCACTGATTAATTGACATGTCAGCAGGTGTTTTTGATGATCTGATTTTTTGCATGTAAACACACATCAAAAATCACATCTAATTATTGGGTTATCTGATTATTCTGGTTATCTGATTTTGACTGACCATGTAAATGACAGACAGAGGAGGTATGGAATCTGGCAATGGTTCAAAATACGTTCTAAGGACTGGAAATTAACGGAATTTATCTCATTGAATGGCTTTAAATCCAGACTAAGAGCACTTGAGACAGCCTCCATAAATTGTATCTGTTTTAACTAATTTATATGTAATTTTAATTGTGTTGTAATTGTCTTTTTTGCTGCCTCTTGTCCAAGGCTCCCTTGAAAAAGAGGTTTTTAATCTCAGTCGGATTTCCCTGGTTAAATAAAGTTATAATAATAATAATAATAATAATAATAATAATAATAATAATAATAATAATAATAATAATAATAATAATAATAATAATAATAATAATAATAATAATAAACAAACAAAAAAACCAACAACTTTCAACTGGTCAAAATCTTGCTTTAGTTTACATTGACACAATAACATCATTATCTTCCTCACTCTCCTCACCGACAAACCCCTTCATCTTCACCAAAATGAACAGTTTACCAGAGGTTACCCCCACCCCTTACCTCCACCCCTCCCACTGGGCCACTGAACACAGCCCCCATATGGGCAGAAATATGTGCCACCAGAAACTGAATTTGAATCACATAATTTGAAATTGTATTTTTAAATTTGAAATTGTATTTTTTAATTTGAATCACTGCATTGAAAAATCAAATTTATTAGTTTGTAACAGGAATCTAATAAAAGCTCTCTCGAAATCTTTCTCGAAATTCAAATTCAGTTCTCAGTAACTGGATTTGTTAAAAAATACAATTTGAAATTATGTGATTCAAATTCAGTTTCTGGTGGCATATATTTCTGCCCATACACTTTGCCCATACAAGCCAAATATACCAGTGCAAATATTCACACTTATGTTTTGTACAGTAGCTGTGTGGGTGCCCGATGTGGGCGGAAGTTCTTGATGTGGGCTCTGTGTTCTGCACATGCGCACAAAGACGTATAATGACGTATCATGACGTATCAGGAAGGAGGGTTTTCTGTCCGATTCGGCCTTTTTTAAAAATTATTTTATTTACGACAACGAAGGCAATTTTCGGCATGATTGATAGATGGATAGATAGATAGATAAAATAAATAAATAATAAATAAATTATACATCAAAAATAAAAATAAGTATGTAAATAAATACTCAAATAAATAAATTAATGTATTATATTATGTATTAAAAAATACATAATATATAAAAAATAAATAAATAAGAAATTAAAAGTGAGTCTAAGAACTTTTTGAGGCAACTGTAGAACCTTAAAAAAAATGTTTTTGTTAGGTTAACTTCACGTGGATTTAACACAAAAATGTCCCTGACGTCCATTACAGAGGACATGTTACAACATGAGGAATAAAAATAAAATTAACAAAATGCAAATGCTAATGTGTTAATTTACCTCCAAATAGAAAATTAAAATAATAATAATAATAATAATAATAAAATCTATAATAAAATCTATAATAAAATCTATAAAAAAGATAGATAAAGATTAAAAAAAAAAAGATAGATGAAAAAGATAGATAAAAAAGATAGATAAATCACACGAGACAACCACCCTGAGGTAATCTGCAGACAGAGCCGTAAACCAACTGCAAGGAACGAATCGGGCACTGTCGTGAAACCCGTACAACAATACACAAACTGCGCATGTGCGAACACAGAGCCCACGGCCGTTTCCCAATTCACTGACGGCACGCTTGTGAGTGTGCCGTCGGTCTGTCGTCGAGACGGCGCACACTCGCTCTGTCCTTAGTGCACTACGTTTCTCACATGGCCGCCTGCGAAATTGAACAGGTCCCGCCTCAGCTCAATGAGCCGGGTGGTCTGCTCCTTGTTCCCTAAAGACAAAAATATTATACTATTGCGACTAGTAATACTTGGAATTGGGACATGGCCAATGTTCTCCCTAATTTTTAATGTGTCTGAGCAAACACATAACTCCACATCCGAAATGAACCCCCCCCCCCCCGCGCCCCTCGCACTTTGCAGATATAAAAAAATGACCCCGCGGCTGAATAAAAAGCTCTTTCATCCCTGATTTACAGGGCGCTGCACACGTTTTCTTGTGCGCTGAGAATGTGCGAACAGTGCGCAGCTTAGAGTAAACGCTGGACATGGCGATACTGTAGAATATCCAGCATTACAACAGCAAAGGAAATATAGAAGTGTAAGGGGAAAAGCATGTGAACGGTAATACAGGTGCCGTGATCTATGCCGTTACGGCTACTGTCACACATGTTTAGCGTAGTTTATGAAGAGTTTCATGTAGCATAGTTGTAGGTGAGGAGAACCAGTACGTATATTTTATAGTGACGTCGCAACTCTCACATGTGGATGTCGCTGGCGAGTCGGTCTTTGTAGTCATATATCCTCCCGCGCTGTGCATGCTGGGGCTTTTAAGTGTGCGGAGCGTGCATGTTTGCACACTTGGTCCACGCCCCGATTTCCATGGAAACGACGGCGCCGTTCAGAGCTCGTCTCGACGGTGCAGGTGGAAAAAAACGAATGGAACGGCCCTTGTCGCGCCGGATATGACGCATATCCCGTTCCAAGGACGCTAACAAGCGTGCCGTCGGTGAATTGGGAAACGGCCCACATCAGGTACTTCCGCCCACATGACGTGGTGCGCGTTTACGACAGTGGGGGTTGGAATATGGCAGTGCTGACGTCACTCCTTACGCACAGCGGCAGCAGATGAGATCAAGTTTACGGCCGCGGGATTAACCGAGAAAACACGGACTGGTAAATCTCCCACTGACCCTAACCTCTCTACACTCGTGTTAGTGAGTAACCCGCGTGGCTGCGTGTGTGTGTGTCACGTCACGTTGTTGTCGCTGTGTTGCGTGCTCGTTATGGCCACGCCGCCCACTTACATAATTGAAGATAACGCTACAGGCAGCTCTCAGCTCTCCTTTTCATCGACAACGGCTTTGGAGTGTCCTGAAATAATGCCATGGTGTAATCTAGACTCAGTATTTAGGCGTTGATCATACAGAGGATTAACACTGTCCATGAACTCGCTTACATATTTGTTTTTCTTCTGTTAATCGTTATTTGTTTGTCTGCAGATGGGAAAAACAAAACGTCATGAAAGATTGTGACACTGAGGGGGATGAAAAGGAAGAAATCTGGTAAGCCAGTCCCCTAAAATGTGAACTATAGACTCCAGAGGTATATTATTACACATTAATAAACGTGTTAATTTAAACTAAAGCTTGCATATTGTTTAAAGTCATTGAGGAAAACATGATATATCCTGTATTCTAAAAAACGATAGCAGATAACCCTATGTCCTGACAATCATGTCAATTATTTAATTTTTGCACCATACCACCTCTTGTAGACAGCTGAGATATATTTGTATCACTATTACTTGTACATTTACATTTATATAAGTTTTGCCTTATTTGACACCAGTCTCTTGCTATTTTTGCTAATTATTTAGAATTGATTAGTACCTTTATATTTTTTGCTCTTTGTTATTATATTGTGTGAGCTACTCTGTCCAAATAATTTCCCTTGTGGATCAATAAAGTTTGTTAAAATCTAAAAGATGATGTACAGTGGTCCCTCGCTATATTGCGGTCCACTTTTCGCGGCAACAACTGTTTTGTGGATTTTTTTTTTATTCCAATTTTTTTTATAGTGTACCAACGCGCATTGTGTTCTGCGTCCTGATCAGTGACAGACTGGGCAGTCTGGCATTTGGGCACATGTCAGAGGGGCCGCGGCCGTGCGTCTCACCTGGAGCCCCGAGTACGAGACCGAGGCTGGCAGTGTCTGGACCGTGTTTCTTCTCGGGACTGCGTACATGGCTAACGACGCAGTCCGAGCCGCGAAGCAAACACGCACATCATAAACAAAAACTTTGATATGAACGTAAGAGCCGCATGAAACCAGGCAAAGAGCCGCCCGCATGTGACTCGAGAGCGGCCCCTCAACCGAATTGCTGCGGCTCACCCGCTAGGTATTCATGGTCCCGGGAAGAAACACGATCCGGACACTGCCGGCCTCGGTCTCATACTCGCAACCCCAGGTGAGACGCACGGCCTCACGCCGGTCATGCTGCTCTATCACAGATTTGACCACGATGAGCAGGTGCACGTGTCCGCACGCACACTTCTCCGGGAGGTTAATTGTGTCCCAAGACGTGGCAGTGGCGTTGGATGAGCGCGGTGTGCCTTGCTCGTCCCTCTGTGCTCACGCTGAGTTTGAATGAGAAGCAGTCCGAGCCGCACCAGGCTCTGGGGCCGCCCGGTTTCAGCCCCAGCGCGTCCTTCTCCGCGACCCGGTGAAGTGTGAGGAAGGATGTGAAAACCAGGCACAGACTTAGCACTGGCTTCTGCAGACCCAAAAAGAGCCGCTTCCTACGGATCCAGTGACTCATGTCTCAGCGCCCTTCGCGTATCCAGTCGGACTCCTGGAGCTGTGTCCCCCCCCCCACGTTTCACTATTAATACATTTTTTTGTTGAAAATCTACGAAAGTTTGAGTGTTTAAACGATTGAGAAATGTGAGGAAACGTTAATTCCAGTCTGAGAAATGTGTATAATGTGTGTGGTGAGGCGTTTGCAGCCTTAAAACATGTATAATAATTGTAAAATATAAAGTTGTCTTACTTCGTGGATTTCGCTTATCGCGGGTTATTTTTAGAACTTAAAAACGAGGGACCACTGTACTTCTTATTAGTCAAAATCATGTAATACTCTCACTATGACAAAAATAAATCCTTAATAATATTTAGAGGACAAGTAGTGAATTTTTTAAACTAAAGATACGAATCAATCAAAACTGTGTAATTATAATTAAAAGCTTCTTATCTCAAGTTTCAAAGTCCTTTTGGGATTAATATAAATATAAAGTTTCTAAGGGATACAGTTGTTACATTTGTGGTCAATGAAACTGCATTATTTATGGCTTTAAGCTTCTTGTTACATGCATGTTATATTGTAAACTGTTAACCGCTACAGCAACAATCTAATTTCGTCATCACTCTGTAACTCCTGCATTGACTGTGACCTGATTGTTTTGTTGTGTAGTGATGAAAATGAGGAGGAGGTTCCAATGAGGAGAAGTTTCTCAGTTGAAGACCTGCTAGATGAGGTGGAGAAGATCTGTTACGATGCCTCAGGGTCATCTAAGGTGAGAGGTGACTTCACATCAGCCACATAGACTTTCTATTAGAGGTTTTAGTGTAACAGGTTTTTAATCAGGCCCGGATCTAGACTGCACAGATTGGGGGGGGCATTTCAAAATGTTGGTGGGGCATAGTGTGGAGTTTCATGTAGAGCATTTGTCTTCTAATGCAGGGATTCTTAAACTTTTTGACGTTGAGGCCCAGTCTTCCCAGTGCAGAGTGGCTTGGGGCCAATTAAGTATTAACAGTGTATCAAAGGTGGAGGAAGAGGTGGTGAACATATGGGGCTTAGCCCAGACGGGGGGTGGGGGGGTCCTCCTCCAGAACCTTTTGGATTTCTTGGATGCAATTTCCTGCATTCTAGTGCATTTTAGATTAACCATAGCCTATCTCTGGTGTCTTCAGTTGATATCCTACACAGCCCCACGGCCCTCGTAGCCCACTAGTGCAAAACGGAAAGTTTTTTGCGGCCCTCATGCTGGCACTTACGGCCCAAGTTTGGGCCACGGCCCTGTGGTTAAGAAGCTGTTCTAATGTATGGCTAGCAGAGCATTAACCTATCAAAGGTATGGCCAGGCTATTACTACTAACCAATTACTGTGCCCAGCATTCTATATGACATCAGGAAAATTACAAATAACCAGGACCTTGGAGTGATGATGAAATAAAAATTAAATGATAAAAAAAATGAATTGATCGGGGAAAACATTTGTGGATGTGACTTGTGGAGACGATTCAGACTCCAGAGAATGAGACAGAATAAGTGCATGTCCCCAGCAGCCCCTCACACACTCACACACACGCACAAACATCCACACACCGAGAACCGGAGCACACGGGCCGGACAGCGGGCTGCTTCCACTCCGCTACCCGCCCCGTGGAGCCTGCTCCGCGGCTGCACGTGAGGACGGACCCCAGGGTTGCGATGGAGCTGTGGGGCTGAAGCGTTGCGAGGGAAAAGAGGAATACTGAGGAATATTGTGGAATACTCTAGAATACTGTGGGTTTGCGCTTGGATTCCACGGGCAGAGCTGCACACAAAGCCCGGAGTGGAAGAGCACCGTGCAGCGCGCGTGTTCATGCAGACAGTGGGATGCAGAGCGGACCACTAGTGGCAAAATGAGCACTTTGTGCACGGGTAAGCGGCTTGGCAAATCAGACGTCATGGAATTTTGGCGGAGCAAACAAGAAAACGTGATAATTGAAATTACATCAAATACAGTTGACCAATTGGGTGGGCAGGAGAACTTTTGGGTGGGCATTACCCACCCCTGCCCACTTCTAGATCCGGGCTCATTTTTAATAGGCTTTGTTCACATTAGACTTTTAAAAATCCCATGTTATGCTATTTTCTGATCTATGTATGTAGTTTCCTCATCACAAACAGACCTGGAATTGTGTTTTGTTTCATTCACACACGTTTAACCCAAAAACCCTGTATCAGAATCATTTGGATGATTTCAGCTGTGGGATTGCCCATCTCTATTAAACAAAATGTAAGGGGTAACGGACAACTTAAGCTACCACTACATGACATCACAAGCGCATTTTGAGCTTTGGAAATATTTAGAGACTAATAAGAATGGATTACTCAAACATTTAAGAATGAAACAAAACACAACTCCAGGTATGTTTTTCAGGAGGTAACAACATTGTAACATGGTAATATAATATTGGATGTTTAATAGCCAACATCTCTTTATCTAACTTGCTTGTGTTTATCAAGTGAGCTCAGCTGCTTATTTTGTTAGTCATGACAACACCTACACAGAATTTTGATTTGTGAAAGTAATATTCCTCAACATTTAAAGAAGAGATTGAAAAAGCTATGTTAAAAACTTCTGTGGAATGGTTGTCTAAACTCCTCTGCTCTGAGAAAACACTGGTTCATGTTTCAGTAACTTAAGCATATTTTCTATCCTCTTATGGACCATCATTAAGTCTGAAATGAATAGACAGGCTGATTTCAACCTGTTGTATACTTTGACACCTATACTGTAAAGTACAATATTCGTCTTTGTTATCACCCCCTCACAGATGACTTGGTTGTTACAGGTGGAGATGGTGGTGCGACTGTGGAAGGACGGTTTCACTGTAAATGATGGAGAGTTTCGGAGTTACTCTGTGCCTGAAAACCAGGACTTTTTGGATGCCATCAAAAGGGGGTAGGTCCCAAACAGAAGCTTAAATTCAAATTCTTTTAATTTAGTTATGGGTTATGTTTTGTCATTTTGTATTGTCATTTTCTTATAATATTAAAGGTGCACTATGTAACTTTTTGATTGGCTGGTTTTGGTTGTCCGTCACCCAGTGGTGGCTGGTGGTGGTGGAGGGGTTGTTATTTCATCAGTCCCCTGTTCTACACTTGCACTATATTTGGTTATCACAATCAGAGCACAACGCACAGCCAAACGCAAAGTTTATGTAGCAGCACAACCTGATCCCCCGCTCACAACCAGCCCCAACGATACAACCTGACACAGTGCTCACAACCACCCTCTACAATAAGAGTCACAACATGAACACATGGCATCAGTGCCACGCACAGGGCATTACACCAGAGCATCTCCGTCGCACCCACAAGCTCATTTACGCACTAATTAACTATTAACACTATAACACTATTTACCTTTGAGGTTCCTCAAAGATTTGCCCAAAACTAACGAAAACAAGGCTCTTACCTTCTCCAGAGGACTAAAGCACAGTGTGTACTCTATCCACTGTCCTGTTGGTTCTGTCTCCAAAAGTGTATTATTGTCCAATATGAAGAGATGAAACCGGTCCAAGTCCCGATCCAGTCAGGTCCACAACATGAGGTCTGGGAGCTGTGTGCACGAGCTGGACATAAAACTAGTCTTAATCCTACTTCCCACTTAAATCTGAAAGTTACAGCCAGTCCATATGAGCAGTAGGGCAGCAGGTGGACTTAAGATAGAGGCTGATAGAGCAGTGAGTGCCCAGTCCCGGCGGTGGCAGCGAGTGCCTCAGGTTCTGGAGGTTCTGTGTCTGTGTGTCCACTGCTCTGGGTCTGATGAGTGGTTGTATAGCACAGAGCACTGTTGTTATCCATTCATTAGCCTATAGCAGTACCATGCCACCAGTGGAGAGTTGGGGCTGGGCAGGAGAGAGCGGACAGCTGAATCACAATGGGTCAGGTTTGTGATAACGTTTATGAAGACCAATTACTTGATTTGAAATCACCCCCAACCTGCACTCCCAAGACATACTTCACGGTTGTAAGGTGAAGTAATGGGCAGAAGCAACGTACTGACGTCACATTTTCTCAAAACTTCAGGCTCTCTTATAGAACTCCATTAAGTTTGCTCCAGCCCAGCGAACTCAAAGAGCAAAAACATGAACCAAAAACAGTGATATGAACACATTTAACATGATAAAAATATATTCATGCAGATACACGTTCAATTTATACAAAATATGAAGCTTATAGCCTAATACAACATTTTATTGTCACTTTTATTAATTTTTTATCTAGGTCAAGTTAGGGAGCGGCAGTTGTGCCCTCTATTGACCAGCCGCCACTGCTGTCACCTTCTTGTTTCTATGGATATGTCATTGCTCTGCTTCAGATGTTCCACAATACAACATTAAACAGCTCTACTTTACATTTATTAAATTACAGGTGGTTTTATAGCTCAAACATACCTAGAAAAACAGACATTCTGGCTCTAAGCAGGGATGCCTCTCCACAGATCTGACCTGTGACATAGTCTGGTTTGGTGTCCATGAAGATGGAAAGATTTAATGCCATTCTGTGAAGCATGCACCTTTAACAATAGTTAAAATAAATGTAATAAAATACATTTGAGGGTCACAGTATAGAATTGCATACCCATGGAGACAATCAGGTGTCAAGTCAGATCTGAGGAGAGGAGACCCTGTTCATTGTAAGAATGAAGATCTTTGAGTAATTGTAAAAATGCAAGATGAATATCCATCCTTAAGCAACAACAGCTCCATAGAGACCAGCAGGCACTTTTAATAAAAAATAGGATGATATTCATTTTTTTCCCAAAGTCAAACTCGTTACTCTGTCAACCAGAGTCAGCAATAGAGATGTTCTCCAGTGCCCCCCACAGTGACCGCTGCAGCATGACACTTGTTAATATTAATTTGTCTTTCTGATGGATCTGTCTTCACTGATCATCTGTCCTAGTGTGGTCACAATACAAAAAATTCAAACTTGATTTCATTATTAAGAGATAGACTGAAAACTCAATACCAATTCTGATAACACAACATTAAAGGTCCCATGGCATGACATTTTCACTTTCTGAGCTTTTTGAACGTTAATGTGAGCTCCCCTACCCTGTTTGGGCCCCCCATGGCTAAAAGTTGCGATCCTTTTCTGTGTTTGAAAAAAAAAAACGCCCAAACGGCCGATTTTGGACAAGGGCAGTTTCTAACGTCACACTCAGGAAAGGCTTCCACCCCCTCTGTCTGGATGTCCACCCCCTGACTCTGAAAATCACGCCCAGAGAATTTGGACCGGCCCTTGCGCAAACGCTACGAGCTGCTAGCTGCGGTGTGTTTTTGCCTGGAGAGACATGAGAGTCTCTCCAGGCTCGGATGTCCTTCATCATCACAGTACTTTCATTTCTCTTTCTATTCTATTCTTATATCTGTGTACTCCCTCAGTGGTCCTGTAGGTTCCATAGTGGTTTATGGGCGTATACTAGTCTATGTGCTCTTATACTTGTTCTAATACAGCTCAAGATCATTCTAAAGACATTCAAGAAAGGTTCATTTCTGTCCTGTGAATGGTTTTTTTTTTAGTATCGACATCTGCTCCAATGAGTATCTAATTTCTACACTAGTTTTAGTATCAGTTAGTATCTGATTTTCAATACTTTTAACAACCCTAATCTGTTTTAGGGAGCTTCCATCTGAGTGGGAGAGCAGAGCAGAGGAAGAAGAGCTAGAAATCAGTGTGGAAGATTTCACTGAAGAACCATATGTCCCCAAAAAGAAAGCATTTCACCCTTTCAGTGGACGTGGATACAGATTGGGCAGGTGAGATTTTGTGTTTCTCCTTGCACAGTGTATGATTTAACATTGGAATAAAAATAGCACTCACACCCAGTGGTGGAGCTAATTTTAGAACAACGCAATTCACTTTTTCACCACTGCGTGTCAGTCTAAATCCAGCTTTATTATTACCAGCTGGTCTGACAGAGCAGCTAAATATTCCACCACTATTACAAATACAGATCGTTTGTGTATTATTTAGTTCGTACAAATTAATTATCTACTTATATTTTCTGCAGTTGTTGTTTTAGCTCATTTTTAGAACAGTTTGATTTATCACCACTAGATGTCAGTCTAAATCCAGCTTTGTTATTACGAGCTGGTCTGACAAACAGCTAAATTCCACTACATTACAATTGCAGATCACTTGTGCATTATTGAATCGTGTAATAATAAAGTATTCGTATTTGCTCTAGTTGTTTTTGTATGTCCTTATTTGACTTCTAAACTGTCTTCATTACAAAGCATGCATACTATAGCGTGCATAGCAAACACAGCACTGGTAGCTAATCTTTTGTGTTGTGTTCTGTCCAGTGTTGCACCCAGAGTAGTGGCCAGGTCACCATCTGTGCACGAGGATGGAGAATCTGCTCCTATTCCCATGGTAACACTAGACCACGCCCTACCCGTTACCTCGCTGCAGATTTGGTTGGCTGATGGCAGGAGACTGGTACAAAGGTTTAACTTATCGCATCGGTAGGTACACTGTGTGTGTGTGTGTGTGTGTGTGTGTGTGTGTGTGTGTGTGTGTGTGTGTATATATATATAGATGTAGATAGATAGATAGATGGACAGAAGCCATTTTATTGAATTAAATTTGCTTTGTTTTTAATATTATACATATAAAAATGTCTTTTATTTATTATTTTCAGTTTTCACATCAGTCTATTTAATGGGTGGAGAGAGATTTTTTTCCCTCGTTTACATGGTATTTTTATATATTCAAGAAAAAGCAGTTGTTTGCTGTATTTTTAATATTATGAATCAAAAAATGCAGGACCTTTTATTTATTGTTTTCAATTAATAAACCATCACCATCTTATATAGTGGATGGAGACAGGCCATTTTTCCTATTGTTTACATGCTTGCTTTTTTTTTTTTATTTAAGAAGAAGCACAAATGTTGATGTGGATAATTTTGTGACTAAGCCCTTGAATTATTTGGTACATTACAACAAAAATCTGTCGAGTTATTTTAGCTAACTACTCCCTCATCTCTAATGCATACTGCAACTCTCTAGAATATTACCATGTTATCTGAACTATAGTAATATACGAAATACCAAATACACCAAATCAGCACAGTCATATAAATGGCTTTGTTATATTGTATTTTGATAACTTTGTCTGTCCAGGTTCCCACTCTACTACTCTATATGTGGGTTTCTGTTTCCTTGATAGGCACCATTTTGAGGACCATTCAAAAAGTGTGCAATTTTGTTTTGAATTGTAAATTACTATGGCAAAAGTCCTAATTAACAATAAAAGAGAAAAGTGCGGAATAAAAACCATTCCAGTCATATGCACAGCTAAACAGGACCGTTATTATTATGTTGTAAATGATTCATTGCTATGGCAACAGTGCACAACTCTTAAAGGTGCCATCTACTGGATGGTTCGCTAACTATTTGTACCCATGGAGATGTTAATGCTTAACCTGGAATGTTACATGGTGTGACTTTCAACATATCCATCTAGCATTTCTTCATTACAGGCCATTTTATTGCTCAGAAATACTTAATATTCTTAATTAATACTTAATTCCTTCTGTGAATAGGGGCGCCTCTCCACAGATCTGAACCATAATGTCGTGTAGTGCTGTAACCTGCTTGTCTTCCTCATGATAGATAGGTTTAATCTATACTGTGGAACATTCTAGACCAGGGGTCGGCAACCTTTACCACTCAAAGAGCCATTTGGAGCCGTTTCACACAGTGAAGAAAACACTGGGAGCCACAAAACCCTTTTGAAATTTAAAATGAAATAACACTGCATATAATGGCTTTTTTGCCTTTGTGCCATAGAATTACATTTTGAAAATGAATGAACTAAAATAAAATACATTTTAATTAAATACAGTGGTCCCTCACTATATCGTGGTTCACTTTTCGTGGCCTCGCTGTTTCGCAGGTTTTTATTCCAATTTTTTTTTATAGTGTATCAACGCGCATTTCTGTGTCCTGATTGTGATGGCTATGGGACTGTAGATCATTGCTGATTCGTCAGTCATTCTCCTCCGTGTCTCCTGTACAGAATGCGTTCAGTTTGCCAGATTTATATAAATGTTGGATCACAGTGTGACTCTGAAGTGCTGTATGTTTGCAATTTTTCTCCCCGACAAAACCCGCCACAGCGAAGCGGTCAGAAGAACTGTGAAATACACACGAAATACACTTTGGTTTTGTTCTATAATACTGAGGCTTTTTTGTTGAAAATCTACGAACGTTTGTGTTTAAACAAGAGAGAAATGTGAGAAAACGTTCATTCCAGTCTGAGAAAAGTGTAGAATGTGTGTGGTGAGGCATTTACAGCCTTAAAACACGGAGAATTGTAAAATATAAAGCTGACGACTTCGCAGATTTCGCTTGTCGTGGGTTATTTTTAGAACGTAACCCCCGTGATAAACGAGGGACCGCTGTACTGAGCCGCATCAGAGGGATCAAAGAGCCGCATGTGGCTCCGGAGTCGCGGGTTGCCGACCCCTGATCTAGACAAAGCAATGACAAGCAGCTTCCACTCGAAATATTACACATGGACAGATAATGCTTTTTTTTCTTTGCCTGTGTGTGAAGAGTGCAATTCAGGATTATGCTTTAATTTTTTTTCAAAGCATCAAAGTAGATTTCTGTGCCCCTCTTTTCAGACCACTGGAGTTTTTATTTTATTTTAAGATTACATCATTTTTTGTTCTGGATTGAAAGAGCATGTTATCTGTCTTACCACTGTAGTGAGCTGGGCTGCTCAAAACATAATCTGAGATGTAGCAAAGGAGTGCAGGATCTATAAAATCCCCAGAGAGACATTGCGTAACTGCAGTGCTGCATTTATGTAACAGGGTTAGCAGCTAAAGCATACACTGCTGAAGCCCTCCCAGCCCCTAGCTATAGCATTTGGCCCACCACGAACTGCTCATAAGGGGAGGGTCTTCATCAATAATACATGCTTTTAGTAGTATGGAGCTTTGTTGTGGAGTCAGTGCTACTATTAAGCCACAGATACTTGGCAACGTGATAGAAATGTTCCACGGGGGGGCTTTTGTTGTCCCAGAAATCAAGTGTTGAACAAATTAGGGGAAGTACTGTATCTACTTTTTTCTGACAAATATGGCATTTGTGATTCAATTTTTAGTAGTAACTTTAGAGAAGACTAAAATATTAATTACTCTGCTAGCCTGTACTCTTTAAAATGCCAATGCAAATCTAGTGCCGTTGCCATGGAGATTAATAATTCAAAACAAAATGTATGTATTTTTTAATGGGCCAAAGTCTTCAATATGTCACATTTAGAGGTGCATTGTCTAGCTTTTCTGGTGGAAGGTTTGTCAAATGTTCATCTTGGCATTGTCACAATACAAAAACTTACCAAATTCCATTACATTTAATAGATACCAATTTCTGTTACATTTAATTTAATTTTTACATTGCGGTACTAGTTCTGATACTGATCAAGGCTATAATTACTCAGAAAATGTTTTGTCCTGTGTGATGTGTTTTTTCTGTTGAAATATTGAATTTCGAATCAGTCAGTGGATGTTTCCCAATTGCCACGATCCTGGGCTTCTGAACCACATCATCACTGCTTCACCAAGTGCTGTTCCACTTCCCCCTAAGCTTTCATGACCTTCCCACTCCACTCCTCTGTTTGGCTCTTTTACCAAGGACACACGGGTGCATCCTTGAACGCCTTGGAGCGCTTGATATTGCCCATAATGCACCACAACTTTATTTAAGCAGTAAAATGCAGTTTAATAAAATAAAACTCATTCTACTATTTAAAAAAAAAAGTATTTAGCTTTTTTGCTATTTTAGCCACATTGCTGCAGATGGCATTATTATCAGAACGAATTAATTCATATCATGGCAACTGCAGCAAAATCTCTTAAAGAAGGGGATTAGCCAGTGTATTTATTTCTTTAGGCTGATGATCAGCCTAAACAACTCAATAACAGCCTTTATTATTCACATTTTGAATGCATGTGACACATAAATACCCCTCTGGACACTTAATATTTGTAGAAGCATTGATGTTTCACTAGCAAGGACCACGCCACAGCAATGGAGTACAGTAAAGATATTGACGGTGGGTAGATGTAATGGCTGGGGGTTGGTTGGTTATCTTTTTTTTTTATCTTATATTTCTTTATAATAACCTGCAATATACGTCATACAGCATGCAATATATTATGTATTTTTTAAACTATGGACCATTTGTCCTTTATGTGTCCTTAATTAAGATCAATAATAATCAAAGGAATAACAGTATAGCAATAGTCGGCGCACCCTCCACAAAATTCCATAGTAGTGTACTTTTTTTAAATAGTTTTCCAAAATAAAAATTGAATTGTACTGTACTCACTATGACTTCTTTATTTTTGTTCTTAGGATCACTGACATCCAAGACTTCGTCACGCGTTGTCAGAGGAGCTGCCCCCCTTTCGTCCTCACCACGTCAATACCATTTCGAGAACTGAGCGACCTGGACTTGAGCCTGGAGGAAGCAGATTTAACCAACGCAGTGATCGTGCAGAGACCTCTCAACACACAGGCAGCCTTCGGTCACTCCTCCTGACCCCATACAGCTCCAACACAGCTCCATCACACACACACACACACACACACACACACACACACACACACACACACACACTCTCATTATACCGTCCTTCAATATTTACATTGATTGGAAGCTCAAGGCTGCGTATAACTCACTGCCTATTGACCCAGCAGTGTCTCCTCCCGACCGCACTAAGAGACGGCGGTGGAACAAGTACTCCATTGTGTTACTTCAGTACAAGTATAGATACCAGAGCAAATAAAATACTCAAGAAGTATTAATAAGTAAGTAATAAAATAGCTGTATACAAACGTTCTTAAAGGTGCACTATGTAACTTTTGGGTTGTCACCTCGTTTCTATGGAGACGTCATTGCTCTGCTTAGACCGTTCCACAGTGTGACATTAAACAACTCTACTACATTTTTTAATTTTACAGGTGAGGTTTATAACTCAAAAATACCTAGAAGGGGTCGCCTCTCCACAGATCTGACCTGTAACTTGATCTGGTGTGGTCTCCCGTGAGGATAGAAAGGTTTAATGCCATACTGTGAAACATTCCACATAAAACAGTAACATCTCCATGGAGAAAAGCATTTGACAGACCATCCACCAGAAAAGTTACAATACAGATGCCGGAGCAAAATTAAAGTACCTGTTTATAAATATATTTAAAGAGTAAAAAGTAAAAGAATTTTGCTCAGATTTTAAGTGATTTTGATACAGATTTGTGCTGAATTTTACATATTTTTGTTTGCTCAAATGATGAATGTGTTAAAAATAATACAAATTAAACAGGCCTCACACTATAATAAAAAGTACTTGTACTTTTCAGTCCTGTCCTGAAAGTACAGATACCTGCTCTCAAATGTAGAAAAGTAAAATTAAAAAGTATCCACTTAAAAATGTACTTAAGTAAAGTACAGATGTATACTTAAGCATAGTACTTTACTACTTCATTACTGTCCACCACTGCTAACACAAATATGCATTATGCTACCTTCGTATACTAGGGATGTAGAATTTTAGCCATTTTTAAAGCTTCAGTATGTAACTTTTTAGCTGTTTGTTAATTGCACTGAAAAACCTGTTCTTACTCTGAGCGGACTTGCATCTCCACAAACCTGACTCTTATCTGGCCTGGACGAGGGCCTCTTCCTGCTTGTTTCCATGGAAATGTCATTCTTTTAGCTATAATATTCCACAGTATGGCATTAAACTGATTCATCTCCACGGAGAATGTTCCAAAGTACGGTTTATCAGTGCTGCCTCCACAAAGTTACATACTGTATCTATTTTTTTAAATCATTCATTTATTTTTGTGGAAATGAAACTTTCAAAATTATTGTTGCCAGCATCAGCATTTTCAATGTTACAACTACTTTATTTTGCAGTTACCATGGTTTTGTTTCTCCTCTTTCATTATTTTTTTTTATTTATTAATGGAGCAATGACAGGAAAAGTTAATGGGCTCTATTCACACGTACGTCACAGAACCGGAAGACGTCTGGAAACATGTGGATGATGATTTCCTTTGGGCTCTGTTAGCGATCGTAACTCTGGGAAATCTGAGAAAACTGAGACTGACCGGTTTTCTTCATCTAGATGTGATTGTATTCTTTCTTTTTTTTTCCTTTTATCAATTGCCTATTCATTTATTATAAATTGTCTTGAAAA
Source organism: Paratrypauchen microcephalus (assembly GCA_036785185.1). Classification (NCBI taxonomy): domain Eukaryota; kingdom Metazoa; phylum Chordata; class Actinopteri; order Gobiiformes; family Gobiidae; genus Paratrypauchen; species Paratrypauchen microcephalus. The sequence continues at coordinate 2,484,373 of JAVJIX010000031.1, read as the reverse complement.
ACTATGGCATTGCAGTGTTCCATTATGTTTGGCAGATCAAAAGCTACACCCAGCTGCCTGTGAGTGACACAGGATCAGAGTCCCGTCCCCCATGGAAAGCTTTGGCAGGTTGTGAAGGGCACTGCTGCTGAATGCATGCTTTTATCACATGCCCAGCGTTGGTAACTCCACCGGAAGTCGCCATTCGCATGTTTCCAAATGTCTTTCGGTAAGCGTGAATAGAGCCTATTAAAACATTTAAAACACAGTCAATGACAATTAAAAAAAAAAAATAAAAAATTGACACAAATAACAGACAAAAATACGGAGATTTAGTATTGCAGTTTTGTGATCAGTTTTATTCAAGCTTTAGTTTACATTTTAGGATTATTTTTATTATATTTTTTAACATAAGTCATTACCAAGATGCATAATTTCATATTTTTCTGTGATGACATACCTATATGGTACCACCCTTATCAGAACAGTATCAAACACATTATATTTCTTTATTTATCGGGTCAGTATTCACCTGCCAATGTACTACAATGATATAATAATATAACTGATATTAAATAAATACAATTGATTTAATCTTTTAACTACCACCAATGCAAAATACAACATACTTTTGCATAGAAATACACCAGCACTACGTACGTCTTCCCAAACAGCTTTCAAACAGATCTCTGCACTAAAATAAATGGGGCTAGTACAACACTGCATCTTGTGATCCTTTTCATGGAAAAGCTATATTTATGACGCATGCTGTTTTGTTTACTTCCTCTGAGGAGGAAAATGTGATGATGGCGCATTTAAAATGGCCTGACTGTTCTGTGAGTGCCATGTCATGCTAGTATTTTTTTATGGATTGCCTTTATTTGGAGTTGAATGTACCTCAATATCTTAATTAAGCTACAATAAAAATCCTTACTTTATGCAACTTGTTGTGAGGTGATTCTTGTCTGATTTTGGGTCATATCAGATAGCACATTTTGTAGTATTGCTGTTACCATTCTATGTTCTAATGTTTCCTCATCACAACAGACATGGAGTTGTGTTTTGTTTCATTCACACATTAACATACAAACCCTTTCTTCACCTGGAACAATCCCTTTGGACCTCTCCACTCCCCCTGTTTGTCTTTCTCGACCCCCCTTGTATTTCCCCCAAGTACCTTCAAGTCCCTTAGCCCTTTTACCCAGTGGTGTTTATTCCCGTCCCCACATCCCCCAATGTGTCGTCTGAGTACTTTGCAAATGTTATTGTGGTTTTAAAATATGTAACTTAAATAATAAAGATTAAAAAAAAACATACAAACCCTGTATATTTAGGCTGCGTTCTTCTCTCAAACTGAAAACACTGTGTTTTTAAACTCCACACACCTTCACTAGAATCATTTGGACAATCTCAGTCCTAGAATTGCCTGTCTCTATTGAACAATAGGTAAAAGTAGCTTTTAATTTGAAATCTACTGCTTCATGACAGCACATGTGAATGAAACAAAACACAACTCCACGTATGTTAAGATAACATTCTAACTCTAGCTCACAAGAGTCAATTTTGTGTAATATACAGTAGGACCTTTATACTTATACCTATAAATAATTATAAAGGTCCTACGTACCTATTCTACTTAAATACTAATAAACTCTATACTTATTTAGGCCTTTGCTAATTGCTAATTACAAAGATCCAGGTTACAGTTTGATTAAATTGCAATTACAGTTTTAGTCTTAGCTTTGCATTTTCCAGGTTGTCCGCAGGTGTAGAGAGGAGAAATGCTGATGTTAAAAGAGGCGTTAAAAGAACATCAGACCAAATGGGTTTTAAAGAATGTGGTGATTGTGAGAGGACACAGAGCAGCCACAGTGACAGTCTAACACAACATCTGCTCTCATTAGGGGTTTAAAAGGGGCCAACTGCAACTGGATTAATGATCGCTTATGAGATTAATTCAGTTTCATTTGGTTCATGGCGCTATGGCAGCTTCATTTTTAAGATTCAGAAGTTCATTGTAGCTTTAAAGGTCCAATATTACACAAAATTGGCTCTTGGGAGGTTTAAAACATGTTCTAAAACAGACCTGGAGCTGTGTTTTTTTCGTTATTTCATATTAAATGCTCAGTTCTACCTTATGACACTGTTAACATGTCATTCAACTTTATCTGCACTACAATATTCAGCTCTACTCCAGAGTCTATTTTTAGGTCTATTTTAAATGATCCTAGGCCATTATTTATTTATTATATTGTTCTGTTGCATGCTACTTTTTCTTGCTGTTCTTGATCTGTGCGTTGCAACACTGGAATTTCCCCACTGTGGGACTAATAAAGGCATATCTTATCTTATCTTATGATGTCATGAAGTAATTTTTACCTTTAGTTCAGTAGAAAATTGCAATTCTAGGGCTGAAATGATTCAAATTATTCTAGTGAAGGTGTATGGAGTTTAAAAACACAGTGGAGCACTTCCTGTATTACCACATGACATCACAAGGTGGGTTGCACAGTTATACACGGTGTTTCAGGTCTCTGTAATGGTCGCGTTATTCATTTTGGTAATGTAAATTCGGTGTTCCTGTTCCATGCACGATTTTAAGGAGTTTGCATTCACAACTAGTATTTTGTTTTAAATTGTTAATCACTATGGAAACTATGGCTTTTTTTTTTTTTAATCATTCAGTTAATTTATACTTTGCAGTGACATCTCACTGTGGGTGTTCTGTCAGGTATCTGTGTGGCAAAATGTTCAGCAGTTTCCCTGGTGACACAATACACACAAACACAGAGGACCAAAGGAAAACTCAGCTGTTTCTCACAGTTAATGAACTGGTTTATAATGAGTTGGGTAACATTATGAGGCACGACAAAATCTCATTAAGACTATAATTAGGCGTATTATATGATTTAGTGGGAGGATATAATTGTGTATGTCTATTTGTTTTGACACACAATAAAAGTTACCACTGCTCTTCATATTTGTGTACCTGCAGTATGTTTTAGTCTTAAATCTGTGTTAAAGGTCCCATGACATGGTACTTCTTGATGCTTTTATATGGCTCCTTAATGGTTCCCTAATACTGTAAATGAATCCTTCTTCAAAATCAACAGTGCATGAGAAACAGAGATAAGATGAGAAAGAGTCATAAATATCTCTCTCAAACACTTTATTCTGGGCGTTGTTGCTTGAATGCAAATGAGGAGAAAAGAGCTGGCCTATAGTAGAGGGTGGGGGCGTGGCCAAACTCTCCGCTCTCGCTCAGCTGATCCATTTCCGTGTTTTTGCACGGGGGGAGAGATTTGAAGTGTTCCATTGAAAAATAAACACATTTCCACAGAAAATAAAATCAAACCACTGCTGTTCAAAGGTCCAGAGGCTCAGATAAAGGACTTCCGAGCCTAGAAACACTCGGACGTGCCTCCAGGCAAATAAAAAAATGCATTTCGCATTGCCTAGCGCATTCGCAGTCCAAACTCTCTGGGCGTGATTTACAGAGACGCTGAGTTCAGACAGACGGGGGTGGAACTGCATTTGCATTTCTTTTTTCGATCTGACATCAATAAGGTGCCTTGTTCAAAATCGCCCGTTTGAGCTCCGATTTTTTGTAACGCAGAAAAGGATCGCAAATGCTCAGTTTAGACATTTCACAACTTTTAACCAGGGGGGGGGGCTAAACAGGGTAGGGGAGCTCACATTAACGTTCAAAAACCTCAGAAAGTGAAAATTTCATGCCATGGGACCTTTAAAGCTTTAATCTGTAACTTTTTCTGGTGGACACTCTGTCACCTGCTTGTCACAAAGGAGAGGTTATTGGTTTGCCTGGGATGTTCCACAATATGGCATCAAATTTATCTCTTACCATGGAGACAAGCAGGTGAGTATTTTTGCAATAGAAACACGTGCTTATTTGAATGATTGGAAACTAGATGTAATGCCCTACTGTGAAACATCAGTAATATTTCCATGGAGACAAGACTCTCCACCAGAAAAGTTACACAGTGCACCTTTAAAGAGCCCGTATTACGCTCTGTTCTGATCTACTGTATGTTCTAATGTTGTTTCTTCATCACAAACAGACCTGGAGTTGTGTTTTGTTTCATTCACACGTTTAACGCACAAACCTGCATATTTAGGATGAGTTCTTCTCTCAAACAGAAAACAAACCTCGTGATGTCATGTGATAATACAGGAAATGCTCCACCATGTTTTTAAACACATTTTTACTAGAATTATTTACTTTCAGCCCTGGAATTGCCATTTTCTACTGAACTAAAGGTAAAAGGTAAAACTACACATTCATGACATCACAAAGTGGAACAGAGCAGTTTGAACTTTGCAGATGTAGACAGACTAATAAAGGATTACATAAACATGTGTGAATGAAACAAAACACAACTTCATATGTGTTTTTGGTGAAATAACAGCATTATAACATGTCTTAAAGGGACAGTGTGTAAGATTTTTACCCGTTAATTACTGAAATTGAAGATACCCAATCAAAAATACATTGTTTTCCAAGCCTTTTCACTTCCATCATGAAATCAAAGTATTCTTTTGGACTTAGATATAGTCACATAAAAGGGGGATCTTCCCCATGCAGAGGCAGCCATTTTGAATACGAGAGCCGCAGAAGGACATTTGGGCTCCGCCTTCGCCTTCAGCAAGGCTCGTGGTTTTGGGTAAACAACACAAGCATGCTGCCGGATCAGACGTCGTAATGGATCTAACACGTGTTTTGGACTAAATTGTTTTACTGGATTTTATTCGCTGGATCCTTACGGACAAATTGAGAGCAAGTTTATGGTGAAATACTGAGTTTGACCTGTGCAAAGCATTCTAAGGTAAGCTAACCTCGTTTTGTGCTTTTCCGTATAAAAGCCCCATGTGCTCGGGGAGTGATTGTTGTGCAGGGAAATGAAAAAGAGGAGACTGTAAGGTTTCATTTGATGTGTAGAGTGTCATGATACATGATCGGGAATGTGTGCTTTCATGCGAAAAGAAAAAAAAAAAAAACGGGACCGCGTTTTATTTATACAGTAGCGGCTCGTGCGCGCGCCCGGGTGACCCTCGAGGTCTGCCGTAGCTAAAACAGAAAGTGCAATAGCACCATCCACCTATGCGCCACGAATCCTACACACTGGGGCTTTAAAGAGAACATTTATCATTTGAGAGGTTATGGAAACTTCATTTTGCCGAATGTTAGAAGCACTCGTAAAAGTTTCTGTGTGACTGTTTGTGGGGTAAAAATGTGGAAAATTCTGGAATTACAGCAAAAGCTCTGCCATAATATTCACAAATTTAAGTTCTTGTATAAAGATGTGGTCTGGTCTGAATACAGAGAGACGAGTTTGAATGAATCATCACACTTTTCTACTTTTCTGTATCAGTTTTGTTTTGTTTGTTTTTTTTGTACAGGAATGGAATTTGCCTTTTTTTGTTTTTGTGTTTCTTTCAACTGAACTAAGGAAGCTAATTGATCATTTAAGTTATGTTTTGGAAGACAGGGGTGGGATTTAATAAGTTTTCTTCTTCCCACTCCTTTTCAAGCAAAAAGAAAAGACAAATGTATTTGACTGTATATTAGTTACCTGTATTTATACTCAACAAAAATATAAACGCAACACTTTTGTTTTTGCTCTCATTTTTCCTGAGATGGACCCAAAGATCCAAAATTCACTCCAGATACACAACACTACCATTTCTCTCAAACATTGTTCACAAATCTGTCCAAATGTGTGATAGTGAGCACCTCTGCCCCGCCGAGACAATCCACCCCACCTCACAGGTGCGCCACATCAAGATGCCGATCCGACATCATGACCAGTGCACAGGTGCGCCCCAGACTGCCCACAATAAAAGGACACCCCGAAATGTGCATTTGTTTTGCTTTATTGGGGGTCTGGGGACTCAGAACCAGTCAGTATCTGGTGTGACCACCATTTGCCTCATGCAGTGCAACACATCTTCTTCGCATTGAGTTTATCAGATTGTCAGTTGTGGCCTGTGGAATGTTGGTCCACTCCTCTTCAATGGCTGTGCGAAGTTGCTGGATATTAGTGGGAGCTGGTACACGCTGTCGTATACGCCGGTCAAGCACATCCCAAACATGCTCAATGGGTGACATGTCCGGTGAGTATGCTGGCCATGCAAGAACTGGGACATTTTCAGCTTCCAAGAATTGTGTACAGATCCTTGCAACATGGGGCCGTGCATTATCTTGCTGAAACATGAGGTGATGTTCATGGATGTATGGCACAACAATGGGCCTCAGGATCTCATCACGGTATCTCTGTGCATTCAAAATGCCATCAATAAAATGCACCTGTGTTCTTCGTCCATAACAGCCTTTGAAGAGGAGTGGACCAACATTCCACAGGCCACAACTGACAATCTGATCAACTCTATGTGAAGAAGATGTGTTGCACTGCATGAGGCAAATGGTGGTCACACCAGATACTGACTGGTTCTGAGTCCCCAGACCCCAATAAAGCAAAAAAGCAAAGCAAAAAAAATGCATTTCGGGGTGGCCTTTTATTGTGGGCAGTCTGGGGCGCACCTGTGCACTGGTCATGATGTCGGATCGGCATCTTGATGTGGCGCACCTGTGAGGTGGGGTGGATTGTCTCGGCGGGGCAGAGGTGCTCGCTGTCACACATTTGGACAGATTTGTGAACAATGTTTGAGAGAAATGGTAGTGTTGTGTATCTGGAGTGAATTTTGGATCTTTGGGTCCATCTCAGGAAAAATGGGAGCAAAAACAAAAGTGTTGCGTTTATATTTTTGTTGAGTGTATTTCCTTGTGTTGACCTGCTCGAAATGAATAAATGAAATGAAAATGAAATGAAAAATGTTTGAGTAACCTTTTATTATTAATCTGTCTACATCTCCAAAGCTCAAAATGCTCTGTTCCACTTTGTGATGTCATGTACTGGTAGTTTTCAACTGAACAACTCCTTTTACCTTTAGTTTAGTAGGCAAAAATGTGGTGGCAAAAGGAGAAATTCAATTTGTCAACAGGACAAAGGTTTATTTGGTCGAATACGTTTCTTCAGTTGTTTAGTACAGATCGGCAGTTCCAGAGCTGACACACACACAAACACAGTAAAGCACTTCCTGTATTACAGCATGACATCACAAGGTGGAACAGAGTGTTTTCAGTTTGGAGGAAACAGCATTATAACATCAGATATTGTGTGACATAGGCCCTTTAAGTTAATGAGTTCAGATGGAAGGCAGGGACCTGTGTATCTCTTGGGTAGGACTCATACACTCGCTTGTCTCCATGGAGATACTGCTTTGAATGCTCCACAGTATGGCATAAAACACATCTATCTCCATGGAGACAAGCAGGTGACGCCATCAGGCAAAGTCCCAGGTCAGATCTGTGGAGAGGCAAGCCTGTCACAGTAGGAATTCAAATTTTTTTTTTTTTGTTTTTTTTTTTTTAAACATCTGTACGTGAATAAATGCTGAACAATTTTAAAGGAGCATTGTGTATCTTTTCTGGTGGAGGTTTCATCAGATGCTTTTCTCCATGGGGATGTTACTGCTTTGTCTGGGATGGTTCATAGTATGGTATAAACCTTTCTATCTCCAAACCAGACCAAAAAAAAGAAGCCCCGCTTACAGTCAGAATACGTTTTTCAAGATATTTTTGAGCTATAAAACCACCTGTAATTGAATAAATGTAAGGTAGAGCTGTTTAATGTCATACTGTGGAACATTTTAAGCTGAGCAATGACATCTCCATAGAAACAAGCAGGTGACAGAGCTTCCAACAGAAAACTTACACAACGCACCTTTGATATTTGACTGTAGAACATTCACAGCCAACACTTCAGTGACATCTCCATTAGGGCTGGTATCCATCCAAATGTTCCGATACCAATATCGATACCTTCATTTCGATACCGATTCCTGACCAGTACCTTTTTCGGTTCCTAAAAATTAATTTCATTACACATTCTATTCCACATACTGGAGTTTATTTTCCGTTATTCAAATTATTTCCAAAGTTTTTTTAACCTGTTTTTCTGACTGGAGTCACATTCTCTTACTGGTTTTGCAGTGGTATTTACCTCTGCACATTTACCAAATGGATGTTGTGACAAACAGATGCATTTGTGCACTTTTATTAGGCAAAATTTAACCACATGTCACGGTAGACCTGCTCTGTGCTGGAGACCTGCTCTGTGCTGTAGACCTGCTCTGTGCTGTAGACCTGCTCTGTGCTGTAGACCTGCTCTGTGCTCTAGACCTGCTCTGTGCTGTAGACCTGCTCTGTGCTCTAGACCTGCTCTGTGCTGTAGACCTGCTCTGTGCTCTAGACCTGCTCTCTGCTGTAGACCTGCTCTGTGCTCTAGACCTGCTCTCTGCTGTAGACCTGCTCTGTGCTCTAGACCTGCTCTCTGCTGTAGACCTGCTCTGTGCTCTAGACCTGCTCTGTGTTGTAGACCTGCTCTGTGCGGACGCTGTAACATAAATTTTGATTAGTTTTTGCTTTGCATTTCGTCTTGCTCTTCTAATCAGAGCGAAAAGGCGAGGAGCGGCGTGAAGCCTGTGCACTGCAAAAAACACGGTAAAAGTTTATTGCTAAAGGCAGCAGCCGTAATGAAATATGATCACAATCATCTCGAGACCAAGACCGGACACCGATCGACACGGTAATACGGGACAAAGTGTGTCCCTTTTCAGCTCAATACGGGATGCGTACTTTTGTTTCTGAATACGGGACGATTCCGTTTTTCAAGGGACGGTTGGCAACCCTACACAGAAGCGCTGTGACCTGTTGCTAGAGCCAAGCTAATTGATTAGCTAACTTATTAGCACCCTACAAGTTAGGTGAATCTCGCCTTGCCTGTGAACGAGGGGCGTGACCACGCTGTGTTTTTCATACACGCGGACGTTTGAGCCAATCTCAGGTGGCATTATCAGGGCATAAGCACACAGGCACATATCTGAGCCACACGTGATTAACCTCTGGGTATCCAAACGTGGAACTGAAAGACGAGGCATATTTCGATACCCAGAAGAACCTAAGCATTTCGGTCGGTGCCATGGAGGAACCGAATTTCAATGCCCAGCCCTAATCTCCATGGAGACAAGCAGGTGGCCGACTTTCTCATCAGAAAAGTTACATATTGCCCCTTTAAGTGACAGGGACGATTTATGATTTCACATGAACCCAACCTGCACACATGTTTTACTGTCATGGTTCGCTTCAGCCTTGGTAGAGACTGCATTTCCTCTGTACTACATATTTAATAAACCTGAGCATGCAGTAAATGACTTTAACTCCCTGTTTTTCCTTTTCAAAATGACCCTCTCACGTGCTTCGAGACCATTTTTCATTTGAGCCATTCTTCTTCACGCATTATTCAAAACATACCTGGGTCATATGTCTCACAGAGGGAAGTCTTTTTGATCTTAATAGAGAAGCTTGGGGTTTAGAATTGCTTTTTTGTGTTTGGAATGCACACACTGGCCTGCTGGGTCAATAGGGCACACAGCAAAACATGTCTGTATTGTCTCTGCTCTAGATTACAGTTGGACTTTTGGCATTTTCTATAAGATATATATGAAAATGGTTGAAAAATTTGAAAAAATTGCCACAATATATTCTACGCCAAAGGGGAGCTATGAAATAATAATATTAAGGTATAGATAGCCATAGGTTTGATTCATGTCACATCGCAATTTTCTGGTATCTTTTTTGTTTTAAGGGCTCATTTACGATATTTCCTGGTCTCCTCAAAACCAAACCTGGAGTTGTGTTTTGTTTTGTTTACTTCACTAAAAACATGTGGATGGTTTCAGCCCTGGAGTTATTGATCTCTAGTGAACAAGGTAAGAGGGACAAGGTAAGGTAAAAGGTAAGGTAAAAGGGAGCTGTTAATGTGAAAACTACAACTACATGGCATCACAAGGAGCTACAGAGCATGTTGAGCTTTGCAGATGAACAAATAATGCAGCATTTTGTCAATTCTGTGTAATACGGGACCTTTTTTTGTTGCTGTTGTATTATTATGGATGATTTTATTCCATTGAAAAACATACAAAAACATGCATCCGTTCTTACTCTGAACAGGCTTGCGTCTCCACAAACCTGACTCTGTTTGGCCTGGGGAAATCAGGTCTTCTCCTGCTTGTTTCCATGGAGATGCTGTTTCCCTTGTCTATAATCTTTCTCTCACTGCCGCAGTGAGTGGACGTATTTTTCTTTTCTTCCCTTATCTTGCTGAGCTCTGTGTCTGATGTGTGTGTGTTTTCTTGTCTTGTCCCTTTTTCTCCTGTTGGAACAGATTTTTCTAAATTCCTAAATTATGGAATTGATAAACTTGTCCCTCAACGTAATTGACACACATTTTTCACGGAGGAATGTCGGTCCAGGAGAGCCGAACTGTCCTGACGGAACTTTCGCTGCTGGATACACGAGGGATGCTTTGGACAAGTGGAAGGTTGTGTGTCTGGCACCGCTGTTCCTTGAGGACGTTGAGGACATTTACCTATTTAGATTTTTGATGGCGAGACATCTGATAATTGGCCTGGGGATGTACCTGATCTATCAGAAAATTGGAAAGCTGGCAGCCAATAAAGAGTCACAGATGTGGCTTGTTATCATGAACTCTACAAAAACATGGCACATACTATTCGGACAATTCATTCATACTGACATGATTGAGTAAATGTTCCCTGTCTTTTAGAAGGTCTGCTCTCTGCTCTCGGTTTCAATCAATTTAATTGATTTCCAATCTGACCCCCAACCCCCCCACCCCCACCCCCACCTTTCCTTCTATTGCCAAAGAAAAAGACACCGTATGTTACCTATCCAATTGTTTTCTGTCATTTCATGTTGTGTATAATTGTCATTGAGTGTATTGCATCTTTTCTACTCTGCATCACCGAGTCGGCGGCGCGCGCGCATGCGCAGCGGCCCCTCCCCTACCCACTCTATCACTGTCCTGCCTGGTTAGTGTGGAAACAAAATTTCGAATTCACTCTATGTACATGTACATATGATTGTTTTTCGACAATAAAGCAAACTATGACTATGACTTTGACTAAAGAGTCGCTGAAGCTGTCGGCCACTATCGAGCACCACAGCGGGGCTGTTGCTGACCTGGTGAAGGGATTACATCAGAAGGTGACACAGATTGAGGAACTGTACCATCGCCAATCTGTGGAAACCTCCCGGCGCCTCGATTCCATCACGAGCATGCTTGTGGAACTTTGCAAAAACAACGCGGCTGAGACTGCAATCATAACTACACGACAGAAGGAGATGACAAGAAGTCTAGTGTCCCCCCCCCCCCCCCTGTAACTAATCAGTCTCCTTGATCAAATCTGAATCAACAGGACTCTTTGTTTTGACTCTGCTCTCCTGCACTCAGCACCCCCAAGGACACAGCTATGGTTATTAGGGGGGTAAATCAGACACTTCATGCCGATTCGATACAATATCGATTTCTTAAAGCCCCAGTGTGTAGGATTCGTGGCGCATAGGTGGATGGTGCTATTGCACTTTCTGTTTTAGCTACGGCAGACCTCGAGGGTCACCCGGGCGCGCCGTAACACGGACAGCTCTCATACCTGTGCACGAGCCGCTGTATAAATAAAACGTGGTCCCGTTTTTTTTTTTCTCTCTTTTCTCATGAAAACACACATTCCCGATCATGTACCATGACACTCTACACATCAAATGAAACCTTACATTCTCCTCTTTTTGACTATGCAATTCTTTTCCCTGCACAACAATCACTCCCCGAGCACATGGGGCTTTTATACGGAAAAGCACAAAACGAGGTTATCTTACCTTAGAATGCTTTGCACAGGTCAAACTCTGTATTTCACCATAAACTTGCTCTCAATTTGTCCGTAAGGATCCAGCAAATAAAATCCAGTAAAACAATTTAGTCCAAAACACGTGTTAGATCCATTACGACGTCTGATCCGGCAGCATGCTTGTGTTGTTTACCCAAAACCACGAGCCTTGCCGAAGGCGAAGGCGGAGCCCAAATGTCCTTCTGCGGCTCTCGTATTCAAAATGGCTGCCTCTGCATGGGGAAGATCCCCCTTTTATGTGACTATATCTAAGTCCAAAAGAATACTTTGATTTCATGATGGAAGTGAAAAGGCTTGGAAAACAATGTATTTTTGAATGGGTATCTTCAATTTCAGTAATTAACGGGTAAAAATCTTACACACTGTCCCTTTAAGCCAACGATTCGATTATTTTCAAGACTTGAGAACTCCCCACAATTTGATACGATTCGATATGATTCGATTCAATGGTGCATAGTTTTCACTTTATGTATTAATGATGTTTTGAATAAATTTTATTACAGAAAAATTCGATTCGATTCTCTTGTGGACGCATCGATGCATTTTGATCGTCGGTTGTAGGATCGATGCATCGATATGAATCGATTATTATTTACACGACTAGTGGTTATCACGGCACACTATAAACAAAAGGACAAATTCAGCTGAAACACTCTGAACATGTATTCTGTAAACACTCGCCCTGTCGATTTAGTCATGTCTGCCTCAGCTTCAGTTTCACCAATTTCATCAATATTCTGTTCTGCTCCACCCTCCCTTTGTTCACCACACAAAAAGACGCTGTGTGTACCTGTCCCATTGCTTTTGTCGTAATATGTTTGTGAATATTGTTATTGATTGTACTTGCATCCTTTTCTACTCTGTTATCTCCAAGATGGCGCCATGTGCATGCGCTGCGGCCCCTGCCTGGCCGTCAGGGTCTCTGTCTCTGCTTGGCCAGGGAGAAACAAAATTTTGATTCACTGTATGTTGTGTACATATGTCAGAATTTGACAATAAAACGAACTATGAACTATGAACTACTGTATTAACTTTCTACTGTACTTTAAAGGTCCCATGACATGGTACTTCTTGATGCTTTTATATGGCTCCTTAATGGTTCCCTAATACTGTAAATGAATCCTTCTTCAAAATCAACACTCAGTGCATGAGAAACAGAGATAAGATGAGAAAGACTCATAAAAGTCACTCTGGAACACTCCATTATGGGCGTTGTTGCTTGAATGCAAATGAGGAGAAAAGAGCTGGCCTATAGTAGAGGGTGGGGGCGTGGCCAAACTCTCCGGTCTCTGCTCTGAGCTCTCAGCTCAGGGGGAGAGATTTGAAGCGTTCCATTGAAAAATAAACACATTTCCACAGAAAATAAAATTAAACCACTGCTGTTCAAAGGTCCAGAGGCTCAGATAAAGGACTTCCGAGCCTAGAAACACTCGGACGTGCCTCCAGGCAAATAAAAAAAACGCATTTCGCATTGCCTAGCGCATTCGCAGTCCAAACTCTCTGGGCGTGATTTACAGAGACGCTGAGTACAGACAGACGGGGGTGGAACTGCATTTGCATTTCTTTTTTTGATCTGACGTCAATAAGGTGCCTTGTTCAAAATTGCCCGTTTGAGCTCCGATTTTTTGTAACGCAGAAAAGGATAGCAAATGCTCAGTTTAGACATTTCCCAACTTTTAACCATGGGGGGCGGGCCCTAAACAGGGTAGGGGAGCTCACATTAACGTTCAAAAACCTCAGAAAGTGAAAATTTCATGCCATGGGACCTTTAATGGAATCACACAGTTGACTTTCCACCTCCAGAAAGTGACATACTATCACTTTAAAACAGAGCTGAAGACAGGTCAGAATTCTCAAGTGGCGTTCGCTGTGTAACTGTCTGATTTCAGATATTTTGAGCTGGTTTATGGTTCATATCTCTGTAATTACTGGTGCATATCCAGATGAAACAAAAACTGACACAAAGTTCAACGTCTTCTCTGTCTGTATAAATAAACAAAAGTTTTTGTTTTTTTTTCAAACCCAAAGATGTGATCTTTGTCGGCTGAAAGGACGAAACTGTAAGAGTAATATAGCAAATTTTTGGAGCCATTCCATCCTCAGAAGTTTGGAGATTTCATTCAAAAACAGTTAATCGGAGTATGTTTCCTGACCCACTCTCCTTTTATTTTATTTTATTTATTTGTTTTTTTTAGTTTTATTTTATTTAGTTTTATTTTATTTTATTTCTTTATTATATTATTATTTAACATTTATGTGTCTTTTTCCACATTTATTACTTTTATTTATTTTTATTGTTTATTTTAGTTGATATATTCATTTTATTTATTATTTTTATATGTATGTTATATGTATATTTTTTGATAACATTAAATGTGTTATCAACTGGGACAATATGATCAAATACACAAACCTCTGCCTTGTGTTTAAAATTATACATGGTCTCTCTTCACCCCCACTTTCACAGTTCATTACTGGGTAACCAGGGGGGCAGTTAGAGTAACCAGGGGGGCAGTTAGAGGGGACTGCATAATCCCACTCAGGAAAAGCACCTTTGGACAGTCCTCATTTTTCATCACTGCAGCACATCAATGGAACAATCCTCCCAAACATATCAGAGACTCACCATCATACCACACTTTTAATTAAGACTCTTTTTAAAAAGTGCTTGATTGAGAATCAGCTCTGCACACATTAATTTCCTTATAGAGTCACCTGTTTTGTTCTATCCCGTTTGTTGTGTTACTGAGGGGTGCCGGATGTATGTATGTGTTGTATGTATGTATTGTTAATGTGTTACCAAGTGTGCATGGCTGTTACTATGACTGAGCCTGAAAGCATGTAAATAGTGTAAATAATTTTGTATGTACATTGTTTTAACCTGTTTTTTTCTTGTAACATCATTTCTTGTAACATCTGTCCAGGGACTGCAGATGAAAATGAGCCTCTTGGCTAAATCTGGTGCATTTACAGAAATGTTCATTTGGCCGCACGGTGGCTGTGTGGGTAGCGCTCATGCTTCACAGCAAGAAGGTTCTGGGTTTGATCCCCGGGTCACCCAGGCCTTTCTGTGTGTGTTCTGTGTGGAGTTTGCATGCATGGTCTGGGTTCGATCTCCAGGTCACCCGAGCCTTTCTGTGTGGAGTTTGCATGTTCTCCCCGTGTCTGGGTGGGTTTCCCCCATCAACCCAAAACATGCACCATATGTAAAATCCTCCAGCTTAGGTCCAGACCAAAGTGAAGCAAGAAGATCATGGAAATGGTCCCCGGGTGCAGTAATGTGCTGCCCACTGCTCTTGAGATCAATAAAGTCACTTCTTCTTCTTAATGTACACTGTCCCTGTCAAATAAATAAATAAATAAATACAGTTTATTACCAACTATTATCCTTTAAATTTTTTTTTTTTTTTTTTTAAATAAACAAAACAAAAACAAACCCACATAAACTCTCCCATAGAGTTAAATAGGTCACTGCCCTCCGTCTGAACCAATGATTCTCAAACGTGAGCTCAAACTATTCAAGAGAATAATAAGACTGGTTTTATGAGTTATTAAATTTGACAGTGATGCACTCTGGGAAATATGCACTTGTCATTCATTTGCACACTCCACACATGCTCTGGCAGGTGCCAAACCAACAGGTGAATTCCCAGCAGTTAAAAGAAGAGAAGAAAGCGCCGCCTGCATAGCTAACATTCCATCTGAATCATGCAACGAAGAAAGAGTCGTTATATTACTTCATACCAACTATAATGAGCTTTCTTCTGAACACATTCAAATGTGGGTTTGTCAGTGTTTTCAGTACGAAGCCACTGCAAAAATAAGACAGCTTCCAAGATGAATTAAGATCTTGTGAACATAACTAAACTAAATGGAATCAATTGTAATAGGTCACTTTTGAAAAAGGCATGCACAGACTGGCACTGCAACGGCAAAGTATGGGCTCAAGTATAATGGAAACCTTGTGTGCAGTGCATCTGGATCACCTGTACAAGATTCATGTCAATTTGAATGAATAATAAAAACTAAATGTAACAAAGTATATTTACAATAGCCTAAGCATGCTAAAAGTGCTAAAAGCTGCATTATGTAACTTTTCTGGGGATGGTAAATGGTCACACATTTTTATACAGCGCTTTTCCACCTTCAAGGCACTCAAAGCTGTTTACATCAAAGCACTCACCCATTCACACACACATTCACACACACATTCACACACACATTCAAACACACATTCACACACACATTCACACACACATTCACACACCAGTGCACACACCACACTGCACATTTCTCTGATCTGGCCAAGATTTTAAAACTCACATCAGGTTATACATCTTGTTTCCAGATTTATTATCTATTTACTAGTTCTGAGACCACTTAATTTTAATTTTAGTCTAGAGGTAGTTTATTTATTTGAATTAGAATTTTGAATTTATTTGTTTATTTATCAGAGACAATGCACCTAAAACGTTGAGCTACACAAAGAGGTCATATGTTTGTGCAGGTTATAGCAGAATTGTTAATTTCCACCTTCAGTCCCTGGACAGGATGGTGTCATAAATGGTGTACATGGCAATAAAATAAATCTGATGTATATTAATACAATCATTCCTCCAGTCAGTCAGTAAGTAAAACTAGTCCCATTCAGTCTCAGGCACTGTTTACATATTTACACTTCATGTTGCTGCATCGATGCAGGGCAAATTCATGTGCACAGGTTTGTTTATTTCAAAGTCGTTGTTTGGCCAGGCGTGCACAAGTTTCATAAATTGTACATGATATAATTTCATGTGAGAGGGTGTTCCAGAGGCTCTATAGGAGAATGATGACTTTGGACCCCTGCCCTCTCTTCTGGCTGTGGACTGCGTGGCTCAGCAGGTTTTCTCTGAAATGAGCACTGCAAACTTTCTCAATGGGGGAGCAGCTGAATTATGAATGATTTTAAATAAGATTAACATTTGATTCAATTTAAACAAGTTATGAAAATGTTAACAGTATTGCACAGTGGTGGTACAGACGAGACTTTTTATCATGGATCTTTGGTGCTTGTGGCCATACCTACTTGTCAAAGCCAGATCTTGTCAGATCTCAGAAGCTGAGCAGGGCAGGGCCTGGTTAGTACTTGGATGGGAGACACTGGGGATTCCAGGTGCCACAGGGGGGCGCCAGTCGCAATAAACTGTCGTTGTGTCCTGAGGCAAGACACTTCACCCACATTGCCGAGTATGAAAGTGGAGTGTGTGTGAGTGTTGGAGGTGGTTGAAGGGGCTGATGGTGCAGATTGGCAGCCTCGCTTCTGTCAGTCTGCCCCAGGGCAGCTGTGGCTACAAAAATAGCTTACCACCACCAAGTGTGGAGTGAATGAACAATAAACTGTAAAGCGCTTTGAGTGTCATGAAAGGCTCTGTATAAATGCTATGAATTAATTAAAACATTTGTACAGTGTTTCAATAGGCTTTAGAGATGTTTTATAGCCTGTGAGTCAGTTGAACTGACCGCTCAACCAACGATGTTTATCTCGAGAGCGAGATTCAAACCACTGACCTTCCCATCATTGGACAAACACTTTACCAACTGAGCTACTGTCACCCGGGACCCTTCACCTTATCTGTATCCATGGAGACAAACAGGTGACACAACCAGACCAAGTTACAGATCAGATCTGCAGAGGGGCAAGCAATAAAATACATGTAAATACTGTACATGCTTTCATCAAGACAAGCAGGTGGCGGACCCCTGCATTTAGAAAAGTGATATAGTTTTGTGACAGTAGCTTGGGTGTGTCCATCCACTGACTCGCATTTTGGTGGTGCGGTTCCAGATCCTACACGCTACAAAATGAATGCTATAGTTGTGTCCTTGGGCAAGACCCCTCCTCGACCCCAGAGTCTGTGTACACTGGTGTATGAATGTGTGTGTGAATGGGTTGGTTCCTTGATGTAAAGTTGTAATATCTCTCACTTCTCTCTGTTTTACAAGTTCACTTATGTACATTATTTTGCAGTCTGCTGGACATGAGGTTAAGGTTCAGCTTGGCTTTATTGTCGCTGTGGGAATATGTGTCCATTTCAATGAGGTCATCCTTCAGAGCTGCTGCAGGGCCAACCTATGAGAGCGTTACACTCTGAGGTGCAGTGAGAAGAAGGAGAAACTACAGGGGCCTTGAATGCAATTTAGATTTAAACCTTTACACTTTGCAGATGTAAAGGTCCTATATAATGCAAAATTGACTCTTGTGAACTTAAAGCCATGTTATAATGTTGTTAACTCATCAAAAACTGACCTGGAGTTGTGTTTTGTTTCATTCACACGTTTCACACAGCTTTTTCTTTTTGGCACCTTTAGTTCAGTAGAGATCGGCAATTCCAAGGCTGAAACTATCCCAATGATTCTAGTGAAGGTGTATGGAGTTTAAAAACACAGTGGAGCACTTCCTAAACGGAGCCTAAATCTGCAGGGTTTGTGTGTTAAACATGTGTGAATGAAACAAAACACAACTCCAGGTGTGTTTGTGATGGGGAAACTACATTATGATATACTGTAGAGTAGGTGAGAAAATACAGGCCCTTTAAAAATGATTATCCTGACAAATACTGAGTAAGAATCCCTTTAAAAACACCTGTTTGTTTGCACTCAAGGTCAAATGTTTTTTTCTAGCACTCTATGTGATAATACAGTGTTGTGTTGCATCTCCATGGCTGGACACACGCTAATCCCTCACATGTGGCCATAAGCTTACACTGTAAAAACAAAAACACACACTTAAAATGAGAGAATAATCAACTTGTATTTAAATCATGTAGACCTACAAAATAAATAACAAAATACTTTGACATGGTAGTTTAAAACTTCTCAACATTTTAACTTTTCTGGTAGTCAAGGAGATGTTTGTTACTCTGTTTGTAATGTTCTTGCCACCAAGCTAAGATAGAGGTCAGATCTGTGGAGAGGCGGCCCTGCTCACAGTAACAATGCATGTTTATCAAGTTATTTTATTATTATTAGTAATTGAACACATGCAAGATACATAAGTTTAAAGCCTTACTGTGAAACATTCCAGGTGAAGCTGTCCCTGCCCCCTGTACATCAACAGTGAAGGTGTGGAGCGAGTGGAGACCTTCAAATTCCTGGGTGTTCACATCTCTGCAGACGTCTCCTGGACAGTCAACACTTCAGCTCTGGTAAAGAAGTCCCAGCAGCGGCTATTGAGAGCCCGCTGACCTACGCTGTGTCAGTGTGGCACTCCAGCTGCACAGAGGCCGACAGGAAGAGGCTGCAGAGGGTGACAAACACAGCCCTCTGCCCTCCATAGCCTCCATCTATAACTCCCGCTGTCTCAGCAGAGAGAGAAACATTCTGAAGGACAATACCCACCCATCTCTTCATCTGTTGCCCTCTTACAGGCACTACAGGTCCATACCGGCAAGAACAAATAGAGTCAGGGACAGCTTCTGTCACCATACTGAACTCCAACTGCACTAAGAACTGCCATTTGCACTTTTGAACTACCTCTACCTCTACCCAGTATGCTGGCTAAATTATTATTATTATTATTTTAATTTTCTATTTGGAGGTAAATGAACACCTTAGCATTTACATTTTGATGATTTTATTTTTATTCATAATGTAGTAACATGTCCTCTGTAATAGACATCTGGGACCTTTTTGGTGATAAATCCAACGACCTAGCAATTTTTTATTTTATTTTAATTTTTTTTTGATGACCAACATCTCAACCAACATCTTCTACAGTTGCCTCAAAAAGTTTGAATTTCTTATTTATTTATGTATGTATTTGTTTATGTATTTAATGATTTTTTAATTATTTATTTTTATTTATTTATTTATGTTTTTATTTATGTATTTAGTTTATTTTAAATTTTTAATTAATTAATTTGTATTTATTTATTTATGTATGTATTTATTTATGTATTTAATTATTTTATTTTTTTTATTTTTTTTAATTTATTTATTTATGTATGTATTTAATTTTTTAATGATTTATAATTATTATTATTATTATTATTATTATTATTATTTATTTTATTTTTTTATCATAGCGCAGCCACAAACGTGAGTCTATCTCAAAACACTCGCAGACAGACTGGTTAACTCGATGTCCACTATAAAGGACACAAATGAATGGGCGGGTCTCAGGAGGATATGCGTCTTGTTTTTAGCATAGTAGTTTTATAATTTTTATTAGTACACTATTTATACTTTTATACTTACGCTGTGTGCACTTTGAAGGGAGGCATTAAATCTCATTGTACTGTGTATAATGACAATAAAGGCTTTCTATTCTCTTCTCTTCTATTCATTCATTCATTTTCTTCCGCTTTTCCATTTTCTGGGTCACAGGGGCAGCAGTCCAAGCAGTGTTCTGCTGCCCAGAACACAACGCACCAGCCCCCATGAATCTTTCCGCAGGTGGTGGGTCCACAGGAGGACGGCTCACGTCACAACGGGCCTTGATGTATCTTCTGCCATGGGGGCTACCAGTGTCCACAGACACTGGGGGCGAGGTGGGGTTAAGTGTCTTGCCCAAGGACACAACGGCAGCGCTCATCTGTGGGAGCTGGGATCATATGCGGTCAAGAGCGGGATTCGAACCGCTAACCCCCTGGATCACGAGACATATGCTCTACCAACTGAGCTACTGCCGCCTCTTCTATTCTATTCTATTCTAATATCATCTCCGTGGAAACAGTCAGGCGACAGATGCTTCACCAGAAATATTACGTAGTGCACATTTAAAATCCTATTATTGCATGAGTACATTACAGTGAAGTAATAAATACCTGGAATTGCAGTACATGCCAACACTAACGTAAATGTAGTGTGTGTGTTTTTGTTTTTTTGCAGTGCATTGACTTATATGCCCCTGACTCGTGCAGTACCTCGACACCACCGCTATGAGGCGCGCTTTTATCCAATCTCTGCCCAAAACAAGTGGAGACAGACGCACAGGGCAGGCTGCAACTCCAGTCCGCAGTCTCTCCTCCTCATTCCGCTAGTCTGCCTCCGCAAACCTCCCGGACATCACCCGGAGGAGGCGAGTGAAGCGGAGGACCGCGTACCCAGCGTGAGAAGGTAACAAAAACTCCGTGTTGTGGCTTTAAATAGTGCAGGGCGCGCGGTGATGGATTGGATGGTGTTGGAGTGAGAGGAGGGGAGACAGTTGCGCACGGGACAACGTCGTGTGACTGTGAGATGCTGCTCATCGCTCATGTATGCTGAGACGTCAAATAAAGAAATCAAATAAATACGTGCATTACGCGACGTTTTGTGAGAAATGAAATGAGATGCAGATTTTGGTGGCGCAGGTAGGCTTTTTATGCATGCATTTTAAATCTTGGTATTGCACGAGTCTGATGATTTATGTATTGCTCTAGTTTTTCCCTAAAATAGCCTATTTTTTGCAAGTAGGTTTCTTGGTAAAATGTATGCGTGTCCGTTTCTTGGGGCGCGTCTGTACTTGCAGACAGATACTGTATTAAAACTGGGGCTAAACCAGGACTAGACCAGGATTTAACCAGGGCTGAACTAGGACTAGATCAAGACTAAACCTGGACTTAAAGAGGACTACATCAGGACTAAACAAGACAAGATAAGCAAAGTGTAGATGTACCCTTTATCACGATCTTATTGAGGTGAATTGTGTGTGGTAACCTAAACTGGGACTAAACCAAGTCTAAACCAGGACTAGACCAGAACTAGATCAGGATATAACCAGGATTTAACCAGGACCAGATCAAAACTAGACAAGACAAGATAGACAAAGTGTGGATGTACCCTTCATAATGGGTTTATTGAAGTGAATTGTGTGTGGTAACCTAAACTGGGACTAAACCAGAACTACAACAGGACTGAACCAGGATTTAAACAAGACTTGACCAGGACTAAACCAGGACTAAACCAGGACTAAATCAAAATAGACAAAATGTGGATGTACCCTTTATAATGATCTTATTGAGGTGACTTGTGTGTGGTAACCGAACCAGGGACTAAGCCAGGACTAGACCAGAACTAGACCTGTACTAAACCAGGACTAGACCAGGACTAAACCAGGACTACAACAGGACTAAAGCAGGACTACAACAGGACTAAATCAAAATAGACAAAATGTGGATGTACCCTTTATAATGATCTTATTGATGTGACGTGTGTATTTATATTCTTAAATGTGACATAGACAAACTTATGTTGCAGTTTTAGGTTTTATTTTACTCATATGTTTCTGCAGTGACCAAGATGACATCATAGTGACCGCTCCTGCCTTCTGTATGTGTGTGTCTGTGTGTGTGTGTGTGTGTGTGTGTGTGTGGTCATGTATTCTAGCAGCTTAAAGGGCCCATGTTACACTGTTCTCTGATCTCTGTTCTAATGTTGTTTCCTCATCACAAACACACCTGGAGTTGTGTTTTGTTTCATTCACACATGTTTAACACACAGACCTGCAGATTTAGGTGGTGATCTTCTCTCAGACAGAAAACAATCTGTTCCACCTTGTGATGTCATGTGGTAATACATACAGAATTGCCCATCTCTACTGAACAAAAGGTAAACGGTAGCTGTTAATTTCGACATGCAACACATGGCTGTCAGGGACAGTACCTCTGGACTGGCAGACCGGGGTGGTGGTCCCTCTGTTTAAGAAGGGAGACCGGATGGCGTGTTCCGTGTGTTCCAACTATCGGGGAATCACACTCCTCTGCCTCCCTGGTAAGGTCTATTCCAGGGTGCTGGAGAGGAGAATTCGACTGATAGTTGAACCTCGGATTCAGGAGGAGCAGTGAGGTTTTCATCCCGGCCGGGGAACACTGGACCAGCTCTATTCTCTCCATCAGGTGCCCGAGGGTTCATGGGAGTTTGCCCAACCAGTCCACATGTGCTTTGTGGATCTGGAGAAGGCATTCGACTGTGTCCCTCGTGGGGTCCTGTGGAGAGTGCTGGGAATACGGGGTTCAGGGTATGGTGTTTCCGGTGCATGTTGGACTCTGCCAGGGCTGCCCTTTGTCACCGGTTCTGTTAATTATATTTATGGACAGAATTTCTCAGCGCAGTCAGGGGCCGGAGGGGATCCGGTTTGGGAACCACAGGATCTCATCTCTGCTGTTTGCAGATGATGTTGTCCTGATGGCTTCATCGAACCAGGACCTCCAATGTGCACTGGGGCGGTTTGCAGCCGAGTGTGAAGCGGCTGGGATGAGGATCAAATCCGAGGCCATGGTTCTCGACCCGAAAAAGGTGGCTTGCCCTCTGTGGGTGGGTGGAGAGCCCTTGCCTCAAGTGGAGGAGTTCAAGTATCTCGGGGTCTTGTTCATTAGTGAGGGGAGGATGGAGGGTGAGATTGACAGGCAGATCGGGGCAGTGATGCGGTTGCTGTAGCGGACCGTTGTGGTGAAGAGGGAGCTGAGCCAAAAGGCAAAGCTCTCAATTTACCGGTCAATCTCTGTTCCTACTCTCATCTATGGTCATGAGTGCTGGGTAATGACCGAAAGGACAAGATCGCGGATACAAGCGGCCGAAATGAGTTTCCTCCGCAGAGTGGAGGGTGAGGAGCTTGGTCACACGGGAGGAGCTCGGAGTAGAGCCGCTGCTTCTCCACGTCGAGAGGAGCCAGCTGAGGTGGCTCGGGCATCTGTTCCGGATGCCTCCTGGACGCCTCCCTCGGGAGGTGTTCCGGACATGTCCCACCTGGAGGAGGCCCCGGGGAAGACCCAGGACACGCTGGAGGGACTATGTCTCCCGGCTGGCCTGGGAACGCCTTGGGGTCCCCCCAGAGGAGCTGGAGGAAGTGTTGCTTAGCCCCCGCAACCCGGCCCCGGATAAGCGAACGAAAATGATGGATGTTAACTTGAAAACTACTGCTTTATGACATCACAAGTTGGAACAGAGCATTTTGAGCTTTGGAGATGTAGACAGACTAATAATGCAGATTTACTCAAACATGTGAATGAAACAAAACACAACTGCAGGTCTGTTTTTGAGGAGGAAACAGTATTCGAAGATGGCTTAAAGCTCAAAAGAGAATTTAGTGTAATATTGGACCTTTAACTCTCATGTATTGTTCCACTGAAGTTATGTGATACATGCATTGGTATCCCGGTCAGGTGACTGAAGTCTAGACAGTACTTCCTGACAGTATTGATTAGTTAGTATCATTGTCATTGATTTACATAGCCATTAGAATACATTAGAATGTAAGACCTTGAGTTTTGAGTCAAATTTATAAGAAAAACTTTTATATCATTGCTGTTGTGTTGTCACGATACTACTAATTTCAAACTTCATTTCCATACTAAGGAATGGGACTCAATACTTGATACTGATTCTGATACCACAATGATAATAAAAAAGTACTTTATTTTCTATCCCCATGTGGTCTTATATGTGTGTAATCCCTCAGTGCTCCTGTAGGTTCCATAGTGCTCCATGGGCGTATACTAGTCTATGCAGGGACGGACTGGCAATCTGCGTGCTCCGGAAAAGTCCAAAACGGCGGTCTGGCTGTGAGCTGATTCAAGCGAACCCGGGTTTCGGCCATGGCACAATTTCTGCGCTCTTGTTCTGATACAGCTCAAGATCTTTCCAAAGACATTCAGGAAAGCTTCATTTCTGTCCTGTCAGTGGGACATTTTTAGTATTGACAGCTGCTCAGATGAGTACCTGGTTTTAATACTAGTTTTAGTGTTGATTTGTATGTGATTTTTTATATTTTTCACAATCTTATATTGTTGTATTCCAGTGATTTTCAATAAGCAAAGATTTAGAGGAGAATCCTTTCTAAAATCCTAACTCCTAATTTAGATTCCTGAAAAGATTACACAAAACTGACTCTCTTTGTTTCATTCACACATGTTTGAGCAATCCTTTATTATTAGTCTGTCTACATCTCCAAACCTCAAAATGCCCTGTTCCACCTTGTGATGTCACGTTAACAGCTCCTTTTACCTTTAGATCAGTAGATTTTGGCAATTCCAGGACTGAAATTATCCAATTGATTCTAGTGAGGGTGTGTGGAGTTTAAAAACACAATGTAGCACTTTATGTATCACCACATGACATCACAAGGTGGATCGGAGAGAAGAACTCTACCTAAATCTGCAGGGTTTTTTGTATTTTTGATGTACTGTCCTGTTTTAGAGTTGTTTTTATTTTCCCCAGGTGAGACTTGACCTTCATGTGAAAGAATGTGACACTGGCAACCTATACTACTATAACTCTAGTTTTTTTGTTTTTTCTCTCTCTCTCTCCTCCCTCCTTTCCCCCCTCTCTCTCTTTCTGTCTCTTTTCTCTCTGTCTCTCCATCTCTCTCTTTCTTTCATTGTCTGCTTCTGTCTCCTCTCTCCTACGTTCCTCTCTCTTTTTCTCTCTCCCCCTCCCCTCCTCCTTTCTTCCTCCCTCTCTTTCTCTCCCTCTCTTGTCTGTCTCTCTTTCTTTGATTCTGTTTTCTCTCTCTTTTCTCTCTTACCTTCCTTTCTCCTTTTCTCTCTTTCTCCCTCTACCTCCGCTCCCTCCCTGTCCCTTCGGCTCTCGTTCTCTTTTCTCTCTATCTCCCTTTCCCTCCCTCCTCTCTCTGCCCCCCCCTCTCTCCCTTCTTTTCTCTCTCTATCTCCTCCCCCCCCCCCTCTCTCCACCCCCTTTTCCCTCCCCCTCCTTCCTTCCCTCCCTCTATCTCTCTCTTTCTGTCTCTCTCTTCACTCTGTGTTTCTTTCATTCTCATTTATCTCTCTGTCTCCTCTCTCCTACGTTCCTCTCTGCTTTTCTCTCTCTCTCTCTATACCACCTTTCTTCCTCTCTCTCTTTCTATCTCTCTCTTTTCTCTCTGTCTCTCCCTATCTCTGTCTTTGATTCTGTTTTCTCTCTCTTTTCTCTCTTACCTTCCTCTCTCTTTTTCTCTCTTTCTCTGTCTACCTTCCCCCTCTCTCGCCCTCCCTCTCTCTCTCTCATTCTCTTTTCTCTCTATCTCCCTTTCCCTACCCCTGTCTCTCCCCCCTCTCTCTCTTTCTGTCTCTTTTCTCTCTGTCTCTCCATCTCTCTCTTTCTTTCATTGTCTGCTTCTGTTTTCTCTCTCCTACCTTCCTCTCTCTTTTTCCGTTTCTCTCTCCCTCTCTGTCTACACCACCTCATTCTCACTCTCTTTCTGTCTCTCTCTCTCTTTTCTCTCTGTCTCTCCCTATCTCTCTTTCTTTGATTCTGTTTTCTCTCTCTTTTCTCTCTTACCTTTCTCTCTCTTTTTCTCTCTCCCTCCCCCTCCTCTCTCTCCCTCCCTCCCTCTCTCCTCCCCTCCCTCCTCTCTCCACCCCCTTTTCCCTCCCTCCTCCCTCCCTCCTCCCTCTCTCTCATTCTCTTTTCTCTCTATCTCCCTTTCCCTCCCTTTCCCTCCCCTCTCTGTCTGTCCTCCCCTCCCTCCCTCCCTCTCTCCTCTCCCTGTCTCCCTCTTCCCCTCCCTCCTCTCCCTTTTCCCTCTCCCTCTCTCCCTCCCTCCTCCCTCTCTCCTCCCCTCCCTCCTCCCCTCCCTCCTCCCTCCCTCCTCCCTCTCTCCTCCCTCCCTCCTCCCCTCCCTCCCTCCTCCCTCCTCCCTCCCTCCCTCCCTCCCTCCTCCCTCCTCCCCTCCCTCCCTCCTCCCTCTCTCCTTGTCCTGGCCTCATTCCAGAGCACCATGTCTGCTTCGTCAAACGGCCGTGTGGTGACGGAGGAGGAGCACCACCAGCGCGGCGGCAGCCACCACCACCTCCAATTCTACCCCAGAGTCACAGGGCACCGCGCAGCCACCAGCAGCACCCACCTCAACCACAGCAGCACCCACTGGGCCCCACCCCCACCCCCGCCCCCACCCGCCCACCGCCCGAGCGCCCCTGCACAGAGCCGCAGCTACAGCCTCTCTCACTTCGGCCCTCACACTCAGGCTCAGAAGTTCAGCTGTCAGATCTCCAACAGCAGCATTCCCAAC
This sequence comes from Paratrypauchen microcephalus, assembly GCA_036785185.1. Lineage (NCBI taxonomy): Eukaryota > Metazoa > Chordata > Actinopteri > Gobiiformes > Gobiidae > Paratrypauchen > Paratrypauchen microcephalus. The sequence continues at coordinate 2,457,588 of JAVJIX010000031.1, read as the reverse complement.
ATGAACCGAGCCACTGAGAGGATCGGCGTGCAGGTGCCAGGGGCCAAGTTTGTGAAGGAGCCGCTCTATCCTAAAGCTCCACATCAGGTAAGAATGGACTTTTCATTTGGATTTTGTTAATAAATCATTTAGAGACTGGAGATTTGACTATGATGCTTTACAGAATCAGTCAAAAGTTTGTACTCATCTTCTCAGAGTACATTTGATACATGCAGAAAACAAATATAATAAATATATCTATTTTGTAGTAAAGAAAAAATGTTTAATAACTCTAGCAAAGTGTGGCTGATTTGAGGATTTGAATATTCATTAAAAATATTTAGTAGAGTTTGAGTTGAGTAATAATGAATGGTTTAAATGTTTACTTTTTAATCATACGCTGGTATTATATTTCTTTCATTGTTGGTTTTTCATTGATTTCCAACACTAAATGTGTGAATGAACTAATGAACAACTCTTTTAGTAGTTGATTTATGAGCTTTTTTTATTATTATATTTGAGATTTTCAAATATAGTGACGGAAAGCTTCAAAATAGTTGGGTGTATTTACAGGTAAAATCAGAAACTGCTTATTCCTCTTTGACATTTTGCCTTAATAATGACATTTTCTGTGTTTTAAATAGATGTTAGGCATGTGTTTTACAGTTATTCAGAGAGTCAGGATTATTTTAAATTGTTACTGCAGCCCGGGTCATGAGGCTGAAAATGAATTCTTAGGATTGGATTAGTTGATCTCAGATATTGTGTTTGGTTAGTCTGGTAAATTGATTAAATTGAAACAAAACAAAGGTGATAAAGTTAAAGTGTTAAAGTGTGTAAAATGAAGGCCTTTTGATACTTTAGTAATAGTATACGTGTAGACTGACGGTCATACAGTTAAAGCTCACTGTGCAACTTTCTATTTCCATTGAGACAAGCACCAATTTGCCAATTTACAGGTCAGATCTGTGGAGAGGAGGGCTCGTTTAGAGTAGAATGCATTTTTTCAAGGTATTGTTTTATTGTAAAAAACACCTATAATTAAATAATGCGCAACTTTAATGCCATACTGTGGTACATCTCAGGGAAAGCAAATTGAATAGCCTAACTCCATGGACACAACCAGGTGCTGGACTCGTACCAGAAAAGTTACATAGTGCACCTTTAAATTGAAAAACCACAAAATATTTCAAATGTGTGAAACGCTATTTAACGTCCTGAGACCCGCCCATTCATTTGTGTCCTTTATAGTGGACATCATTTTAAAGATCCCATGACATGGTACTTCTTGATGCTTTTATATGGCTCCTTAATGGTTCCCTAATACTGTAAATGAATCCTTCAAAATCAAGCCTCAGTGCATGAGAAACAGAGATAAGGTGAGAAAGAGTCATTTTTCTCTCTCTGAACAGGCCATTATGGGCGTTGTTGCTTGAATGCAAATGAGGAGAAAAGAGATGGTCTATAGTAGAGGGTGGGGGCGTGGCCAAACTCTCCGCTCTCGGCTCTGAGCTCTCAGCTGATCCATTTCCGTGTTTTTGCACGGGGGAGAGATTTGAAGCGTTCCATTGAAAAATAAACACATTTCCACAGAAAATAAAATTAAACCACTGCTGTTCAAAGGTCCAGAGACTTCCGAGCCTAGAAACACTCGGACGTGCCTCCAGGCAAATAAAAAAACGCATTTTGCATTGCCTAGCGCATTCGCAGTCCAAACTCTCTGGGCATGATTTACAGAGACGCTGAGTACAGACAGACGGGGGTGGAACTGCATTTGCATTTCTTTTTTCGATCTGACATCAATAAGTTGCCTTGTTCAGAATCTCCCGTATGAGCTCTGATTTTTTCTAACGCAGAAAAGGATCGCAAATGCTCAGTTTAGACATTTCGCAACTTTTAACCATGGGGGGGGGGCTAAACAGGGTAGGGGAGCTCACATTAACGTTCAAAAACCTCAGAAAGTGAAAATTTCATGCCATGGGACCTTTAAGCTTTGAGATAGACTCTAGTTTGTGGCTGCACTATGATTAAAAAATAATAATAATAAAATGAATAAATAAGTAAATAAATAATACATTTTAAAAAAACATAAAAAAAAACATAAATAAATACATAATAAATTAAAAAGGAGTCTAAAAGCTTTTTGAGGTGACTGTAAAACCGACCGAAAAAATGTTTTTGTGAGGTTTAGGTTAGGTTAACTTGACATGGATTTAACACTGTTACAGTCCATTACAGAGGACATGTTACAAAAATATGAATAAAAATAAAATTAACAAAATGTAAATGCTAAGGTGTTCATTTACCTCCAAATAGAAAATTAAAATTAGAATAATAATAATAATTTAGACACACTTTTTTTCTTCGGGACCCAGGAGGTTAAAGTCGGATATTAAATAACTTCACTACAACAGGGACACTAGTATTGTTATTATTTCAAATAACTAAACCCAGAAGTTTGCTGGTCTGAAAAGCTGTTGTGATCACACTTGAATGGGCCACAATCTTGTCTAGTCAAAGTGGTTTCCTGTGATTAGATGAAGAGATGAGATGAAGAAAAAAACATCGTCATACTCTAACTACATCGGCATCCAAGATTTTGTAGATTCAGAACTAATAGATTATGTTTTAGAGTATTTAAAGGGATCATATTACACTCTTTTCTGATCTATGTTCTAATGTTTCCTCAGCACAAACACACCCGAGGTTGTGTTTTGTTTCATTCACACACGTTTAACACACAAACCCTGCACATTTAGGCTGAGTTCTTCTCTCGATTGGCGAACTAAAGGTAAAAGGCATCTTGAAAACTACCAATACGTAGACGGACTAATAATAAAGGATCACTCAAACAGGTGTGAATGAAACAAAACACAACTCCAGGTGTGTTTGTGATGAGGAAACAACATTAGAACATGACTTAAAGCTCACAAGAGTCAATTTTGCGTAATATAAAACGTTTAAAAACACGTTTTCCCCACATTTCGGTTTGATTGACATCTGAATATTGCTATCAAGAAACTCAAAAAATATCAGGAGATCTTTGTTAGTATTTGGCATTCACTTTTCTCTATCTATTTAGGGTCTGGCTTCTTTTACTTGTTTCTTGGTTACATCATTATACTTATCAGTGCTATTAACAGCTTTCTAATGAATGTTTTTTAGTTCTGCTTTCACCATTACAAGTCAAACGACATCCTGACCTTTTGTGTCCGAGTGTGACCTGATGAATCACTTGTAATCTGTTGTGAATGGGGAGTTTTTATTGTGATGAGATCATTTAGTAGTGGCTTAACGACCCTGCAGCTAGTATAAGTCAGTTACGATCTCAGTCATTATGGAGAGAATGGACGTGAATACAAAAGAAAGAGATAGCATTGTGTATCTGATTTCTTCACTGACTTGAGCCTGCTTTATGATTTTGAGGGTTTTGAGTCCAGAAATCTGAGCCTTCTTGTTTTTTGGTGACACTTAAAGCTGAGATGGATTTACTAATTGCCCTGTGTAATGTAATAGCAATGATCCACTGCAAAAAATTGAATATCTTTAGTGCACTATATGTTTAAAGAGCACATATTATGCAAATTTCTGATCTACTGTATGTTCTAATGTTGTTTCCTCATCACAAACACACCTGGAGTTGTGTTTTGTTTCATTCATACATGTTTAACACACAAACCCTGCAGATTTAGGCTCAAGACCCTCTGTTCCACCTTGTGATGTCATGTGCTCCACTGTGTAAACTCATTCAGATAGAATCATTTGGATTATTTCAGCTCTGGAATTCCCTATCTCTATTGAACAAAAGTTAAAGGAGAATTAACGTTTTTTACAATCTGAGCCTTATTTCGGTAATAAAACAAGTTGTTTTACTCACCCATAGCACTTTGGTGTCATATGGAGCACTTCCGGAGATGTTTTAGATTAGCGATATCTGTAATGTGAGTTCTCGGGGCACATGTTTGCGGTCTCCAAATAACACAAACTTTAGCACTTTTCAAATCATAGAAGCTCAATGTCTTAGTCTACACTTTCGTTTGAGTCAAAAGTGGCCTGTAATCTGAGATTTATCCATAGTTTCGAGTAGATGAGGAGGCCAGTGTGCATGTGCGGAGTCACAGTTTATTTCACTCTCATCTCCCGGGACCCAAACATGAAACGCAAAGCTGTAAATTATGGATAAATCTCGGATTACAGGCCACTTTTGATTCAAACGAAAGCGTAGACTAAGACAGTGAGCTTCTATGATTTGAAAAATGCTAAAGTTTGTGTTATTTGGAGACCGCACGGGGCATATATTATATGCCCTGAGAACTCGCGCTACGGCTATAAACATCTCTGGAAGTGCTCCATATGACACCAAAGTGCTATGGGTGAGTAAAACAACTTCCGAAATAAGGCTCAGATTGTAAAAAACGTCAATTCTCCTTTAAAAGATAGCTGTTAACATAAAAACTACCACTAAATAACATCACAAGGTGGAACAGAGCATTTTGACGTACACAGACTAATCATGCAGGGTTACTCAAACTTGTGAATGAAACACAAGTCCAGGAATATTTTTAAATAAATATTTTTATTAAGAAATCACAGTACAGGGGGTCCTCGGGTTACGACGTTGATCCGTTCTTAAGACGCGTCGTAACCCGAATTTCGTCGTAAGTCGGAATTTGATTTTGATCTTCCAACCAAAGCACCAATAACCTTTCCATCTCAATAATTAGACCACTACGCTGCTTGGTTATCACTGCCGCTTTCATAGGAGCAGATCAGAGCCCACATCAGGTACTTCCGCCCACATTGGGCACGCACATGAGGCTGTCTTCTCCGCCCTACAGCCACAACAGAGCGTATTCTTCCGCCGTGCACCGCGTGCCGTTCGCGTTTGTTTACATCTCTTACCACGCTAAACCGCGTAAGACGGAATGACGCGTACTATATATATATATTTTTTATGGGGGCGCGTTCGTAACCACGAAACGTCGTAAACCGAGACCGTCGTAACCCGAGGACCCCCTGTATACTCATACAAGATTTTCAAATCACATTTTTTTCCCCATTTACATTTTTCTTATTTCCAAAAACACACCATCTTAATAATAAGTGTCAAATCCAGATATGATCAGAAATTAGATAAAGGCAAACAATCAAACGACAATAACAATTATGATGATGAAAAATAAAATCTAAAAGGTAAAGAGTGAGAGGAGGAGAAAGAGTCCAGGAATGTTTTTAATATTAACAGCATTACATGGCTTAAATATCACAAGAGTCGATTTTGCGTAATATAAGACCTTTAAAAATGTCCTGGTTTAGTCCCAGTTTAGTCCTGGACATACTCTAGTCTTTATTTAGGTCTGGTTTAGTCCATTAACACTTTTCATTCACATAACAGACTTTGTATTTAAGTAGTTTTGACAAGTTTTGGTTGAATAAAACATTATGCAATTAAAGGCAGAAATACAGCATAATATAGGTCCTTTAACTGACACTTTTTTGCAGTGTATTTAAGTTTAATTCTGTAAGTTTTCTGTAATAGAATACCATAGCTCTTAGTCATTGTCTGTTTCGTTAGTCGTAAAAACCGCATGAGCTCACACCACCAAACCTGTTCCACCACTGTCTCATTTCGCGACAATCATCACTGTCATTTTATTTACACAGACTCCAGGAAAGCTCAGATCCTATCTTCAGAACTAGCTTATATTAGTCTATAGTTATAGATATGTACACGAGACATGGAGACACTAGCAAAACTGAGTCAGATTTCATGGGAAGAAGGAGACAAATGAGTACTGAAGTGAAATACAGTATATTATTATTTGAATTCAGATTTATTACAATCTTAGAAGTTCTATATTACACAAAATGGACTCTTGTGAGCTTTAAGTCATGTCCTAATGCTGTTACCTCCTCACAAAAAACCCTCAAGTTTACTTTTCTTCACACATGTTTGATTAGTCTTTAATTATTAGTCTGTTTACATCTCCGAAGCTCAAAATTTTCTGTTCCGCCTTGTGATGTCATGTAGTGGTAGTTTTCAAATGAACAGCTCCTTTTACCTTTAGTTCAGTGGAGACGGGCAATTCCAGGACTGAAAGTAGCCCATTGATTCTAGTGAAGGTGTATGGAGTTTAAAGGAGAATTAACTTTTTTTACAATCTGAGCCTTATTTCGGTAATAAAACAAGTTGTTTTACTCACCCATAGCACTTTGGTGTCATATGGAGCACTTCCAGAGATGTTTTGGATTTGCGATCTCCGTAACGAACTCGCGTTACGGTCTCCAAATAACACAAACTTTAGCACTTTTCAAATCATAGAAGCTCAATGTCTTAGTCTACGCTTTCGTTTGAGTCAAAAGTGGTCTGTAATCCGAGATTTATCCATAATTTACAGCTTTGCGTTTCATGTTTGTGTCCCGAGAGCTGAGAGTGAAATAAACTGTGACTCCGCACATGCGCACTGGCCTCCTCATCTACTCGAAACTATGGATAAATCTCAGATTACAGGCCACTTTTGACTCAAACGAGAGCGTTGACTAAGACATCCAGCTTCTATGATTTGAAAAGTGCTAAAGTTTGTGTTGGAGACCGCAAACATGTGCCCCGAGAACTCACGTTACGGAGATCGCTAATCTAAAAGTGCTCCATATGACACCAAAGTGCTATGTGTGAGTAAAACAACTTGTTTTATTACCGAAATAAGGCTCAGATTGTAAAAAATCTTAATTCTCCTTTAAAAACACCTCTACTGAAAAACAAGCAAAACGATCTGCAAACATGAAAACTACACCTTCATGACATCACAAGGTGTAGATATAAACAGACTCATAATAAAAAAGTTACTCAAACATCTGTGAATGAAACAAAACACAATTTCTGTTTTTGATTTGATGAAGTAACAGCATTCTAACATGACTTAAAGGGACAGTGTGTAAGATTTTTACCCGTTAATTACTGAAATTGAAGATACTCATTCAAAAATACATTGTTTTCCAAGCCTTTTCACTTCCATCATGAAATCAAAGTATTCTGTTGGACTTAAAAGGGGGATTTTCCCCATGCAGAGGCAGCCATTTTGAATACAAGAGCTGCAGAAGGACATTTGGGCTCTGCCTTCTCCTTCGGCAAGGCTCGTGGTTTTGGGTAAACAACACAAGCATGCTGCCGGATCAGACGTCATAATGGATCTAACACGTGTTTTGGACTAAATTGTTTTACTGGATTTTATTCGCTGGATCCTTACGGACAAATTGAGAGCAAGTTTATGGTGAAATACAGAGTTTGACCTGTGCAAAGCATTCTAAGGTAAGCTAACCTTAGAATGCTTTGCACAGGTCAAGCATTCTAAGGTAAGCTAACCTCGTTTTGTGACCCTCGAGGTCTGCCGTAGCTAAAACAGAAAGTGCAATAGCACCATCCACCTATGCGCCACAAATCCTACACACTGGGGCTTTAAAGCTCACAAGAGTCAAATGTGCGTAATTTAGGACTTTTAAGTCATAGTAATATTTCCCAGAATAAAATGAGATTTGGCAAGTTGAAAAAACAGCTTTGTAAATGTGGAAATACTTTATTGAAGCTGTGATCTTGTGTATTTTGGACCCACTGCTTCAGACCATGACCACAATAACAAAAGTCCATGTTTATAATCCATAATCCAAAGCAGGCTGGGCCCAGAGTGACCTGATACATACAAGAGTGCATAAAGCCTTCCCAGAATAGACACTGCCATGACGTCGTCCGCTTGTGTTTCAAGATGGAAGACGATTCCTACATATGAGAAATTTTATAACAAATGCTGGAAGAGTGATTTATTGCTATAGAACTGAGTGTGATGAAGTCATTATATTGAAAATCACTACATTTATAGGTGCAGTGTGTAACTTTTCTGGTTACACCTTCTTTTTTACCACAGACGTTATTGCTTTGTCTGGAATGTTCCACAGTATGTCATTAAAGCTTTATATCTTCATGGAAACCAAACCAGACTGAGTTACAAGTCAGATCTATGGAGAGGCGATGTCGCTCACAGTCAGAATGTTTGTTTTTCTAGGTATTTTTGAGGACCCCCAACCAAAAAGCACCTTTACCGATAATGAAGTAGTCAGTAAAAAGACAATACGCATCTGATATTACTTCAACATTATATTAAAAAGTCATCATATTTAACCTATTGGGGGAAATCTATCTCAATTATCATTATTATTATTATTATTATTATTATTATTATTATTATTATTATTATTAGGCCCGAGCGCTCAAGCGTAGGGCCTATTGTTATTGTTCTGGTTTTTATTATTATTATTATTTATTCTTATTCTTCTTATTATTTTCCTCCCCCCCCCTTTTTGCAAGTTTCGGGTACTTCCCACCGACAAAAACTCACAAAATCTTGCACAAAATTCATGAATGCCAAAAAAGGAATTTACAAATAATCTGTATTAAAAATCTTTAAAAAATGGCTCGGCAGCGCCCCCTGGAAAATCAAAATAAATTGCGCCTATGGCTATACCCGTGTTGCCATGGCAACAGGCCAAATATCTTTCCTCACCAATGGGATGCCCGGCAAAAGTGTTTTCCCGGAAACACCGTTCACTCTTTTAGAACACTTTTAATAACTTTTAATGACCCACTTGTCTAGATGATCCAGCAAGATTCTGGTGAGTCTGGGTTAAAAACCCGAGGAGGAGTTTGTTAAAATACGAGGACAGGAAAATTTGCCTTTGGCGCCGGGTCACGTGCTCGGTCCAATATGGCTGACTTCCTGTTGGTCGCCTAGCAACGGTGTTTCTGTGTACCAAATTTGGTTTGGCTACGACAAAGTTTTTGCCAGGCTTGTGAGTGCAGGCGAGGGCTGATCATCGCCGCTTGCGGCTAATAATAATAATAATTATTATTATTATTATTATTAATAATAATAATAATAATAATAATAATAATAATAATAATAATAATAATAATAATAATAATAATAATAATAATAATAATTATTATTATTATTATTATTATTATTATTATTATTATTATTATTACTTAATTATCCAATAAACTTGTACAGTTCAAATATTCCATAAAATATGCAAGAACACACTATAAAACACTGAGCCAAAAAATATTGTTCATTGTTAGCAGATGTCGAAATGTTATGACAGAGCTATAATACAAATCTTTCATTTTCATCACTTTATTTGTTTGCACATATGTTTGTGACACTGGAGTGGGTTAAAAATAAGTCTTCATTTGTATGAGTCAATCTTAGACTCAAATAGTACAGATTGCATTCGTCTTTTTACCAATTTCTGTTTGTTCTGCTGTGACGTAGCTCCAAATAAAGCAAACAAAATTTGACAAAACAAATACAAAGTGCATTCAAAGTACTGTTGGTTTTGATTCTGTGGTCATTGTGCGAGTTCCTGTCAGGCTGTGGGAACTACAGGTGCTTATTTCAATTGTATTCTAATGATACATGTCACATTTCTCTCATTTGTCATGTGTTACCGTCGTCTGTGGAGTTTTGTTTTGGTTCTACTTTGAAATGTATGAGGCAGTGTAAACAAGCCCATGCACTGTCTGCTCTGTCTATATAGACCCTGGTGCAGATCCTTCATGAATAAAACATGATTCTACACAAACATGTGATCTTCTTTGTTTTGGTGACGTCCTGCTCGCTTCTACAGGAGACGTCCGTTTCCCCCATGCAATAGTACACATTTTTTATCAGTTTAAATCACAAAATCATTCACATTAAAGGGCCAATTATGCTTTTTTTCTGATCTCTGTTGTACTCAAACAGACATGGAGTTGTGTTTTGTTTCATTCACCCTGCAGATTTAGGGTTCTTGTAGCAAATGATAAAATAAAAGCACTGTTCCCCCTTGTTGATGTCACACGGAAGTGCTCCACTGTGTTTTGAGTGTGGTAGTAATAATAAAGGGTTACCCAAACGTGTGAATGAAACAAAACACAACTCTAGGTCTGTTTTTGAGGAGGCAACAAGATTCTAACATGACTTAACGCTCACAAGAGACAATTTTGTGTAATATAAGACCTTTAACCTACACTGACCATGTATACATGATGGTTTTTAAAGCCCCAGTGTGTAGGATTTGTGGCGCATAGGTGGATGGTGCTATTGCACTTTCTGTTTTAGCTACGGCAGACCTCGAGGGTCACCCGGGCGCGCGCACGAGCCGCGCGCCGCTACTGTATAAATAAAACGCGGTCCCGGTTATTTATTTATTTATTTTTTTCTCATGAAAACACACATTCCCGATCATGTACCATGACACTCTACACATCAAATGAAACCTTACAGTCTCCTCTTTTTGACTATGCAATTCATTTCCCTGCACAACAATCACTCCCCGAGCACATGGGGCTTTTATACGGAAAAGCACAAAACGAGGTTAGCTTACCTTAGAATGCTTTGCACAGGTCAATCTCTGTATTTCACCATAAACTTGCTCTCAATTTGTCCGTAAGGATCCAGCGAATAAAATCCAGTAAAACAATTTAGTCCAAAACACGTGTTAGATCCATTACGACGTCTGATCCGGCAGCATGCTTGTGTTGTTTACCCAAAACCACGAGCCTTGCCGAAGGCGGAGCCCAAATGTCCTTCTGCGGCTCTCGTATTCAAAATGGCTGCCTCTGCATGGGGAAGTTCCCCCTTTTATGTGACTATATCTAAGTCCAAAAGAATACTTTGATTTCATGATGGAAGTGAAAAGGCTTGGAAAACAATGTATTTTTGAATGGGTATCTTCAATTTCAGTAATTAACGGGTAAAAATCTTACACACTGTGCCTTTAATTCCAAATTAATTGTTCCGAATTAAATAGTTCGGAATTAAGTTATTCTCCTTAGAATTTACATGGAAATAATAATTCCAAATTGAGGTTTATATGGAAAACATGTTAAATCAGCTTTATTTAATTCCACTCAACGTCTGGGGGTCAGAAAGGGTTCTGACTGGACAGGGACAAGAGCATATTTACATCTACCAGAAGAAAACACTCAGTCAGCTGCTACTGGCTTTTTGTCATCTCAGTTTGCTGTTTTTATATATTTTTTGCCATCCACTCTTTTCATTATTTCTTGTTCTTCCAGTGTACTTACAGTAATTAAATAACTGTTTCGGTTTGAGGCTAACGTTTGCTCTGGGTCGCCATCTCGCAGTGCGTCATTGCATCAGAACGGCGACCCAACGAGCGTGCGCCTAACGACCGGAAGTGGAACAAAACGTTTGTAGCCTCACATCTCCCCTCTGCTTTTTTTTGTCACTGCACAATTATAATTACTGTGAATGTGCCCTGTGTAAGTGGCTCCCCTGCTAAACACTCATTAACTTTGTAGATTAATCTCATCTGTCCGTGTCCCTCGCATCTTTCCCTTACTCATTCATCTTAGGCTACGTTTATACGGCGACGATCAAAACAGAAGACTCAAAAGTGGCGTCTCGTCTTCAATTTTTTATCCGCGTTTAGACGAGCGTTCTCAACAGGAAATGTTTGTTTATACGAAGACGCAAAAGTGGACGCAAAAGCCAGAGAAGGGAGGCTCTGGAAATGACTGGACTGAAAACAAAACAAAACATCACAACAGCGTCAAGTTACATTTCTAACCACGACTGTACCGGAAAAGAGAAAGGTAAAACTTCAAAATAAAATGTTCTAGTTGCGTTTTAAATGAGTTGTTAAGTTCCGCTCCAAACATTTCAGTGACTTTTATTTTTGTTGACATGTTTTTGAATATTGTACTGAAAATAGTGACATTACAGGAGGATTACAGTGAATTAGAAAATATAAAATCACATGGGGTTTTACATTTGAAGTGCCTCATGTGGAAGTCGCTTGTCTTGGCGTCTGTGTGGCTGTGAGAGTGTGAGAAAGACTTGTACGGGAAGAAGAGAAAAGACCGTAGACGTGTGTGGGTGCCATTTATACAATTGTTGAAATGACTCTTGTATTGGTGCATCTATGTGACGTAAACGCGTACGCGACGTGAGCAGATCTGACCAGTTTTGTGTCTTGGGCAGTTTACACGGAAACGCTACAGCGGAGCGTGTTTAACTTTTCCACTCTGGATTGTGGTTTCAGATTTTTGCGTTTTTAGGCCCCAAAAACACCGTCACCGTGTAAACGAAAGGCACTTCCGATAAAATAATTTGTCGTTTTTACCCGTAAGCCCGTAAGCGTTCTCGTGTAAACAGGCCCTTAGATTAAGCCCGTTTTGCTTGGTCCGTTCACACAACTCCTGAAAGTGCTGTTTATCCTATATAAAAACTGAAATTTAGAGTTTGTTGTTAAAGTAAATTGGGCAAAACATATGAAAATCTCAGTATTTTAAAGGGTCTGTAACAGGCACCAACTAAGACATGACATCAACTAAGGCATATCAGGTCAAATGACACAACTGAATTAATCATATATCCCCCTAAATAAATGCATGAAACTCAAAGCATATTTAAATACTGTATATTGTATACTGTATAGCTAAATTATTCAATGCTTAAAGGTCTCATATAATGCAACACTGACTTTTGTGAGCCAACTTAGAATGTTGTTACCTCCTCAAAAACAGACCTGGAGTGGTGTTTTGTTTCATTCACATGTGTTTGAGTAATCCTGACCAGATTTTCAAAATCAGAAACTGGGACACTTCGGGTTTAAGGTGGTTGGTAACAGGCCTGGACTGGTAATCGGGCATACCGGGCATTTTCCCGGTGGGTCGACAGTCCTAGGGGCTGATGCCGTTCTTTTTTTTTCTTTTTTTTTCTTAGAGACAGGCTCACAATTTAGGACTGAACCAGGACTAAACCAGGACTAAATCAGGATTGAACCAGGACTAAACCAGGACTAAATCAGGACTAAATCAGGTCTGAACCAGGACTAAATCAGGGTTGAACCAGGACTAAACCAGGACTAAATCAGGTCTGAACCAGGACTAAATCAGGACTAAATCAGGTCTGAACCAGGACTAAATCAGGACTAAATCAGGTCTGAACCAGGACTAAACCAGGTTTGAACCAGGACTAAACCAGGACTAATTATGAGGGGCCGGTCTAAGCCAAAAATGCCAGGGCCGTTTTTGTGTCCCAGTCCAGCCCTGGTTGGTAATAATAAAATGGCGAAATGAGTGCGTAATGAAGGAAAATTGTTCTACACTCGCCCTGACTAACACGTGAGTCACAGTCCAATTTTCTTCATTTTTAAACAACTTTTTTGTATTTTACCTAAACAAATGACAGTTTATGCCTCTCTTTACTGTCGACAGGATCAGTTTGGTCCAAAATAGCGGCACTAGGGACATTTCTTGTATAAAACTGGGATAAATCAATGGTTTTGGATACATTTACTGTGACTGTGTCCCGGGTAAATATTATTATTAGTCTGTCCACATATCCAAAGCTCATAATGCTCTGTTACACTTTGTGATGTCATGTAGTGGTAGTTTTCAATTGAACAGCTACCTTTTACTTTTTCCTTCAGTAGAGTCTCACGATGCTAAAGCTGAAATGCTCCAGCTGATTCTAGTGAAGGTGTATGGAGTTTATGATTCTTGTAATAAATAATATTTATTTCAAATTATAAAGTTTTATTCTCTGTGAATCAGGAAGTGTGCTGGTAGCATTCTAGTTGTTGTTAGCATTATCGTAAAAGCAAACTCCACTCAGGTTTATAGACTAATATTTAGTTTAAAATTTAAAAACTTCATAATTTTGAAGACTAATTCTTAAAACTATATATAAATATAAATATGTATAAATAAATAAATAAATATACTAATTCTTGTGAGCTTCAATATATAAATATATCAGTTATTTTATTTATTTATTTGTCCTTTCTAAATTGTTCAGCTCTAGATGTTATATGAAACATTCTTGCACGTGATATAACTCTTTCATTTTCCCCCATTTCCCTCCAATTAGCTCTAATTGTAGTGAGAGTGAGACGAAGGGAGCCATTTTGGAAGTCAGACCCCACTGTAGCGTAACCTCTACTTACTTTCCCCGCCGCATGTCTTTTGATTGAATAATAACACGCCTCCCTCCTGGTAATTGTCATCTCAAAGCTCTTGCATGTTTTGATGGAGCTCAGAAAAATTTCGGAAGGGAAAAGCGCACCGGATAGAACAGTTTGTGGTTTGGGGTTGCTTTGGTGATTTGGGAGCGAGCGGGAGACAGTTCTCAGATGTGGAATGATACAGGGTGACGCTTGGAAATGCTTGACGCTAAAAAAGTTAGAAGTTGGGTTTTGATATGTGCATAGGGCTCAGAGACAGTTGTAAATAGTAGGTTTGCCCAAACGGTGGCTTCTAGATCTAAAATGTGCATGGGAGTTGAAAGCTAGTTTTGTTCAGATGCAACATACTTGATGGTTGGAGCAGAGCGGGTGGGTTTATGTGTGCAGAGCGACCACAGAGCAAACAGGCAGGGGGTCTGCTCCACTCTGTGATCTGAAGGACTGTCACTGCGCAGGAAATACTGCTTCAGAATAGGTTACAGAGTTCTGAGAGGAGGTTTAAGGGAGCGACAGACAAAATATGAATGAGGTTGCCATCTTTTTTTAAAGGTCCCATGGCATGAAATGTTCACTTTCTGAGGTTTTTGAACGTTAATGTGAGCTCCCCTACCCTGTTTAGGGCCCCCCCCCCATGGTTAAAAGTTGCAAAATGTCTAAACTGAGCATTTGCGATCCTTTTCTGCGTTAGAAAAAATCGGAGCTCAAACGGGCGATTTTGAACAAGGCACCTTATTGACGTCAGATCGAAAAAAGAAATGCAAATGCAGTTCCACCCCCGTCTGTCTGTACTCAGACAGGCTCAGAAGTCCTTTATCTGAGCCTCTGGACCTTTGAACAGCAGTGGTTTGATTTTATTTTATGTGGAAATGTGTTTATTTTTCAATGGAACGCTTCAAATCTCTCCCCCCGTGCAAAAACACGGAAATGGATCAGCTGAGAGCTAGAGCCGAGAGCGGAGAGTTTGGCCACGCCCCCACCCTCTACTATAGGCCAGCTCTTTTCTCCTCATTTGCATTCAAGCAACAAGTCCCATTATGGAGTGTTCAGAGAGAGAAAAAATACTCTTTCTCATCTTATCTCTGTTTCTCATGCACTGAGTGTTGATTTTGAAGAAGGATTCATTTACAGTATTAGGGAACCATTAAGGAGCCATATAAAAGCATCAAGAAGTACCATGTCATGGGATCTTTAAAGACGCACTGTGTAACTTTCTACTGGAGGGTCCGGAGTGTCACACATTACAGCATTAAAAATATCTATCTCCATTGAAACAAGCAAGTGAAGCTACTAGGCAAGCGATGTGGAGAGGCAAGCACATGCTCCGTAAGGCCAGGGACACACTGCACTCATATTTTACACTACGCAAGCATAAAAACTGCACGTTTTAGATGCATATTTTTTAGAATGTATTAAAAGTGAATGAGGACGGCCACACTGCCCGCACTGGGCGTGTGTACAGAGCAGCACATCCTGCTTATGCAGACTTCAGAAAATAGAATCCAACCTATTTTTGACGCTCTGCTCGAGTGTAGGGCACAGATCCCCATTGAAATACACTGAAAATATGCTTCTGTTGTTGATTTTGTGCATTTACCATCAGCACAGTGTGTTCCTGGTGAGGTTATGTGTCGTTTGGAGGATCCCAGCTACAGTTTATTCTTTGAAATTGACTTTGGAAATCCTCACCGTGGTCAGCCTGTACACATGGTAAATACAAGCCTATTCAGGGAGTTATTTTCACTGTAGACCTGTTACAAGTGGCTAGTAGCGGCCAGTCAAGTTTGATCGTCGTTCCCATCTACAAACACAGAGCCAGAGCCAGAGCTGTGCGTGTGCTGATGCGTGGCTGTGGTTTTGAGACATTACACACATAAATGCTGACCCGTGCAGGGTGTTTTGGCCCTAAGAATGCATTTTTTTATTTATTTTTTAGCCACAAATACTCTTGTAATTAAATACATGCAAGATAGATACATTTAATGCCATATTGTGGGATATTTGAGCCTAAGCAATAACATATCAATAGAGACTAATATGTGGCACACTCCACACCATAAAAGATTACACAGACTTACCTCCCCATGATGCAGAAACCACACACTGTACTGTACATACACCAGCTCTTTACCATCTCAGGAGAGCTTAAATCCTGTCAGAATGAACCTTGTCATGTCAACACAAATGTACTTTAGACCTTTATATATTTCTGCCCTATTTCACTGCCCCATGTGAGTTTGCAGTGTCTCTCAGTGAGTTTAACAAGTTTTCTTATGCATAATGTGGACATGGGCCACATAGTGTACTGTATGGTGGAGAGTGGAGCAGCCAACTATTGTACTTACGTAAGAATAATATCACAAGTACAACTAGTAGTGACATGTGTAGAATCCCTCAGTCATCCAGGTAGAATCCATGGCAAAAGAAATTCAATTTGTCAAGTGGAAAAAAGTTTATTTGGTCGAATATTTTTCACAGCTCATCCAAGCTGCTTCTTCAGTTCTGTTCAGATGCTGGTGGAAACTGCCTTATATCTGCCTGAAGGGAGCAGCTAACCACAATGGAATTACTCTGATTATCACACCTACACTTTCTGTTAGTTAGGTAGGCCCAGTGGTGAAAGTAAAGCGGTGCGCACCGGAACGGCGCACCGGTATAAAATTCACAGCCGGTACGCAGCACCGCTAAGAGAATATGGTTAATGGTGGCCAAAACCCACATTTGAACAAAAAAGTAAGGTGCGCTATTTAAGTAAAAAACACAAACAACCACACTATGCCATTCGAGAATAACTGAAAGCTACCGGCTGGTTAGTCTAATTGGTTACTGGCTGGTTAGCTCAACTCGTAAGTCACTGAGTTTTCCCCCCGGGGGTTGTGAGTTTGAATCCCCCCCGGAAAGAGAGGGTTTATGCTGACCAGTGTGGGTCCTTGGGCAAGACCCTTCACGGTACTGCCCCCCGGGCGCCGAAAAAGATGGCTGCTCACTGCTCCTGAAAAGGATGGGTCAAATGCAGAAGTCAAATTTCTCCCGTGTGTCACTGTGTGTCATTGTGTGTGAGACCAATAAAGGCTTAATCATCATCTAATCTGAGTCAGCACTGTAGTTATATTTTAAGGTGTAAAACGTTTAAAAACCCCCCGGGTAAAACGAGTGTTTTTTTGTTTGTTTTTTAAACGGTAAAGTGATGCACTGGACATTATAGCACCTGTAAGAAATGAAAACTACTTTCACCACTGGGTAGGCCTCTTAAATATGCAGTGGGAGTGGAGTGTGGGTCTGTTTAGCAGAAACATTCAAGGTCATAATGGTGTTTTCACACCTCTGGACCTGACCTGCTGCCCTATTGTTTTCTTTGTTTTGATTTAGGTTTGAGGATAGAGTTATAGATGGGAGACAAATGATGTCTGAGCCCTCCATTTCTGTTCAAGGAAGGATTCTCTTTTTTGACAAAAATAGCCTCTTTAACTCCCCTCTCAAACCAGTTCTTTTCTCTGGCCAAGATCTGAACCTCACTGTCCTTAAAGGAGTGGCCCGTGGCTTCTAGGTGGAGATGTACGGCAGATGAAGGTCCACTCTGGCTGTTTTGTTTGATTTTAAATTCTATAATGTTCCACAGTATGGCATTCAACAAATCTTTTTCCATGGAGACAATGCCACAGTACCTTCAGGCTAAGTTACGGTTCAGGTCTGTGGAGAGGTGAGCTCACTCACTGTAGAAATGTATACATTTAAAACACCAGGAACTGAATAAATAGATGAGTTTAATGCCATACGGAGAAACCTTTCAGGCAAAGCAATAATATCGCCATAGAAACAATCTTGTGGCGGATCCCCTAACCAGAAAAGTTAAATTATAGTATACCATTTAGATTTTTTTTTTTTTAAAGAGCCTGTATTATGCTATTTTCTGATCTATGTTATAATGTAGTTTCCTCATCACATACAAACCTGGAGTTGTGTTTTGTTTTTGCCAATCTCTACTGAACTAAAGGTTGAAAGGTAACTGTTAAAAATCACTTCATGACATCACAAGGTGGAACAGAGCATTTTAAGCTTTGGAAATGTAGACAGTCTAATAATAAAGGGTTACAAAAACATGTGTGAATGAAAAAATCACAACTTCATGTGTCTTTTTGAGGAGGAAACCACATTCTAATATGGCTTAAAGCTCACAAGAATCAATTTTGCATATTAAAGTACCTTTAACAAGATGCTGTTATTAGTATCTCCATAAATAGAAAGGAATTTATAGGAAATGACTGTGTTGGTTTTGAGTTTCAGTATCGGTGAGTAGGTTTCATGGCTAATTTCCTCTGAATGACACTCCTCATTCTAAACTACAAGGAGGGGTTGTAAGAGCTTTATCATGGCTAAGTAGTTGCTTTGATAAACTTCCAGAGGCATCCAGTTTGGCAACATGGTGAAAGCTGATCTGAAATGTCAGACGTGATTAGTTTTATAAATTTTGAATGTTGGTGTTACAATATATCTATGTGTTTTTTATTTTGAAATTATAGGTTACACAGAACTAAGTGGAGGTTTAAGGGAATTTACAGGCAAAATATGATTGAGGTTGGCCTGTTTTTTTAAAAGAAAAGTAACATTTTTTTTTACAATCTGAGCCTTCTTTCGGCAATAAAACAAGTAGTTTTACTCACCCATAGCACTTTGGTGTCAATTGGAGTGGTATCGCAGAAGTTATGTTGGAGCCGTTCTGTTCTACTAATGATCCCGTATCCGTTAACATGGTGCTCGTATCATATGCTCGGGGCATTACTTTGCGCTCTCCAAATAACACAAACTTTAGCACTTTTCAAATCACAGAAGATCGCTGTGTCAGGGTAGACTTTTAGTGGATTCCAAAACGTCCTGAAACCTGATATCCAGCTATAGTTTCATTTGATGACGTCATCAGAGAGGACAGTGCGCATGCGTGAACTCAGCTGTTTTGTAAACACCGCTAGTCCGAAAGAAGCTAACACCGCTCTGAACTTTACTTTTCTGTTGCGATATCGGGTTTCAGGCCGTTTTGGAATCTACTAAAAGTCTACCCTGACACAGCGATCTTCTGTGATTTGAAAAGTGCTAAAGTTTGTGTTATTTGGACACCGCAAAGTAATGCCCCGAGCACTCACGCTAACGGATACGGGATCATTAGTAGAACAGAACGGCTCAACATAAGTTCTGCGATACTGCTCCAATTGACACCAAACTGCTATGGGTGAGTAAAACTACTTGTTTTATTGCCGAAAGAAGGCTCAGATTGTAAAAAAATGTTAATTTTCCTTTAAAGGTACACTGTGTAACTTTCTGTAGGAGATGAGCAGCAAATGCCACCAGGTCAAATCTCAGAGGCGAGCCCAGTAAGAATGCATGTTTTTCAAGGTATTTTTGAGCAAGACAAGTTTAATTACATACTACAGTACAGTCCATTGCAATAACATCTCAGTGGAAACGAGCGGCGAGTAGTCTACTCACCAGAAAGGTTGCATAGTACACCCTTAAAAAAGTAGTAGCACCTGCACATTTAAACACATTAAATACATTTAAACATGCAAAATTGACTGACCATGCATAGTTACTTAACACGAGAATCCAGCACATATAAAACAACGTCAGTGAATGTGAATTTTAAGTAAGTTAAAGGTCATATATTATGTAAATTTGACTCTTTTGAGAATGTTGTTACCTCCTCAAAACATACCTGGAGTTGTTTTGTTTCATTCACATGTTTGAGTCATCCTTTATTATTAGTCTGTCGACATCTCCAAAGCTCAGAATGCTCTGTTCCACCTCATGATGTCATGAAGTGGTAGTTTCAAAGTGAACAGCTCCTTTTACCTTTAGTTCAGTGGAGATTGGCAAATCCAGGGCTGTTATCCATATGATTCTAGTAAAGGTGTATAGAGTGTAAAAACACAGTGGAGCACTTCCTATATTACCACATGACATCACAAGGTGGAATAGGGCATGCAGTTTAGCCTGCATGTTTAGAGCCATAGTATCTGATTTTCTATACTTTTGACTACCCTCATATACTAGTATAGAAAAACTGTACTGTAATCACACGCTTTACAAAAATCACTGAATATTGGGAAATCTCAAAAATGATTTTCAATTTTCCAAAAAAAGTAACACATTGAAATAAGCCACACTTCAGATTCAGATACTAAAATCATTATTTATTGCACAGATGGTTGAGCACAGATGGTGGGGGCTTGACTGTACTCATATGATGGGGAGTTGACAGTGATTGGCAGTGAATGTGTGACTCTGAAATCCTCAGACTGTATGAAAATGTATTGGGTAATGTTACGTAATTGCCACCCAAATAAAACTGCACGTGCTTGTATTTGATCCTGGTTTGGTCCTGGTTCAGTCCCGGTTTAGTCCTGACTTAGTTTGGTTCTGTTGTAGTCCTGGTTAGTCATGGTTTAATCCAGTTTTAGTTTCGTATTAGTCCATACAATGTCAGTTCTGTTGTTTTAAGATGATTGTGAAAAGAAACTAAAAACACTCTGCTCCACCTTGTGATGTCATAGTCATAGTTGCTTTATTGTCGAAAACAATCATGTACATGTACATAGAGTGAATTCGAAATTTCGTTTCCCCACTAACCAGGCAGGACAGTGATAGAGTGGGTAGGGGAGGGGCCGCTGAGCATGCGCGCGCCGCCGACTGGAAGATGCAGAGCAGAAAAGATGCAATACACTCAGTGACAATTTAACAACATGTAATGACAAAAAAACAATTGGAGATATAACATAACACTTTTCTTTGGCAACAGAAGGAAGGGTGTGGGGGGATCAGATTGGAAATCAATGAAATTGATTGAACCGAGAGCAGAGATCAGACCTTTTACGAAAAGACAGGGAACATTTTACTCAATCATGTCAGTGTCAGTGTGGGTGCCATGGTTATGTAGAGTCCAGATAACAAACCACATTCTGTGGCCTTGGAAGTGTTCATGCAGGGAGGCGAAGTCAAAACTGGAGCCACAGATTTTCACAGGAGAGACATAATTATTAGACATAATTTATCCAAAAGGATTAATTTAGCATGATGAAATACATTTTTAGAGAACCAGGTGAACAATTTAGATTGAGCTTGGGTTTTTGCCAGACCCCCATCTTCATATCGCCATGAAGATTCATGAGAGATCTCATTAGTTCCTCTTGGCGCACAGACTGCGCTGCGTTGGCTTTACACAGTTCTGTCACCATGCCCGTGATGATATCCAAACGTCGGGATGTTTCCTTCGGTTGAAACCTTTCCAAAAGGTCCTCAACCTGACCCACTTTCTGATGTAATCCTTTCACGAGATCCCCAACGGCTTCACAATGGCTCAAAATTGCTGCAGACAGCTTGGGGGACTCTTTACTTGCTGCCAGATTACACATTTTGCGATAGATCATGGACAATCCCAGGCCAATTAACAGATGTCCAGCTATCAGAAATCCGAATAGGTAAATATCCTCCACATCCTCCAGGTACATTGGTGCCAAACATACGACTTGCCACGCACGATACGAGTCCCTCGCATATCCAGCAGCAAAAGTACCATCCGGACACACTGCTTCTCCCAGAGCGGCACTCCTCCGTGAAAAGAGTATCAATCGTGCTGAGGGTCCAGCTGATCACATCCATATTTTAGGAATTTGGAAAATCTGCTCCAAAAGCGAGAAAATTACGAAAAACAAGAGAGGCACACAGACAGCAGAGCAATAGATAAGAGAGGAAAGAGACACGTCTGCTCGCTCTCACGGTCAGAACAGAAGTATCATGTGGTAATACAGGAAGTGCTCCACTGTGTTTTTAAACTCCATACACCTTCATTTAATCATTTGGATAATTTCAGTCCCGGAAATGCCAATCTCTACTGAACTAAAGGTAAAAGCAGTTAACTTGAAGACTACCGCTTCATGACATCACAAGGTGGAACAGAGCATTTTGAGCTCTGGAGATGTAGACAAACTGATAATAAAGGATTACTCAAACGTGTGAATGAAACAAAACACAACTTCTGGTATGTTTTGTGGAGATAACATTATTTTATGTATTTTTTATTTTTAAATAAAATAAAATAAATAAATACATTCTGTGTGTCATACGTGTAAAATTACTTCTTCAAAAACAGAAAATTCAAAAAGTTCAAAGTCAGCTTTATTGTCAAAAACCATATGTACAGGTGGCACACACAGGATTTGAAATTGCAGCGCCCCCTAGGCCTACAGTGAACATAAAACATCTGATAAACAAGACGATAAACACCATGACTAAAACATCAGCAATCTGCAGCAAAAGTACAGTAGACTTGTATATAATACAAATAGGTAAAATGCACAATGTGTAGAGTAATAAAGCTCAAATGTGTCATTTAAGCAGCACTGTCAGTGTCATTTAAGAAAGAGATTAAATTAAACTAACAGGATGTGACTAACTGTTGTGGATTCTAAAATAGCAAAGGATTCATACAGGAATTTATACACGACATTAGTGAGACAATAGAAGGTTGACTCAACATTTTTCTATTGCTTTAATCGTTGTGACCATTCTTGACGATTGTTAATGCTCGAGCTGATGTCTGATCTTGGAAGTTAAAGTGAGTCTCTAATTTCTATGTAATCTGGTGGGATAATACCTATTGTAAATATGAATTCACTAGCAAGGACCACGCACGACAATGAAATATGACAAAGATATTTATTGACGGTGGGTAGATGTGATGGCTGGGGGATGACTTAGGGTGGGGGCTTCGTCTCCAATCCAAAACGGTCACCCAGCTGATTCGGAACCCCCAAAAGATGGATTAAGATGAGTGAATGAGGAATGAGCTAAGGAGTTGGTAGAGGACTGATGAATGTATGAGAAGGTGGACACGAGAGGACTGACAGTCGAGGGTTGCAATGATTAGGAATGGCTGTCCAGCTGGAAGAGGCAGCTTGGATCGTGGGAATAGTAGGAGGAGATTCTGGCTAAGGATTCTCTTTAGTGGACTGGTCGGAAAGTGTGGAGGACTCGGATGTGAACTGGGAGAAGAGGTATGAGTGCAAGGTTGCGTGGAACGGGGGAAGGAATTATGTTTCCTGAAAGGTCCTTGGGAGGTAGAAGTCGAGTGAGATTGACTAAGGAGAGAAAGGACAACCTCAGAACGATGGAGTTTAAATGACTAGAATTTGCGAGGAATTGAGAACTGGACGAACATGCGGGAGAATGACCTTCACAAAGCGGACTGAGGGAACGTAAAACTGGGTTGAATTGATGCTGAATAAACGGATTAGGAGCCGATGTTCATGAAAACTGCGAGAAGATGGTGCTTTCTGCTATATGTATGCTATGTATATGATATATGTTGCCCACCCCTAGTCAGGAGTGATGTAGAGAGACCATGATGTGGAGGGTCTTCTCCCCTGATGGAGGAGCTGGACCTTCACTGGAGTGGAGATGGGGTTGCACGTGCTGCCACGGATAGTTGTCAGAGGTGACCATGATAATGCTGATGTGTGTGCTTCAGCTTGAGTGCGCCTGGCAAGCATGGGAACCTGAAGGTGAAGGAAGCACGGCTCGAATTGTTGAATGGTCAAGAGAGCTGGCATGGACAGTGTTGTCGGGATAGGCTGTATAAATAGGGCTTGTGCATAATTGAAGGCGTGGTCGTGATGAGCTGTGGTTAACTGGTGAGGAGGTTGAGGCGTGGTCCAGCTCTTGAATCAAAGTTAATCATTTTAACTCCAGTTATAGTTTTACACAAATCAGGAAGCAGTTTGTGAAGGAAAGTTGAAAAATAATATGTTGAAAATTACATGAAGTAGAGAGTTTTAAACATACTGATTATGGCACACTATAGGGAGAGTCAGAATTTTGGCACAATTGACACCAAAAACACGTATTTCCTGAGACTTTAAACATGATTTTAACTTAATAAAGGTGTAGAACAGGGGTGCTCACACTTTTTCAGCATGCAAGATAAGTCAAAATGATCTACCTACAACAAAAATGCAAATCATTGATTTATTTATAAATATATTGACAATTCTTTACATGTACAATGCCTGTTGATGTACCTTGCATAACTTCATGTACATTCTGTACATTTTTTGTCATTACCTTGCTCTTACTCTTACACATTTACCAAACGCATGTCGTGACAAACAGATGCATTTGTGCACTTTTATCAGGCAAAATTCAACCACATGTCACGGTAGACCTGCTCTGTGCTGTACGCCTGCTCTGTGCTGTACGCCTGCTCTGTGCTGTAGACCTGCTCTGTGCTGTAGACCTGCTCTGTGCTGTAGACCTGCTCTGTGCTGTAGACCTGCTCTGTGCTGTAGGCCTGCTCTGTGCTGTAGACCTGCTCTGTGCTGTAGACCTGCTCTGTGCGGACACTGTAACATAAATTTAGATTCGTTTTTGCTTCGCGTTTTGTCCTTGCACATTGAGGAGGGAGCCTGTGTGTGCTATGAGCAGTGAGGAGCGAGAGCGTGAAAAGGAAAGGCACGGCACGCTAACGTGAAGCGGACAGACAGGTAGGATGTTTTGTAAAGTTTAACCTGCTCTGTAACCCTGCTACACGCTGGGACACAAAGGTGCACGCTGTTGCGAACAAGCTGCGTGCGCTGGTGGTGCTCGTGGTGACGTGTCGCGCAGTGTCCGCAGCTCCAGACGAGCGCAGCTGCAGCGAGAAGCCTCGCGCGGTCCCGCACACTGGTAAAAGTTTATTTCTAAAGGCAGCGGCCGTAATGAAATATGATCGCACTCATCTCGAGACCAAGACCGGTGTCGAGTACTACGACATTGCCATCTACCCTACCTTGCCGATTGACTGGTAGATTGCGATCGACGTATTGAGCACCCCTGGTGTAGAACATAGTAAAAAAAATATATCCTAAAAAAAATGATCAAAGGAGAAGTTCAATTTGTCAACTGGACAAAGTTTGTTTGGTTGAAAACGTTTCGCCGCTCATCCGAGAGGCTTCGTCAGCTCTGGTTATTGTACTGGTTAGACCCTGCTTATATCTAGCTGCCGGGAGGCGATACCCGGACGACTGAGGGACTTTTCACGCATCCTAAAAAAATGTGAAAAAAGTGGGAAAACAGTTACTAAAAGATATGCTAAATAAAAAATATAATGATCTAAGTGTGTTGTAGTAAAATTAATAGTCCAACCTGTCATAGACACTTTAAGCTGTAGAAGGTCAAAAAGACTACTACTAAAAATAATATGAATGGATTAGAGTTATCTAGACCCAAAGATGCTTAAACTGTGAAGAGAATAAATATAAAGCCTGAAATTATCAAGCACATCTGGAAAAGCACTATAAACACACAACACTATTATTGTGAAACTTCTGATTTGCCCGATTATATTATGTATTATATCACAATTTATATCTTCTGCCTCCTTTATTTTATTCACAGACTGACCTGAGCCAGAAGTTGACGTTGTGCAGTAAGTTATGTTTCGCCATCGGAGGAGCTCCCAAAGAAGTAGCTGCCAGCGCCACGGCCTTCTTTCTCCAGATATACCTGCTGGATGTCGCCCAGGTAGTGTTATATTGGCCAATCATCATAACAACAACAACATAACTAAACATTTCATCTGCTCAGTGATTCTTTCCACATATATTTAGAGAATTATGATAAGAGAACTAGTAAATACAGGATTGCAGTTTGAATGTACAAGTCAAAAAGGGACAACTTCAGTCATTTTAAGTACTTGAATTCAGACTATTAACTAAAAAATTAGTTTAGATAAGAAAGGCTGATTCTTTTTTATTATGGGCACACTGATCCATATCTGCGCCGATACTGAAAAATATGCTGGATCTTTTATTGGCTTCCAAATATTGTTGTTCAGTTCATATCCCTACAGTATTGTAATTGTATCGAAACTGAAAAAGCCAAATTGGTGCATCCCTAATTTTCATGTACAGTATGTGATGTTTGAATCTGTCTGTCTAGTTATTTTTTATTTGTTAGGTACCATTAACAAACTCATTTATTTAAGAAAAATAAAGGAAAAGAAAAGCTGATTTGTACCGGATTAAGCTACTGCTAAGATGTGTGTATTTACTTTACTTACTGAAACTAGATTCCATGTGGTTTTAATGTATTTTTTCTTTTCAGTGCTTCTTATTTTAAGGTAAAGATAGCACTGAATGAACAAGATAAGTTGATAAGTTGATAAAACAGAGACACGGGCAGACACACAACAAGCAATCAGTTCAAGTCTCATAGGCCAGTCTGGGTTTTTTAATGGGTTTTTAAAGACAGAGAGGGAGTCTATGTCATGGATGGATGATGGCAGGGAGTTCCAGAATTGGGTGGCACAGCGGCTGAAGGCTCTGGCTCCAGAGAAGCCGGGCGAGCAGGAGGGACAGATAAGAGGTTGGCAGAAGCTGAGCACACGAAGCGTGAGGGAGTGTAAAGGTGGAGGAGGTTGGACAAGATTTTGAAGGGCTTTGTACATAAGAAGAAGGATTTTTTAGTCAATGTTGCTGTGTTTCAGATCAATGCCTTCCAGGCCTCTATGGTGCTGTTCATTGGGAAAGCCTGGGGAGCCGTCACAGATCCTGTCGTCGGTTTCTTCATCACCAAAACCGGACGCACTAGAATTGGAAGACTCATGCCCTGGTGAGACGCTCTATATCCTCCTGGGACCCCAAGAAAAAAAGTGTATCGAAATTATTATTATTATTTAAATTTTCTATTTGGAGGTAAATGAACACCTTAGCATTTACATTTTGTTCATTTTATTTTTATTCATGTTTTTGTAACATGTCCTCTATAATGGACTGTAACAGTGTTAAAGGAAAAGTAACGTTTTTTTTTTTACAATCTGAGCCTTCTTTCGGCAATAAAACAAGTAGTTTTACTCACCCACAGCAGTTTGGTGTCAATTGGAGCAGTATCGCAGAACTTATGTTGTAGCCGTTCTGTTCTACTAATAATCCCGTATCCGTTAGCGTGAGTGCTCGGGGCACTGATTTGCGGTGTCCAAATAACACAAACTTTAGCACTTTTCAAATCACAGAAGATCGCTGTCTCAGGGTAGACTTTTAGTAGATTCCAAAACGGCCTGAAACCCGATATCGCAACAGAAAAGTAAAGTTCAGAGCGGTGTTAGCTTCTTTCTGACTAGCGGTGTTTACAAAACAGCTGAGTTCACGCATGCGCACTGTCCTCTCTGATGACGTCATCAAATGAAACTATAGCTGGATATCGGGTTTCAGGCCGTTTTGGAATCCACTAAAAGTCTACGCTGACACAGCGATCTTCTGTGATTTGAAAAGTGCTAAAGTTTGTGTTATTTGGACACCGCAAAGTAATGCCCCGAGCACTCACGCTAACGGATACGGGATCATTAGTAGAACAGAACGGCTACAACATAAGTTCTGTGATACTGCTCCAATTGACACCAAACTGCTATGGGTGAGTAAAACTACTTGTTTTATTGCCGAAAGAAGGCTCAGATTGTAAAAAAAAACCCGTTAATTTCCCTTTAAATCCATGTCAAGTTAACCTAACCTAAACCTAACAAAAACATTTTTTTGGTCGGTTTTACAGTCGCCTCAAAAAGTTTTTAGACTCTTTTTTAATTAATTAATTAATTAATTAATTAATTAATTAATTAATTAAGCTATGTATTTATTTTTATTTATTTATTTTTATTTATTTATTTTTATTTATTTTTATGTATTATTTATTTATATATATTATTTATTATTATTATTATTATTATTATTATTATTTTATCTATTTATTTTATAATAATAATAATAATAATAATAATAATAATAATAATAATAATAATAATAATAATAATTATTATTATTATTATTATTTATTATTATTTTTTAATCATAGTGCAGCCACAAACTAGAGTCTATCTCAAAACTTAAAAGATGTCCACTATAAAGGACACAGTTGAATGGGCGGGTCTCAGGAGGATATAAATCAATCAATCAATCAATCAATCAACATTATTAATTATTATCTTTATTAATCTCATAGGGCAATTCAGTCTGCAGATCTCTAGTCATGCACAAGCCATAAATAAAACCATGTACATACAACCAGGACAGTAGACGGGGGCAAAGGGGTCTGTTGTCCCGGGTTCCAGGGTTTTCGAGGCCAAAATTGGACCCTCATTCTATTAATTTAATATATTAAAATGGGGCTCCATGTGAGGCTCCTTTAATTTCCATTTAAAGGTTTTATTGCAGAAAGAATAACAGATTAAGCGTAATTAGTGTAATATTGTTCTGTGATAATGTGAGGGCCCTTTAACAGTCCAGCGTCCTCAAAACCTGTATCCAGTAAAGCAGCCATACCCACATTTGTCCAAAAACCATTTATCATGTCAAGACTACCTGATTGCTACCATTGCTTCATATTTTGTTTACTCTTATGTTTATGCTTTGGGTGACGTTTGGGTTAGCTACCTCTTCCTCAGACACAACTGCGGGCTAGCTCCTTCCTGTTAATGTCTCCACAAAAACAAAGCATCTCTCTGCAGATTCAGCCTCTCAAACAGCTCCGGGCCTTACCTGGGGACTGTACATGAATAAACAAACTGTCATTGTATTTTAATTAGCCTGTCCCCGAAGCTTTCACTGATGTGCCGCAAGACAAGATTTATGGGCGTAGTGCTGTTGCATAAAAACGCTTCTTTACTTTGATGCTGGAATATTTTGTACAAGGAAACCCAAGTTCCTACGTGACATTTGAATGAAGTTTCACCTGGCCACCTTCCAGTTTTTGTTTTCAGATCTGGATCACGCTTTCAAGTCTTGTGCAGTTGGGAAATTAGTTTTAAATCACGTGTCAAAGTTGTATGGTGCACATGTTGGAATATAGGTTGCATTCAAATGGGCCATTTGAATAGAGAATAAGCATTTAAAGGTCTTATATTGCTCAAAATGCTTTAAACCATGTTTAAAGCATGGGCGATATATCGGTTCATACCGAATACCAGCGCATACGTAGCCCATAGCCAATCATGTCAGTTGTCAGTTCAAACTACAAGTTTCCGTTTGTCGTGTAGTACGCGTCACCATCTTTCCACCCCTCCCCGCTCTCTGATTGTCTCTCAAAATCAGGAGAGCTCGCTTAGCCTAGTTGCCAGGCTGTCTTTCAGATCAGAACGAACGAAAACAGCCTGGGATTTCCCAGGTTAGGTAGACATCCAGACGGGGGGTGGAAACCTTTCCACGAGTGTGACGCCACACCCCGTTTCGGCTGTCTTTTTTTTCAAACGCTGAAAAGGATCGCAAAACAGGGTAGGGGAGCTCACATTAACGTTCAAAAACCTTTAATGCAAATGCATAATGCATAATAATTTTAATGCATAATAAGGCATTCATTTTCACTTTCTGAGGTTTTTGAACGTTAATGTGAGCTCCCCTACC
Organism: Paratrypauchen microcephalus; assembly: GCA_036785185.1. Lineage (NCBI taxonomy): Eukaryota > Metazoa > Chordata > Actinopteri > Gobiiformes > Gobiidae > Paratrypauchen > Paratrypauchen microcephalus. Next base: position 2,428,171 of record JAVJIX010000031.1, on the reverse strand, counting down.
CTGTTTAGCCCCCCCCCCATGGTTAAAAGTTGCGAAATGTCTAAACTGAGCATTTGCGATCCTTTTCTGCGTTAGAAAAAATCAGAGCTCAAACGGGGGATTTTGAACAAGGAAACTTATTGATGTCAGATCGAAAAAAGAAATGCAAATGCAGTTCCACCCCCGTCTGTCTGTACTCCGCGTCTCTGTAAATCACGCCCAGAGAGTTTGGACTGCGGAGGAGCTACGCAATGCGAAATGCATTTTTTTATTTGCCTGGAGGAACTTGCAAGTGTTTCTAGGCTCGGAAGTCCTTTATCTGAGCCTGTGGATATCTGAAACAGTGGTTTAATTTGATTTTCTGTGGAAATGTGTTTATTTTTCAATGGAACGCTTCTCATCTCTCCCTCCGCGCAAAAACACGGAAGTGGGTCAGAGCGCACAGGGCACAGCTGAAAAGGAAAGAGTGGAGAGTTTGGCCACGCCCCCACCCGCTACTATAGGCCATCTCTGTCCTCCTCATTTGCATTCAAGCAACAACGCCCATAATGGAGTGTTCCAGAGTGACATTTATGACTCTTTCTCATCTTATCTCTGTTTCTCATGCACTGAGTGTTGATTTTGAAGAAGGATTCATTTACAGTATTAGGGAACCATTAAGGAGCCATATAAAAGCATCAAGAAGTACCATGTCATGGGATCTTTAATTGTTGTAGGAAATTGTGTTGGCTGGTTTCAGTGTGTGATTATTTGGAAAGTTCAGTTTTGGGTCATGAAAAAGTAGTCTGTTACTTTAAACCTGTCTGAAGTAAAGCCAAATCAGCATTTTTTGAAAATTTGGAACTGGTTTGAGGAGTTTGCATGTTCTACCAGTGTCTTCTGGGTAGGTTTATCAAAAGTATCCAAAATCAGATACTAATTGATACTAAAACTAGTTTCAAAACAAGATGCTCGTTTGATACTAAAAAAGTGCCGTTCACAGGACAGAAATGAGCCTTGAGCTGCATCAGAACAAGTATAAGAGCACATAGACGTACACCCATGGACCACTATGGAACCTACAGGACCACTGAGGGAGTACACAGATATAAGACCACATGGGGATAGAAAAGAAAATGCTATGATTTAATGTTGAAAATTACATTCTATTGTGTTTTATTGAAATCAAGTTTGAAATGTTAGTATCCTTACAAGACTAATTCTGGGTACTCTGTTTCCCCTTTCCATGTCAAACAAGCACAGTCAGACCTAAATGCTACCTAAACAAATCACAAGCAACATTTTTTCCTATGAGGATACTGTAGTCTGCCTTACCCTAACTAAGATTCAGTGCTCATCGATGTCCTGTGGCTCAATAGACAATATACTCCTGATTTTTTGTTACATTTACTTGAGTTAATTACAGATTCATTAATTAATCAATGAATTTATATAATGCTTCTCCAGACTCCCAAAGTGCTTTACAGTGCATCATTATGCAATCCACAAACTGCTTTTGTAACCACATCTGCCCTGGGACAGAATGACGGAATCTATGCTATCGGCCCCTCTGACCCTCTGACCACTGTGGGCCAAGTGTCCTGCCCAAACACACAATGATAGTTTTTGTCAGGGCAGGCATTTCCCCGGTGGGCTGACAGTCCTACTGCTGCTTTTTTTTTTTTTTTTTTACTTAGAGACCTGCTCACAATTTAGAGGAGGCAGCCCATTGGTCCATTTTCTATATAGACAGTGGACTATAGTCAGTCAGGATATAGAAGCTTAGAGAGAGGTCCCGCCCCTTTACCCCTTTCTCTGCACTGATCCCCGCCACTTTCAGTGTTGAGCGTGGAAACATGGAGAAGCGGCAGAAAGAGGGTGCGGAGAAGTTGCGGGCTATAAGATTAAAAAATCTCGCTATAGACCCTGCAAAATGCTCTAAAATAACAGACATATTCTCTGGAGGGGCTGGAGCCTCCACGTCTTCTGCAGCCCAGGTTGGGAGAGGAGCAGCCAGAGACTGTGGACAGGGAATTCGAGGGACAAAGTGACCAGAGAAGTGTAGCACAGGCACGGAAAGTAAGCAGTTAGTAATGGTAGGATAATACCGGGACTTTTAGGTGATGGACAGGCATGAAAATCACCTTTCAGCGAAATTAGCCGTTTTGAAGCCAAAAGAGGTGACCTACTTACCTGGCCAGCCAAATGATATCTCTCTGTATTTCCTATACACCGCGATACCATTTGGACACCCTCCATCCACTCTCGCTCCTCCGGTTACAAACGGACTCCGCGATTCTGATTCGTTCAAAGATGGTGACGTCAGTGCACCCGCCTTTGCCCGCAAAGTCACTCTTAGGCAGCGGAAGTTCCGCCTCAGTTTTGAATCAAGATGGCGCAATCTCTGATTGGTTCACTTAGCTGTCTGTCTACGCGCAACCGCAGCGCATTCTGTGGACCAAGCGTTACCAGACTCACTCGCTGGTACAGCGATGAGTCATGGATTCTTCCAGGCAAGTGACCTACGTGAATCCTGTAGATTCACGTAGGTCACCTCTTGTGTGTGCAAGATGCATTTTAAATAAACCGTTGAATGTGTAGTTAGTGCGAGTTTGCTGGTGGTGGGAGCTGGGATTTTTCCTTTAAATGTTGTGCCCTGGTTTCCCCTAGGCCAAGACGTAACAATAGTAAAATACTTTGCTTTGGGGAACACAAACATAAATTAGTCTGTTGTGCTCCGCTAATTATAAGGGGACGGTCTAAGCCAAAAATGCCAGGGCCATTTTTTTGTTTCAGTCCAGCCCTGTTCCCAGCGGTCTCCGATCCAAGTACTAACCAGGCCCAGTCCTGCTCAGCTTCTGAGTTCTGACCAGATAAGTCTATATGAGCGTTTTGTACTTGAGCAATATTGTATTTTTATTTTTAGTAACATTTTTAAAGCAACTTTACTCTTATTTGAGTACAAGTTTGGACTATTTTACACCCACCTCTGATGCGTACATATACAGTAGTTCACAGTTAAAGCCCCAGTGTGTAGGATTCATGGCGCATAGGTGGATGGTGCTATTGCACTTTCTGTTTTAGCTACGGCAGACCTCGAGGGTCACCCGGGCGCGCGGCTCGTGTGCGCGCCCGGGTGACCCTCGAGGTCTGCCGTATACTGTATAAATAAAACGCGGTCCCGTTTTTTTTTTTTTTTCTTCTTTTCTCATGAAAACACACATTCCCGATCATGTACCATGACACTCTACACATCAAATGAAACCTTACAGTCTCCTCTTTTTGACTATGCAATTCATTTCCCTGCACAATAATCACTCCCCGAGCACATGGGGCTTTTATACGGAAAAGCACAAAATGAGGTTAGCTTACCTTAGAATGCTTTGCACAGGTCAAACTCTGTATTTCACCATAAACTTGCTCTCAATTTGTCCGTAAGGATCCAGCGAATAAAATCCAGTAAAACAATTTAGTCCAAAACACGTGTTAGATCCATTACGACGTCTGATCCGGCAGCATGCTTGTGTTGTTTACCCAAAACCACGAGCTTTGCCGAAGGCGAAGGCGGAGCCCAAATGTCCTTCTGCGGCTCTCGTATTCAAAATGGCTGCCTCTGCATGGGGAAGATCCCCCTTTTATGTGACTATATCTAAGTCCAAAAGAATACTTTGATTTCATGATGGAAGTGAAAAGGCTTGGAAAACAATGTATTTTTGAATGGGTATCTTCAATTTCAGTAATTAACGGGTAAAAATCTTACACACTGTCCCTTTAATATTTTGATGTATGTATGTGTACCCACCAGTGCTACACATAAACAGCTATAGATGATGTAATCGGATTAATAGTTAATTCCTTATTGACAGTATGGCATTGGAACAAACCACACATAAACTATAATATTCACTTTACCACAGATTGCATGCGAAGTAATGCCACGACTTCTATCAATAAACTCATATGTCCCTGGACTCTTATGTAATCTTGTGTATTGAAAAGGGAGCGTGGCATGTTCTGTAATTGCGTTTAGTGGGAGGGACGTAAAGCTCTGACCTAATCATAAAGTGTAGATTATAGACACAATCTGATTAAATTGGATGAGGCCCAAGTGCGCAGTGGCTGAGCAGATGCTGATGTTAGAACAGGTTGGTGTGTTTTTGAAGGTGCACTATGGCACTCTTTGGAAGGGGGTCCATCACCTGCTTTTCTATGGATATTTCATTGATCTGTCTGGAATGTTCCACAGTATGACATTAAACAGCTCTACTTTACATTTATTCAATTACAGGTGGAGTTATAGCTCAAAAATACCTAGAAAAACAGGCATTCTGATTGTGAGTGGGGTCGCCTCTCCACAGTTCTGAACTTGGTCTGGTCTCCATGTGCGAATGAAACAAAATACAACTCCAGGTCTGTTTTTTTCCCACTGTCTTACTGGCAAGACTTTATCAGGAAATCCAGTCTGCTCATATAAAAGCTTTGTAGTCGAAATGAAAGGTGACACAAGGTGACAGTGATAATATTACCAAACCACAAATTAAAGAAAGTATGACCTCTTTTGACTCTTCGGCAGCTATAATTCATAATAATTCATAGCATTTACACTGCCTGACAAAAGTATTAGGACGATTGTGTATTTCTGAACTTTCATAAATAATGATAACAAGACGTATTGGTAATGACAACAAATCAATTTATAGATGTATTAAAGCAAATTTCATCATGTGTAAAGGCATATTATTGCACTCATTGCAGGGTAGGTCTAACTCAGGACTACCGTCCTAATACTTTTGTCAGGCAGTGTATATAGCGCCTTTCATGACATCCACAGCGCTTTACAGTTCATTGTTCATTCACTCCACACTTGGTGGTGGTAAGCTACTTTTTGTAGCCACAGCTGCCCTGGGACAGACTGACGGAAGCGAGGCTGCCAATCTGCACCATCAGGCCTTCCGACCACCACCAACACTCATGCACACACTACTTTCATACTAGGCAATGTGGGTGAAGTGTCTTGCCTAAGGACACAATGACAGTTTTTGCGACTGGCGCCCCCCTGTGGCACCTGGAATTCCCAGCGTCTCCCATCCGAGTACTAACCAGGCCCTGCCCTGCTGAGCTTCTGAGATCTGACAAGATCAGGCTTTGACAAGCCAGTATGGCCACTATGTTTAGTTTACGAGATTATGGTGTGAATAGTTTTCATTATTGCTTATTGAAACATTTTTAATTAAAGGTGCACTGGGCAATTTACCAGAAAAAAATAGGTTAAGTTTTTAATTTAAGATAAGACTTGACATATCATTCAGCAGGTACAACAGTGTTTGGCCTAAAACATAACACCAGACTAGAGCTGTAGTTCTTCAGTTGATTAATTGGTCAGTACGACAAGAAAATCCACTGAATGCCTTGAATGTGGAAAAGTGCTGCATAAAAATATGACCATTTACTAATAACAGCAGAAAGGAATGCACTTTACTCCTTTTTATACAAGTACACCTTTTTCATTCTTTTCCATTAAAAAAAAACAACTTTGATTAACTCCCTTGAAGTGTAGTATTTTGAGTGCAGTTTGGGTCAGATACATAGTGATGGTTCATAGTTTTGAGAGTTCTTGATAGTGCTAAACCACGCCCTGTTTTTGGTCATCTAAGTGATCGACAAGGCATGTCTTTAGCATAAATTGTATGGGTGAGCATGGGGGCGTTTCCAGCTCTATCGACTCTGACTCTAATTGACTTCACATTGAACAATTGTCACCTCTCTCTGTAACTGCTGCAGTGAGCCTCGTCAATTTGGTCTTAAAGGAGAATTAACGTTTTTTACAATCTGAGCCTTATTTCGGTAATAAAACAAGTTGTTTTACTCACCCATAGCACTTTGGTGTCATATGGAGCACTTCCAGAGATGTTTTAGATTTGCGATCTCCGTAATGTGAGTTCTCGGGGCACATGTTTGCGGTCTCCAAATAACACAAACTTTAGCACTTTTCAAATCATAGAAGCTCGATGTCTTAGTCTACGCTTTCGTTTGAGTCAAAAGTGGCCTGTAATCTGAGATTTATCCATAGTTTCGAGTAGATGAGGAGACCAGTGCGCATGTGCGGAGTCACAGTTTATTTCACTCTCAGCTCCCGGGACCCAAACATGAAACGCAAAGATGTAAATTATAGATAAATCTCAGATTACAGGCCACTTTTGACTCAAACGAAATCGTAGACTAAGGTCGTTTTCACACCAGGAAAGTCCGATAGTTCACTTGCTTTGGTCCGGACCAAATGTTTTTTTATTTTTTTTTATTTGGGTGCGGTTCACTTTCACACTGCAGTTTTTCCCCAAGCGAACTAACATCTATAAACAAAAACATGTGTGCTGAGGTCACTCAACCGTTGGACAAAAATGAGCCCTGTCGAAACGCCGTGTCCAAACGCGGAAGGAGGAGAATCATGGTGTTACGTGCTGTTTTCAATCTAGCCTTAGCCTTAGACCTTTTTAGGTGGGCTCGGTTTGCTTGTTTGTTCTGGATCAAGATTTTTGGTTTTTATTCACACCAGCCCAAAAGGTCCGAATCAAAGGAGCAAACGAACTCTGGTTCGTTTTAAACGAACCAAACAAGGCAGGTGTGAAAACGACCTAAGACATTGAGCTTCTATGATTTGAAAAGTGCTAAAGTTTGTGTTATTTGGAGACCGCTCAGGGCATATATTACATGCCCCGAGAACTCACATTACGGCTATCGCTAATCTAAAACATCTCTGGAAGTGCTCCATATGACACCAAAGTGCTATGGGTGAGTAAAACAACTTGTTTTATTACCGAAATAAGGCTCAGATTGTAAAAAAAAACCTGTTAATTCTCCTTTAAAATGTTTGTATTAACCCGCTCTACATGATCCTGAAGTTTTTATTTTGTTATTTTGTCCATAAATCAATTCCTGTTCTAAATATGGAACTGGCTCCAAATTTGCTCCTATAACTGCTAGCCTCTCTGAACTTCATTTGACTGGAACCGAACACTATGGGTGATATCACACTCTCCTAGTCCACTTCTTTATACAGTCTATGGTCTTTAGTTGATCAGACATTTACTATAGCCCTATATCAGCTACATCATCATAGCACTGACTCAAAACTAGTCAAAACTACAAAAATCAAGTCAATTTAAAATTCTGAAATTAAGTCAGAAATATGTTTTTTAATATATTCTGTAGATGTAGATCTCATTTTTGACTTTGCGCTCGTCTTGCAGGAACTCCCCCGTTCGTTCACACATGACCAGTCTGCGCCTCTGCTGCCTCTGTGCTTTGTCACCCGCTTTTGTCAAAAAAACAAACAAACAAAAAAACAAAACAAAAAAAACACTCACAAAGAGGAGGAGAAGAGAAGTGACCTCGATGGTGCTAGAAAGGACCAAACCTGTGCCTCCACCAGCCCCTCGTTCTCCCACCTTCTCTGTGGTCTTTTGTTTTGTTGTTTACGGACGCTGTAGAGGTCAAAGGTCAGATCCTGTGTGGGTTTTGCCGCTGTCACCTAAATTCCTCTAGTCCTTTTTTCTACCTGTGAAGAGGAGCGGAGCTGTTCTTTCACTTCAGCACTTTTATATGGACAAGACCAGCATGACAAAATGCCTCTGTTACCTGACTAGGCAGCTAAAAAAGCTTTCAAATGAGGGAGATGTCATGAAAAATCACATATCACAATTGCTTAATTAAAATAAACTTTATATTTTCTATTATTTAAAGGGACAGTGTGTAAGATTTTTACCCGTTAATTACTGAAATTGAAGATACCCATTCAAAAATACATTGTTTTCCAAGCCTTTTCACTTCCATCATGAAATCAAAGTATTCTTTTGGACTTAGATATAGTCACATAAAAGGGGGATCTTCCCCATGCAGAGGCAGCCATTTTGAATACGAGAGCCGCAGAAGGACATTTGGGCTCATGGTTTTGGGTAAACAACACAAGCATGTTGCGGATCAGATGTCGTAATGGATCTAACACGTGTTTTGGACTAAATTGTTTTACTGGATTTTATTCGCTGGATCCTTACGGACAAATTGAGAGCAAGTTTATGGTGAAATACAGAGTTTGACCTGTGCAAAGCATTCTAAGGTAAGCTAACCTCGTTTTGTGCTTTTCCGTATAAAAGCCCCATGTTCTCGGGGAGTGTTTGTTGTGCCGGGAAATGAATTGCATAGTCAAAACGAGGAGACTGTAAGGTTTCATTTGATGTGTAGAGTGTCATGGTACATGATCGGGAATGTGTGTTTTCATGAGAAAAGAAAAAAAAAAACAGTGAACGGGACCGTGTTTTATTTATACCGTAGTTGTCGGCGAGAGCTCGCACAGCGCCGGGTGCGCGGGTACGCGAGCTGTCCGCGTTACGGCGCGCCCGGCTGACCCTCGAGGTCTGCCGTAGCCAAAAGAGGAAGTGCATGGTACCTACACCACCTATGCGCCACGAATCCTACACATTGTACTTTTAAACTTGAAAAGGCTACAAAAGGTCAAATTATATTTTTAAAGCCGTGCTATTATGCAGTTACCTCCTCATAAACATATCCAGACTTATGTTTTGTTTTATTTCATTCACGGATGTTTGAGTATCCCTTTATTATAGGTTTGTCTGCATCTCCAAAGCTCAAAATGCTCTGTTCCAGCTTGTGATGTCATGAAGCTGTAGTTTTCAAGTTAACAGCTCCTTTTACCTTTAGTTCTGTAGAGACTGGCAATTCTCTAGCTGAGATAATCCAAATGATTTTAGTGAAGGTGTCTGGAATTTAAAAACACAGTGGAGCACTTAGTATTAGCAAAGAGTGTTTTCAGTTTGAGAGAAGAACTCAGCCTAAATATGCAGGGTTTGTGTGCGAATGAAACAAAACACAACTCCAGGTCTGTTTGCGATGAGGAAACAACATTATATGTAACATAGATCAGGGTCCTTTAATTAAAATAAACATTATATTTTCTATTATTAAGGCTACAAAAAATCGAATCAAATTAGCGGTGTAATCTTTCAATATGGTAATTTCACAGTAGGGCATTAACTGTCACTATCTCCATGGAGACAAGCTGGTTAGCCCCAAATACAGTAAGACTGCAAGGTTTTTTGAGCAATCACACCACTTCATTAATTCATTAAATACAAAATAGATAGGCTTTAATGCCATACTGTGGAACATTCCAGGCAAAGCAGCAACTATTGACACCCTGCTCCTCTGTAATGTATCTGTATCAACGTTTGCAGTGAACATATCGACCAATCGCCTCATCTAGCTCCTCTTTTGAGTGACATTTTCCTGTCGAGAGTTATTTTCTTAAAGGGCCCATGTTACGCTGTTTTCTCATCTCTGTTATATCATCCTGGGACCCGAAGAAAAAAGTGTTTCTAAATAATAATTATTATTAATTTAGTTTTCTATTTGGAGGTAAATGAGCACCTTAACATTTACATTTTGTTAATTTTATTTGTATTCATAATGTTGAAACGTGTCCTCTGTAACGGACTGTAATATTGTTAAATCCATGTGAAGTGAACAACCCAACAAAAACATTTGTTTTGTTTTGTTTTTGTTTTGATGACCAACATCTCTGACAAGCTTCTACAAACACCTCAAAAAGTTTTAGATTCCCTTTTAATTTCTTACTTATTTACTTATTGTATTTACTTATGTATGTATTTATGTATTTTTATGTATTTTTTATTTTATTTATATTTTTTATTTACTTATTTATGTATTTATTTATGTATTTTTATTTTATTTTTATTTTTTATTTACTTATTTATGTATTTTTATTTTATTTTTATTTTTTATTTACTTACTTATGTATTTATTTATGTATTTTTATTTATTTATTTATTTATTTTATATTTTTTATTTACTTATTTATGTATTTATTTATGTATTTTTATTTTATTTTTATTTTTTATTTTCTTATTTATGTATTTATTTATGTATTTTTATGTATTTATTATTTATTATTTATTTATTTATTTATTTATTTATTTATTATTATTATTATTATTATTATTATTATTATTATTATTATTATTATTATTCTACATATATTCTCCATATTTAGGCAGAGTTTTTCTGTCAAAAACAAAACAAAAAACACTGTTTTTTGAAACTCCATACACCAGCTTTGGACGTGTAGACAGACGACATGTCATATATTATACTGTAGGATTACTCAAACATTTATGAATGAAACAAAACACAACCTGGGTATTTTTTTGATGAGAAAAAAAACATGGATTAATGCTCACGAGTCAATTTGGTGTAATATAGGACCTTTAATGCCATACTGTGGAACATTCAAGGCAAAGTAGTACACCGAAATATCAACCAATCGCCTCCTCTAGCTCCACTTCTGAATACAATTTTTCTGTCTACAGTTGTTTTCTTCGACTCTAAATTATACACGGCCCATATGACTATTCTGGAAAACACAGGCCAGTGGATTCACTTGTTCACGTTATGTTAGAGTCATGCATATTCATGTGTTATCTGCTGGAGTCCTCTCATCTTATAAATGCTATGTGGGCTTTTGTGGAATTTCCGTTCTGAAGAGATTCCTATCTTCTGCACCACTCTACATGATCACTGAGCAGGGTTCTTAAATGTACCATAATCTCAGTAAATTATGGACTCTAAAAACACCCGTCCTCCAGTTATGCAACAAACCTACAATTTGGGATAATTTTTCGGATCTGTGGAGTGCTAGTTATGTATATGAATATTATGGGAGATGCATTCAGGATTTTAGTGCTAATGATACACACTGCTTTTTCCAAATACTGTATGTTTTAGAATCCTTTGGCTCAGCACTTCACTTGTCCTAAATGGATAATATTACAGGTCATGTTTTAGTTGTAGTGTAATTTTGATGTAGTCCTTGCTAAATCCTGGTGTAATCCTGGCTTAGTCTTGGTGTAGTCCTGGTTTAATCCTCGTTTTGTCCTGGTTGAGTCCTAGTTTACTGAATCCTTTGCCTCAGCCGTTCTTGTGAGCTTTAAAGCCCCAGTGTGTAGGATTCGTGGCGCATAGGTGGATGGTGCTATTGCACTTTCTGTTTTAGCTACGGCAGACCTCGAGGGTCACCCGCCGCTTACGTATAAATAAAACGCGATCCTGTTTTTTTTTTTTTCTTTTCTCATGAAAACACACATTCCCGATCATGTACCATGACACTCTACACATCAAATGAAACCTTACAGTCTCCTCTTTTTGACTATGCAATTCATTTCCCTGCACAACAATCTCTCCCCGAGCACATGGGGCTTTTATACGGAAAAGCACAAAACGAGGTTAGCTTACCTTAGAATGCTTTGCACAGGTCAAACTCTGTATTTCACCATAAACTTGCTCTCAATTTGTCCGAAAGGATCCAGCAAATAAAATCCAGTAAAACAGTTTAGTCCAAAACACGTGTTAGATCCATTACGACGTCTGATCCGGCAGCATGCTTGTGTTGTTTACCCAAAACCACGAGCCTTGCCGAAGGTGAAGGCGGAGCCCAAATGTCCTTCTGCGGCTCTCGTATTCAAAATGGCTGCCTCTGCATGGGGAAGATCCCCCTTTTATGTGACTATATCTAAGTCCAAAAGAATACTTTGATTTCATGATGGAAGTGAAAAGGCTTGGAAAACAATGTATTTTTGAATGGGTATCTTCAATTTCAGTAATTAACGGGTAAAAATCTTACACACTGTCCCTTTAAGTCATGTTATAATGTTGTTACATCCTCAGAAACAGACCTGAAGTTGTGTTTTGTTTCATTCACATGTTTGAGTAATTCTGTTATTAGTCTGTCTACATCTCCAAACCTCAAAATGCTCTGTTCCACCTTGTGATGTCATGACGCGATCATTTTCAAGTTAAGCTTCCCTTTACCTTTAGTTCAGTGGAGATTTTCAATTCTAGAGCTGAAATCATCCAAATGATTCTAGCGAAGGTGTGTGGAGTTTAAAAACACAGCGGAGCACTTCCTGTATTACCACATGACATCACAAGGTGGAACAGAGTGTTTTCAGTTTGAGAGAAGAACACAGCCTAAATATGCAGGGTGTTTATTTTATTTATTGAATGAAACAAAATACAAGTCCAGGTCTGTTTTTGAGGATGTATCAACATTATAACATGACTTAAAGCTCACAAGGATCGATTTTGTGTAATATATACCCTTTAATGAAAAGCACAGTCAATTTAACATGATTTCCTTCTTTTCTCTCTCTTTTCCAGGATGATTGGGTGCACACCATTCCTAATAATCGCTTATTTCTACCTCTGGTTCGTCCCTCCGTTCCTTAACTGCCGTTTTATCTGGTATCTGGGCTTCTACTGCCTGTACCAGACCCTGATCACCGTAAGTACAAAGCTATGTCCTCTTTCCTTATGCACGCTATACCTCCACACCGCCTCACGCTTGAGTAAAATGATGTGATCGGACTTTACACGAAGCAGAGGAGGAGTTCTTCTCTCTAGAAAGAAAACGTCAAGGGGCCATATTACTCTATTTTCTCATCTTTATATAATGTTATAATGTTTCCTCATCACAATACACGTACACACACCTGGAGTTGTGTTTTGTTTCATTCGCACATGTTTAACACACAAAGCCTGCAGATTTAGGCAGAGTTCTTCTCTTAAAGTGAAAACACCCTGTTCACCTTGTGATGTCATGAATGAAGTGGCAGATTTAAGATCTGAAATCGCCAGTCTCTACTGAACAAAAGGGTAAACGGAGCTGTTAACTTGAAAACTACCACTACATGACATCACAAGGTGGAACAGAGCATTTTGAGCTTTGGAGATGTAGACAGACTAATAATAATAAAGGATTACTCAAACGTGTGAATGAAATAAAACATACCTGTGTATAATAGGTATGTTTTTGAGGAGGTAACAACATAATAACAGGCTTGAAGCTCTCAAGAATAAATGCTGCGTAAATATATAGACCTTTAAAAGTGCAGAGTGCTCCTTACTTGATGTGTTATGTGACAGCAGCACCAGAGAACAAGGTTGTGAATGAAATGAAGGGGAAGTTGACATTTACACCGTGCCAGCTTTCCACAGCACATAGAAGGGTTTTTTAGTCTGCTTTTAGTATAGTTAAGTAGTAGTAGTAATAGTAATAGTAGTAGTAGAGATACTTTATTGACCCTGAAGGAAATTCAACTAATAGTAGTAGGATTAGTAATAGCAATAGTAGCAGTAGTAGTAGTAGTAGTAGTATACATTTATATCATGCCAGATTCCCATAGCACCTAGAAGAGTTTTTAGTCTACGTCAGGGGTGTCCGGGGGCCGTATCCAACCGACTTTGATCCCAAAGGGGCCGGATCAGAAAACTCATGGCAAATACACCCCAAAAATAGCAATAAATCCAAATATTTGTGCATTTCTGTTTAACAACGGATTCTCTTTTTTTAAACAGAAATGGGGGAGTTAGACATAACTTGTCTCCCATTTATAATTCGATTCTTAAACCAAGTCATAACAGACGGAGGAAAAAACATTAGGGCAGACGAGTCAGGGACAGAAGGGTGGAGACGGTCTGTAGTCTGAATAGAGATGCTAAATATTCTAATAACAAAAGGAACAAATGAGGGATAGTTTCAGAGCTATTTCAGAGCAGTGAGCTTCTCATAGGGCTAAATAGAGATGCTAAACGAGACGCCAGGGAAACAAAAGATACAAATTAGCTGAGATAGTTTCAGAAGGATTTCAGTGTAGGAGCTCCTCCCTGCAGCTAGATATAAACAGTGTCTAACCAGCACTAGAACCAGAACTGACGAAGTCTCTCGGATGAGCGACGAAACGTTTTCAACCAAACAAACTTTGTCCAGTTGACAAATTGAACTTCTCCTTTTATCATGGATTCTACCTGGACGACTGAGGGACTTTTCACGCATCTATTACAGAAGTATTTTTTATTTGATGAACTCTTTCTTAACAAAATATTATAATATCATAAACAAGCTGAAACTTTAAGAAAAATGCAGTTTCAACACAAATGTCTTAACATGAACTTGTATGCAGTTCACAGAATTGTGTCATGCTTTAGTCTTGCTGCTCTGGTGGGAGGCGGTTACTCACAGAGGCGCTGGAGATGCTGCTATGCTAAGCTGCACAGAAAAGAGGCACAGAAAATTACCAATATTTTAACAGAAAATTTAAATATAATTTAAATATTTTAATAGAAAATCAGCCGAGGGCCAGATTAAAGGTTTTGGAGGGCCGGATCTGGCCCCCGGGCTGCATGTTTGACACCCCTGGTCTACGTAATTTGCTAGCTTTTCACTACTTTTGATTTAGTTCATTAGTAGTTATAGTAGTAGTAGTAGTAGTAGTGGTAGTGGGAGTGGGAGTGGTAGTAGTATTGATAGTAGTAATATGTTATATAAGATGTCTTTTGATATCTATAGAATCCCATTCATCATGATTCATCACTGTGCTTGTCTCCATGGAGATGTTACAGCATTGCCTGTGATGTTCCATAGTATGCCATTAATCATATCTATCATGCATGTATTCAGTTACAGTGTATTTTATTATAATACTTTGTAAAACAGGCATTCTTACTGTCATATGGTGATACAGGAAGTACTCCACTGTGTTTTTAGATTATATACACCTTCACCAGAATCATTTGGATCATTTAAGCCCTAGAATTGCAAATTTCTCTTGAACTAAAGGTAAAAGGTATCTGATATCTTGAAAACGTCAGCTGCATGACATCACAAGGTGGAACAGAGCATTTTGAGCTTTGGATATGTAAACAGACTGGTAATAAAGGGTGACTCAAACATGTGTGAATGAAACAAAACACAATTCGATGTATGTTTTTGATGAGGAAACATATCATGGCTTAAAGCTCACAAGAGTCAATTTTGTGTAGTATAGGTTCTTTAAGTCATTACTTAGTCCTTCCAAGGTTTAGTCCTGGTTTACCCCTGGTTTAATCCTGGTTTAATACTGGTTTATTCCTGGTTTAGTTTTAGTTTAGCCCTTGTTTAATCAAGGTTTAATGGTGGTTTAGCCCTGGTTTAGCCCTGGTTTAATCCTGGTTTAGATCTGATTTAGCCCTGGTTTAGCCCTGGTTTAATCCTGGTTTAGCCTTAGTTTAGTCCTTCTAACTGAATTCTTGCTTGTACATGAAAACCCCAATATTACCCCTGCACATACAATAGAATAGAATGCATTTTATTGTCACTATTCATATGTACAATTTACATTATACATACTCACAATGAGATTGAAAGCATCTCACTTCAGTGCAGACATTTAAGTACGAAATTTACAACACAGCAGGATATTTACAACACAGTATAGAAGAAAAAAATAAAAAATTGTGCAAAAAAATTTGTGCAAAAAAAAAAAAAAAAAAGTCCTGTACTACACATTAGTTGCCAGGTTATTGTCTTGCTCATATATTGCAGTAGGAGTGACATATACAACCATATATACAGAGAGTCTCTACACTGTAGAGGGAGATGATAGACAGAACACAGTTTAGCATATTGTGAGTGCAGCGAACTGACCCACGAGCCTCGGCGTCTCTTGAAGTTTCTTTCCGACACGGCATGTAACAAAATAAAGAGTCTTGAACCAAAAGTTTGTCTTTTCTATCTTTAATAAAGTGAAGGTCATACAGAGTGGATAAAAGAGGAACAAAGAAGGAAACGAAAGAAGGAATTTTTAAGGCTTGTAACTTCCCTATCTGACGTCCTGCACGACGTCCTTATGTGCATAACATAGAATAACAGAAAATGGCTCTAACAGCATATTGTACTGTATTAAATGTTGTCTACAAGCTATAGCACTGTGTTAAGTATTGCACCACAGGATATTGCACTGTCATTAGGTATTGCACAACAACAGGTGGATCTGCTACAAAACCCAGTTCAAGATATTACACAGTAATAAATATTGCCCAGGTGGATATGCTACAAAAACTATATTGTAATACACATCATCAGAGTGTTTGCTTATTTTTGCTTTGCTGTATTGTAAACCTCTAGCCACACACTTGGACGGTGTCATGACCAGTCATTCTCACTCCTCAATAAGTACACAGTTTTTTTGCCAGTAACCTCTCTGTAGCTAAATGCCAGTTGCCACTTTTAGCTCATTGTCTCGTGTTTGTGCGAAGCTCTTGGGACCGGCCAGATGTTGGGCTGGGTACAGTTTAAAGGCACCACTAAAGATGAGATTCTGTAAACAAATTGTAAATAGGACTGACAATCACTGGTTCCCTCATGATTCGATGTGACATTCGATACTTAGCTCCTGATATATCCTATCACGATATGGAAATACATGTGATAATGACATGATATATTGCTTTTTAAAATTGTATTGATTGTTTTTAAGAATCAAATACATTTTAGCAACAATATTTCTTGTGTAAAGTCCAGTGTCAAGTGTATTACATAAACTAGTTTCCTTTGACTAAATAAGCAAAAAAAAATCAAAAAGCTAAAATATACCAAAAAATACTCTTGACCCACGATAATGGTACTATATCTTCAAATTTAGTATCATGATATATCAATATTTTGATAAAAGCAGGTTTAAAGGTGCACTGGAGATGTGGCCTGGAATATTCCACAGTCTGGCATTACACTTATTCAGTCTTATAGAGGCAGCAGGTGACGTCATAGGGCCAAGTTACATGTCAGATCTGTGGAGATGCGAGCCCACCCGCAGTAACCATGCAGGTTTTTAAGTCAATAAAAACACATGTTACTGAGTAAATGCTAAATAAAGGCGCATTGCACAGCTTTTCTGATGGAGGGTCCGCTACCTACCTGTCTCCATGGAGATGTTATTGCTTTCTCTGGAATATTCCATGGTATGACTTTAAACATTTTCATCTGGCATGTATTCATTACAGGTGTTTCTATTGATCAAAAATATAATGATTCCTTCAGTGAATTGAGGCGCCTCTCCACAGATCTGAAGTGTAATGTAGCGTAGTGCTGTACCTGCTTGTCTCCCTTGTGATAGATTTAATCTATACTATAATATCTAGGTTTAATCTATACTGTAATCCCTCGTTTATCGCGGGGGTTAGGTTCCAGAAATAACTCGCAATAAGAGAAATCCGTGAAGTAGGACAACTTTATATTTTACAATTATTCTACATGTTTTAAGGCTGTAAACGCCTCACCACACACATGATACACTTTTCTCAGACTGGAATTAACATTTTCTCACATTTCTCTCTTGTTTAAACACTCAAACTTTCATAGATTTTCAACAAAATTTATTAATAGTGAAGCGTGGGGGGAGACACGGCTCCAGAAGCCCCACCGGACGCGCGAGGAGCACTGCCACGTCCCGGGATGCGACGCGCACCAACCCCTTGGACAAGTGCACGACATGTGCACCCCTCATCGTGGACAAATCCGTGACAGAGCAGCACGACCGACGCAAGGCCGCGCGTACACCGGGGCTGCGAGCACGAGATCGAACCGCCGCGCCCGGAAAGCGTCCTCTCAGCCCGAGCCACAAACCAACCGCACGAAACCAGCAAAGAGCGGTTTAATCCTGGTTTAGACCTGGTCCAGTCCTGGTTTAGTCCAGGACCAGTCCAGGTTTAGACCTGGTTTAGTCCACGTTTAGTCCTGGTCTAGTCTCTTAGCCAATCAGGACGCAGAACACAATGTTACACTATAAAAAAAAAAGTTACACTATAAAAATAAAATAAAATAAAATAAAAAATTTGCGAAACAGCGAGGCCGCGAACAGTGAACCGCGATAGAGCGAGGGACCACTGTACTGTGGAACATTCTAGACAAAGCAGTGATGTTTCCATGGAGACAAACCAATGACCTTCCACTAGAAACGTCAGGCAGTACACTTTTAATGCCACACTGGGGACATTCCAGACAAATCAACAACAGCTCCATGGAGACAAGCAGATGGCACACCCTCCACCAGAAAGGTTACACAGTGAACCTTTACATCAATCACTGGGTAAATTAATGCACGGTCTAGCATTTTCTCCAGTAAACAATTGCACGCTAAAATGGCTACTTAAATGACATGTGTGCATACTTTTCATGGTCAGTGTATTTTTGTCGTGCCGTTTGGCCGCAGGCTGCAGTGGTAAATTACAAAGTGAGGGCGGATATGGTCCATTCTCAGGGATAGGTGGTGAGGAGAGAGACAGAGAGCTGAGGCTAGCATGAATGGCTTGGAAAGTGCCGAGATTGCTGTTTGATAGATATATATAAACGCGCTAAAGCAGTGTTTCCCCCAGTGTAGGGCAGATTAGAGGCATCCGGGAGCTTTGTACGTCTGCGTGTGACTGTCAAAAATAAAAATACATCTCAAGTAACGTCAATTTCTCTTGTTTTTTTCTCTTTCCAGTGCTTCCATGTGCCTTATTCGGCCCTCACTATGTTTCTGAGCACAGAGCAGAAGGAGAGAGACTCAGCCACTGCCTACAGTAAGAACAATGCTGTAATACATGTATAAAAACAACACTCTATAATGTATAGTCAGTGTTTCCCATGCTAGAGGATTTTTTATAAATTCATTTTTACCCCATGGTCTAAAAATATTATGAACAAAAAATGCTTATTACACTTAAAGGAAAATTAAAGTTTTTTTTTACAATCTGAGCCTTCTTTCGGCAATAAAACAAGTAGTTTTACTCACCCATAGCAGTTTGGTGTCAATTGGAGCAGTATCGCAGAACTTATGTTGAGCCGTTCTGTTCTACTAATGATCCCGTATCCGTTAGCGTGAGTGCTCGGGGCACTGATTTGCGGTGTCCAAATAACACAAACTTTAGCACTTTTCAAATCACAGAAGATCACTGTGTCAGGGTAGACTTTTAGTGGATTCCAAAACGGCCTGAAACCCGATATGCAGCTATAGTTTCATTTGATGACGTCATCAGAGAGGACAGTGCGCATGCGTGAACTCAGCTCTTTTGTAAACACCGCTAGTCAGAAAGAAGCTAACACCGCTCTGAACTTTACTTTTCTGTTGCGATATCGGGTTTCAGGCCGTTTTGGAATCCACTAAAAGTCTACCCTGACACAGCGATCTTCTGTGATTTGAAAAGTGCTAAAGTTTGTGTTATTTGGACACCGCAAATCAGTGCCCCGAGCACTCACGCTAACGGATACGGGATCATTAGTAGAACAGAACGGCTCAACATAAGTTCTGCGATACTGCTCCAATTGACACCAAACTGCTATGGGTGAGTAAAACTACTTGTTTTATTGCCGAAAGAAGGCTCAGATTGTAAAAAAAACGTTACTTTTCCTTTAAAGCTGTAGTATAGGAATCGGTATCGAAACAAAAAAAAGATGCATCCATAGAATTTTTCTTATTAATTTATTGCTCATGCTGTTATTTTGTTGGCATCAATTTAAGGAGAACGGCAACCAATGTTCCCTCTAAGCTGCGCAACTGCACAATTGTGCACTGCTCGCACATTCTCAGAGCAGAAAACCTATGAAGAAAACCTATGAAGCGCACTGTAAATGAATTAGATCTATAACATTTTTTTCTGTATCATTTTGCTGTGTAACTCAGTGAGTGACAGGTGTCCAGCCAATCATACGATATAATTCATTTACGCAGCCAATCATGGCTTGTGTACGTGCCCTGAACATACACGCTATATAACAGTAATAACAGTGCAGCGGAGTTAAGATACGCTAATGCTAACCAATGCTCCCTCTAAGGTGTGTGCATAAAATAAAATCTAACCTGAACTGATAAACAAAGCGCTGGTTAGACGCACGGAACGACCAATCTGATAGATGCACACGTGAATGTGACACACAGTCACTGTCAGGGAGAAGCCGACAACTACAGACACATTTCGACCGCGTTTCTCTCGCTTCCTTCAGTATGACCGTAGTTGTAGTTGCACATCTCCGCGGGTCAGAGCGGCAGGTCCGCCGCCCGCACACACTTCACGGAGGGAAGAAGAGAAGAGGAGACAGTTAGAGCCATAATGTAATCTTCCCCTGTTTACTTTGTTTTCATTTGTGAGCCGAAAAGACGGGACTTTCTCACAGTGTGAATCCTCTCCCCAGAGCGTTATACCACAGAGCGCTGTCACTCATGCAAAATTACAGGCTAATGATTTAAAAGCAAGATATAAAGTGATAATAATTTATACTTATTTTGAGATCATTATTTTGGGAAAGACCCATCTTATGGCCTATAGGTCCTATAATCCATAAAAAAAAATCTGTAGCTATCTGCAGGCTATATTTATCAAGCTGAAAAAGTTTCTTAATGTGATTTTACAGATTTATACACTGCTCATTTATGGGCCGACATTTTAATTATTTGAGGTTATTTTTCTAAATATTGTACTGTTTAATGTTTCACTGACCACAGCAGGACTCACACTGACATACAACATGTACAAAGCTCATGAACAGATTTTTGTCTTTGTCATTCTAAGTGGACCAAAAAAATCAGTTATATTAAAAGTAATCTAACGAAAATAACTGCAGTAATTTGATGAATAAGCTGTAACTTGTGATGATCTCAGGTGTGATACTGGTGTGGCCACAGTGTGCATGTCGGATGTCGCTCACAGGGGTCCAAGGAACGCTCAGGGAGTTAGTGTGTTTGCTCAGACACATGAAAAATTAGGGGGAACATTGACGGCAACAAAAATATCTGACAATTAACATATATACATATTCCAACCATTATTTGCCTTGCCTTTGCTGCATGAAAAAATGAACAGGAAGAAGAGAAATCTTATAAACCCTGCTCCTTTCAGATCAAATAAAATAAACATGTCTTTAATAATTAATCCCCACCCCAAACCAAGTCACCAATGAGCATTGGTGACAGGACAAATTTTGCACACATTTATTCTTAAAATTTATCCAAGAATTGCTGTTTATTGATAAAATTTTAGTAATTTTTAAAAATACATTGTTCACGTAAATATAAGTATTGTTATCACCTTCAAGACTGAAAAGCACATGTCATTGATTAATGAAAGATAGATAGGTCCATACTTTAAATTCATGGCAATTTTATAACATCACCAAGGAGAGAAGTATGTGGTGAAATGTTACATAGTTCATCTTTAAATATCACGTTTGTTATTGACAGGAATGACGATGGAGGTGATGGGGACTCTGGTTGGTGCGGCGATACAGGGCCAGATCGTCGCCAGTGCCCACACCCGAAAACACTGCCACAACCTGACAACTGCCGCCACCGCTGGTTTCCATGGCAACGTCAGCCGAGCGGAGATGGTGCGGAGCCTGGTGCGCTCCCAAGACTACCTGTCACAAGCTGTAAGTGTCTCCTCGTGTGAAGTATAGCCAGGTGTGTTCAAACTGGGACGCAGTGACTTTGAGAGGAGCAGAGTCAGTGTGCAGAGCGACTGTGGTTTTACCTCCAAAAGTCATCCCACAGAGAGTTACACACTGATCTTTTCTTTTTGTATCTTTGCAAAAGCATATCTACGTGAAATATAAGTTTTAAAGGGATAGTGCGTTTTTTTTTTAATGTTAATCTGTATGGCTTCCCCTTCAACAGTGCCCTGAGATTAACACTAACTTACCCATGACAGCGTTATACGGTCCCGGTTCTCCTCTGTTAACGTAGCTCGTAAACGTAGTTCCCGTAAGTTCGCAGGGATTTAATAAAGCTTGTTTTTCTTCTCAAAACAACATTTGTCCAAAAAGTGATATATTTATGACTCACCACGGACTTTGAGCCCTCATGTCGGCATTACAGATTCCTAGAAGATGTGATTTTTGTATATTTTTTTTTCAAAATTTGTGATTTTCGTTTTTTTGTAGATTGTGCTAGTTGAGATCATGAAGAAGCCTCTCCATGTTTCAGATAACAGCATTAGTGACGTTAAAAACATAAATTTTTTATTTCAAATTGGCTCGTTTTTCCAGAAAGAAACAGGGCGTGTATAAATCAACATATTTTCCCACGCTCGCGCGCCCGCCAATCCCGTTGTGCGGTGCGCCGAAGGGGATTCCCCTGTACGCCGATCAGCTGTGAAGAGCTCGTGCATATTTATGCGGCACTGCAGGACACTGAAGGACATGAAAATGGACTTTTAACTTCTACTTGGACACATGACACGTTCGGGAGACCTTTGGGACACGTTCGGGACACGTCCATTTCTCCGGAGCTCGTGTACAGAGTGCAATTTAGCTCCGAAACACACAATACGCGTTTACACGTAGAAATACACCGAAAACACTGCAACATGGGGTGAGTCATAATTATGATCATATTTCTGCATCAAATGGACTTTATAGACTTTAGGACATGTTTAAATACTTATTCAGCTTTCGTGTGGTGATCATCTGTGCTCTGTGCCGGACCGCGGCTGCTCACTGCATATTGTGGCAGAGGTGTGGACTCGAGTTATGTGACTTCGACTCGAGTCAGACTCGAGTCACAAATTCGATAACTTTAGACTCGACTCGACAAAATGTACAAACACTTGCAACTCGACTTGGACTTCAATATCAATAACTCGTGACTTCACTTGGACTTGGGCCTTTTGACTTGTGATGACTTGCTATGTCCAATGAAAAAAAAACAACTAAAAGTATGTTGATAAGGACCGCACTCGTTGTACTTGTGAATCTACGAAAATCTATGCAAAGAGCATGTGCGCGCGGCTTGCACAACATCCAATCACAGTAGATCTACGTTGCTTTAATTCGACCGCATCCAAGGCAAATTGCACAACAAATGATGCGGAAACAAGCATCCACGCGCCAGTTTGCAAAATGATGCCGAAGGTGATTTCGTTTGGTTATAAAAACTGGTTATAAAAAAACGAACGGCAATATGCAGAACGTGCGGGTCAAAGATTACAGACGGAGCTTCCACAACGTCCAATTTTGTTCGGCACCTGAAGCTGCACAAAGACACTGTCATAAGTTTTCGGACCTTTTTCTTCAGTATTTAGTAGAAACACCGCTTTGAGCTAATACAACCATGAGACTTTTTGTGAATATTATAACATGTTTTTCACACCTGGATCCTTTCATTTTTTCCTAATGTTATTTGATATGGTGTAAAAAGGTAAAATGAATACAGATCTTGCAGACATTATATGATTTGTAGAAATTGTATTTCTTTGTAAAGGGGACTCGAAATGACTCGAAACTAAAATGCTAGGACTTTGGACTCGACTTAAGACTTGTGAGCTTTGACTTCGGACTTGACTCGGCACTTGGATACTCTTGACTCGGGACTTCACTCGGACTTGAGTGCAAAAGACTTAGACTTACTTGGGACTTGCCCAGCAATGACTTTGTCCCACCTCTGTATTGTGGCTCCATTCACAATGCGGCTAAGCTAATGCTAACGCTAGCGTTGAAACAATGCGATCAGCGCGATCAAAAACAGTCTCTTTAGGTTAATTTCCACTCTGTTTTTGTTTATATAAAAGCCGAACGTTTTGCCATAGGCTATAGCGGTAGAGAAATACTTTATTTTCATTCAATTTGAAATACTCCTTATACTTGTACCTTGGTATTTTATTACATATTTAATTACTTAAAAAAAAAAAATTATATTGGTTACTTTGCTATGCTATTAGTACTTCCTGACTATCTTGGTGAGTCAACGGTTTTTCTTGATCCTAAGTATTTCATTGCATTATTTTTTATCTTTTTTATTTTACATTGTATAATACATTGTATAATACGTGCAGTACGGAATCGACATGCTATATATATATATAGGCCTATATATATATATATATACTAAATCATTTGAGCAGTATTAGCTCCTGTGAAATACTCCTTAAATACCTGTACCTTGGTATTTTATTACATATTTTATTATTATTATTATTTTTTAATTATATTGGTTACTTTGCTATGCTAGTACTTCCTGACTATAAGTAAATTTTGTAGTAAACTTTGACTTAACATATTATCCTGTGTATTATTAAATTATTGAATGATTCTGACCTGCCTGGACATGAACACACCACAGTGATAGTCATGATGGGGGAGGGATTAGCTTAATGTCATGCAAATGAGGCAAGGAGGGCTGAAGAGAGGAAAGTTCACGAGCTTTTTTCAGAGCTTTAGAAAATCTGCTGTGCCTGCTTTCAAATAGCGACAACTTCTTCAAATATGGTCAGATTTTCATGTGTAAGACATCACTGGAAAGCTTAGAATTTGTACTTTCAGAATCTGTGAATAACTCAAAACGCCTCCGGGATCATATGTGTCCTGTTTGGCCGTGGTGGGTCACATTTGCGTCCCAAACAGTTGTCCGCTAAAAATTCAGCAGCGTATTTCGCATTTGCATATTTTCTCTCTAGATTCGTATCCCTCCTGCGTTCTGTTCAAATCCAGAAGGGACTGGAACCGGACCACAGAGCATCAAAAACCTCTGTCCAAACTTCAGACGGTCCAACCAATTCCTCTTGAAAATTCTTGTATCATTCCGAACAAAATATATCACTTTTTTTAACCTGTGATAAGTAATAGTTTGGTGCTTCGATTGTTGATTTAGTAAAAATCCGTGCTGTTTTTCAGTCCTTGGTTTTTTTCCACTTTATTTTGACCATAGTCTGTACATATAAATGGACATAACTAACTTGTGAACTGCCGCGTTCCAAATGGCTCCATTTGACTTTACATTGGACTTAAAATGTTTGTATTAAGCTGCTCTACATGATCCTGGTGTTTTTATTTCCTATTCCTAATATGGACCTGGCTCCAAATTCTCTCCTAGCCTCATGAGTTTCATTTGACTGGAATGATTGATTAATCCACCTGTCAATCACACGCTCTGGAATCATGGAGACAGGATATGTCTTGGTCAGTTTACCTCAGAGCAGCTGTGGGGGCAGCAGAAGCTCATTATCACTAAGGAGAGAAAAACCCTTAAGACATTTATTGACTGCACAGCACAGCAGAAAATTGGGTCTATGTCTGTAGATTAGAGCAGGGGTCTTAAACGTTTTTCAGGCCAGGGACCCCCAAACAGATGGCCAACTGGGCCAGGGACCCCCTACTATATATACGGCATAGAATTGTGTTTTATATTAAATTGAGCTTAGTGTCATGTATAAACATTGCTACTCTGTTATGGTACATCCAATACAAGGAAATAATACACAGGTTAATACTGTATTTTACACTATAAAATATAAAATTATATTATTTTAAAGTGAAATCAAAAGATTTCGCGACCCCCCTGCATTACCTCCGCGACCCGCCTGTTGAAGACCTCTGGATTAGACTCATAATCCTAAAAACACGTCACTCACACAAGAATTAGAGTTAATTTTGAGTTAATTTTATTTTAATATTTTTAAAAAAGATATGTACATTTAACAAAGAAAGAAAGAAACAAAAACAAAAAAAATTGTGAAAAAAATGTACAATAGTTCATCTACATGACATTCAGTATATGGTTGAGTACATTAAAGTGTATCTTTAGAAATTAGACATTTGGTAAATTAGATTTAAAACCCCAGTGTGCAGGATTCGTGGCGCATAGGTGGATGGTGCTATTGCACTTTCTGTTTTAGCTACGGCAGACCTCGAGGGTCACCCGGGCGCTACTGTATAAATAAAACGCGGTCCATTTTTTTTTTTTTTTTTTTTCCTCATGAAAACACACATTCCCGATCATGTACCATGACACTCTACACATCAAATGAAACCTTACAGTCTCCTCTTTTTGACTATGCAATTCATTTCCCTGCACAACAATCACTCCCCGAGCACATGGGGCTTTTATACGGAAAAGCACAAAACGAGGTTAGCTTACCTTAGAATGCTTTGCACAGGTCAAACTCTGTATTTCACCATAAACTTGCTCTCAATTTGTCCGTAAGGATCCAGCGAATAAAATCCAGTAAAACACTTTAGTCCAAAACACGTGTTAGATCCATTACGACGTCTGATCCGGCAGCATGTTTGTGTTGTTTACCCAAAACCACGAGCCTTGCCGAAGGCGAAGGCGGAGCCCAAATGTCCTTCTGCGGCTCTCGTATTCAAAATGGCTGCCTCTGCATGGGGAAGATCCCCCTTTTATGTGACTATATCTAAGTCCAAAAGAATACTTTGATTTCATGATGGAAGTGAAAAGGCTTGGAAAACAATGTATTTTTGAATATCTTCAATTTCAGTAATTAACGGGTAAAAATCTTACACACTGTGCCTTTAAAAAAAACCAAAAAAACCAAAAACAATATGCATACACATTACAAATACACACAAGTTTATAAAATATTATAAGCAATAATTTATTAATATCAGTATCAACAATTTAGTATCAACAATTTATTAATTAATATCTGCTTTCCTGGTGGTATGTCTCTAAAAAGTTGCCTTTTTTTTATTTTTTTAAGATTAATATTTGCATATTTTTTATACTTCTGTCCAAGTCAATTCCATAAATGTACTACACTTGTAGTCATACTCTATTGTTCTTACTTTTACTTTTTTTTCTTATTTGAATAATCTCTTTTTTCATAACCCCCTTGTCTCTCTTTGAACATATTTAAAATGTTGCTTGGTTGTAAGTTATTCCTTGCTTTATACATTATCAGAGCAGTTTTATATTTTACTTTATTAAGACTTTTACCTTTAAAAATATTATATGTATTTATGTGGATTTGTATGTTCTCTAAATTTTACATTGTACACAATTTGCAGCACTCGTTTCTGTAATATAAAAAGTGGCTTTGGGGTAGAATAACATTTGTATCCAACTTTTACTGTCCAGATAAGATATTATTATGTCAATACTGGTTTCTATTGTCTCTTGTGCAACTATTTTTTCTACTGGAACTAAAATGACTCACATCTTCTGAATCTGGCTGGTGAGAGTCTGAAAAAAGTCTGTGAAATAATTTCTAAGTATATTTTCAGCAACTTAAAGGGACAGTGTGTAAGATTTGTACCCGTTAATTACAGAAATTGAAGATACCCATTCAAAAATACATTGTTTTCCAAGCCTTTTCACTTCCATCATGAAATCAAAGTATTCTTTTTGACTTAGATATAGTCACATAAAAGGGGGATCTTCCCCATGCAGAGGCAGCCATTTTGAATACGAGAGCCGCAGAAGGACATTTGGGCTCCACCTTCGCCTTTGGCAAGGCTCGTGGTTTTGGGTAAACAACACAAGCATGCTGCCGGATCAGACGTCGTAATTGATCTAACACGTGTTTTGGACTAAATTGTTTTACTGGATTTTATTCGCTGGATCCTTACGGACAGATTGAGAGCAAGTTTATGGTGAAATACAGAGTTTGACCTGTGCAAAGCATTCTAAGGTAAGCTAACCTCGTTTTGTGCGTTTCCGTATAAAAGCCCCATAGTCAAAAAGAGGAGACTGTAAGGTTTAATTTGATGTGTAGAGTGTCATGGTACATGATCGGGAATGTGTGTTTTCATGAGAAAAGTGAAAAAAAAAAACAGTGAACAGTTTTATTTATACCGTAGTTGTCGGCGAGGGCTCGCACAGCGCCGGGTGCGCTTTACGCGTTCGTGCGCCGGTACACGAGCTGTCCGCGTTACGGCGCGTCCGGGTGACCCTCGAGGTCTGCCGTAGCTAAAACAGGAAGTGCAATAACCATCATCCACCTATGCGCCACGAATCCTACACACTGGACCTTTAAGAACTTTAAGAACGAATCCTACACACTGGACCTTTAAGAACTTAGCCATAATTTACAGCTTTGTGTTTCATGTTTGGGTCCCAGGAGCTGAGAGTGAAATAAACTGTGACTCCGCACATGCGCACTGGCCTCCTCATCTACTCGAAACTATGGATAAATCTTGGATTACAGGCTACTTTTGACTCAAACGAAAGCGTAGACTAAGACATTGAGCTTTTATGATTTGAAAAGTGCTAAAGTTTGTGTTATTTGGAGACCACACGGGGCATATATTAGCGCTACGGCTATCGCTAATCCAAAACATCTCTTGAAGTGCTCCATATGACACCAAAGTGCTATGGGTGAGTAAAACAACTTGTTTTATTACCGAAATAAGGCTCAGATTGTAAAAAACGTTAATTCTCCTTTAAATATGTGTGAATGAAACAAAACACAACTCCAGGTGTGTTTGTGATGAGGAAACAACATTAGAACATACATCAAAAAATAGTGTACTATGGGAAAATATATGCATTAACCTCACTTCCACACATGGTCCGTGGGTCATTCAAACTCCTTCATGTTAAACCGTTCTAATGGTGGGATTGAGAGAAGAGGCGTCTTGTTTGAAATCTGATCTTCATATCCTGGACCAGCCACACTGTCTTAACCACAAAGGAGTTCCCCCACATCTCAGGCCAAACTCTGGGGTCCCCTGTGTCTGTTAGCTATTAGCACTATTTATGTCACACCCACAGAATATGAAGGCATCAGAGCTTCACATGGGCTGGAGTAATTGGACTTAAGCTGAACTTAAAGGTCCTCTATTACGCAAAAATCACTCTTGTGAGCTTTAAGTGATGTTAGAATATTGTTACCTCCTCAAAAACATACCTGGAGTTGTGTTTTGTTTCATTCACACATGTTTGAGTAATCCTGCATTATTAGTCTGTCTACATCTCCAAAGCTCAGAATGCTCTGTTCCACCTTGTGATGTCATGTAGTGGTTGTTTTCTAGTTAACTACCTCCTTTTACCTTTAGTGTTTTCTGTTTGTGATGAGGAAACAACATTAGAACAGATCAGAAAATAATGTAATATGGGCCCTTTAAAGGTGCAATATGTAACTTTTCTGGTGAGGGGTCCGTCACATTTTTGTTTCATGAAAATGTAATTATTTTACCTGAAATGTTCATTGGTATGTTCATGGATTTAATGGATTTAAACAGCACATTGTAAGTGTTCTTGGTCCTGTTAAGGAGTTTGATTTTCAACAAAAATGTGAGTGTAACAAACTGAAAAACTGTTGGCTAATGCTATTTAGCATGTGACTGTAATGTTATTTGAGATGGACTTATTTAACAGTATAAATCAGGGGTCTTCAACGTTTTTCAGGCCAGGGACCCCCAAACAGATGGCGAACTGGGCCAGGGACCCCCTACTATATATACGGCATAGAATTGTGTTTTATATTAAATTGAGCTTAGTGTCATGTATAAACATTGCTACTCTGTTATGGTACATCCAATACAAGGAAATAATACACAGGTTAATACTGTATTTTACACTATAAAATATAAAATTATATTATTTTAAAGTGAAATCAAAAGATTTCGCGACCCTTCCTGCAGTACCTCCGCGACCCGCCTGTTGAAGACCTCTGGTATAAATCATCTCACCTGTAGTTCCAGATAAGTCAGTTCTTTCTGGTCAGATTGTGTACAATCTGAGCCTTATTTCGGTAATAAAACAAGTTGTTTTACTCACCCATAGCACTTTGGTGTCATATGGAGCACTTCCAGAGATGTTTAGAGATATCCGTAATGCGAGAATATCTGCCCCGAGCATGTAATATATGCCCCGAGCGGTCTCCAAATAACACAAACTTTATGATAAAAGGAGAAATTCAATTTGTCAACTGGACAAAGTTTGTTTGGTCGAAAATGTTTTCTCTTCACGCAACACAAACTTTAGCACTTTTCAAATCATAGAAGCTCAATGTCTTAGTCTACACTTTTGTTTGAGTCAAAAGTGGCCTGTAATCCGAGATTTATCCATAATTTACAGCTTTGCGTTTCATGTTTGGGTCCCGAGAGCTGAGAATGAAATAAACTGTGACTCCGCACATGCGCACTGGCGTCCTCATCTACTCGAAACTATGGATAAATCTCGGATTACAGGCCACTTTTGACTCAAACGAAAGCGTAGATTAAGACATTGAGCTTCTATGATTTGAAAAGTGCTAAAGTTTGTGTTATTTGGAGACCGCAAACATGTGCCCCGAGAACTCACATTACGGAGATCGCAAATCTAAAACATCTCTGGAAGTGCTCCATATTACACCAAAGTGCTATGGGTGAGTAAAACAACTTGTTTTATTACCGAAATAAGGCTCAGATTGTAAAAAATGTTAATTCTCCTTTAAGTAGTGCCTTCAGTTGGCATCACACCCCCAGCTGCAAAGTAGTGTTTTCATATGCAGATTTAAACATAAACAACTCCAAATAACTCAGAATAAACAGTCTGTATTTGACTTCACTTTCACATAAAACAACAGTAGACCGCCGAGCCCATGTTTGTGCACCACAGTATTTGTACCTCTGCTGGTTCTTTCCATGGCAGTTTCACTCAACCTTTTTGGGCCTGAATTCTGACCCAGACCAATGCTGGATTCTTCCATGATCTCTGTGGTCAGGGCGGTACGCGGAAATGGGACGTGTTTGAAGTGCATAAATAATAATGAACCACTGGGTCTTTCCGCATC
The DNA here is from genome assembly GCA_036785185.1 of Paratrypauchen microcephalus. Taxonomy (NCBI): domain Eukaryota; kingdom Metazoa; phylum Chordata; class Actinopteri; order Gobiiformes; family Gobiidae; genus Paratrypauchen; species Paratrypauchen microcephalus. The sequence goes on along the minus strand of JAVJIX010000031.1, from coordinate 2,397,826 downwards.
AGAAAATAATAAACAAATAGAGGGTGTTTAAGGCAGAGCAGTTCCTGGTTCCGGTTGAGGTCTGGAATCCAAATGGTTAAAGATTTATTTTAGTAAACAAAGCAATTTGAAGTTTCTTCCTGTTTGTCCAGTTTGTACTGAGAGATGTGATGTGCAGGATAGTGAAAAGGTTTGAGTTAGAACTAAATGCTAAATGTTTTTTTAATGCAGAAAGTGAATGTTGTTTCCTAACTCTTCAGTGAACTTAAATGAACTGGAATGTTCCACAGTATAGTATTAAATTTTTCTATCTTCATGGAGACCAAACCAGACCACGTTACAGGTCAGATTTGTGGTGAAGCGACCCCGTTCAGCCAGAATGCCTGTTTTTCAAGGTATTTTTGTGCTATAAAACCACCTGTAATTAAATAAATGTAAAGTAGAGCTGTTTAATGTCATACTGTGGAACATTCCAGACAAAGCAATGACATCTCCATAGAAACAAGCAGGTGACCAAAAACCAACCAAAAAGTAAAATAGTGCATTTTAAGGTAGCTCGTAAAATAGTAACCGTGAATGGTAGTTTTAACTATAGACCAGTGGTTGTTAACCTTTTTGGAGGTTCTGAACCCCAGTTTCATTTGCACATTCACCGAACCCTTCTTTACTGAAAAATAAAATATGATTTTTTTTTTCAAATTCAACACATGGGTGTATGTTTTACCGGTGCACAAAATGAACCATGCATTAACGTCGCTGTGTTCAAAGAACAAAACCAACACAATGAACTCACAACAAATGAGTAAGCTTTTCACAAACACATGACCTTTTTAAAACTGAAATGGTTTTCATTTTTAACCTTATGTATTCCAATAACTTATTGTATTTATGCAATAGATTCTTATTTTTAACATTTTAACACACGCCCATCACCTCATTTCCATCAGGCTACAATAATAATGAAGATTTACTGCAGATCACTTCTGCTGTTGCCTTTGAGAGACGAGTTCAGAAATGCTTCACTGCTTTTACACAGACAAACAAAATGGCAGACCCCAACAGAAATGTTACATCATGCAACTTTAAAGGAGAATTAAGGTTTTTTTTTACAATCTGAGCCTTATTTCGGTAATAAAACAAGTTGTTTTACTCACCCATAGCACTTTGGTGTCATATGGAGCACTTCCAGAGATGTTTTAGATTAGCGATAGCCGTAGCGCTAATATATGCCCCGAGTGGTCTCCAAATAACACAAACTTTAGCACTTTTCAAATCATAGAAGCTTGATGTCTTAGTCTACGCTTTGTTTGAGTCAAAAGTGGCCTGTAATCTAAGATTTATCCATAATTTACAGTTTTGCGTTTCATGTTTGGGTCCCGGGAGCTGAGAGCGAAATAAACTGTGACTCCGCACATGCGCACTGGCCTCATCTACTCGAAACTATGGATAAATCTCGGCTTCTAAAAAACGTTAATTCTCCTTTAATGACCATACAATTCATACATTCATTTAGAAAGGTGACAAAATAACCTACACACGATCAAGTGCAATTCCATGAAGATACAGTATGTGAGTGGACAAGTTAGCATTGAAATTAAAACAGATAAGTTTTCATATTTACAAAAACAAAATTATTTATTATATGCAAAAGAAAATCACACACAATGGTTTTCAAAGTACATGTATAGCATTGGAACATGCAGGAGCTGAAATTTTAATGTATTTGAGTAGGTTATGAATTAAAGATTATGTCAAGGGCTCAGAATAGCCTGCACTGTCTGTAAAATGTAAAATGAGGGATTAATATAAACCTTTTATTTGATCTTTTCCACAGAAAGAGGTGTACATGATCGCAGCCGGGGTCATCTGTGGGATCTTCCTCATCTGTACGCTCGTCATGTTTGTGGGAGTCAAAGAGAGAGATGGTAAGAGTGTGGATTTATATTTTATTCAAATATTTATTGTGATATTATTATGTTTTATTGAATTAACATAGAAACCCAGAGTTAAAGGGCCTATATTATGCTATTTTCTGATCTATTTTGTTTCCCCAGTTCTGTTTAACATGCAAATTCTCCATATTTAGTGGTAATACAGGAAATGCCCCACTGCTTTTTTTAAACTCCATGCACCTTCACTAGGATTGTTTGGATAATCTCAAGGTGTTAACTTGAAAACTACCACTACATGACATCACAAGGTGCAACAGAGCATTTTGAACTTTGGAGATGTAGACAGACTAATAAAGAGTTACTCAATCATGTGAATGAAACAAAACACAACTCCAGGAATGGGCATTAAAACCTGGCTTAAAGCCCCAGTGTGTAGGATTCGTGGCGCATAGGTGGATGGTGCTATTGCACTTTCTGTTTTAGCTACGGCAGACCTCGAGGGTCACCCGGGCGCGCCGTAACGCGGACAGCTCTCGTACCCGCGCACGAGCCGCGCGCCGCTACTGTATAAATAAAACGCGGTCCCGGTTATTTATTTTTATTTCTTTTCTCATGAAAACACACATTCCCGATCATGTACCATGACACTCTACACATCAAATGAAACCTTACAGTCTCCTCTTTTTGACTATGCAATTCATTTCCCTGCACAACAATCACTCCCCGAGCACATGGGGCTTTTATACGGAAAAGCACAAAATGAGGTTAGGTTACCTTAGAATGCTTTGCACAGGTCAAACTCTGTATTTCACCATAAACTTGCTCTCAATTTGTCCGTAAGGATCCAGCGAATAAAATCCAGTAAAACAATTTAGTCCAAAACACGTGTTAGATCCATTACGACGTCTGATCCGGCAGCATGCTTGTGTTGTTTACCCAAAACCACGAGCCTTGCCGAAGGCGAAGGCGGAGCCCAAATGTCCTTCTGCGGCTCTCGTATTCAAAATGGCTGCCTCTGCATGGGGAAGATCCCCCTTTTATGTGACTATATCTAAGTCCAAAAGAATACTTTGATTTCATGATGGAAGTGAAAAGGCTTGGAAAACGATGTATTTTTGAATGGGTATCTTCAATTTCAGTAATTAACGGGTAAAAATCTTACACACTGTCCCTTTAAAGCTCACAAGAGTTAATCTTGCATAATATCCTCCTGGGACCTGAAGAAAAAAAGTGTATCTATATTATTATTATTATTATTATTATTTTAATTTTCTATTTGGAGGTAAATGAACACCTTAGCATTTACATTTTCTTAATTTTATTTTTATTCCTCATGTAACATGTTCTGTGTAATGGACGTCGGGGATATTTTGGTGTTAAATCCACGTTAAGTTAACAACCTAACAAAAACTTTTTTTTTTTGATGACCAACATCTCTGACAAGTTTCTACAGTTGCCTCAAAAAGTTCTTAGACTCCCGTTTAATTTCTTATTTATTTATTTTTATACATTATGTATTATTTATTTTATTTACTTATTCATTCTTTTTTATTTTTTTAAATTATTTATTTATTTATTATGTATTTATTTATTACATTTTTAGATTAAAAAAAAAAATATATTTATTTATTTTTTAAATCATAGTGTAGCCACAAACTAGACTCTCAAAACAATGTCCACTATAAAGGACACACATGAATGGGCGGGTCTCAGGAGGATCATAAAGCCAGCCTATATCTCTCAATACTTGCCAGAAATATTGCAATTTTAACAATTATTGCAATTTTATTTTATTTTTTTCAAATTTGTGCATTTCTACTTGCTTTATTTAAATGCTTTTACTGACAGACCTCCTTCATAGATCCTGAAGCAGAGCTCTTAGTAGGACAAACAGGCCTTTCTCTGCATTGCAGTGCTAGTTCCTGGATGGCTTCTGTCTCCTCTTCTTTTACTGACATCTGATCCTCTCCTCACTCTCCTCTTGTGTTCCAGATCCATACGGGCCCAAGTCGGACAAACAGGTCTCATTTTATAAAGGCTTCATTCTGGTGATGAGACACACGCCATATCTGACCCTCACCGCTGCGTTCCTCTTCATAACAGTGGCTATACAGGTACTTGTTGTATTAAATAAAACATAAATCTGGTCTGAGGCAGGGGTCGGCAACCCGCGGCTCCGGGGCCGCATGTGGCTCTTTGATTCCTCTGATGCGGCTCAGTACAGCGGTCCCTCATTTATCGTGGGGGTTACGTTGTAGAAATAACCCACGATAGGCGAAATCCGTGAAGTAGTCAGCTTTATATTGCATGTATAAATATGCGTGTATTTCACAGTTCCTCTGACCGAGGCGCCGCTGCGCCGTTGTGGGTTTTGTTGGGGAGAAAACTTGCAAAGATACACAGCACTTCAGAGCAGTGACGGGCTGCGGGCTGGGATCATCGGCCCTGGCATTTTACACCTACAAGCGGCCCCGTAGACCATGGAACGTGCGCTGAGTCTGCTGAGTCTGTCCCTGGTCTTCACATCCTTCCTCATGCTCCAGAGAAGGACGCAAAGCGGAGCCTGGTGCGGCCGGACTGCTTCTCATTCAAACACAGAAGTAGTGAGGACGCATCCGTGCGCTGTCAGGACTGGTTCCGCCGCCTGGACTCCTGGTTCCACCAGTTCGTTCTGCAGAAACACTGTCGCTACTTCCCGATGCGCATTAACCACCCGGAGAAGTGTGTGCACGGACACGTGCACCTGCTCATTGTGGTCAAATCCGTGACAGAGCATGACCGGTGCGACCGGCCCCAGGTGAGACGCACGGCCGCGGCCCTTCTGGCATGTCCCCAAATGCCAGACCGCTCAGTCTTCAGAGTCACACTGCTCGTGATCGAACATTTAAATAAATTTGGCAAACTGAACGCATTCTGTACCGTACAGGAGACACGGAGGAGAATGACTGACAAAGACAAAGGTCTACAGTCCTTTAGCCAATCAGGATGCAGAACACAATGCGTATTGATACACTATTAAAAAAATCTGCGAAACAGCGAGGGACCACTGTATTTAATTAAAATATATTTTATTTTAGTTCATTCATTTTCAAAATGTAATTCTATGGCACAAAGGTAAAAAAACAAAACGTTATATGCAGTGTTATTTCATTTTAAATTTTAAAAGGGTTTGTGGCTCCCAGTGTTTTCTTTACTGTGTGAAACGGCTCCAAACGGCTCTTGGTAAAGGTTGCCGACCCCTGGTCTGAGGGGATAAATAAAAGGTGCATTGTGTAACTTTTCTGGTTGAGATTCTGTCAAATACTTTTCTTCATGGAGATGTTATTGTTTTGTCTGGAATGTTTCACAGTATGGCATTAAACCTTTCTTTCTTCATGGAGACCAAACCTGACCAAGTTACAGGTCAGGTCTGTGGAGAGTTGACCCTGCTCACAGTCACAATGCCTGTTTTTATAGGTATTTTTGAGCTCTAAAACCACCTATAATCAAATAAATGTAAGGTAGAGCTGTTTAATGCCATACTGTGGAATATTCCAGGCAGAGCAGTGACATCTCCACAAGCAGGTGACAGACTCTCTACCAGAAAAGTTACACAATGCAACTTTAAAGGGCCCATATTACAGTGTTTTCTGTTCTGTTCTAATGTTGTTTTCTCGTCACAAGAGCTTTGTTTCATTCCCACGTTTAAGCACAAACCATTTCTTCTTCTTCTCTCAAACATAAAACACACTGTTATACCTTGTGATGTCATGTGGTAATACAGAACGTGCTCCACTGTGCTTTTAAACTCCATACACCTTTACTAGAATCCTGTGGATAATTTCAGATCTGGAATTGCCGATCTCTACTGAACTTAGACTTAGACTTTAGACTTTATTGTCCCCAAGGGGAAATTCATTTTCACGCACACAGAGCCTGTTTGACATACACAGCAACAACACAACAAACACAAACACATACAATAAGTGTTACAGCACACTCAGCGGGGCCTGTTGTTCAAAATTGTGACGGCTGAAGGGATCAGGCTTCTGCCAAAGCGGATCCTCCTGCCCCTGATCGCCCTGTACCTCCGTCCTGAGGGCAGAGGGGTGAGGTGCTCCTGAGGGCAGAGGGGTGAGGTGCTCCTGAGGGCAGAGGGGTGAGGTGCTCCTGAGGGCAGAGGGGTGAGGTGCTCCTGAGGGCAGAGGGGTGAGGTGCTCCTGAGGGCAGAGGGGTGAGGTGCTCCTGAGGGCAGAGGGGTGAGGTGCTCCTGAGGGCAGAGGGTGAGGTGCTCCTGAGGGCAGAGGGGTGAGGTGCTCCTGAGGGCAGAGGGGTGAGGTGCTCCTGAGGGCAGAGGGTGAGGTGCTCCTGAGGGCAGAGGGGTGAGGTGCTCCTGAGGGCAGAGGGGTGAGGTGCTCCTGAGGGCAGAGGGGTGAGGTGCTCCTGAGGGCAGAGGGGTGAGGTGTTCCTGAGGGCAGAGGGGTGAGGTGTTCCTGAGGGCAGAGAGGTGAGGTGTTCCTGAGGGCAGAGGGGTGAGGTGCTCCTGAGGGCAGAGAGGTGAGGTGTTCCTGAGGGCAGAGAGGTGAGGTGTTCCTGAGGGCAGAGGGGTGAGGTGCTCCTGAGGGCAGAGAGGTGAGGTGTTCCTGAGGGCAGAGGGGTGAGGTGCTCCTGAGGGCAGAGGGGTGAGGTGCTCCTGTAGTGGGTGAGTGGGGTCCTGTTCTATTGAAAGTGCAAAGCGTCCAATAGCCCTGTTGTTGAGATCTGCAGGTTGGGTGTGGGGAGTCCTATAATTTTAGCAGCTGAATGAGTTACCAAGACAAACTTCACAAACAGTCAAACGGAGCTCAGGTCGTGCTGTCGCAGTGGAGCATGCGCCATGCGACATTTAAACTAAGCATACTTTTAAATGATACTTGAAGGAATGATACTTGAACTTGACTTTTTTAACCCTTCACGGTACTGCCCCTCCTGTGTGTGAGATCAATAAAGTCTAAAATCTTTAAATCTTAAATCTTAAATTTGTAATGACTCTAATAAATGATCCTGCCCCGGCGTTCAGCGTTGATCCGTTCAACGGCAGCAGAGGACTTCTTAGTGAAAGCTTTGATTTTAAGCTGCTGTATGTCCCTGTACCGCAGAGGGCCATTACACCAACAAGATTACTGTCTATTGTCACTTCTGGACTAACAAAACCCCAAAGCTCTTTGAAATATAAATGAAAAAGCTTTTAATGGTGGCTAAATGAAGGGTACGTTTTGTAAGTGGTTTGAAAGTCTATTATCCTACCACATGTTCTTTTTATAAGCACTATCTACTGTAGGGCATCAGTATTCGGAGTTTTATAGAGTGAACCACTTTCTGGAGTTAAGTACATGCGGAATATTGTATTTTTAGCTATGGTTGTTTTTAAAGGGCCCATATTATGCTATTTTCTGCTCTATGTTATAATGTTGTTTCCTCATCACAAACAGACCTGGAGTTGTGTTTTGTGTCATTCACATAAACACTGCATATTTAGGCTTTTTTTTTTTTCTCAAACAGAAACACTCCACCTTGATGATTAGGTTGGGTTTGGTGATTGATGATACAGGAAGTGCTTCACTGTGTTTTAAACTCCACACACCTTCACTGGAATCATTTAGATCATTTCAGCTCTGGAATTGTCGATCTCTAATGAACTTTATGTAAAATGTAGCTTTTGAACTTGAAAACTACGACTTCTTGACACCATAAGGTGGGAGAGAGCATTTTAAGCTTTGGAGATTCAAGGATTTTGTGTCATTTTCACAAGTAACGACGACTGTACACAGACTAATAATAAAGAGTTACTTAAACATGTGTGAATAAAACAAAACACAACTCCAGGTATGTTTTTGAAGTAACAACAATAGAACGTGACATAAAGCTCACATTAGTCGGTTTTAGGTGCACTGTGTAACTTTTCTGGAGGGGGGGTCCGATACCTACTTGTTTCCATGGAAATATAAATACTTTGCCTGGAATATTGCACAGTTTTTCTTCTAACATCATTCATTTACAGGTATTTTTTTTTATTTCTCACAAATACCTACCTGAAAAACTTGGCCAGATGGTGTCCATGAAGTTTAATGCCTTATTGTGGATCATTCCAGGCAAAGCAGTAACATCACCATGGAGACAAGTGGCATGTATTGCTTTAAATATAGGCTAAATAACATGCTTAAGTATTCAGAAGTAGTTTAAAAACAGAAGACTGGACGTAAAACTTTAATTCATATAGGAAAACCTTGGAGTTTAAAGGCCCACTATGCAACTTTTCAGGTAGAGAGTCCATCAACTAATTGTCTCCATGGAGATTTTCCTTGCTTGCTTTGCCTGGAATTTTCCATAGTATGCCATAAACATATCTTATGCATTTTTATAGATATTTTTATTCTTCTTAAAAACAAACAAGCATTCTCATAGTCAGTGTCTCCACAAATCTGACTTGGCCTTGTAGCGTTGCTTGTTTTTTTTTTTTTTTTTTTTTAAATCTATACGTTTAATGCAGTGCTGTAAAAAAATTCAAGCAAACCAAAAACATCAAACCAAAGACGGACTCCCCACCAGAAAAGTTACAAGTTGCACCTGTCAGCAGCTTCTTGCATCGCGCGGTAACAGTGCTGAGTGGAGCAGATACGAGAATACATGAATGATTTAAACAACACATTGGATGACTCATTTCATTTAAATGAAGCTAAGATAATTGGATATAAGTGTTTGTAAAAATTTTGATCAAACCTCCCCACGTTTGGCAATTTTTATAGTTTCGAATTTTGCCTTCTGACAGGAAATTATGACACTACACTACGTAATTTTGTCTAATGCCATAGAGCAGGGGGGGGCAATTATTTTTCCCCAGGGGCCAAATGAGAAGCAGAAAATATTGTGGAGGGCCAAAAGTTTGAAGTCTACTCTGGTTATTAATTTTATTTCTACGTTGAAATCAGTAAATGACATTGTTTACAGTAGCTGGTAAGTGTTATTATTAAGTCATGAGAGAGTGAGGTTTTACAAAAACTGAATTTATTCAGTAAAATAATTCCCCACAATGACCCCACAATGCTTTCTGAGTTTAACTTTCTTAACTTTATATTAAGACATCACAATGTCTTTGTTTGCCAATTAATATAATACAAGAAATGTCACAACATTTTTTATCCAACTGTCAAACTGTGTAGAAAAAAAGTCAGAGTGAGCATGTTTAGTGTTTTTTTTCTTGATCAGTGAGAGAAATCTCGCCTCTGTTGAGCTTTAACAAGTGCATCAAAGTCAGGTTCATGTTTGAGGTGGAAATGTGAAGTCTCACAGATGATCATCAGTACAAATGCATCAGTACAAATGCATTATGTACAATTTTGAAAGTAGGTTTTATTTTCTTAATTCCAAGCAACCTTTCGCAGGCCGGTCAGAGTCGGCTCGGCTCGTGTTTGGCCCTCGGGCATTTCAAGCCAGGGGGCCAAACACAAACCTGCCATAGAGTGTATAAAGAAGTGGACTAAGGGAGTGTGACGTCACCCTCAGCGTTTGGCTCCAGCCGAATAAAGCTCATGAGGCTTGCCGAGTTCCATATTAGGAATAGGAATTTATTTACAGACAAAATAGTGAAATAAAAACACCAGGATCAGGTAGAGAGGGTTAATACAAAGATTTTAAGACCAAAATGACAAGCAGCAGTTACGGAGAGAGGGGCAAGCAGTGTCAAAGAATCCGGAAGCGCCCCCATGCTCACTTCCTGTTTGGAACACAGCGGCTAGTGGGTTAGCTGTGTCCATTTATATACACTGTCTATGACAAATGCACAATATATTTATTATTACTTGACAATAAACATACATGAAGACAACTTTATTTTGTGAAATTAAAGTTTGAAAGGTAAAAAAATACATTTTTTCTGACTTTTGGATGAAATTCTGAGTTCTTCTATAGCTTAATGTTGTCAATATGTAGAACTGAGTGCTTTGTTTTGTAAGTTTTTCCAATGCAACTTCACTACGACTGCTTGACTAAACTATAAAAATATTTCAAATACTCTCCCGCCAAACAAAGTAATAATTACAAAATGATGAAAACCGGTTATATGCATTTTAACTTTTTGTTTGTCCTACATTTTCAGCTGGTACAGAGCAACTTTGTCCTTTTCTGCACCTATGCAGCTGATTTGAAGGACCACTTTCAGAACATAGTGCTCACCATTCTGGTTCGTTTTGGTATTCTTTATCAAAATTGATCTAAAGTTAATTCAAATTGTGTCAGTCCATTTGTTATTATTATTTTCATTTCTGCACAGGTCTCGGCAGTCATCAGTATTCCTCTGTGGCAGTGGTTCCTGGAGAGATTTGGAAAGAAGACAGCTGCGTTTTGTGGCATCACTGTAAGTCAGTGTTTCCCAACCTTTTTTTGGCTTTGACCTGAGCCTTTTTGTCATACCTCGAGTACCCCCTCACTCATACGTGTTGATAATTCTCCAAAAGTAGAACTTGACATAACGGATTATTAAATGAAAATCATTTTATTTCATCTCCTTAATTTCCATCCATCCATTCATCCAATTTCTTCCGCTTATCCGGGGCCGGGTCACGGGGGCAACAGTCTAAGCAGGAACTCCCAGACTTCCTCCAGCTCCTCCGGGGGGACCCCAAGGCGTTCCCAGGCCAGCCGGGACACATAGTCCCTCCAGTGTGTCCTGGGTCTTCCCCGGGGCCTCCTCCTGGTGGGACATGCCTGGAACACCTCCCGAGGGAGGCGTCCAGGAGGCATCCGGAACAGATGCCTGAGCCACCTCAGCTGGCTCCTCTTGACGTGGAGAAGCAGCGGCTCTACTCTGAGCTCCTCCTGTGTGACTGAGCTCCTCACCCTATCTCTAAAGGTGCGCCCAGCCACTCTACGGAGGAAACTCATTTCGGCCGCTCGTCCTTTCGGTCATTACCCAGAGCTCATGACCATAGGTGAGGGTAGGAACGTAGATTGACCGGTAAATTCACCACAACGCTCCGGTACAGCGACCGCATCACTGCCGACGCTCCATCCTCCCCTCACTCGTGAACAAGACCCCGAGATACTTGAACTCCTCCACTTGAGGCAAGGACTCTCCACCCACCCGGAGAGGGCAAGCCATCTTTTTCCGGTTGAGAACCATGGCCTCGGATTTGGAAGAGCTGATCCTCATCCCAGCCGCTTCACACTCGGCTGCAAACCGCCCCAGTGCACATTGGAGGTCCCGATTCGATGAAGCCATCAGGACAACATCATCTGCAAACAGCAGAGATGAGATCCTGTGGTTCCCAAACCGGATCCCCTCCGGCCCCTGACTGCGCCTAGAAATTCTGTTCATAAATATAATGAACAGAACCGGTGACAAAGGGCAGCCCTGGCGGAGTCCAACATGCACCGGAAACAGGTCCGACTTACTACCGGCAATGTGAACACAGCTCCTGCTCCGGTCATACAGGGACCGAACAGCCCTTAGCAAAGAGCCCTGAACCCCGTACTCCCAGAGCACCCTCCACAGGACCCCACGAGGGACACGGTCGAATGCCTTCTCCAGATCCACAAAGCACATGTGGACTGGTCGGGCAAACTCCCATGAACCCTCGAGCACCTGATGGAGAGTATAGAGCTGGTCCAGTGTTCCCCGGTCGGGACGAAAACCACACTGCTCCTCCTGAATCCAAGGTTCGACTATCGGGTCGAATTCGCCGCTCCAGCATTAAATTTTAAAATTTAATTCCCAGGCATTTTCTCTCTTTTCTTTAACTCAAATTTACTCAAATTAGAATTAAAAAATAAAAATAAAAATCCCCCTGCACCTGGCAGCGACACTGCCGAGTACCCCCTGCAATGTGCTCGCGTACCCCTAGGGGTACTTGTACCCCTGGTTGGGAAACACTGCTGTAAGTAACTGACTGATTAATGATTTCATCTCAGTGATTCAGATTAAACAATACAAATATACTAGTGTGATACTTTGCACTCACACTGGGGGTATTCTACATGCAGTTGCCATGGTGACACAATGCACACATTAGCAAACACTGCCAAAAAGTGTATCAAGACTCGTTCATTGTCCTGTTTAGGTGTTTGATCCTTAACAAAAGGACAGATTTTTTATGTGAGCAGGATTGCCTCAATGCAGATCTGACCTGTAACTTATGCTGGTGCCGTTACCAGCTCGTCTCTATGGAGATGGAGAGAATTAATGTCATGATCAGAACAATAACATCTTCACTGAGACAGATGATGAACCATCAACCAGAAAAGTTACATTTTTAAGTACAAAAAGTCTTGTTCTTTTAATTTATGGTATTTTTTTTAGATAATTTATTAATACATTTTACTTGTCAAGTGAAATGTACTCAAATCAAGATAAAACTTTCTTCATTTAAATAATTTTAACTGAGCTAGTTACTATTTGCAGTGTAGAATAAGTATTATATCTGATTTTCTGTGTTTTCTTTGTGCAGTGGATCATGCCGTTCACCGTGATGCTTGTGTTCATTCCTAACGTGGTGGTGGCCTATGTGGTGGCAGTGTCTTCAGGACTCAGTGTAGCTGCTTCTCTCCTCCTGCCTTGGTAAGACATTCTACATTCTAACATAATACATTATGTTAGAATGGTTTACATAATCACTTTTGGATAGACTAAGCAAAATCTTATCTAATCTTTGGTCATCTCATTTCAAGTTAGTTTCAAGTTATCCCTCACTTGCTCTAAACTAGTGCTGTCAAAATACAAAATGTCCATATTCAAGATAAGGCTTGAAACTCAATACCAGTTCCGATAGCAGAATGATAACTAGAAAGAAAGATAACTCTAGTTTTAGTTATAGATCAAAAAGACTGCTTCTGTATCTGCTTTTTAGGTTGAGTTCACTTTTGTCTTGGCTTGGTCCTGGTTCAGTCCAGGTCTTGTTTTGGGTTTAGCCACCAGAGCCTATTTAGCTTTATCTTCCCATTTATTTTCGCCACAATTAAATCCAAAATCTTTGTTGGATAAAAAAAAAAAATACTAAGCTTAAAGGCACTGTACCTGATTTTGGTCTTATAAATGGGAAAAACAGAACTAGTTCATTTTAAGCAGTTTGCAGCGGTCTAAAGTTATTCCTCTCTTACCTCTCAGAGACCAAAGCAGAGTTTGCCATCGTGGTAATGCTAACAACTAGCATGCTAATGTGCACTTGTGCCTCTAAGTAAACTTTCTTTGGAGATGTCACTTAAATGTCAGAAAGACTTTTATTGTCATTGTCAAGTGAACAGAGTACTAGGAACTTGTCTCGGTGATAAGGTGTGAACATAACACACTAAATAATAATAGTAATAACTAGAGTATAGACACTAAATAATAATAACTAAAATATAGCTATAATATAGTAAAAAACAATAAGCAATCCAAATATAAAAAGGTCCAGATGAGCAGCATCAGAACAGTAGTGCAAACATGACGTAATTAAAGTGCCTGGTGATATAAAGTGTCCAACTTTGTGCAGATGTTCTGAATTGTTCATGAGTCCAACAGCAGAGGGAAAGAAACTGTTCTTGTGACGGGAGGTTCTGGTCCCGATGGACCGTAGCCGCCTGCCAGAGGGAAGTGGCTCAAATAGTCCATGTCCAGGGTGAGAGGTATCAGCTGCTGTCCGACCTGCTCGCCCCCGAGTCCTGGAGACGTACAGGTCCTGGATAGATGGAAGGCTGCAGCCAATCACCTTCTCAGCAGAGCGCACAATGCGCTGCAGTCTCTGTTTGTCCCTGACAGTGGCTCCAGCACCACACAGTGATGGAAGAGGTGAGGATGGACTCAATGATGGCCGTGTAGAACTGCACCATCATCTGGACTGGCAGCTTGGCTTTCCTTAGCTGCCGCAGGAAGTACAACCTCTGCTGGGCCTTCTTGATGAGGGAGTTGATGGTTGGCTCCCACCTGAGGTCCTGTGTGATGCAGGTGCCCAGGAACCGGAAGGAGTCCACTGTGGTGATGGGGAAGTCTGTCAGGGAGAGAGAGGAGGCAGGGGGGCTGTGACTTTCCTGAAGTCCACGATCATCTCCACTGTCTTCTGGTGGTTGAGGTCCAGGTTGTTGCTGCTGCACCAGGACACCAGCCGGTCCACCTCCCTCCTGTAGGCAGACTCATCACCGTCAGAGATGAGCCCGATGAGGGTGGTGTCATCCGCAAACTTAACCAGTTTGACGGAGTCGTGGCCGGAGGTGCTGCAGTTTGTGTACAGGCTAGCTCTCTCGCAATTATTTATGTTACTAGCACAACTTTTCCTCTTTTATGGTCTTTACATTAAAGGTCATATATTACGCAAAATTGACTCTTGTGAGTTGTATGCCATGTAGAACGTTGTTATCTCCTCAAAAACATACATGGAGTTTTTTTTTGTTTCATTCTCACATGTTTGAGTAACATTACATCATTAGTTTATCTCCATCTCCAAAGCTCAAAATGCCTTTAGAAGATCCATATTTTCATTCAACCAATTACCATATAGTTCTAACTTTTTTTGCTTAGCTTCTAACTTCTGTCCATCGACCCTGGTAATAAGTAGCTGATGTCTTTTTAACCATTAACAACTTAAGGGAGTGTTTCTATTTATTTACCATGTGTCTCTAAGGATATCCCAGCTCTTCCTTCATCTTATGGGCAAGCCCTAAACCTAAATTACAGAGCCATACAGGGGGCATGTTTATTTTGGCTGGGCTGATTGTTTATTCTGCCTATACAGTACCGCCTTAAGCTTCATATCATCATGTTATTAGCCTTGTAATTTTGGTCTACCTCTTTATAAGTATGGTTCACAATATCAGCTGCTAGTGTCTCATTGAGTAATTGGTTTAGAATAAAAGAGGGTAAATAGAGGTTAATTCCAGATGCACTACGTAACTTTTTGTTGGGGGACCATCACCTGCTTGTTTCTATGGATATGTCATTGCTCTGCCTGGAATGTTCCACAGTATGACATTAAACAGCTCTACATTACATTTATTCAGTAACAGGTGGTTTTATAGCTCAAAAATACCTAGAAAAAAGTTAGAAGATAGAAAGATTTAATGTCACACTGTGTAACATTCCAGACAAAGCAATAACGTCCACATGGAGAAAAGCATTTGACGCACCCTCCACCAGAAATGTTACACAATGTGCCTTTAAAGATGCATTATGTAACTTTCTGGTGGAGCGTCCTGCTTGTTACTGTGGAGAAGTTATAGCCAAGAATGTTCTTCTGTGAGGGAAACTGCCTCCAGAGATCTGACTTGTAACTTGGCCTGATGGAGTCCCCTGCTTGTCTCCATGGATACATTTCAGGCAAAGTAATAACATAAAACTAAAACTAAACTGTGACAAATCCGACTTAATCATTATTGGCCCCAAAAACATCACCAAATCCACTCAAGACTTCAGCCTGACCATAGACAACACAACCCTCACTCCATCCCCACTCATCCGAAACCTTGGCATTCTTTTTGACACCACACTCTCATACCAAAAACACATAAACTACATAACCCGGACTGCTTTCTTTCATCTCATAAACATTGCACGACTCCGCCCATCCCTTTCTTTCTCTGCTGCTGAAACTCTCATTCATGCATTCATCACCTCTCGAATCGACTACTGCAATAGCCTTTTCTATGGTCTACCCTCCAAAACTCTCAACAAACTCCAATACATCCAAAACTCTGCTGCCCGCCTCCTCACCCACACCTGCTCCCGAGACCACATCACTCCTGTCCTCCAAAATCTCCACTGGCTCCCCATCCCTCAGCGCATCCAATTCAAAGTCCTCCTCCTGACCCACAAAGCCCTCCATAACCTGGCCCCATCATACCTCTGTGAGCTCCTGCACCTCCACACCCCATCCCGCTCCCTCCGTTCCTCCAACACCAACCTCCTGTCCCTCCCCTACAGGACCAAGCTCCGAACCTGGGGTGACAGAGCCTTCTCCATTGCTGCCCCCACCCTCTGGAACTCACTCCCACAACCTCTCCGTGACTGCTCTGACCTCCCCACCTTCAAAAAATTGCTCAAAACTCACCTTTTTAAAACTGCTTTTAATGTTTCTTAATGCTTAATGTTTTTCTGATTGTTTATTGTTTTGTTACTTGTTGTATTACTGATTTTACCTCTTGTACAGCGTCTTTGAGTGTCCTGAAAAGCGCTTTATAAATAAAATGTATTATTATTATTATTATTTCCATACTGACAACCAGGTGCTATTATGGCCCTCGAATACATAGAAAAACATGCAATCTTGCTGTATGCGAGGCTGTTTCTGCACACATTTAATGCCATACTGTGGAAAATTGCAGGCAAAGATATAAGATATCTCCACGGAGAATGAAACAAAACACAACTCCAGGTATGTTTCTGATGAGGTAACAACATTCTAACATGGCTTAAAGCTCTGTGTAATATAGAACCTTTAATGAGGACCATGTGGTATTTTTTCTTGAGTTTTAAAACCTTTTGCTGGCATTTGCTAATGTATGCATTGTGTCACCATGGTAACAGCTCAACATTCTATCATTGACATACATGCAGAACACCCCCAGCATGACATCATCACAAAATATCAATATTGTCCCATCCCTTACATCTGTTTTGTGTTGGTGCTTTACCGCAGGTCGATGCTTCCCGACGTGGTGGATGACTTCAGACTTGCCAACCCCTTCTCTCGAGGCCACGAAGCCATATTTTACTCCTTCTACGTGTTTTTCACCAAGTTCGCTTCCAGCATCTCCCTGGGGGTCTCCACGCTCTGTCTGGAGTGAGTCTTTTTCGTCAGCTGACAGTCATTTGTGGATAATGGCATCTCTTTTAAGTATTTCTCATGTATAATGGATTAGCTTTAAGGTGTTGACTCTGCTTGTTTGAACTTGCAGTTGCTGTGTCAGTTCATAAGTTGGCTATATATGGCTATCTATAGTTTAAGGGTGCATTATGTAGCTTTCCTGGTGGAGATTTTATGGCTTTACCTGGAGTGTTCCACAGTATGGCATTACGCTTGCTCAGAAATACTTTAAAAACATGCATTCTTACTTTGAGCAGGGTCTTCTCTCCACAGATCTGACCTGTAATTTGGCCTGTGGTGTCCCCTGCTTGTCTCCATGGAGATAGATAGCAGACCCTCCACCAGAAAAGTTACTCTCTCACAGCTAGAACAGAAAAAACAATAATAATAATTATTAACATAATACAGTGGTACCTCACCTTACGAAATTAATTTGTTCCAGAAGTGGTTTCGTAACGTGAAAAATTTGTAAGTTGAGTAGCTATTTCAATGGAAAAAGCCTGATTCGTTCCAAGGCCCCGATCCAAGTTTTTTTTTTTTATAGTGTAACTTTTTTTATAGTGTAACATTGTGTTCTTCGTGTTTCTCACATTTGTCTCTGTTTAAACACTCAAACTTTCATAGATTTTCAACAAAATGTATTAACAGTGAAGTGTGGGGGGAAGGAGGAGGGGGGAGAAGACTGCGCTCTGACACGTGTGATAGCGCTGCATGACCCGGCCCAGAGCTGACAGCAGGTCTAGACCAAGGTCTAAACCTGGACTGGACCAGGACTAAACCTGAACTAAAACAGGACTAGACCAGGTGGATTAAAGCAGCGAGGAGGGGACTGCACGCAGTCTGAGCGCATGAACGAGACCCATGCAAGAGCCGCGGGCTCCTCCTGGTTTAGTCCAGACCACCGCGGCTCCTCTAGACCTCCTCTAGACCTGGTCAGGTCTAGAGGAGGTCTAGACCACCGCGGCTCTTGCATGGGTCTCGTTCATGCGTTCATGCGCTCAGACTGCGTGCAGTCCCCTCCTCGCTGCTTTAATCCACCTGGTCTAGTCCTGGTTTAGTCCTGGTTTAGTCCTGGTTTAGTCCTGGTCCAGTCCAGGTTTAGACCTTGCTCTAGACCTGCTGGCAGCTCCGCGCCGGGTCATGCTGCGCCATCACACACGTGTCAGAGCGCAGTCTTCTCCCCCCTCCCCCTTCCCCCCACACTTCACTATTAATAATTTTGTTGAAAATCTATGAAAGTTTGAGTGTTTAAACGAGAGACAAATGTGAGAAAAGTTTAAATCCAGTCTGAGAAAAGCGTATAATGTGTGGCTGAGCGTGCATTATTTGAATTTTTCAGATTTCGCGTTTCGTAACTTGAATTTTCTTTCATATCTAGAGACCAAAATTTAACGTGAAGGCGTTTCGTAACTTGAAATTTTCGTTTGTTGGGTCATTCGTAAGGTGAGGTACCACTGTATAGGACCTTTCAGTGTCTTCGCTGTAAATGGGATACTGTTGTTTTGCTGTAGGTTCGCTGGTTATGACACTGGAGCGTGTAAACAGCCAGTCCCCGTGGTGTACACCCTGAAGCTGCTCATCGGCGCTGCCCCGGTGGCCTTCATCGTCACAGGGTTAATGATCTTGCTGCTGTATCCGATCAGTGAAGATGTGAGACTCAGGAACAAAGTGTGCCTGGAGGAGCTACGGTGAGAAGAACTGACCCCCTGACCCATGATATTTCACTGTAGAATCTAATACACGTTAGCAGGGTCGTATGGGGGGGGGGGATTTAGGCCTTCGTTTAGACAGAGACAAACTTTATTGATCTACAAGGGAAATTATTTGGACACAGTAGCTCACACATCACAATATATATCAGTGCTTCTCAATTATTTTCTGTGACGCCCCCCCCTAGGAAGAAGAAAAAATTTCACGCCCCCCTTCCTGTGTGCGACTATTAATAGTATTATTTGTCTAGAAAATTGTTATGAGAACACCATTGTATCCTTTTATTAACATTATAAACAAAAAAAAGAAAGAAACTTACAACAAAGACTGCACTGAGGACTCAAATATTAATGTGTTTTTAATGCAGCTTTGCGCACATTTGTTTACGTTTTACAGAAATGAAACTTAAAACCACCTCATTTGCATAAGCTAAAAGCACTGAAAAAAAACGCTCTCTCCTTGTGCCACTGATGCGTCAGCTTCTGTCGGACTAAAGGACGCGACTCAGTGGAATATACGTGTTTTTTCTGTGACAGAGGATGTTCTGTTATTGGTGAGACTGTGCGTAAATCGCATGTGAGAACTCCACTGCCAACTACTGTTGTTGATGTGCAATTACACTTAGTTCTAGTACAGTACAGCAAAAAAACATGTTTCCCAGGGTCATACGCGCCCCCCCTGGCATCACACCACGCCCCCCCAGGGGGGCCCACCCCACTATTTGAGAAGCACTGATATATATACACACAATATAATAACAAGAGACACAATATATAAATGGTGATTTTTTTTTTATTTATTTTTTTTTTACAGCCTGTGTCTATGTATGTGAAAAATAACCCTTAATTCATCTCAGATATGCTGTATGTGCCCACGCAAGCTGTTGTTTTTGCTTGTCTGTTTTCAGTTCTGTGTAATTTTTTTCATTTTTCATTATTTATATACAAAAAAAAAACCATTGAGCTCTATTAATCTTGTATAATAAAAAGTTCTAAATAAGTAGCACAAATAGCAAGAGACTGGTGTCAAATAGGGGGTAATTATATAATGTATATGCAAGTTAAAAAAAAAATAAAAAAATTACCAAATGCACCTTTAAGTTAGCAATCCTCGCATTCATCAGCTATAGGGAAGAGTTAGATATGAATTGCTGAAGGAAGATGAACTCAATTATCCCTGTAGTTTTCCATTTTAAGGCTGTGTAACATATTCTAATGTTCTAATGATTTTGTATTTGTCTTTTCCAGGAAACAGAGCATCAGCTCCAGAACCATGGAGGACCTGAACCATGTGTGAGGAGGCCACAGACACAAACCTGTTCAGCCCAGAGCTGGAAGCTGTTGAATAGTGTATATTACACTGGTACCTGCATATTGTTTTAATGTAAACATCTTTTTATTTTCTCATTGACATGTACTGTATAGTAATCTTCGATATACAGTGCCCAGCATAAATGAGTACACCCTCTTTGAAAAGTGACATTTTATACAATATGTCATTGAAAACAAATTTCCAAAATGTGCACAGGCTAAGTTTAATACAGCATCTGTTGAACTTTTGACTTAAAGCCCCAGTGTGTAGGATTCGTGGCGCATAAGTGGATGGTGCTATTGCACTTTCTGTTTTAGCTACGGCAGACCTCGAGGGTCACCCGCGCATGAGCCACGCGCCGCTACTGTATAAGTAAAACGCGGTCCCGTTTTTTTTTCTTTTCTCATGAAAACACACATTTCCGATCATGTACCATGACAATCTACACATCAAATGAAACCTTACAGTCTCCTCTTTTTGACTTTGCAATTCATTTCCCTGCACAATAATCACTCCCCGAGCACATGGGGCTTTTATACGGAAAAGCACAAAACGAGGTTAGCTTACCTTAGAATGCTTTGCACAGGTCAAACTCTGTATTTCACCATAAACTTGCTCTCAATTTGTCCGTAAGGATCCAGCGAATAAAATCCAGTAAAACAATTTAGACCAAAACACGTGTTAGATCCATTACGACGTCTGATCCGGCAGCATGCTTGTGTTGTTTACCCAAAACCACGAGCCTTGCCGAAGGCGGAGCCCAAATGTCCTTCTGCGGCTCTCGTATTCAAAATGGCTGCCTCTGCATGGGGAAGATCCCCCTTTTATGTGATTATATCTAAGTCCAAAAGAATACTTTGATTTCATGATGGAAGTGAAAAGGCTTGGAAAACAATGTATTTTTGAATGGGTATCTTCAATTTCAGTAATTAACGGGTAAAAATCTTACACACTGTCCCTTTAAAACAAAAGGTTAATAATATAACTCAGATGACATATTTTTCAGTTTTAATCAAATTAGTGTGGTGCAAAAATGAGTACACCCCATAACAAAAACTACTAAATTTAGTACATTTACTTTGTATGGCCTCTATTATTTTTAATGACAGCTTCAAGTCTCCTGGGCATGGAATGCACAAGTTGGCAACATCAATCTTTTTCCCATTCTTCAACAATGACCTCTTTCAGAGACTGGATGTTGGATGGAGATTGATGCTCAACCTGTCTCTTTAGAATTCCCCAAAGATGTTCAGTTGGGTTCAGATCAGGTGACATACTTGGGCCCGGAATCACCCTCACCATGTTCCTTTTCAGAAAGCCAGCAGCGGCTTTAGATGTGTGCTTAGGATCATTGTCGTGTTGGAAAAGGGCACGACGACTAAGGGCAAGAAGTGATGGAAGCATCTTAGTTTTCAGTATAGAGCAGTAAATTTCTGAATTCATGATGTCATCAATGAAATGCAGCTCCCCAACAACAGCAGTACTCATGCAGCCCCACATAAGGACACTACCCCCTCCATGTTTCACTGTGGGCACCATGCACTTTTCTTTGTATTCCTCACCCTTGCGACGCCAGACAGTTTTGAAGCCATCGGTTCCAAAAAGATTGATTTTGGTCTCATCACTCCACAGTGTAGAGTCCCAGTAGCGTTCATCTTTGTCGGCATGGACCCTGGCAAACTCTAGACGGGCTTTCTTGTGACTGGGCTTTAGGAGAGGCTTCTTTCGAGGACGCCATTCCTCTGCACTGTACGGCGTATTGTGTCACGAGAAACAGTCACTCCAGTTGCACTTTCTACTTCCCTAGATAATTGCAGGGAACTTGCATGCCGGTTTTCTTCAACCTTTCTCATCACAAGACGCTCCTGTTGTGGTGTTAACTTTCGTGGTCGACCTGGACGTCTCTGTGCAATGGTTGCAGTTCCATCTTTCTTAAATTTTTGAATTACTTTTGCAACTGTGTTCTTACTAATGAGTAAGGCTTTGCTTATGTTCTTGTAGCCTTTACCTTTCTGGTGTAAAGAAATTATTTTCTTTCGCAGATCTAGGGTCATTTCTCTTCCATGTGGTGCCATTGCGGACAGCAGGAAATGGGAAGGGGTGCTTTGCTTTAGGTAACACTGGCCGTTTCCCAATTCAGCGACGGCACACTTGTGAGCGTCCTTGGAACGGGATATGCGTCATATCCGGCGCGACAAGCGCCGTTCCATTCGTTTTTTTCCCCCTGCACCGGCGAGACGAGCCCTGAACGGCGCAGTCGTTTCCATGGAAATCGGGGCGTGGACCAAGCGTGCAAACATGCACGCTTCGCACACTTAAAAGCCCCAGCATGCACAGCGCGGGACTACAAAGACCGACTCCCAGCGACATCCACAAGTGAGAGTTGCGATGTCACTATAAAATATATGTACTGGTTCACCTCACCTACAACTATGCTACATGAAACTCTTCATAAACTACGCTAAACATGTGTGACGGTAGCAGTAACGGCATAGTTCACGGCACCTGTATTACCGTTCACATGCTTTTCCCCTTACACTTCTATATTTCCTTTGCTGTTGTAATGCTGGATATTCTACAGTATCGCCATGTCCAGCGTTTACTCTAAGCTGCGCACTGTTCGCACATTCTCAGCGCACAAGAAAACTTGTGCAGTGCACTGTAAATCAGGGATGAAAGAGCTTTTTATTCAGCCGTGGGGTCATTTTTTTTATATCTGCAAAGTGCGAGCCGCGCGCAGGGGGGGCATTTCGGATGTGGAGTTAGTGTGTATTTGCTCAGACACATTAAAAATTAGGGGGAACATTGGCCATGTCCCAATTCCAAGTATTACTAGTCGCAATAGTATAATATTTTTGTCTTTAGGGAACAAGGAGCAGACCACCCGGCTCATTGAGCTGAGGCAGGACTTGTTCCATTTCGCAGACGGCCATGTGAGAAACGTAGTGCACTAAGGACAGAGCGAGTGTGCGCCGTCTCGACGACAGACCGAGTGCACACTCACAAGTGTGCCGTCGGTGAATTGGGAAACGGCCACTCTTTTGTAGCCAACTGCCTAATGAACACCTGTGTAAAGACTAATTAGACTCCCCTGTGGTTGAATGCTTGTTCAATTACACATTGGGAGCCTAAAATGTAGCTTTGTTCAGAGACCTACAGTGGGGTGTACTCATTTTTGCACCACGCTAATTTGACTAAAACTGAAAAATACGTCATCTGAGTTGTATTATTAACCTTTGTTTTAAGTCAAAAGTTCAACAGGTGCTATATTAAACTTAGCCTGTGCACATTTTGGAAATATCGTTTTTCAATGACATATTGTATAAAATGACACTTTTCAAAGAGGGTGTACTCATTTATGCTGGGCACTGTATATATATATATATATGAATTTTTAATTTATATAAATGAATGTACTATTTGCTGTGCTCAGCTCTACAACACTATTTATTTATGAATGGTCATTATAAAGAGTGATGAGACAATAAACGTTGTAGAAACTGCATGGGGGCCCTGTCTGTTGCCCTACTTCAATATCCATATCCCATAAAGTTTGTACTCAAAATATTTTTATTTACATTTGTTGTACAAATACATTATTATTATACATAATACATTCTTAGAGGTGCAGCCTGAGTTCAGCCTTCACATTTCTGTTGTGTATTGCTCCCTCTAGTGGACAAAGTTAAAGTTACTCAGACGTCAGCATAAACCATTATTTTTTTTACATGGTATTTGCATATGTACCATTCAGTTACAAAGTGTAAAGGATCATTTGGTAAAGTAAATATTGCAAACAATATCAAAATCTCTACAACAAACTGTGGTGCACCTGCCACCACAGATAAACAGAAGCGTCATGTAAACATGCTTTGTACAAAGGCCTAAATCAGTACAAAACGTCAGATACGTTACAGTGACTGACACGTTTTCATAGAAAGCATAAAAGAGGAAAAGTCACCACAGTAACACCAATCAACACCATCAGAAGATCAATATACAGTGTTCTGTATTCTGTGTAATAAAACTGATAAATGAATATTGTTGCTACAAAACCAAAATCTCACAGTAACGTTTATGGTGCGTGTAGCTCACTGTAACAACAACAAAACAAAAAAAGTGTTTTAGGCCCTAAAGTTTAACATTTAATTTGTTGAAATACAAAAAGCAAAGGAAGACTTTGTGATATCTCTTCATTGATTATATAATAAGTTGTGTTTACATGACAACATTTATGGACCATAATTTTTCTTCTTCTTTCAAAAACAGAAAATCTCCCATAGAATTACATAACCCCTGCTCTCCATCTGAAACTAATATTCTACAATGTGAAGGCAATCTATTACATACCAAATCATACTGATAGATTTAGTCGTTTTAATTGCAGGTCTCTGTGTTAGAGCTTGGACTGGGTGCTGGGCTGGGGGGACAGGAAGTATCTGGTGTCCGTACATTGGATTTCCGTTTCCCGTTTCTCACCGTGAGTTCATCTTTGGATTTAAACGTCAGTGGAACAAACCCGTCAGGATCTGCTACAAGAACAATCCATAATGGCCCTGAAAAAACAAAACACAAACATGCATTGGCCAGTGCATACAGTCATTATCATCACATGGGCCGATGGTGCAGATTAGCAGTACCTTCTCACTATAGAGTTTGAGAATGTCTGGAAAGAGCTATACAAAACAAATGCATTATTATTATTATCATTATTATCCACTCCAACAGCTTTGTCTAGTTTTCAGCAAGCTTTTTCACATGCTATTACGCTATTTTCTGATCTATGTTCTAATGTTGTTTCCTCGTCACAAACACACCTGGAGTTGTGTTTTGTTTCATTCACACGTTTAACACAGAAACTGCAGATTTAGTTGGACAAATTAGTGGAAAAAAACCCAAACAGGATCATGTAGAGCGGGTTAATACGAACATTTTAAGACCCAAATGACGAGGCTCACTGCAGCAGTTACAGAGAGAGGCCTCAAAATGCCAATGTAAGTCAATGGGAGTCAGGGTCAGAAGGAGCTGCAAGTGAACATTAATTAATATATATATATATATATATATATACATACAGTGCCGTGAAAAAGTATTTGCCCCCTTCCTGATTTCTGTGTTTTTTGCATATTTATCACTCAAAACATTGTCAGATCATCAAACCAATTTTAATATCACACAGAAACAACCCAAGGAAAGACAAAATTCAGTTTTTGAATGATGATTCCATTTATTAGTGCACAAAAAAAATCTAAACCTATCTGGCCCTATGTGAAAAAGTAATTGCCCCCTTAATCTAATAGCCAGTTGAGCCTCCTTTGACAGCAATAACTGTAACCAAACGTTTGCGATAATTGGTGATGAGTCTTTCACACCGCTGGGGAGGGATTTTGGCCCACTCTTCTATGCAGAATTGTTTCAATTCTGCCATATTGGAGGGTTTTCTTGTATGAACTGCCCGTTTAAGGTCACACCACAGCATCTCAATCGGATTTAAATCCGGACTTTGACTTGGCCACTCCAAAACCTTAATTTTGTTTTCTTTGAGCCATTCAGAGGTGGACTTGCTGGTGTGTTTTGGATCATTGTCCTGTTGCATGATCCAAGAGCGCTTGAGTTTGAGGGCACGAACTGATGGCCGGACATTCTCCTTCAGGATCTTCTGGTAAACAGCAGAATTCATTTTTCCGTCAATCACAGCAAGTTGTCCTGGTCCTGAGGCAGCAAAGCAGGCCCAGACCATCACACTGCCACCACCATGCTTTACTGTGGGCACCATGTTCTTTTTATCAAATGCTGTGCCATTTTTACGCCAGATGAAACGGGCTGCAGACCTTCCAAAAAGTTCAATTTTAGACTCATCGGTCCACAAAATGTTTCTCCAAAAGTCTTGAGGGTCATCAAGGTGCTTTTTGGCAAAGGTGAGACGAGCCTTTGTGTTCTTTTGTGAAAGCAGTGGTTTTCTCCTGGGAACTCTTCCATGGATGCCATTTTTGGCCAGTGTTTTTCTAATGGTGGAGTCATGAACACTGACCTTAACTGAGGCCAACGAGGCCTGTAGTTCTTTCGATGTGCGTCTAGGTTCTTTTGTGACTTCCTGAATGAGCCGTCGTCGCACTCTTGGAGTAATCTTAGTTGGTCGACCACTCCTGGGAAGGGTTGCAACTGTTCCCAGTTTCCTCCATTTTTGAATAATGGCTCTGACAGTGGTTCGCTGGAGCCCCAGAGCTTTGGGAATGGCTTTGTAACCTTTTCCTGAATTATAGACTTCTATCACTTTTTTTCTCATTTGTTCTTGAATTTCTTTGGATCGTGGCATGATGTGTTTGTTCTTGAGATGTTGTAGCCAACTTCACTTTGTTTGACAGGAACTATTTAAGTGATTTCTTGATTCAACACAGGTGGTGACAATCAGGTGTGGGTGTGGCATGTAGAACTGAACTAAGTTTTCTCAAAACTGTGGTTAGTCACAGTTAGTTTGTGATTTAACAAGGGGGGGCAATTACTTTTTCACATAGGGCCAGATAGGTTTAGATTTTTTTTGTGCACTAATAAATGGAATCATCATTCAAAAACTGAATTTTGTCTTTCCTTGGGTTGTTTCTGTGTGATATTAAAATTGGTTTGATGATCTGACAATGTTTTGAGTGATAAATATGCAAAAAACACAGAAATCAGGAAGGGGGCAAATACTTTTTCACGGCACTGTATATATATATATATATATATATATATATACAGTCTATGTTTCCACCTTGTGATGGATGTCGTGGTAATACAGGAAGTGCTCCAAACACCTTAGAATCATTTAGATGATTACAGCTCTGGAACTGCTATTCTCTACTGAGCTAAAGGTAAAAGGAGCTGTTCACTTGAAAATAACATGACATCACAAGGTGGAACAGAGCATTTTGAGCTTTGGAGATGTAGACAGACTAAGAAAGCAGGATTACTCAAACAGGTGTGAATTAGGGATGCAAATTATCGATTATTTCATTAATCTGTAGTTGATTGACCTTATCAATCGACTTAGATTAACTGATAAGCAGCGTTTTTCACCTGAATTTTAGTGTTTCAATAGGGTCTTTAAGAATATAAGCTATAGTAACATAACACTGAGTCATAAATATATCATAGTATTATTATATTGTATATTCCGCAGTTAATTATTCCTTAGTAAAAAGCAGACAAATGTATTGATGCTGAATAACAAAATACATTCTTTATTGAAAATAAATTGAGGACTGGCTCAGTTGTTGCACTTGCAGCATGGAAATCTTGAAATTAAAAGGAACAGAAGAAATTAAATAACAGAATGTTATTTAGTCTACATATTATGATGAAACCAGTGAATCCAGGCTATTTTTAGGACATTCTCAACATTTATTTTGAACTAAGGCATCAACAATATTTCTCTCCCTTAATCTGTGAAGGGTTACAGTACAAAATATACATTTCACAGGGCCCCTGGACACAGCATAAAACATTACAGGGCCTCAAACCAGAACAATCAAGAAATGATAAAAGCATGTAAGTGACATGCTTTTATCATTTCAAAAATATATGGTTCTAGGTCCAGCTCTACTGTGAGTTGTACGGCAACATCCAGAGAGGAAAGGGTTACATGATGTAACGCTATGGTCTTTCTCGCCAGTGGGTTCACATCTCGTGTTCACATTCCAGAGTAGCGCCCTCTAGCGATTAGTTACAATTAATGCATTTTGTTCGGCCAACGTCTTGATCGACAATGAACTGTAAGTCGATTAATTGTTGACATCCCTAGTGTGAATGAAACAAAACACAGTCTGTTTTTGAGGAGGAAAGAACATTATAAGATGGCTTAAAGCTCACAAGAGTGACTTTGTGTAAGAAATCTACTAGGACTTTGACTAAAAAATTTAACTTTTGAGATTCAGTAAAAGCAAAAATTCAACTACGTACTAGCAGTTAATAGTGCAGCCCTATCACCACTTGCTTTCTAGTTTCTAACACTGTATTTTGGTGGCTAGTGAGCCCCAGGACAGCTACAAAACACTACGATCTTTTAAAGCAGTAAGCAGCTTTTGTCTTAAACCTTAAATCTTACTAAGCTTATAATCACTTCTATGAATAGCTCCGACACACGCAAAAGAACAATAGGACCACAGCAGTATAATTTAATAGTGAATCTTTAGCTACTTTAAAGATTACAGTATATTAAAGCGCTATTTGGCACATGCTACTCATTAGTTTCCTACGACAAATGGAGATCAGCTACAGCCTTCCTAAAGAGGTTTCTAGAGGGATTCCTTAAGAGCAATTACTGCATTACCTTCTGCACTCCGCATCACAACAGAGCTAAACTAACATTTTCAGAACCAAACAGATGGCTCACAGAAGCCATCGCTACAAAATAAACAGACTAGGGCTCACTGTCCTACATCTATTTTATTCATCAAAACATGTTAGATTTTATAATGCTGTTCCTCATCACAAACATACTCCACATGCTCCACTGTGTTTTTAAACTCCACACACCTTCACTACAATCATTTGAGTGATTTCAGCCCTGGAATTACTGGTCTCTGCTGAACAAAAGATAGTTGTTTACAATCAGTGGTCCCCAACCTTTTTTGCGCCACGGACCGGTTAATGTCACCCAAAATTTTCACGGACCGGTGGGGGGTGGAGGAGGGCGAGGCGCGTCGATATCGGCGGATAAATACACACAAAATAAAATTATACAAACAACACAAGAACTGTGGTATGTTGTAAATATAATAATAAACGTTAATCCACTGTGTACTTGTATGTAACTTTAATAACAGCATCCTCATGACATGCGCCAACAACATAACAAAAGTCACAACTTAAACATGCCTTCAAAATAAGATAGACCACAAAACAAATATAAAGTACGTGAAAAATACAACTCACCATAACGCTGAATCAATGAGCCCTGAGCTTGTTTCTCTGCTACGAGACGGTCGCATCTAGGCGTAATGGGAGTGTGTTGCTTATGTCCAGTCTACCCTAACTTTTATCCAGAATACCGGCAGAGTTGATGTCTTGAACATACTTTTAAGGCCGCCTCATTGGAGAGCTGGTCGCCGCATGTTCTGCAGAGCGGGCTTGGTGTGTGGGAATCACCTGTTGCGGTAAATCCATATTTTAAGTAAGTTTCCTGGTATTGTCAGTAAATAACTGCGTCCAGACGAAAACGGAGCGCTGAGTGAAAACTATGTAATACATATGCCACACAGATATGTAAAAACAGCCAGAGCTACCGGAAACACACTACTACAAAGAGCGCATGCGCATTAAGTCCTTTCTCTTCCGCAAACAAACACAAGAAGATAATAATGATGGCAAACACGCGTACAAAAACCGACGACGAAGTGGAGTTACTTCTACGAGTTACGTTGGATTACAAAACACGTCAGTATCAGCAGAACGGCGACTGGGAGTCTTGCCAAAGCAGGTGATTACGGCATCGTGAAGTCATCGTTTTCCAAAAGCTGCGTAGGCTCTTCTTCTGTCTCCTCACTGGGCCTTTTCCCCTTTCCAAAGACGTCTGTTTTTTACTCATTTTGCTGCTTGTGGGTTTAATATTAGCCTTGTGCGCACATAGAAGTCGACATGCTCTTTTCGGAACACGGACGGGCCACTCAAAATGAAGGGGTGGGGGAATGAGCCGCCGTGGCCCGGTACCAAAGGGCTCATGGCCCGGTGGTTGGGGACCACTGGTTTACAAACAAACAAACAAACAAACAATATTTATAAGGCGCTTTTCATACAAAATTGTAACACAAAGCGCCTTACAGTGGTCAAGGATTAGAAGATTGACCTTTATTGATCTCGCACAGGAGAAGTTGTTTCTATATTTGACCCGGGACCATCCCCATGATTTTGTTTTGTTATTTAGTCTTGGTCAGGCCCTAAGCTGGAGGATTTTACCTATGGCGCATGTTTAGGTTGATGGGGGAAACCGGAGTGCCGGGAGGAAACCCACCCAGACACGGGGAGAACATGCAAACTCCACACAGAAAGGCCCGGGAAACCGGAACCCTCCCGCTGTGAAGCATGAGTGCTAGCCACTCAGCGACCGTGCCGCCAGGAGAAAAAAAAAAAAAGCAAACAGACAAACAAGCAGCCAAACAAACAACAAAGAGATATACAAGCAAACAAACAAAAGAACAAACAAAAGACAAGCAAACAGACGACGGAAATCAATCAAAGGCCAAGCTAAACAGGTGAGTCTTGAGCCACTCTTAAAAACATGAACGTTCTCTGCAGCCCTGAGCTCCTCCGGCAGTTCCATAGACGAGGGGCGTAGTACTGAAAAGACGCCTCTCCTTGAGTGTGTGTCCTGAATTTGGGAATGACCAGGAGCCTGCTGCCTGGTTTCCATGACCATCTGTGGCTAGCATGTGTTTTTGTCCTTACCATACATCATCTCCACAATGGACAGGCTGAAGAGTTCCTGCAGAGAGCGCAGACACAGCTTTCCATCACACAGCAGCACCGGCCTCCTCTCATCAATGAACACATTTTCAGACAACTGCTTCTGTGAAAACAAAGTCAAGACGAGACAGAAGGTGAAATAGAATCGTCTGAAGTCTGGTTGCAAAATTCATCCAGTCTAGCACAGCAATTTCAGTGGTTTCTGTGATGTATATATTACTAGTTCAACAAATAAATGGTCCATATTACACTATTCAATACAAACCTGCATATTTAGGCTGAGTTTTTCCTTTCAGAGAGAAAACACTGTGCTAATACAGGAAGTGCTCCACTGTGTCTTTAAACTCCATACACCTTCATTATAATCATTTGAATGGTTTCAGATCTGGAATTCCCAATCTCTACTGAACTAAAGGTAAAAGGTAGCTGTTAACTTGAAAAACTAACACTACATGACATCACAAGGTGGAACAGAGGATTTTGGGAAAACCTGCAGCAAAGCCATTTATTAATCTATACAATTTCAAATAAAAGTGTCATAAAACATAACCTCCTCCACCTCCAAAGTTGTCCTCAAACAACTCCACTGGCTCCCCGTACTTCCTATTTTGTGTGTAAAGCATCTTTGAGTGTCCAAAAAGCACTATACAATGCCAATGTGTTATCATTATTATTATTACTAAAGCAATTTTAAAAAATGAAATGAAATCAAATATATTAGGTCTATACTTTCTCTACATTATTCAAATAGCCCTACTGATATAAAACTTGTGGAAAGATAAAGTTGGTAGATATGAAAACCTTCAAGTTAGACCTTTACAAACATTTTCTGAAATACGTGGGATCATTTGTTAAGCAGTTCATATTTCAGTCTTCTCAAATCTACTCAAATGTGAATGTGTTAGCCTTGGTGGTGTGGACAAATGCTCTACCAACTAAGCTACTGCTGCCCCAATTTTTACCCTTTAAATTCAGACTCTAATTCAGGGGTGTCCAAACGTTTTTCATCTCATCTCTGCGTCTCTCAGATAAATGCATATTACAGAGCCACAGCACCCTTAAAAAGTCTTCTAAGGTCTAATTTAGGTCTGTATCACAATGCAGTAAGATTATTTAAGTTATTCAGGTTACGCATTTCAGTTCTATGTTACCTCAAATTGTAGCTCTGGTTTGAAGCTGTTGTATTGCCATGATGAACAGGGTCCTATTGGATGCTGTTCTAATCAGATAACCACTGTCTTAATCTGATTGATCTCACCCCAGGCGGATTTAAGCGCAGAGTTGATACCAGATTAATCTTTATCTTATCTTTGTAGACAACATAATGGCTGCTGAAAGTGTGCAGCTTTAAATGTACATGATTTTAAAGGGATATGCCACCCCCAGGTCAAATTTGGGCATCTCCCCACAGTCCAGAGACTAAAATAAGTGGTGGAAAGCGTTTTCCTGCTCACCCAGCCATTGTCCGAGTCTGTCGCCACTGACCGCCGCGGTATCTGCAGCTCCTCCGCCTTAGACTGGAGTCTAACGTCGCCAGAGAAAGATTTCGGCCAAAAGGAATTAATTTGCTCGATGCGTTTCCCAATTACTTTCTGTGTAGTGCGCATTCATATCGAGTGTAAATAAATGTGCAAATCAACACGGAGAGCTTGCCTTGGTCATTTTGGGTGGGAACTATTTTCCAGTGCGGAAGAATACAGCCGAATCACGCACCACGCTGTGCAACAGGGGAACTCCCTTCCCGGTGCGTAACTGGGATTCCCCTGGCAGCGTGCTGCGTGATTCTGCTTTATTCTTCCGCACTGGAAAATAGTTCCCACCCAAAATGACCAAGTCAAGCTCTCCGTGTTGATTTGCACATTTATTTGCACTCGATATGAATGCGCACTACACACAAAGTAATTGGGAAACGCATCGAGCAAATTAATTCCTTTTGGCCGAAATCTTTCTCTGGCGACGTTAGACTCCAGTCTAAGGCGGAGGAGCTGCAGATACCGCGGCGGTCAGTGGCGACAGACTCGGACAATGGCTGGGTGAGCAGGAAAACGCTTTCCACCACTTATTTTAGTCTCTGGGCTGTGGGGAGATGCCCAAATTTGACCTGGGGGTGGCATATCCCTTTAAAGGAGAATTAACATTTTTTTTACAATCTGAGCCTTATTTCGGTAATAAAACAAGTTGTTTTACTCACCCATAGCACTTTGGTGTCATATGGAGCACTTCCGGAGATGTTTTAGATTTGCGATCTCCGTAATGTGAGTTCTCGGGGCACATGTTTGCAGTCTCCAAATAACACAAACTTTAGCACTTTTCAAATCATAGAAGCTCGATGTCTTAGTCTACACTTTCGTTTGAGTCAAAAGTGGCCTGTAATCCGAGATTTATCCATAGTTTCGAGTAGATGAGGACGCCAGTGCGCATGTGCGGAGTCACAGCTTATTTCGCTCTCAGCTCTCGGGACCCAAACATGAAACGCAAAGCTGTAAATTATGGCTAAATCTCAGATTACAGGCCACTTTTGACTCAAACGAAAGTGTAGACTAAGACATTGAGCTTCTATGATTTGAAAAGTGCTAAAGTTTGTGTTATTTGGAGACCGCTCGGGGCATATATTATGTGCCCCGAGAACTCGCGCTACGGCTCTCGCTAATCTAAAACATCTCTGGAAGTGCTCCATATGACACCAAAGTGCTATGGGTGAGTAAAACAACTTGTTTTATTACCGAAATAAGGCTCAGATTGTAAAAAATGTTAATTCTCCTTTAAAGGCCCCATGTTGCGCTATTTTCTGATTTGTTTTATCATGTTATTTCCTCGTCAAAAACATCCCTGGAGTTGTGTTTTCTTTCATTCACACTTGTTTAACCCTTCGTTTTTAGGGGTTTTAGTTCTTCCCTCAAACAGAAAACACTCCTGTTCCACCTTGAGATGTCATGTGGCAATACAGGAAGTGTTCCACTGTGTTTTGAAACTCCAAACACCATAATTTGGATCATTTTAACCCTGGAATTGCCAGTCTCTACGGAATGGATGGTAAAACTGATTTTATTTATTCAACCCTCGACAGCTCAAATCTTCGTATTTCATTAAAACTGCAAAAATCTTCCCACTATTGTAAAGAACAAGACACGATAAATACTGAGCCCCAAAATATATAGTTCCAGCTTTCATATATTGAAGTAGATATTGTAATTACCGTGACAGGCCTAAATAAACATTTCTTTGTTAATCAGCTGCTTTTGCCATTTTTTTAAAAACATTTTTTTAAATTATTGATTATAAAAATTATAAATTATTCAGCAATTTAAACAGCAATAAAACTGAAGTCCTACTAATAGGCACCAAATCTACACTAAACAAAATAGACAGCCTTTCAGTCACTGTAGATAACTCCTCCATCTCTCTGTCATCCTGGACAGCACTCTCTCATTCCAGTCACACATTAACAATATCACACGCACTGCCTACCATATCAACCGTCTCCGTCCTTCACTCACCCCGCACACATCCGCCATTCTTGTCAATAGCCTGGTCACCTCACGTCTTGATTACTGCAATTCCCTTCTGTATGGTCTCCCCCAAAAAACTATTCATAAGCTACAACTTCTGCAAAACTCTGCTGCCCGGATCATCAGCAGAACTCCCTCTATTCACCACATCACCCCGGTCCTGCAGCAGCTTCACTGGCTCCCCATTCACTATCGCATTCAGTTCAAAATCCTACTCCTCACATTCAAGTCCATCCATAACCTGGCTCCCACTCATCTCACAAAACTCCTTCATGTCACCACACACACCCGCTCACTCAGGTCCTCCTCCTTCTCCGTCCACCTCACAGTCCCTCCCGCTCACTCAGGTCCTCCTCCTCCATCCACCTCACAGTCCCTCCCGCTCACTCAGGTCCTCCTCCTCCTTCCACCTCACGATCCCTCCCCCTCACTTACGTCCTCCTCATCCATCCACCACACAGACCCTCCCCCTCACTCAGGTCCTCCTCATCCATCCACCTCACAGTCCCTGCCGCTCACTCAGGTCCTCCTCATCCATACACCTCACAGTCCCTCCCGCTCACTCAGGTCCTCCTCCTCCATCCACCTCACAGTCCCTCCTGCAGGTCCTCCTCCTCCATCCACCTCACAGTCCCTCCCGCTCACTCAGGTCCTCCTCATCCTTCCACCTCACAGTCCCTCCCGCTCACTCAGGTCCTCCTCATCCATCCACCTCACAGTCCCTCCCCCTCACTCAGGTCCTCCTCATCCATCCACCTCACAGTCCCTCCCGCTCACTCAGGTCCTCCTCCTCCATCCACCTCACAGTCCCTCCTGCAGGTCCTCCTCCTCCATCCACCTCACAGTCCCTCCCGCTCAGTCAGGTCCTCCTCCTCCATCCACCTCACAGTCCCTCCTGCAGGTCCTCCTCCTCCATCCACCTCACAGTCCCTCCTGCAGGTCCTCCTCCTCCATCCACCTCACAGTCCCTCCTGCAGGTCCTCCTCCATCCACCTCACAGTCCCTCCCGCTCGTCTCAGCACCATGGGGAGCAGGGCCTTCAGCCGCTCTGCTCCCCATCTATGTGACTCACTCCCCCCAGACCTCCGGAACGTTCAATCACTACCAATTTTTAAATCCAGACTCAAGACCCATCTTTTCAAAATAACTTACCCCACTTAATCATTTTCCCCTGCTGACTGTTTCATTTTACTTGTATTGCTTTGTCCATTCTCTTTGTTTTATTTTGTATATACTGCCTGTTTTTAATTGATTGTCTTTGTGCGGTGTCCTTGAGTGTCTAGAAAGGCACCTTGAAATAAAATTTATTATTATTGTTTATTATTATTATTCATTATATGATGTATATTGATTTTGCACACCTTCAAAACATTGACATTTGAATGTTACTCAACAGAATTGTGATTGAAATGCTGATTAATGATGACTAAAGCAAAGCTGTTTATAACATTGATAAATATAAAATACAGTTTAGAACATATTACCTGGCATGTGACATTGACATAAGGGGGTTCTGTGTACTGTGGATAGGCACTTTGAGCCTTCTTGCCGTTTTGTGTGAAGTCTCTAATTTCTGCCAAACACTGCTGTACGTCTGTGAAACGTGCGAACAGCCTCTCCATATTGTGCACCAGCTGCTCCAGAGCCCGCTCCCTTTGGATCGATTTCTTCTCTGCCACTGACGTCTGCTCAGTTTGGACTTTATCTGATGGGTCCAAACGCAGAGAACTGGCCCTGCTCGAGTCTTTGCTAACCTGCCCGACAACCGCCAAGCTGCTCAAACGATTCACCTGTTCCATATCGTAATTCTCCAAAGTTATGGAAGAAGAACTGGACGCTGCTTTGTCAGAAGATCGATCAGAGAAGTCCACAGAGCTGGTGATGGGGCTGGGATCACTACTACGCACCTCTTCAATTAGTCCTCTTCTCTTGGCAGGTGAACGGACTAACCCCCCTCCTGGTAAAACCAAGTCCTTAATCCTGGTTGGTCCTTCCCTATCCTCCTTAGAGATGTGTTCGGAATGCCTTCTAATCCCCATAGGAGTGGACAAACCTGGACTGGACATACTGGTACTGTCTGTAGGTGGTGTGCTAGAAATCTCACCATCATTTAACAGTTCCTTAGCTAGAAGTCGTAACATATATTTATCAGTGGTTGAAGCAGGGAGGAAAGCAGGATCGTTGGCCTTCTGCCTGCCAATCATGAGTAGGAGCATTTTGTCATTAAGAAAACACACACCTTTTGGTCTGTCATTTGTTTGAAGAGAAATTTGTTGTATATTGGGCATGGCAGATGGAGTAATACAATACACAAGCACCATGTTAGAAGTATTGGAAGCTACAGCAACAATGGAGCCCCGAGGGTCAAACGCAACAATATCAGGAACTAAAATCCCTGGGATGCTAACTTTGCGTGTGGTGGTGACTTTACGCTCGTAAGTCACTAAGATGAGGTGAGAAGAGTCCAGGCCAGATCCGGTTACGGTGTCTCTACGACGGAGGTGAAGGAGGGGGCTAGGGTCTGAGCAGCGATGGTGTGCTAAAAGGTGAGTCAGATCCAGAGGTCCGGAGGTAGGTATGAAAGACCTCCTCCGATCAAAAACGCCGTCTTCCTCGGATATCTCTTGGTTCTGAAGTGATTCTGTGGCTTCGTGTGGTAAACTGAATGCCATACCAGCGTTCAGTCCGCAAATTTTATCCAAAGGTAGTTCCGTGGCGACTGCAACTTGTGAGTCTCCTATTGATTCAATGGCGCAGACATAGCCACCAACGTCAAAAATAGGACAAAATGAACACGGTACAATGCTTTTCTGAATATCGTTCCAAATATACGAGTGTAACGCGCTCCCTATAGCTACAACAAGGCGTGTACCGTCTTTAGTCCAGCAAGCACAATGGATAAGACCACTTCCTTTAATATCCGCTTTGATTCTCCGGTTGTCAACGCGAACTGAAAACAAAACAGAAGTGTCTCTTTTGGTCAGTACCGCTAACACGTCTAGTTTAGGATGCCAAACACAGCCCTGGGACAGCAATGGGAAAGCCTCACTCATCTCACAAGTTTGAGTACACAAGAGTTTATTCTGCTCCAGGGTGCTGATTTGGAGTTGCCATATGGTGATATGTTTCTTATGCTGAACAGCCAACAGCGCTGGAGAATCCAAACAGCAAAGGGGACCCCAAAACAGGCCGAGGACGTGCTCAAACTGTCCGATGACGTTAGTGTCCCCAAACTTGACTTCTCCATTGACAAAATACAAGGCAGTCAAGCAGACCTGTTTGCCATCAGTCCAGGCTATTCCATGCACGGGGTGGATAGCTTGGTGAAGTGTGTTTAGGCCGGACCTAAGCAGCTTTGCCTTTCCAAGATCCATCCTGTTGGGAAGGGGAAAAGAGAAATTACTTACAAAGTTAACACTGATTATATAGACTACTTGCAATCTAAATCCCACACAACAAAGGAGCCGTTATTGCTACCTATGAAGATTAGGAATAGCAAAAGTGTGGCGTGTCTCCTTCCAAGTACGTGCTTTAATCTCTCTGAGCCGAGGAAGCTGTGACGAACACTGGTAGCTGCTTACGTTTGAATGACCTTAACAACAAAGGTCCAGTGCTGAGCTGGGAGCATTATGATTACAGCATGTGCAGACGGTGTGTCTTGGTCTTGGATCCCTTGTGGATCAATAAAGTTTGTCTAAGTATCAGCACTCTGTATACTGTCAGATTTAATTAGGACAATAGCAATCACAAGTGAGAGGAGCAGAGTGTGATTAGATATTTATTATACATTCATAAATTCTGCTTATTTAAACCTTCAGTTATTTTTGCTTCCCTTTTGTAATAGGTTTTATAATTAGTATTTTTCTCATTAATAGAGGAGTCCCCCCAGGGTCTGATTTTCACCCCGAGTCTAAAAACAAATGATACTGTATGCCTGTAGTGTAGTGTAGAAGTGAATTTTTAAAATCTATAACCAGTGCTTAGAGTAGATGCATGTAGCATGTAAATGCAATACGTGACATTCGTACACCAAAATATTGTATTACAGTGGTCCCTCGCTCTATCGCAGTTCACTGTTCGCGGCCTCGCTGTTTCGCTGATTTTTTTATTTTTTTATTTATAGTGTAACTTTTTTTATATAGTGTAACATTGTGTTCTGCATCCTGATTGGCTAAGAGACTAGACCAGGACTAAACGTGGACTAAACCAGGTCTAGACCAGGTCTAAACCAGGTCTAAACCTGGACTGGACCTGGACTAAACCGGGACTAGACCAGGTCTAAACAAGGATTAAACCACCACGTGCCGCTCTTTGCTGGTTTCGTGTGGCTGGTTTGTGGCTCGGGCTGAGAGAATGCGGTCCGGGCGCCGCTGTTCGATCTCGTGCTCGCAGCCCCGGGCCTCGCGTCGGTCATGCTGCTCTGTCACGGATTTGTCCACGATGAGGGGTGCACGTGTTGCGCACTTCTCTAAGGGGTTGGTGCGCGTTGCGTCCCAGGACGTGGCAGTGCTCCTCGCGCGTCCGGCAGGGCTTCCGGGGCCGTGTCTCCCCCCATGCTTCACTATTAATACATTTTGTTGAAAATCTATGAAAGTTTGAGTGTTTAAACGAGAGAGAAATGTGAGAAAAGGTTAATTCCAGCCTGAGAAAAGCATATAATGTGTGTGGTGAGGCATCTACAGCCTTAAAACATGTATAATAATTGTAAAAGATGTCCTACTTCGCAGATTTCTATTATTGCGGGTTATTTCTGGAACCTAACCCCCGCAATAAATGAGGGATTACTGTACATAAAATTATTCAAATGTGTTTGTGCCCACATAGTCTTAGTATAAACCTGTGGGAAACACTGAGTTTGGTTAGAACAGTGCGTTTTTACGCGCATGCCAAATTGGGATAACTATCTGAAAAGATTGTTTATGTAGCGCAACTTTAATCTAAACTACATCTGATAAAATGAACATAAGGGTTGAATTAACAAATACTACATGACTACTGAACACTGACTGGTTTGGTTTGGCACGGCACTGAGTTCAAGTACATAAAAATATAATTAATGGGAGCTAAAGCTGCATATATTGTAGAATGTAGAACTGTAGAAATATGCAGCGTGCGGGTATTCTGTAACTATCGCTATCACTGTAAACGCATTACTCGCCAAGAGGAGTTGACAAAAACTACACGTACGAACAATGAAATAAATAATGTTAATGCTAATAAATAATTCCAATAACTAAAAAATATATTACCGATAGTTTATGTTTTGCCACTTGAACGATCCCACGGTGTTGCTACTGTGGTCACATGAACCGGAAGTAAACACGTGTTTGGTGCATCATGGGAGATGTAGTCGAAACGTGGTAAAGCCCAGTGACCGCTTGATGGCGCTGCGTAAATGCGTACTGTTATTCTGTAACACATATATATCAAAAATATGCTGCGATAATAATTCAATACAGATTTGAATTGTGCTAAAAGTGTCGAATAAATGAGAATTGGGGTTGGAATGTGGGGGATTTTGCGGATGGAAGCGTGCGTACCGTGAGGCTGACTTGACGTACCCTCCTTGGAACTATCTCGTCCGTTGGATTGTGCGCTACGGCTGTCGAGGGCTTGTTGCTGAATGCATGCTATCCTCCGATACACCCCGATCTGTAGCAGCTAAAAGGATAACATTAGCTCTTTAGACGTCTTGTTAGCGTGTATGGTTCGGTACTAATAGGTATTACTGCACAAGCATGGGTGTGGAAGTCGAAACTATATCTCCGGGTGACGGTAAGTTGGTTTATCCGCTTGTGTGTGCATCGATGGTGGGCTCTTGCTAACACGGGGGTTTCCTGTGCCTCAAAATGCGTTAAAAAGTGCTTCAAATATACTGCATTTGTAAAATATATGAATGAAAAGCACACGATTCTCTCTGCAGACCCCGGTGGCGTGTTTGGTGCGTTTCGCTATGCGTAATTACACATAGTATTATTATCGATCTTTACGCATTGCTATACGCACCTACTTACTGTAAACGTATAGATATATTAAAAGAGCATTCCCAAAATATGATAAAACTAGCTCAACTGTAAACATGCCGCTTTTTTCTGAGAGAGATTTCCGTGCCAAGGCTGTGGATGCTCGTGTGGATCAAGGCGTTTTCTGGACATTGGCGTACAGTGTAATTATGGACATTTGATACCCTTTTAGCTTGTAAAAATAAGCTGCGGGTTAAAGTTTCAATATGTGAGAGCAGGGACCCCAGAGAGGACCGGTAGCTGCTTTTAGTCCAGTCTGCGCTATAGGCCAAGAAAGAAAAGTCAGCCAGGAGCACCACCAGTTTTGAACCCAGCTATTGTTAATATGGAGGATTAGAATAAACAGCCGCTGCACAGGGCCTGGGCATAGACATTTGGTAGTACTCAGGTCATGCTAGTAACCACATAAGTATTAGTTTAGTCTGGGAGTAGGTTTGGTACTGGTTAAAGATCCTATATTACACCAAATTGACTCTTGTGAGCTGTAAACCATGTTATAATCCTGTTACCTCCTCAAAAACAGACCTGGGGGTGTGTTTTGTTTCATTCACACATGTTTGAGTAACCCATTATGATTAGTTTGTCTACATCTCCAAAGCTGAAAATGTTCTGTTCCACGTTGTGATGTCATGAACTGGTAGTTTTCAAGTTAGCATCTACCTTTTATCTTTTAGTTCAGTAGAGATGAGAAATCACAGGGTTGAAATCATTCCAAATTATTCAAGTGAAGGAGTTCTGGTAATACTTATGGTAGTCAAAGTGAATGCCTGGTTCCTAGTGGTGTAGCCCTGTTTTGGTTGTGGTTTTGGCATGGTTTTTCCCTGTTTTGGTTATGCTCTGGTTTAAACCTGGGGCCATAGACTTAGACACACTTTATTTATCCACAAGGGAAATGACTTGGACACAGTAGCTCACACATCACAATATAATGTAATAACCAAGAGCAACTATGTATTAGGAATCCCTCAGTCATCCAGGTAGAATCTATGGCAAAAAGAGAAATTCAGTTTGTCAACTGGACAAAAGTTTATTTGTTTGAATACGTTTCGCAGCTCATGTAAACTGCTTCTTCAGTTCTGGTCAGATGCTGGTGGACACTATCCGCAAATAAACTTTTGTCCAGTTGACAAATTGGATTTCCTTTTGCCAAAGAGCAACAATATAAAAAAATCCAAAATAAGTAGCAAAAATAACAAGACACTGGCATCAAATAGTGCTTAATGAGTACGTTTTAGTCTGTGGAAACTACTGCTGGTTTATGCATGTGAATTGAACTAGTTCTGGCAATGTTTAGTGAACATTAGTGGTTGGTTTCTAGTGGTGTAGATTGTGGTTTTGGCCTGGTTTATCTGAGCATGGGGGGCTTCCAGCTCCATCGACTTGGCATTGAAAAATTGTCACCCCTCTGTAACTACTGCAGTGAGCCTTATCATTCTGGGTTTGAAATATTATTATTATATTAACCCGCTCTATATGATCCTGGTGTTTTTATTTCACTGTTTTATCTGTAAATAAATTCCTATTCCTAATATAAAACTTTGCTCCTATAACTACTAGCCTCGTGAGCTTCATTTGACTGGAACTGAACGTTATGGGCAACATCACACTCCCTTAGTCCACTTCTTTATACAGGCTATGGGCTGTTCTCAAAGAATAGCTAAAAATCCAGTCTTATTGCAGGATATTCAGCTAAGCATAAATGTAATAATTCAGCATTAGCCCTTCCCTTCTTGTCCTGCTCTTGAGCCCAGTCTAGTCATGACCAGACTCTGCTCCTGTATTTAGTTCCTCTAAATATGGAACTGCAGTATCATGTAAGTCTGTCTTATTTTTAATAATTGTAAAAACTAACCATGTTTTTTTCTTACAGGGAGAACATTTCCAAAGAAGGGCCAGACATGCGTGGTACATTACATAGGTAAAGAAATGCTATTACTACTACTACTACTACTACTACTACTACTGCTACTGCTACTGCTACTGCTATTACTACTCCTATTACTATTACTGCTATTACTACTACTACTACTATTACTGCTATTACTACTGTTAGCTCAACTGGTAAGTCACTTGACTTTCACCCAGGGGACCTGGGTTCAAATCCCCCTGGCAATGAGTAAGCCAGTGTGTGTCCTTGGGCAAGACCCTTCACAGTACTGCCCCCAGGGTGCCGGAAAAGATGCCCACTGCTCCTGAAAAAAGGATGGGTTAAATGCAGAAGTAAAATTTCTCCTGTGTGTGAAATCAATAAAGGTTTAATCTTACTGCTACTGCTGCTACTAATGCCACAAATATTACTACTTCTTTATGAGTGCTGCCTATTTTAACAGTCTGTTAAGTACATGACTGAAGAAAATAGACTAATACTACTACCTTAGGCATGTATACACCTGTGTCTAGCCATATCGTCATCCTATCACCACACCCAAACAACATTCACCCAGCACTGAAGCTTATGTAACACAAAGGACCCGCTACGCTCTGTTGTCATATCCACGTGAGAATGCAATACAGGCTACACCAGCTTCCTCTTTTTTTCCCCGAATCTGTCCTTGTGTCCGATCCCGAGATGATTTGGGAAATAAATTTGGGTTGCTCAGTGCCTGGGGCTTGGGAGTCCATACAAGTAGGTCAGACAGAAAGTAAACAAAAGCTCTCTCATGTATCAGACTGCTGCTGAATGATTGGCCTATCACAGGGTTATAAAAAAGTATTGTGTCACCGCGGAGGCTGTTTAGTGAATTAATTGTGCCTTGGTATCGCCGTGTGTCTGCTGCTGGCAGGTGCTGGCAGGTGCGGGATGCCTGCCAAGTCTTGTTGTTTTTAGATCATGTATTTCCCGCAGTACAATTGATGTTATTTTGATTAGGCTCTCTGTCATATAAATATGCATCGAGTTTACATTTGTATAAGACATTAGTGATGACAGAATAGGCTGAAAAGGGACTCATCTGGACACTGTGTTTTAAATCAGCCTTATACCTTGGACCTCTCCTGGATGAATGAGAGCTGACATTATAGATACACTGCAACATGGAGGGGGGAAGGGGGTGATGCTAACTGTAAGTGCTGCTCTGTCTGAATCACTGTTACCCATATTAGACATTAGACATTTGTTACTTTAACACAATCTGACCACAAAGAGCTGACTTGGTTGGAACTACAACAGATGAGCTGATTTGTGCTATTTATCAAGTCTCTCACACGTAAAATTACAGTCACAAGCTAAAAGCAGTCACCTTTTTGTTTAAAACTCCTAAACAGGACCACGAACACTCGTACTGATCACCAGCTCCTGAAAACGTGCTGTTGGTTATAGCATATGCTACAGAAGCAGTTACCATATCCATTGCTTATAATTAATACAGTCTAGTTTGAGCCGCTATTCTAGGAACCACTGGGGACCCCCTGACATTCTTGACCCCCAGGTTGGGAATGACTCTTCCAGCTCACTGAAATATAGTTGCTAATTAAAGGCACACTATGAAACTTTTTGTTTGTGGGCCTATTACCTGCTTGGTTTTATGGATATGTCATCACTCTGCCTGGGATGTTTCACAATATGACATTAAACAGCTTTACTTTACATTCATTCAGTTACAGGTGGTTTTATAGCTCAAAAATACCTAAAAAAAAAAAACCTCCATGAAGATAGAAAGGCATAATACCATACTGTGAAACATTCCAGACAACGCAATAAAATCTCCATGGAGACAAGCATTTGATGGACCCTCCACCAGAAAAGTTACACAATTCCCCTTTAAAGCTGCATTTTCCTATAGTCTAAATGCTCCGATACTTCCACTTTGAGAGCTACAAGATGATTCATGTTTTCCTGTCTAATACTGCCTTCTTTGTTTGGTTAGTCACCGGGTATTAGAGTATGACCGTTGTGACGCTTGTGACTCCATGACTGCATACCATTTTACAATCCCTAATCTGCTATAATTTCACATAGTTTTTGAGTTTGTATTATTTACCGACCCTGAGTCTTGATAATAAAGTTATGATAATATAGATCAGACTTGATAACGAATTACAAAGCAGGATATATCCCATTACATGTTTTTAAAAAGGCA
Source organism: Paratrypauchen microcephalus (assembly GCA_036785185.1). Lineage (NCBI taxonomy): Eukaryota > Metazoa > Chordata > Actinopteri > Gobiiformes > Gobiidae > Paratrypauchen > Paratrypauchen microcephalus. Next base: position 2,354,097 of record JAVJIX010000031.1, on the reverse strand, counting down.
GTATCATTAAAATGCATGGGCTGTAATAAATACATACCAGAATTAACTAATAATTTGCAATAAATAAATAAAAAACAATTAAAAAAACTAATTAACCAAAAAAAAGTTATTTATTCAACCCTCTACTGTTCACCTTACCTCATCATATAAAAATGTCAAAAATCGTCCCTCTAGTGCAAAGAAAATACAGTGGTACCTCTCCTTACGAAATTAATTCGTTCCAGAAGTGGTTTCGTAACGTGAATTTTTCGTAAGTTGAGTAGCTATTTCAATGGAAAAGGCCTGATTCGTTCCAAGGTTGTTGTTTTTTTATAGTGTAACTTTTTTTTTTATAGTGTAACATTGGTTCTGCGTCCTGATTGGCTAAGAGACTAGACAGGACTAAACGTGGACTAAACCAGGTCTAGAGTCTAGACCTGGTTTAGTTTTGGTCTAGACCCTAGACCAGAACTAAACCAGGTCTAGACCAGGTCTAAACCAGGACTGGACCTGGACTAAACCAGAACTGGACCAGGATTAAACTACCACGTGCCGCTCTTTGCTGGTTTCGTGCGGCTGGTTTGTGGCTCGGGCTCCAGAGGACGCGGTCCGGGCGCCGCGGTTCTATCTCGTGCTCGCAGCCCCGGTGCCGGTCGTACAGACCAGGACTAGGGGTGCTCCTGGCACGGTGCTGTGCTCCTCGCCGCGCGGTGTGTTCATGTCTCCGCGCTGCGTCCGGAGTCGTGTCTCCCCCCACGCTTCACTATTTAATACATTTTGTTGAGAATCTTGTGTGTTCGGCGCTAGAGCTAAGAGGCCGAGAAAGGTGCTTTTTGAGCGGGGATAACAGCGGGGCGTGCATCTGAGGGCGCATTATTTGAATTTTTGAGATTTCGCGTTTTGTGAGGGCGTTTCGTAACTTGGATTTTTCGTATTTAGGGTCTTTCGTAAGGTGAGGTACCACTGTATACAGATGATAAAGACTGAGCCTAAAAATATACTGTTCTAGTTTTCATATATTGCACGGTAAGTCAGTATTGTAATTATTATGTTAGGTCATAGTAATAATAATAAGTTCATAACAGGATGTGAAGCCTTTAAAACCTTATTTCCCCAGACACACTGTCACCACCTCTTTGCACTTTCACCTACCACCCACTCACATGCAGTTGAAAGCAAGCCTTTCTAACTTATGAAATTTGAAAATACTTTTGCAGGGTTATGCTAAAATGCATCTCTTATAATCTCCTATAATATTATGAGTTTAATTAGAGCCGTTTAGTCAGTGTTAGCGATTGGATAAGATGGCAGCTAACGAAAACTAGGGTCATGCATCGGGGTGAAAAGTCCATGAGTTTCACCCTGTCTATTTTGGTGTCACTGACTCACTCTGACTGAAGCAAAGCACTCAATTTTTATCTTTTAAGAGTTCAGGACAGGTCAAGTGGAGCCTGTTTTCCTAATAAAATACTATAATTACTACATATATTTCATTATCATTCAGGTTAGAGTAATTACTACAACAGCTGAGAAATCTACACAAAGTAAAAGGTAACAGGCTATTTCTTTAGCAGCCATTTTAACTGTTGATAATTCATGGACTGTAAACAAATTCTAACACATGCCATGTGCTGGAAAAGAGGGTTTTAATGCCATTTTGTCCTCACCCTAAATGTTACTCACCTTTATCTAGTTTTACTATATTTTATTAAAAAGATGGTTTATTTATAATAGAAGTTTTAGTGGGATGCACCGGTATCAAATATCGGTACCAATCCATGGACTGGATTAGGTATCTGCTCCAAAATATCGGATCTGCCAAGAAATTAATGTAATAATACAATTTACTGGCCGTTGCTGGTCCAGCAAGCAAACAAATGTTTGAGCTTTTAATCCACAGTTGTTCTGTAGTTACTTGAAAGATAAATAACAGCTCCATAACACATTTTGTCATACAATATTTTGTTATTTTGTTGTCCCTTGATGTCGGTTATTGACAGATACTTAAAGCTTTAATATCGAAATCAGTATTGGAACTGAAACTGCTGCATCGCTATCCCTATTTACTAGGATAATTTCCTTTCAGTTTTTTCCATTATTGGAGCCAAGATACAGCCGAGGTATGTGTACCATTGTTAGCCTGGCGTCAATCCATTTTTGTTACTTGAAACTATGAACTGAAACCACAAAATGTACGTCCGTGTATCAGCTACAAGACTCTGATGTGAGTTCACAGATAGGATAGGATAGGACAGATAGGATTGCATTGTGTGTGTGTGCGTGTCTGGAGAGATTAGATCAGCTGTGAAGTGCCCAGACTAACCAGGATGACGTCACCGCTAAATGTAGACAGGCCTTCCCTTTACCATGTTTGTGATCTCCTCACGTCGTGAATCCTGAGACCCACCAGTGCATCTCAGTGCGTCATACAGAAATAGATAGGGCTGGAAGTCAGGAGATGCCGAGTGGCCTTACAAGGGGGAAATGCCTGGTTTAAAATCTCACCATATCTTTGCAAAGCCATCGGTCTAGATGCCTAGTAGCTCTGTAGTCCTCCAATATGCTGTTTATTTTCTTGGCACCTAATTACTGTACATGATGTGCATGAAACTTGAGATGCATTTTTGAACTGGCTTAATAAGACCTGATGTTGTCACGATACTAAAATTTCAAACTTGACGCTAAGGAAAAGACTCCATTCTCAATATACAGTGGTCCCTCGTTTATCGCGGGGGTTATGTTCTAAAAATAACCTGTGATAGGCGAAATCCATGAAATAGTAAGCTTTGTATTTTACAATTATTCTACATGTTTTAAGGCTGTAAACGCCTCACCACACATTCTACACTTTTCTCAGACTGGTATTAACATTTTCTCACATTTCTCTCTTGTTTAAACGCTCAAACTTTTGTATATTTTTAACAAGAAAAGCAGAGTATTATAGAATGAAACCAAAGATCTAAACCTGTTCTCAGGCCCTAAACATATTGCGTGTATTTCACAGTTCCTCTGACCGAGCCTCTTCGTCCTGACGCCGCTCTACTGTCACAGGTTTTGTCAGGGAGAAAACTTGCAAATATACAGCGCTTCAGAGTCGCACTGTGATCGAACATTTATATAAATTTGGCTGAACGCATTCTGTACTGTACAGGAGACACGGCACGGAGAAAAATGACAAATCGGCAAAGGTCTACAGTCCCTTAGCCAATCAGGAAGCAGACAATGCGCACTGATACACTATAAAAAAATTAGAATACATTTTTTTTTAAATCCGCGAAACAGCAAGGTGAACCGTGATATAGCGAGGGACCACTGTAAATTATTTACAACACGGTGATGCTAAATGAATAGGCAATATAATGTAATTTAAAGAGCCCATATTATGCTGTTTTCTGATGTATGTTATAATGTTTCCTCATCACAAACATGTTTAACATACAAACCCTGCATATTTAGGCTGAGTTACTCTCTCAAAGTGGAAACACTCTGTTCCACCTTGTGATGTCATGTGGTAATACAGGTAAAAGGTAACCGTTAACTTGAAAACTACCACGTCCTGACATCACAAGGTGGAATAGAGCATTTTAAGATTGAGAGATGAAGACAGTCTAATGATGCAGTGTTGTGTGAATGAAACAAAACACAACTCCGGATATGTTTTTGATGAGGTAACACCATTCTAACATGGGTTAAAGCTCACAAGAGTCAATGTCATGTAATATTAGACCTTTAAAAATGCCATCATTCTTGGGTTTCAGCGTCCTTTTTATCGGCCATTTTCAGCACGTCATTCAAAAGATTTAACCCAGCCCTGGATGAAGCAGAAGAAAATGATTGGATGTTTGGAATTGTTAATTGCTAATTGCTAAAGGCTAATGGTCCATCACTCCAAACCCATGGATTAATGAATTTCAATCTAATTTAAAATTCCACGAATTGCACAGCCTTATCAATTGGTATCTTGTAGGGATGTTCTGTTTTGATACTGATGCTGATACTTAGGGTTTACGTATCTGCCAGTACCCGATATCAGAGCAGAGAATGAAAATATAAAATGTATTTTGTAACTTATTTATCATATAAAGTAATTACAGAACAGCTTTGAAAAAAATACAAGTAACAATATTATTTGGGGTATTTTGGGCCAATATCGCTAAGTAAATAGTTCTTTTACACCAATTTATAGACCAAAAAGGATTATCGACTGAACCGATATCTTGGGACCAATAGCTGATCCATCAAAATTTTCAATATTGGTGCCAGTATCCGATACCAGTATTGTATCAGTGCATCCCTGGTATGTTGGTGTACATTTTTCTCACAACCCTAGCATGGACTGTTTTCCATTGTAGCTTGCATTAGATTCTTGCAGCTGTGAAAGGCGTCCAACATATATATTTATAAGTTTATTGTAGACAGAGAGCTCAACACGCTGATCTCGTCTGGTTTTATCCACACTGGGGCCGGGGCGGGGGGTGGGGCGGGGGAGTTTTGGGTGGGGGCATCTGGCATCTTTCCTAGACGAGGCGAGACAGGATACAGCAAAAGGGAAGCAAAAATAGCCCCACCCCACTGCAAATCTACCAAGGCTAAAAAGACCAGCGTGTGAAATGTGGTTGCCAAGTCTGCTTCTTTATAGCAGGTTTGGGCTTAGCTAGCAAATTTTGAGTCATAGGTAGAGCTGCATGCAAGATTTGGAAAATATATGTAATTGTAATAGTTTTCTTATCTATATTCTCATGGATTTTTGTTTCATTAGAAGTGTCAGACCTGAAACTGATTCCAATACTATAGCTTAGGGCTGAGCGATATGGAGAAAAAAAATTATCTCGATATGTTTTTGCTATATCTCGATATACGATATATATCTCGATATCTATGCAGGGAAAAAAAACAATCAAAAAACCAAACGCGCCAAATTCAGCAAGGATTTTTTTTTTAAATTGATGTGCCAACAGGTAGGCAGCCAAGTGCCTAAAGGTCGACAGGTACTAGTAACAAACTGCTTGTGCACCATTTTTAACATTACCAAACCAAGTAGTACATTGCCTTATTTTAATTGTAAACATAAAATCTGAGGGTAGACAGTTCTTATAAAGTGCTTCTTTAACATTTAAGATAAAAGACAAAAATAAAAATCTCTCATTTCGTAGCCAAGTGCCTAGAGGTAGACAGGTACTAGTAACAAAGTGCTGTGCTTGTGTACCAATTTTAACATTATCAAACCAAGGAAGTAGTATATTGCCTTATTTAATTGTAAACATAAAATCTGAGGGTAGACAGTTAAATAGTGCAAAGATAAAAGAGACAGACAAGATGAGACAAAAAAATCCCTCATTTCGTAATTAATATATAAAAAAAAGAAATAATACATATTGCCTTCCTTTTCAAAATTCGAACTCCAAAAAACAAAAAACTGTACCTGTAGTGTAACATTTTTACATTTGAAGATTTTGAGCCAGGAACAGCAATCGGTCAACTGTGTCAGGCTTAGGGCCTAGTCCCCACGACAACGTTCCTGTTTTTTTTTTTTTTTACCCGGGGTGGAAAAAAGTGTCGTCCACACACGTGTTGGATCAGAAAACATTCGTGTCAAGATGAGCACGGAGCGCTGAGTGAAAACGATGTAGTACATATGTCACACCGATAAGTGGCGCTGTAAACCGGAAAGAGCCAGAGCCGCCGGAAACGCAAGACTACAAAGAGCACATGCGCAGAAAGTCCTTTCTCTTTCGTAAACAAGCAAACACGTGTACTTTAGGGACCGTCAAAAAAAGCTAATTTATTTTGCCCCCCTGCTCCACCAATATCGCAGCGACTCACTCCGGTAATGTGAAAATGTTGACCGTCCCTAACATAGACAGACGCCACAGAACAAAGATTTGCGCTGCGTGAGCAGAGTTTTTGCCTATAAATCGATAGTTAGTATTACTTGCTATCGTTTTATTAGATAGACATTAACAAGTAGAACTCTCGTTAACCTTGCTCGTGTTATTTACGCCAAATGCTTGTTTGGATCTTAATACGGGAATGTTAAACATACTCGGACATTATGTTGGCTTTTCTGCGAGAATATACAACCGGGACCATCACCAACGGGCAGCTATATAGTTGTGTGAATTTGTGTAAAGAAAACAGAAATGCGTTCATATATTTTTTTTGTGTTATACAGCATGTGCCTGTTTGTAAAAGGTAAATTTTCATTCAATAAAAAAGACAAGAAATGGTTGCTCTATTTCTTTATTTACAGCACACAACACCCTCAAATTGGTGTGGGCTCCTCATTGTCCATTATCTGCCTTTTCATTGACGGGATTTTTCCAGTTTTAAAATACGTGTTTAGCTTTGAATTGGCAAACACTCGTGTGTCGTGCGTACCACGGCAGTGAAACACAAACGCAAGAAGGATGCGGGGCGGACAGCTCCACAAACAGTTGAGGAAAATAAGGAGGGCGGTGAAATCTTATTCATTTAGCGCATTATCTCGAGTTTTTCGATATGCCAAAATCTTTCTCGATTTCATAAAACATCTCGAGATATCGCAAATCTCGATTAATCGCCCAGCCCTACTATAGCTTTAAGTAATTTGCCGATACCCAATATTATACAATGATACCAGTGAAGAGACTGAAAACAACTTTTATTTCCTTTAAAGGTACACTGTGTAACTTTTCTGGTAGAGGGTCTGCCACCTCTTTGATATAAATATGAAACAGACTTAGACTAACTTTATTGACATGGAAATTACACAGTAGCTCACACATCTTAATTTATTATAATAACAAAGAGCAAAAAAATGGTAGTAATAAATTCTAAATAAGTAACAGAAAAGATAGAAAGAGACTGGTGTCAGTGTATGTACAAGTAAAAAGAAAAAAATTGAAAATAAGCAATAAAATATATCTATAGCCTAATATAAATATAACTATATACAGTTCATAAGGAAACAAAGACAAAACTGATCCCAAAGTGTTATGCAGCTGTTTTTTAACTCTCAAGTATTTGTTATTTATTGTGTAAATAAAAATTCAAACATTACAAGACTTTCTGCGCCGAATATGCCCAGTAAATTGTTCAATATCAGTGCTGATATCTGATACCAGTAAACAAGGCATTAGACGGGGGCCAAAGGAGTGTATTGTCCCAGGCCCCAGGGTTTTTAGTGGCCCAGAATTGGACCCTTCTCTTATTAATTAATATTAGAGGGGGCCCATGTCAGTCTTCTTGTCCTGGGCCTCCAAATTTCTGTCGACGGGCCTGCCAGTATTGGATCTGTGCTTCCGTTGTTGTTTTACGCTTTTTTCCAAGGCTTGCTGCTTGCTGAAAATATGGCAACCCTGATTCTTTTCATAGAAGAAAAAGAGAGAGAGAAAGCGAGGGAGAGATAGGAAACCACAACAGTGAATGCTTTATTTTCGCACTGAGACCCCACCCATGCTCAGACCCGCACCGTGCGATAACAAACACAGATACAGGAGGCGTTTAAGGGCTGTTTGGATTGTTGGGGCATTCCTGAGGACAACTGGCCCTTCACTGCTGCCATGGCTCAACCAGGCATTACTGTTACTCTTACTGTACTATTACAGTCTAAAACAATGCAAAGGGGGCCACTGCGTTGAAGTTAAATGGACTTGGCTGCAAAAGCTGACATATCTAAGAAATAAACCATCAGGAGTTATCATTATTGTGTAGAAAAAAAATTGAAAGGGCTTTATTGTGGCACTCTTTTTGCCATAATTAAACTCAGGAATGTGACTTTACAAAAACCTTTTTTAAAAGCTACCAAACGCATGTCAAAAATGAAACACTGTGTGGCTTAAAGGTCCCATTACACAAAATTGACTCTTATGAGCTTTACACCACATAGTAATGCTATTGCCTCGTCAAAAACACACCTGGAATTGTGTTTGTTTCATTCACACGTGTTTGAGTAATCCTTTATTATTAGTCTGTTCATATCTCCAAAGCTCAAAAAGCTCTGTTCCACCTACCTTCAGTAGAGATTGGCGATTCCGGCACTGAAATCATCCAAATTATTCTACTGAAGGTGTATGGAGTTTAAAAACACAGTGGAGTACTTCCTGCATTACCACATGACATCACAAGGTGAACAGAGTGTTTTCTGTTTGAGAGAAGAATGTGTGAATGAAAGCAAACACAACTCCAGGTGTGTTTGTGATGAAGGAACAACATTAGAATGCACGATATATCGACATTAATATCGGTATTGGCTGATATTGCAAAGGGGTTTAACATATCGGTATCGGTCCAATATGTAAATCTGGGCCGATATTAACGACCGATATTTGTCAGTACTATAAATAAGTTGCTTTGAAAAACAAATAAAAGTTGTGTCACACTTCAGGCAGAGCACTGGGAGCTGTCCTTAATAAGGGGATCTTGGTTATAAAACGTTGTGTTTATCTTGTATCTGTCCATGTTTAAGTTTATTGTAATTTGACAAAATGTGTTGCAGTTCCTTTTCTTGGCAATACACAAAATGGCCCCCAAACCTGAAGTACATGTGGTGATATGGGAGCCATGTGAAATGCAGATTAAGAGTGACATGGTGATTTATCATCCTTGTGTTTTTTTTGTTTTTGTTTTATCTAAACTTTCTCACAGGGGTTTTGTGAATATATAAGCTTTATGGAGTCAAAACACGTTTTGAAAAAAAAAGATGTTCAAAAATTCAGTTTGCATGATTTTCAGTCTGTATAAAATGTTATCTCAGAATTTAAAAAAAATATAAAATAATAATATCGATATCGGCTAATATCGGTTATAGGCCATAACAGCAACATTAATATCGGATATCGGTATCGGCTAAAATTTTCACATCGGTGCATCCCTTATTAGAACATAGATCAGAAAATGGTGTAATATGGGCGTTTTAAAGAACATGGATTTCATGTTCTTCTGAAGGAATCCAAATGAACAAAGCAGCTATTATGTTTAATACAATTGTGCTTTATATTTTAATGCTACTTCAGGTCTGGTTTCAGAAAAAACAATGAAAGGGACATTGTGGGTGTTCCTATAGGTAGAACTTCACGTAACGTAATATGGGTGCATCAGTAACTGCATTATATTTTATGTGACTTCATGGTCTGTTCTGAGAAGATTTTAACTTTACTTTACATTTTATTTGCGCTGTTGCATTGTGTTGTAATAAATGGACCTTGACGTGGCTGAAACCTCAAAACAGTACCTCACTTTAAAGGGTCCATTACACTGTTTTCTGATCTGTCCTAATGTTGTTTCCTCATCACAAACAGACCTGAAATTGTTTTGTTTTATTCACACATGTTTAACATAGAAAACCTGCAGATTTAGGCTGAGTTCTTCTCTCAAATGGAAAACAGGAAGTGCTCCACCGTGTTTTTAAACTCCATACACCTTCACTAGAATGATTTGGATCATTTCAGCCCTGGAATTGCCAATCTCTACTGAACTAAAGGTAAAAAGTAGCTGTTAACTAGAAAACTACCACTTCATGACATCACAAGGTGAAACGGAGCATTTTGAGGTTTGGACTAATAATAAAGGATTACTCAAACATGTGAATGAAACAAAACACAACTCCAGGTTTTTGAGGAGGAAACAACATTATAACATTTTGCATAATATAGGTATTTTAAAGGTGCACTATGTAACTTTTCTGGTGGAGGGTTTGCCATCGTTTGTCTCTATGGAGATGTTGCTTGGCTTTGAATGGATGTGATACAGTTTGACATTAATGTTATCTTGCATTTTTTATTACAGTTGCATGCATTATTACTGCAGATCTGACCTGGAATTTGGCCTAGTGGGGTTACTGAGATAAATAAGTTTAATGCCATACTGTGGAACTTTTCTGGCATAGCAGTAATATCTCTATGTGCGCCATAGAAATGTTATTGTTACATAGTACATCTTTAACTTAGGAATTAACAACAAAAATATCAAATGCTATGTTTATTCTGTATATCTTGCATATTTATTGTATTTCAAAGTTAAAGGGCCCATAATACACAATTTTCTTATCTATGTTATAATGTTGTATCATGTAATGTTTAGCACACAAACCCTGCATAGGCTCTGAGAGTTCTTCTTCTCAAACATAAAACACTCTGTTCCACCTCGTGACGCCATGTGCTAATACAGGAAGTGCAACAACATTATAACATGACTTAGAGCTCACAGGAATTCATTTTGTGTAATATAGGACCTTTAAGTGCCCCTACGGATCCTTAAATGTGTAGTGTAGAATATAAATAGCCTAGAAAATGTCAGCCATGTTAAACTTTCTTACTACTAGTACTGCCGACTACTTATGTTACCGCTACTACCACTACTACTATGGTACTACAGCTACTCCTACTACTACTACAAAACTGTTTTTAAAATCACTCTAATGCTGGTCTCCATGGAGATGATATTTCTTTGTCTGAAATGTGTACAGTATGGCTTTAAACCTTTCCATCTTCATGGCGACTGAACCAAACCAAGTTACAGGTCAGATCTGTGGAAAGGCACAGTCACAGTCAGAACGCCTGTTTTGTAGGTATTTGGGAGCTGCAAAACTGCCTGTGATTGAATGGATGCAGTGCACCTTTAAATCGCTCTGTGCTCCTGATCGTCACAAATTGCGCCATTGTCTTCTTGTCTGTACCCAAATGCCACCCGTGAACTGCGTAAATTAGCATAGCCCTGTCATTTAGAACCACTTTGATATCTTTCTCACTGCAGGTGTTTTTTGCCTTAGCTCAGCGTGCACTTAGTAACCCTTGGACCAGTCCCAATCCCACAGAAATCTAAGCTACCCCTGGTGGTACTTGGAAGAGGGAGATGATGGCTCCATGTCTAAGTTTAGGGTGGAGTGAAAGAGGAGAAGAGGAGCCCATATGTAAAACTGAACTAACTATATGTTCAAATGCCAGTTATTCACACTTGCTGAATTATGGCTCAGAAAGATAAACCAGAGAAGAAGAGCTCCAAATCCACAGGCAAAGTGTAAATGTTTGTTTTATTTGGTTTATTTTGATGTTGGACAATTTTTTATACAGCGATGATAGCAATGAAAGTAGCTTACAGAGGTCTATCCATGGGTTTTTCAGAATAAAGAGAAAATAGGACAGTTACCATAGCAGTTTAACAATTTAAAACAAAATACTTTTTTTTTTACAATCCTTCTTTCGGCAATAAAACAAGTAGTTTTACTCACCCATAGCACTTTGGTGTCAATTGGAGCAGTATCGCAGAACTTATGTTGAGCTGTTCTGTTCTACTAATGATCCCGTATCCGTTAGCGTGAGTGGTCGGGGCACTGATTTGCAGTGTCCAAATAACACAAACTTTAGCACTTTTCAAATCACAGAAGATCACTGTGTCAGGGTAGACTTTTAGTAGATTCCAAAACGGCCTGAAACCCGATATCGCAACAGAAAAGTAAAGTTCAGAGCGGTGTTAGCTTCTTTCGGACTAGCGGTGTTTACAAAACAGCTGAGTTCACGCATGCGCACTGTCCTCTCTGATGACGTCATCAAATGAAACTATAGCTGGATATCGGGTTTCAGGGCGTTTTGGAATCCACTAAAAGTCTACCCTGACACAGCGATCTTCTGTGATTTGAAGTGCTAAAGTTTGTGTTATTTGGAGAGCGCAAAGTAATGCCCCGACCACTCACGCTAACGGATACGGGATCATTAGTAGAACAGAACGGCTCCAACATAACTTCTACGATACCACTCCAATTGACACCAAACTGCTATGGGTGAGTAAAACTACTTGTTTTATTGCCGAAAGAAGGCTCAGATTGTAAAAAAAAAAGTTACTTTTCCTTTAATCTTTGTAATGTTAAAAAATTTCCACCATGAGTTGAGAAAAACAAAAACGATTTTTCATAACCAGCTCGAGAGTTACACTTTAATTATAATGTGCTATCTACCTCCTTTTTGCATTGTTTAAAGATGCATTGTGCAACATTTCTGGCGGAGGGTCTACTACCTGCTTGTCTCCATGGAGATCTTATTGCTGGTGTGACATTAAACATATCCATCTTGCATTTATTCATTACAGATGTTTTTATTGCTCAAAAACACAATCATTCCTTCTGTGAATAGGGGCGACTCTCCACAAATCTAAACTGTAACATAGCGTAGTGCTGTGACCTGCTCGTCTCCCTCATGATAGACAGGTTTAATCTATACTGTGGAACATTCTAGACAAAGCCATGACGTTTCCATGGAGACAAGCAGAGCACATTTTTCGTAAACAGCTCGTGTCTCTTCACAGGTCCATAGAGGGCGTGCAAACTGACTGTTGAAGTCTGTGTTTTGCAGACTGCCCTGAGCTCTTCTTATCACGCTTGAATTGGCCGTGACTGTTCTAAGGGACATTCCTGCACTTTCTTACCCCCGGTGGTCCAGATATGGGCGAGAACTGGCCTAGTTTGCTTTAAAAATAATCCACCAAACCAGGCCAAAGCTCCCCTAATTGAAAGTCGCTAGTTTAGGTGTATTTAGGTGCACATATTTTTAAACGCATGCTGAAGTTTATGTCACGGTGCACTGACATCTCATTGCCATGCACATTCTGAACTGTAAAAATCATCATAATCAAGATCGCCATTGGAATGGTTGTAAATTAGCAGAGGTTTTCTGATCAATGTTATAATGTAGTTTCCTCATCACAAACAGACCTGGGGTTGTGTTTTGTTTCATTCACACATGTTTTAACACACAAACCCTGCTTATTTAGTTCTTGTCTCAAACTGAAAACACTCTGTTCCACCTTGTGATGTCATGTGGTAATACAGGAAGTGCTCCAGCGTGATTTTAAACCCCAGTCACCTTCACTAGAATCATTTGGATAATTTCAGACTTGGAATTCCCAATCTCTACTGAACTAAAGGTAAAAGGACACTGAAAATGACCATTTCCTGACATTACAAGGTGGAACAGAGCATTTTGAGCTTTGGAGATGTGGATATAAATGTAATAATAAATGGTGAGTCAGGCATGTGAATGAAACAAAACAACCCCAGATATGTTTTTGATGAGATAACAGCATTGTAACATGGCTTAAAGCTCATAAGTGTCAGTTTTGTGTAATATAGGACCTTTATTGTACAGTGGTCCCTCGCTCTGTCGCGGTTCACGAATTTTTATTTTATTTTATTTTTTCAATTTTTTTTATAGTGTAACATTGTGTTCTGTGTCCTGATTGGCTAAGAGACTGTAGACCCAGGACTAAACGTGGACTAAACCAGGTCTAGACCAGAACTAAACCAGGTCTAGACCAGGTCTAAACCAGGTCTAAACCTGGACTGGACCTGAACTAAACCAGGACTGGACCAGGTCTAAACCAGGATTAAACCACTACGTGCCACTCTTTGCTGGTTTCGTGCGGCTGGTTTGTTGTTCGGGCTGAGAGGACGCGGTCCGGGCGCCGCGGTTCGATCTCATGCTCACAGCCCCGGTGTACGCGCGGCCTCGCGCCGGTCGTGCTGCTCTGTCACGGATTTGACCACGATGAGGGGTGCACATGTCGCACACTTCTCCAAGGGGTTGGTGCGTGTCGCGTCCCGGGACGTGACAGTGCTGTGGGATGAGCGCGGTGCTTCCTGCTCGTCCCTCTGTGCTCACACTGTGTTTGAATGAGAAGCAGTCCGAGCCGCTCCGGGGCCGGATGCACGAGGAGCGGAGACATGAGTCACTGGATCCGTAGGAAGTCCAGGTCTAAACCAGGTCTAAACCTGGACTAAACCAGGACTAGACCAGGTCTAAACCAGAATTGCGGCTCTTTGCCTTGTTTCGTCACCACGGGTGCACATGTCCGCGCACACCCCCCAGCCCCACCCCACGCTTCACTATTAATATATTTTGTTGAAAATCTACGAAAGTTTGAGTGTTTAAACAAGAGAGAAATGTGAGAAAATGTTCATACCAGACTGAGAAAAGTGTATAATGTGTGTGGTGAGGCGTTTACAGCCTTAAAACATGTAGAATAATTGTAAAATATAAAGTTGTCCTACTTCGCGGATTTCACGTATTGCGGGCTATTATGCGTGTGTGTGTGTGTGCGTGTCTGTGTGTGTGTCTGTGTGTGTTTGTGTGTGTGTCTGCGTTTTTGTGTGTCTGCGTGTGTGTGTCTGCGTGTGTGTGTGTGTGCGTGTGTGTGTCTGTGTGTGTGTGTGTTTGCGTGTGTGTGTCTGTGTGTGTCTGTGTGTCTGCGTGTGTGTGTGTCTGTGTGTGTCTGCGTGTGTGTGTGTGCCTGTGTGTGTCTGCGTGTGTGTGTGTCTGTGTGTGTCTGCGTGTGTGTGTGTGTCTGTGTGTGTGTGTGTGTCTGTGTGTGTCTGCGTGTGTGTGTCTGTGTGTGTGTGTGTGTGTGTGTGTCCTATACTATTTTGTATTGTATTAAATTGACAATACAGGTGATTTTTAACTTAAAGGAAAAGTAACGTTTTTTTTACAATCTGAGCCTTCTTTCGGCAATAAAACAAGTAGTTTTACTCACCCATAGCACTTTGGTGTCAATTGGAGCAGTATCGTAGAAGTTATGTTGAGCCGTTCTGTTCTACTAATGATCCCGTATCCGTTAGCGTGAGTGCTCGGGGCATTACTTTGCGCTCTCCAAATAACACAAACTTTAGCACTTTTCAAATCACAGAAGATCGCTGTGTCAGGGTAGACTTTTAGTGGTTTCCAAAACGGCCTGAAACCCGATATGCAGCTATAGTTTCATTTGATGACGTCATCAGAGAGGACAGTGCGCATGCGTGAACTCAGCTGTTTTGTAAACACCGCTAGTCCGAAAGAAGCTAACACAGCTCTGAACTTTACTTTTCTGTGGCGATATTGGGTTTCAGGCCGTTTTGGAATCTACTAAAAGTCTACGCTGACACAGCGATCTTCTGTGATTTGAAAAGTGCTCAAGTTTGTGTTATTTGCTGCTATGGGTGCTGCTATGGGTGAGTAAAACTACTTGTTTTATTGCCGAAAGAAGGCTCAGATTGTAAAAAAATGTTAATTTTCCTTTAACTTTTTAACTTAATTTAACTTAATTATTGAATTTTTGAATAATTATTTGGACTTTTTGTTATAAAAGCATTTCCATTTTAACAAAGTATAATCCTGCCCTAATTCTGACCTTTCCTGAATGTAAACAAATAAAATGTATTATTATTATTATTATTAAACACCACACCATAGTGATAGTGAGAGGGAAGGGCTTAGCTTAATGTCATGCAAATAAGTTCTGAAGGCCCGGACAAGAGGCTCTTTAGAGGAGCTTTTCTATTTTGAGATGTCCCGCTTTCAAATGGCCACACGTCAGGTCAGATTGTCAAATTTCGATGTGTAAGGCATCGTTGGAAAGCTTAGAATCTATACTTTTGGAATCTGTGAATAACTCAAAATGCCCCTAGGGTGACTTGTCTTGTTTTGCTGCGGTCGGTCACATATATGAACCATATATGTGAACCAAGTAACATATATGAACCAAGTAACATATATGAACCAAGTAACACATTCACGTATATTTGGTTCATTTTTGTCTTTCTGTTTGTTGCATGTTTTCTAAAATAACATTATTTATATATGGCGACAGTAGCTCAGTTGGTAGAGTTTTTGTCCATTGATCCGAAGATTGGTGGCACGATTCCAGTTGGTAGATAGACACATGCATATACAGTAACAGCTGCGACTGCGTGCTGGGTCCAATGACAAAAATTGTGCAAAAGAAGAAATAGATCCGCACTGCTGTTCTTTGAAGCGCCCAAATTTGGATTTTGATGACGCCACATGGTGACGTTTCGGGTCATGCCCTTCTTCAGAGAAAATCAAAATTTGGGAGCTTCAAAGAACTGCAGTGTGATTCCAGCTCCCACAGATGTATGCTGTAGTTGTGTCCTTGTCTACATACACTGGTGGATGGGTGAGTGGTTCTTGATGTAAAGTGTTTGAGGGCCTTGAAGACGGAAGTACACTGTATAAAAAAATAAATTGGTAAACACTGCTTCCATGAATTACTACTGCGAAAACCGCAATATTCAACTAATAAATGTAATTCAAATTGATTGAATGACAGATTTTGACAATTTTAGATGTTCTAATGTTTTTTGCTTTTCTCAAAAAGTCTTTTCTTCAAATGTATTTTTCCAGTGTTATGTAATTTTAGGGTTTTTTTTGCATTTGTTTTTTTTTTTACTCTTGGTTGTGGGTTGTCTCAGATGAGGCACTATTCTGGTGCATGTTGTGTGTCTTGTCAACACTTCAAAATGTAATTATAGAAACAACTGGCTTTGTTTTTGTCTCACACACTTGAGTTCAAATCAAACTTCAAAAAATGTATTTTATATAGCACTTTTCTCAGCAGAGTTACAAAGTGCTGTACATACAGATAAATAAGCATCCATAAAGCACAGATTAAAACGGTATAATAGAGAATCAAAATAACTGCTACAAATTCTATACAAGTCTGTTTTTAAAGGGCCATTGTGTAACTTTTCTGGTGGAAGGTCTGTCTGTTATTGCTTTATCTGGAATGTTTTACATTATGGCATTAAACCTTCTGTCTTCATGCAGACCAAACCAAATCTGTGGAGAGGCGACCCCGCTCACAGTCAGAACGCCTGTTTTTCTAGGTATTTTTGAGCTGTAAAACCACCTGTAATTGAATAAATGTAAGGCAGAGCTGTTTAATGTCACACTGTGGAACATTCCAGGCAGAGCAATGACATATCCATAGAAACAAGCAGGAGATGGGCCCTCCACCAGAAACATTACACAATGCACCATTAAAGGAAAATTAACGTTGTTTTTTACAATCTGAGCCTTCTTTCGGCAATAAAACAAGTAGTTTTACTCACCCATAGCAGTTTGGTGTCAATTGGAGCAGTATCGCAGAACTTATGTTGAGCCGTTCTGTTCTACTAATGATCCCGTATCCGTTAGCGTGAGTGCTCGGGGCATTACTTTGCGGTGTCCAAATAACACAAACTTTAGCACTTTTCAAATCACAGAAGATCGCTGTGTCAGGGTAGACTTTTAGTGGATTCCAAAACGGCCTGAAACCCGATATGCAGCTATAGTTTCATTTGATGACGTCATCAGAGAGGACAGTGCGCATGCGTGAACTCAGCTGTTTTGTAAACACCGCTAGTCCGAAAGAAGCTAACACCGCTCTGAACTTTACTTTTCTGTTGCGATATCGGGTTTCAGGCCGTTTTGGAATCTACTAAAAGTCTACCCTGACACAGTGATCTTCTGTGATTTGAAAAGTGCTAAAGTTTGTGTTATTTGGACACCGCAAATCAGTGCCCCGAGCACTCACGCTAACGGATACGGGATCATTAGTAGAACAGAACGGCTCAACATAAGTTCTGCGATACTGCTCCAATTGACACCAAACTGCTATGGGTGAGTAAAACTACTTGTTTTATTGCCGAAAGAAGGCTCAGATTGTAAAAAAAACGTTAATTTTCCTTTAACTTGGATTTGAAAGTGTCTACAGAGTCACAGCGATATACTAGTACATACATAATAACAGACTAATCCTGGGGTCAGATAAAGTGTCTAGACCTTACAAATCCTCTGACGACTCTGCCAGAGCTTAATCTTTAACTACTCACTAACCATCAACCTACATTACACAAACGTGACTCTTGTCAGCTTCAAGCCATATTATAATATTGTTTCCTCCTCAAAAACAGACCTGAAGTTGTGTTTCGTTTCATTCATTATTAGTATATAGCCAAATGGATAAAAAAAATCCTTGTGGATAAAAAAAAGATTGTCTAAATCTACGTGTAGTCTGTCTACATCTCCAATGCTCAAAATGCTGTTTCTCCTTGTGACATCATGAAGTGGTAGTTTTTAAGTTAACAGCTACCTTTTACATTTTGTTCAGTAGAGATAATAATAATAATAATAATAATAATAATAATAATAATAATAATAATAATAATAATACATTTTATTTATTAGGCACCTTTCTGGACACTCAAGGTCGCCTTACAACAAGTATACAGGGGGTCCTCGGGTTACGACGGTCTCGACTTACGCCATTTTGTGGTTACGAACGTGCCCCCATTAAAAATATATATATATATATTACGCGTCATTCTGTCTTACGCGGTTTAGCGTGGTAAGTGACGTAAACAAACGCGAACGGCGCACGGCGGAAGAATACGCTCTGTTGTGGTTGTTGGGAGAAGAAGACAGCCTCGTGTGCGTGCCCAATGTGGGCGGAAGTACCTGATGTGGGCTCTGATCTGCTCCTATGAAAGCGGCAGTGATAACCAAGCAGCGTAGTGGTCTAATTATTGAGATGGAAAGGTTATTGGTGCTTTGGTTGGAAGATCAAAGTCAAAATCTGACTTACGACGGAATTCGGGACCCCGAGGACCCCCTGTAATATACATTATAGGCAGTTAAAGGCAGTTAAAAGCAACAGTTAAAAACAAACAGTTAAACATTTAAACAATAAAAAATTTTAAAACAGTAAAACATTTAAAACATTTAAAAGGACAGTGCAGTTATGGTTGGAGTGAAAAGGCCAGTCTGAACAGATGAGTTTTGAGTTTGGTTTTGAAGTTTGGGAGTGTGTCAGTGTTGCGGCAATTCCAAGGCTGAAATCATCCAAATGACTCTAGTGAAGGTGTATGGAGTTTAAAACACAGTGGAGCACTTCCTGTATCACCACATGACATCACAAGGTGGAACAGAGTGTTTTCAGTATGAGAGAAGAAATAAAACAAATGAAACAAAACACAGGTCCAGATCTGTTTATGATGAGGAAACTACATTAGAACATCAGAAAATTGAGTAATATGGAGTCTTTAAATGATGTGACAATAGCCTTTTCTTATGTGAATTTTCTTAACAGTTAAATTAATTCTGACATTTTCTTTGCTGTGTTCTTTTCATCTTTCTTTTTAACAGGTATGCTGCAAAATGGAAAAAAGTTTGACTCTTCTCGAGATAGGAACAAACCTTTTCAATTCAGGCTTGGAAAGGCTGAGGTCATTAAGGGCTGGGAAGAAGGAGTAGCACAGGTAATATTATATCCACTTTATTGTAATATCGTATACTATTGTTGCATTTCAGATTACACCACAGCATTCTATAGGACAACATTCATTCATACAGATAGGGGGCAGTGAGTTTTGTTTACATTTGGACAAAAAGGAGTTGGGTATTGGGGAGCTAGATAGTTCCAAAAAGCAGCACGTACAATGGAAAAATATGAAATCAAATAAATAAAAAATTGTGAGGCCAAAATTGGAAACTGAACCGTGAAATGTATATGTTAGGAATTATGTCTCGTGGACCCGATCTTGTATTAAATAGCATTATTTTTGTTGTAACATAGTGAGTCCTTGGGTCTAGTCACTAATATAAATGATCAGGTTCAACATTTGAGAATGTACTTATTAGATATTTGTAAAGAAAGCCCACCCCCCCCCCCCCCCCCCATCTGAGAGTATAACTGAAAACTAGAGACATTTTCTCTAATAATAATTAAAATGTACTTTGCCATGAAATATCTAAAAGGAATGAATGTTGAGATGTCAACTGAAACCCAATGAATGACTAGGGATGTAACAATAACCAAAATATTGTGGTATCGTATCATAAGTAATTCATTGTTATGGTGCAGCAATAGCTAAAAGAAACAGAGGGAACTACATAGACCATGATCCTTTGCTCTGTCAGTCCAGTTTACACGAGGAAATAACTTATGAAGCACATTTACTGTAAATCTTATTTGTTTAGATTATGGCAGAACCAAAGGCTTGTCAAGGCATTTTTAAAGGAAAAAGCATATTCACAATTTTGTCTTTATAAAAACAATTTTGTCTTTATAAAATATACCAACCAAGAAATGTGGGTATTGTTACATCCGTTACGTATTGATTACATTGTACTTTGCCACGAAATATCCAAAAGGTAATTCGACAAATGTTAAACCTGATCATTTCTATTACTGACTAGATCCAAGAACTCACTGTATCACAACAAAAATCTGCATTTTAACTATATTAATTTGAGCTTCCCTCTTCTGTATTAAATAACACTGGATTTAGATTTAGATTTAGAATGTTGTGATTTTATCTGAAACCCACCAATACAGTTTTTCTACTTTGTTTTGTCTTTAGGTGACACGAATCCCGTGCCAAATCACCAAAGGGCATCAGATGCCCTTCCTGTAGCAATCAGCCAAATATGTGTCTGATATTTGTCTGATATATGTTATGACTTTAGTAACCTGTTGTAAAAGATGATAAATGTAAAATGTACATGTGCTAATGAAAGATAATGAGTGGACACTAATGGACACAGTATTGCTGGCAGTTATGAGTATTTTGACTTCAAAGTAGTATTACTAGATACAGGGTTGATGGTTCAAATCCTTGCTTGTACCAAGACACTTCACCCTGATTGGTGGCACCACAGAAAGCATACAACTGGGCTGCAAGAAAAAAACAAATACTATAAAAATACAATCTTTTCATGCATTTTTTCATTGAAAGCACACTATGTAAGGTTTCTAGGGGAGAGTCTGATATTTACTTGTCTCCATGGAGATGTTATTTCTTTGCTTGGAATGTTTCACAGTATGGAATATGATATAGTTATCTCCATGGAGACAAACAACAGTGGACTCCACTAGGCCAAGTTACAGAACCCATGTCACTCAGTGTATTTTTAGTGTATTTTTTATACTGTGGAACATTCTAGGCAAAGCAATAACATCTCCATGGAAATATGCAGTTAGTTATAGTGGCCATACCGGCTTGTTAAAGCCTGATCTCGTCATTTAAGTGAAGAGACTAAGCCGGGCAGGGATGGGAGACCAGTGGGAATTCCAGGTGCCACAGGGGGGCGCCAGTCCTGTCCTTCTGTCCTTAAGCAAGACACTTCACCCACATTACTTCATGACGTCTTTTATCGATTCAGTGCAGATGGAAGTTATTATTATTATTATTATTATTATTATTATTATTATTATTATTATTATTATTATTATTATTATTATTATTATTATGTGTGAAGAGTCCCTCAGTCGTCCAGGTAGAATCCATGGCAAAGGCAGAAATTCAATTTGTCAACTGGACAAAGTTTATTTGGTCAAACTGATGAAGTAGCTTGGATGAGCTGCGAAACGTCTTTGACCAAATAAACTTTGTCCAGTTGACAAATTTAATTTCTGCCTTTATTATTAGTAGTAGTAGTAGTAGTAGTAGTAGTAGTAGTAGTAGTAGTAGTAGTAGTAGTAGTAGTAGTAGTAGTAGTAGTAGTAGTAGTAGTAGTAGTAGTAGTAGTAGTAGTAGTAGTAGTAGTAGTAGTATCACAAATGTGTACAAATGATCCATAGCTAACATAATAAAGTGGCAAATTGCTTTTTATTTTTGTCTTGCCCAAAATAGCAAAAAAAAAAAGCAATTCTATTAACCCTCCTGTCGTGTTCGGGTCAAATCTGACCGTTTTACAACTTATAATATTAATAAATATTATGTTTTTCATCTGATTACCTCAAGACCTTATGATATCCTCCACACTGTGGACATGAACATATAAAAGTGATGATCACCTATTTCGTTAAATTTTGAGTGTTTTAATCAACCTTGTTACACCTGTGGTGTTCCCGGTCAAAAGTGACCGCCATAGGAAATGAATGGGTATCCAGAGTAAATTCATTCAACATACAGAAAACATCCCCATACACACTGCCCCAGCTCTCACACACACACACACACACACACACACACACACACACATACACACACACATACACACACACATACACACACATACAAACCAGGGTATGCGTGTTGTGCTGGACATGACAACCGGTCTCCAAGGGCATAATATCACATGTGACAACTTCCTCACATCACATGCTTTTGGTCAGGAGCTACTGAAAAGAAAGCTCACCATGGTAGGGACAGTGAAGAAGAACAAGCCCGAACTTCCCCCTGCGCTGGTATCGACCAGAGGAAGACAGGCACTCTCATCACAATTTGCATTCACTGACACTCACACTTGTGTCATACGTTCCCAAGAAGAACAGAAATGTCATCCTGATGAGCACAGTACACAAAGTCGCCGCTATCAGCGCCACAGAGGACAGGAAGCCCCTGATGATCCAGGACTACAACAAGAACAAGGGAGGCGTTGACTGCCTTGATAAGGTAATGTAAAGTCTCATCATGCGTTTTATTTTATTTAGGTGATTTTATTTATTTTTTATCTAGGTGAATCAGCATTTTGTGTATGACAGATTGAATATTGTTCCTAATCTCTTATTATTTATTGTTCCTTTATTGAAGCTTACTGGTACATACACCTGTAAGCGGATGACGGCTTGCTGGCCTGTGGCACTGTTCCACAACATCCTGGATGTGTTAGCTTTCAACGCGTATGTGGTGTGGACAGCAATCGACCCAACCTGGAATCAGGGGAAAAGTTTCAAGAGGAGACTTTTCCTCGCTTTGGTGACTCCTCTTATACAGCAACGCCAGCACATTCCCCGCACACCAGCCTCCGCCAGTCTGGTTAGGAGCATGCAAGCTCCAGCCCCAGCCCCAGCCCTGGCTGCTCTCCCCCAACAAGGACATGGGCAGAAAAGGAAGCGTTGTGGCCTCTATGCCCTTAGAGACATCAAAACGAGCCTGACATGCTGCTAATGTCATGCTTATGTTTGCAAGGCCCACTCTGACCTGAGTGTCACATGCCACTCATGTGCATGAAAACACACACACACACACACACACACACACACACACACACACACACACACACACACACACACACACACACACACACACACACACACACACACCCTTGAGTTTGGTGTTTGGTATTCCATTTATTTTTTGTATTATATGTTCATTTTGTAGTTCATTTTCAGTGCCCAATTGTATTTTAACTGATGTTATTTAATGTTTACTTCTATAAATTGTTGTTAGACACTACTTTGAAACATTGTTCTCAACTAAAGAATGCTTAATAAAAAAATTGGTGTGGAAAAAAAAAAAATTTTGTGCTAATTTAAGAGCAGTTAAAACAGACCGGTCAATTTTGACCGGGAACACTAAAGTAGGGGGCTGGAGGCGAACACGACCGGAGGGTTAACTGGATTGAATTTTTTTGAGGTGCATTATGTAACCTTTCCACCACTTGCCTGTTTCCACGGAAATGTTACTGCTTAACCTAGTTCCACAGTATATTTTATTTAACATATAATATATCTTACATTTATTCAATTACTGGTGTTTATATTGCTTAAAAATACATTGAATAACATGGATTCTTATAGTGAGAAGGTCTGTAACTTGGCCCAGTCAAGTCCCCCGCTTGTTTGTTTCCATGGAGATAGATGTTTAATGCCCTACTGTGGAACATTCTAAGGAAAGCAATTCCACCTCCATGGAGACAAGCAGATGGCCGTCCCTACGATAGAACAGTCCAGTTTGTCCATTTGATAGAATTGAATTTTTATGACACAGACATCTTGCTCAAAACAAACCAAAACTACTAAATGAAAAAAAAAAAACGTATTGAAACCAGTGGTTGAAAAAGTACACAGTTGTTACTTAAGTAAAAGCATAGATACCAGAGCAAACAAATACTCAAGTCAAGTAAAAGTATCACATGAAAATGTATTAAAGTACTTGTTTAAAAATGTACTTAAAGAGTAAAAAGTAAAAGTATTTCACACAGATTTTGAGGTTTAAAGAGTTTTTTACAATCTGAGCCTTATTTCGGTAATAAAACAAGTTGTTTTACTCACCCATATCACTTTGGTGTCATATGGAGCACTTCCAGAGATGTTTTAGATTTGCGATCTCCATCATGTGAGTTCTCGGGGCACATGTTTGCGGTCTCCAAATGGTCACATCTTTATAACACAACAAATAACACAAACTTTATCACTTTTCAAATCATAGAAGCTCAATGTCTTAGTCTACACTTTCGTTTGAGTCAAAAGTGGCCTGTAATCCGAGATTTAGCCATAGTTTTGAGTAGATGAGGAGGCCAGTGCGCATGTGCACTCCGCACAGCTTATTTCACTCTCAGCTCCCGGGACCCAAACATGAAACGCAAAGCTGTAAATTATGGATAAATCTCGGATTACAGGCCACTTTTGACTCAAACGAAAGTGTAGACTAAGACATTGAGCTTCTATGATTTGAAAAATGCTAAAGTTTGTTATTTGGAGACCGCTCGGGGCATATATTTTATGCCCCGAGAACTCGCTTTACGGATATAAACATCTCTGGAAGTGCTCCATATGACACCAAAGTGCTATGGGTGAGTAAAACAACTTGTTTTATTACCGAAATAAGGCTCAGATTGTAAAAAACGTTAATTCTCCTTTAATAAAGCTTCAAATGTAGTGATTTTGATACACATTTGTGCTGAAACAATGGAATCAGTATAGTTTGAGACCTGGTGAAAAGGCTGCGGGTTTATTTTTAACACGTTCGAAAAGAAAAACAGATCTAAAAAGCTACTGAGAAATACTTGTACTTGTGCTCAATCCTGTTCAAAAATGTAGTGCAGTAGAAAGTAGGTGTGTTTGTATTTTTCTAGTGGAGGGTCCGTCAAATGCTTTTCTTCGTTATTATGCTATTGCTTTTTCTGGAATGTTCCACGCTATGACATTAAACCTTTCTATCTCCATGGAGACCAAACCAGACCAAGTTACAGGTCAGATCTGTGGAGAGGCGACCCCGCTCACAGTCAGAATGCCTGTTTTTCTAGGTATTTTTGAGCTCTAAAATCACCTATAATTGAATAAATGTAAAGTAGAGCTGTTTAATGTCATACTGTGGAACATTCCAGGTAGACTAATAACATACCCACCACTGACCACCTCTGTATCTCTCCTTGTGTTTCAGATGAGCCTGGGCCAGAGAGCTAAACTCACGTGCACACCAGACATGGCTTATGGAGTTGTAGGTCACCCTGGGGTCATCCCGCCGAACGCCACGCTTATATTTGACGTAGAATTACTTAAACTGGAGTAAAGTAAAGTGATCCTTGAAGTTTTACTAGTCAAGGCCACATTTGCCACAGGGAGAACACTACCAGCCGTCACCTCCCACAATTTCTGTTATTATCGTCTGATTTCTATTTTTTCAGTTCAGTATTTCAAGTATTTACGTACGCTGCTTTGCTCATGTATGGATCCCACAAGAATCTTTCTGCTTTTCCTGACACATCACGCACCATGTTTGTTGTTTTGAGTAAAATGATTTTTGATTTGTCTCATCTGTAATTTCTTTTTGTTAATAAAACCAATTAAACTCATATTTCAACCAACCACACTATGTTGCAATCAAAATACTGCCTTACAGATTAATAAAGTAGAGGAGGGGTGGAATCTGGCTACAAGTACAATAGCAGATCCTTAATATTCTACCTGGGCATTACCACTGTCTGCATTGCCACTTTGATAAGGTTAGTCCTGCTGAATGCGCTGAATGATGTCGCTATGTTAAGTATATTTTATATCCTCATATCATTTACTGCTAATGTACCCTATTCAAGCCGATACATAATACTGTACAGAACTCTATGACAGCCATTACAACCTATCGACCAACTCTTGAATAAAATGGCATGTACTGTGTTGAGACAAACTGCTGTTGTCTTTATTGTTATGTAAGTGGGTCTAGGCGGATGTCTGGTAGTAGCACTGACGTCTGGTGGAGAATTCGATAACTACACGTTTAGGTGACTGTGTTTTGAGATGTGAAAGCTAAACTGGTGCAACATTTACTTAAAGCTGTCTAGTAGTTCCTCACACTGACTGAATGTAACAAAAAGTGCATTTGACAGCACCCCACACTCTGCACTGCATCATACAACATTTTTGGAGGGAAATGTTTAATATTGGAGGGGATATCACATTCCAAAGTCAAATGACACAGCTGCCTTCTACTGACCACCCAGCTCTCTTTTCTGGATCAATTTTAACCAATCTAAAAGTAAGTAATCTTTTTTTTTTTTCTTTCATTCATATTATGTTTAGTGTTAGAAAGGTTAATACTAATAATACTCAATATAATACTTATGATTTAGAGCATGGATGTCAAACTCATTTTGGTCCGGGGGCCGTATCCAACATACTTTGATCCCAAAGGAGCCAGATCAGAAAACTCATGGCAAATATACCCCAAAAATAGCAATAAGTCTCAATATTTGTGCAGAGAAACACAAATCTGTTACAGAAGTCTTTTTCATTGGATGAAGTCTTTCTTTTACAAAATATTATAATATTATGAACAACCTGAAACTTGTGAAAATGCAATTTCAATACAATGTTTTAACATTAACTTGTATGCATTTTACAGAATTTAGTCATGCTTTAGTCTTCATTTGTGCTGCTCTGGTGGGAGGGGCCACGCACAGAAGCACTGGAAACGCTGCTATGCTAAACTGTGCAGAAAAGAGGCGCAGAAAATTACCAATATTTTAATAGAACATTTAAATATAATTAAAATATTCTAATAGAAAATCAGCTGAGGGCCAGATTAAAGGTCTTCGAGGGCTAGATCCGGCCCCCGGGCCGCATGTTTGACACCTGATTTAGAGTGATTTATTTAAATGTTGCAAAAAAGCAACACTGGGTTACAAAGGTGCACCTTTTACACAGAGAATCCCTAACCTTTGTGAAGTGTTCACAAGAGGATGTACCAACACAGACGAGAGAGCCAGAGTGGATCTCAATCTGCCGTACATCTCCACCTGAAAGGACCTCAGTCTGCCGTACATCTCCACCTAAAAGGACCTCAGTCTGCCGTACATCTCCACCCAAAAGGACCTCAGTCTGCCGTACATCTCCACCTTAAAGCCACGGGCCACTCCTTTGAGGACAGTGAGGTCCAGGTTAGTACCAAGGGAGTGTGCGGGGTAAGCCTGCTAGATCTGAGCTTGGCATATCAGAAGATACGGTCATGAAGCTCATATCAACACTACCAACAGGTGCGTGAAGAGTCCCTCAGTCGTCCAGGTAGAATCCATGATAAAAGAAGAAATTCAATTTGTCAACTGGACAAAGTTTGTTTGGTCGAAAACGTTTCGCTGCTCATCCGATAGGCTTCGTCAGTTCTGGTTGAAGTGCTGGTTAGACACTGCTTATATCTAGCTGCGGGGAGGAGCTCCCTACACTGAAATTGTTCTGAAACTATCTCAACTAATTTGTTTCTTTTGTTTTTCGAATTTCTCTGGCGTCTAGTTTAGCATACCTATTCAATCCTAACGACCGTCTCCACCCCTCTGGACCTGACCTGGCTGCCCTATTGTTTCTTTTGTCTGTTTTAACTTTGGTTTGATAATGGAATTATAAATGGGAGACAAATTATGTCTAACTCCCCTATTTATGTTTAAAGAAGGATTCTCTTTTTTGACAAAAATAGCCTCTTTAACTCCCCTCTCAAACCAGTTCTTTTCCCTGGCTAAGATCTGAACCTCACTGTCCTCAAAAGAATGGCCCGCGGCTTCTAGGTGAAGATGTACGGCAGATGACGGTCCACTCTGGCACGCCTGTCTGTGTTGGTACATCCTCTTGTGAAGTGGCTGTTTTGTTTCTCCAGTGTAGCGCTCACTGCAGTCTTCACTACACTGAATGGAGTAGACCACATTGCTTTGTTTGGGGCTCGGTGTTCTGTCCTTTGGGTGGACAAGTTTTTGTCTTAAAGTGTTTGTGGGTTTGAAATAAACTGGGATTTCATATTGTCTGAAAATCCTCTAGTTTTTCCGACACGCCGGCCAGGTAAAGAATCGCTACCCCTTTCCTCCTGGGTTCAGATTCTCTGTTGTCTTGTTTCTTGCCCTTGTCTCTTTTGGTTTTGTTGACAGCCCATTTAGGATATCCACAAACAGAGAGGGCTTCCTGCACATGTTGCTCTTCTTTCTCCTTACCCTCTGTGCTTGTGGGAACCACTTGGGCCCTGTGTTGTAATGTCCGAATAACTCCCAGTTTGTGCTGCAGTGGGTGGTGTGAATCAAAAAGCAGGTATTGGTCTGTGTGTGTGGGCTTCCTGAAGACTTCTACTTGGAGTCGCCGGTCTCCTCCTATCGTTACTGCACAATCTAAGAATGCCAATGTGTTATCTTTGGCATCTTCACGGGTGAATTTGATATTAGGATCTACAGAATTGATATGTGCAGTGGCGCGAAGCAAAAAAAAAAAGCCGGTGCGGAGCAAGGATCCGCACCTCCGTGATTCTGCAATATTGTGACCACCAGGGGGGGGTGGAGTGCACTTTTACTTTCTTAAATAGCTGTAGGCCTACATGGCTATAATGTGAAATAATTGTGCCTTTGGTCTTTTTTATGTTCAAAAACCTTTTTTTGTAATTATTGTTTATATTTTTTATTGCAGTACTCATTAAAACTGTACATTTGTTTTTGAAAGTAGTTGTTGTGAATTGAGTTTGTATGGACAATGGTCTTGTTTTTGGGTGGTGGGGCGGATGTTAGAGTTTGGTCGGAGGAAGGGAGTAAATCACTCTAGGAACGCCACTGTGGAGATAGGTGGTATTTAGACAAATTTTCAGCAGTTGGCAGATTTGGTCAGGAGAAAGTTTGGTTCTCTCTTCTAGCTTGGAATCCTGTAGTAATCTCCTTCTCGCTGCTTCGACCGCTACAGCTGTGGGGATACAAGTGAAAAGAGAGGTTACATCAAAGGAAACCATTGTCTCATCCTGACCAAACTGGAGAAACTTAACTTTGTTTACAAATTCGGCTGTGTTCTCTATACACCTACCTACAGGGCAAAACTACAATGTGTACTACAATGGCAGGGACAGATGTGAGATGGAGTGGGAGTGTCACTGTGTTTTTTGATCAAGACCATGTCACGAATGTGTGGTCCAAATTCGGTGTGTCTATGGCAAAGTAAAATTTTTCTGTTCCATGCAATCTCCGTAGGGGGCGCTATTACGGCCAATTGAGATTTTTTGTTTAGGGCCGGGGTGTCCAATGATTAAAGTTTGAGTAAAATCAGCCAAAGTATGTGTGAATTATTACTCATCGAAGTTTGACAGGAAATGGCGCCTTCGCCACCAGGTCACATGGTCTATCCAATATGGCTGGTTGGTTGCCTAGCAACGGTATAATATACTTTTTTGTTTATGTTCCTGTGATGCATTTGTGTACCAAATTTTGTTTGACTACACCAAAGTTTTTCCAGAGAATCTTAATGACAAGGAAAGATGTTTGGCCTGTTGCCATGGCAACACAATGGGAGATGGCGCAAGGGCATCATTGAGATTTTCAAGATCCTGTCGCGAATGTGTGTACCAAATTTAGTATGTCTACGACAAAGTAAAATTTTGCACTTCCATGCAATCTCCCTAGGGGGGCGCTATTATGGCCATTTCAAAATTTCTTATCAATCTGTTCAGGGCCGGGGTGTCCACCAACAGTTGAAGTTTGAGTGAAATCGACCAAAGTATGTGTGAATTATCACTCGTCAAATTTGATGGCGAGCCGCAAAAACGAACCTGAAATTTGTGGCGTTGTCACGGAAACACCGTTCACTCTTTTAGAACGCTTTTAACAACTTTTAATGTCCCACTTGTCTAGATGATACAGCACGATTCTGGTGAGTCTGGGTCAAAAACCCTAGGAGGAGTTTGTTAAAATACGAGGACAGGAAAATGCGCCCTCGGTGCCAGGTCACGTGTTCGGTCCAAAATGGCCGACTTCCTGTTGGTCGCCTAGCAACCGCGTAATATACTTTTTTGTTCCTATTCCCATGATGCATCTGTGTACCAAATTTGGTTTGGCTACGACAAAGTTTTTGCCTGGCGTCCCACTGACGATGACAGATGTTTGGCCTGTTGCCATGGCAACACGATGGGAGAGGACGTGTTTGCGTCATTGAGTTTTTTGATCGAGACCCTGTCATGAACTTGTGTTGCAAAGTTGCAATGGCTGGCATCAATAAGATATAAATTATATAAAATGACAGAGGCAATTAGAGTAGGAATAGAAATGGACATTTTCAGCTGGCTGGTGAAAGTCATGACCTGGCAATTATGATTATTATTTTTTTCATTATTAATAAAGTAAATCATATTTGAAGTTGTCTTATTTTAGATTTAGGATATGAAAAATAAAAATACAAAAATTTAGCCAACTTTTTTTTTTTTTTTTTTTTTTCCAAACAATTACGTGTCCATTAAATTGATGAGTGGCATCGTACTGATAATAATTATAAAAAAGTTCATAACAAAAACAAAGGAAAAAAAAAGGGGGGGGAAAGGCGCATGTTATTTACTTCCGGTGTGCAGTTGAAAGTTCATCCGTGGACGCTGCTCTGTGATTGGACGAAACGCAATGTTATGAAACGTGATTGGCTGAACTCCACACGCCTTTTGTAAACCCGAAACAGCTCACCGCAAGGTCAGAAATTTAATCTTATATTAGACATATCTCCGTACACATTATTGACATTGACGCTATTAAATCGTTGTCATATTATCTAATTGGTTAATATTATAGTTGATTTGTTGCACATTCCCTGTTAGCCTGACGTGCCAAATGCGCAGTTGTATCGTCTTCCTCAAAATGTCTCGTATTAAAATGCTCCCAATGCTTAGTGTAGTTATTGCATAAGTTCTTGTTCATCTGCTCATCAACTCATGTGTCACAACAACTAACACAACAAAGCAATGCGTATCACAGCACTTAGACGTACACATATATATTATATTACAGTAACACAGAGTAATTTTTTTTTTTAAATGGTAATACACTTCTAAATAAATGGCAAAAAACGGCAAGAGATTGGTGTCAATAAGACATAAATTATCTAAATGTATGTACAGTAAGTAAAAAAAGATATATACACACATACATTAGATAGATAGATATAAATACAGTATAGTATTGGTTTGATAACAGTTGTTGAAAATTGTTTTAATCATTCACCACAAACAATCCAATATATTCTTAGCGGTTTTGTAATCTAGTCAAAACAAGCAATTAACATACTTGTATTTGTGACAGTATTTATTCGCATAATGTATGAAACCCTAAACAGTAGTGCTGAATTTGTTTGTGTCTTTTGTTTTACCCAATAAACAGCAAATTGTAATTCATGCTGTTTTTGTGCCCTTAGGCTAGGCACTTTACCCATCTGCATTCATGTGTAAGTGGGAATGGGCGCATAGTTTCTTGATGTAGGAGAGAGACATACACTATTTCTTCATAAATGTTTGATTGGATTAAAGGAGAATTAACGTTTTTTACAATCTGAGCCTTATTTCGGTAATAAAACAAGTTGTTTTACTCACCCATAGCACTTTGGTGTCATATGGAGCACTTCCAGAGATGTTTTAGATTAACGATAGCCGTATCGGTAGTTCTCGGGGGATATAATATATGCCCCGAGCGGTCTCCAAATAACACAAACTTTAGCACTTTTCAAATCATAGAAGCTCAATGTCTTAGTCTACACTTTCGTATGAGTCAAAAGTGGCCTGTAAACCGAGATTTATCCATAATTTACAGCTTTGCGTTTCATGTTTGGGTCCCGGGAGCTGAGAGTGAAATAAGCTGTGACTCCGCACATGCGCACTGGCCTCCTCATCTACTCGAAACTATGGATAAATCTCGGATTACAGGCCACTTTTGACTCAAACGAAAGTGCAGACTAAGACATTGAGCTTCTATGATTTGAAAAGTGCTAAAGTTTGTGTTATTTGGAGACCGCAAACATGTGCCCCGAGAACTCACATTACGGAGATCGCTAATCTAAAACATCTCTGGAAGTGCTCCATATGACACCAAAGTGCTATGGGTGAGTAAAACTACTTGTTTTATTACCGAAATAAGGCTCAGATTGTAAACGTTAATTCTCCTTTAATTTATACCACGATGACTTAATTTTATTTTCTAAAAGTATTTCAGTCCAGTGCAATTCCTGTCCTTTGCCTGTACACAACTACTTTATAATCTTTACTCAAATTCGACTGTATTTAACATTTTATTTTGCACTATATAGTATCTAATTGTCCAGTTTCAGGGGCCACTATCGAATCCTTGCATATCTTTTATACATTCTGTTCCGGTTCAAAACATTCTCTTATCTTAAATATTCATGAGTGATGATGAAATTATGATCAAATGGTCACTGCACTGTTAATGAGCTAACCTGGGAAATCCCAGGCTGCTTTCATTCGTTCTGATCTAAAAGACAGCCTGGCAACTAGGCTAAGCGAGCTCTCCTGATTCTGGGAGCCAATCAGAGAGCGGGGAGGGGTGGAAAGACGGTGACGCGAACTACGCGACAAACGGAAACTTGTAGTTTGAACTGACAACTGACATGATTGGCTATGGGCTACGTATACGCCAAATGATAGACATTCGTAACGCCCGATAAACGGCCGTTGGCGATCGTAAAGCACACCTCCGCTACGAGATATTTCGAAGGTGGCTCCCAGACCATATATCACTTGTGATATGGTCTGGTGTAAACCAGGCAATTAATGAGCCACTATGGAACACACTTTTGGTAATTATTAATATACAGTACAACTAGAATCTGATCTCTGTACTACATTAAAGCTGCATTTTGTCACTTGTGGTGGAGAGTCCGTCAGATGCTTTTCTTCATAGATAATTTAATGTTTGGCTGAAATGTGTCACAGTATATTCAACCTTTCTATCTTCATGGAGACTAAAGCCGTGTCTCAATTCGCAGCGTGCACAGTTCGGAGTGTGGTTTCAAGGGCGCATACATCACTTCCGGTGCAACAACTGCTGTCCCATTTCATTTTTGTCCCATGCACACTTAAAATGCACCCTGAAAACCACAGTCCTTTCCATGGAAATCGGGGTGTAAACCAACTGCGCATCCATGCACACTTCGCGCAGACATATATCCCAGCATGCACCGCGTGCTACTTCTACAGGAGAAAACGGAGTCGGCGGCTGCATCCGGTAGTTGCGGGACCTGTCCCATTTTGCTGACGCCCATGCGGTTCGCGGTGTATCCTTAAAACCACACTCCGAACTGTGCACACTGCGAATTGAGACACGGCTTATGTTACCGAGTTACAGGTCAGATCTGTGGAGAGGTGACCCTGCTCACAGTCAGAATGTCTGTTTTTGGTTAGAGTTAGAGTTATGAAACCATCTGTATTTTAATCAGTCTAAGGTAGAGTTGTTTATTGTCATACTGTGGAACATTCTAAGCAGGGCAATGACAAATCCATAGAAACAAGCCGGTGAAGGACCCCCATCCAAAAAGTTACATAGTGCACAAGGCAAAGCTGTTTTTGTTTATCACAGTTCATATGGAGTAATTCAAACTGCTTGACAGAATAATAAAGATATTAAAATCACAATACAAACAAATAAAAACAAATAATCATTATAAAATTGACATTAAAAGAAGAGTGCAGAATAAAAACCATTCCTTTGCCCCCACAGTGGAGGTTTTTTAAGTCTCATCTTAAGACCCATTTTTATTCTCTGGCTCTCTCTGGCTGGAGTGTTTTATTTATTTTATTTAAATGTGTATATATTATTTCATCCATCCATTTTCTTTCGCTAATCCGGGGCCGGGTCTTGGGGGCAGCAGTCTAAGCAGGGACTCCCAGACTTCCTTCACCCCAGCGTATATTATTATTGTATATTATTTTATTGATTTTATTTTTGTATTGTTTTTTTATAGGTTTGCTTTTATTGGACTGGTTTATTGGCTGTGAATGTGACTGAAAGTCCAAATCCACTTTATTTCCACTGCACATTTGATCAACAAAACAGTTTTCAAAGTGCTGCACATAAAGATAACATTAAAAAAAAAAACAGAGGGTATAAATGCTCGATTTAACCTTGAAAGTCCTATAATATGAACATTATACAACCTGGATTACATGAATACATTTCTATGTCTATTTTTACCCTCGCTCAGGTGATCCATGCTCGCCTGAAGGCCCACAGTCAGCATGTTGTCCGCACACAGAGCCATGGCCACCCGGCGTCTCTTCAAATCCTCTGTCCTCACTTCCAGCTCTCCCTGCTCCCTGCTTCACACCAGCCTCAGATGCCCGGATCAGTCCCAGATCCACCCGGAATGGGCCAGTCTGGCAAAAAAGCAGCTCAAAGGGAAGAATCCAGAAGACCTCATATGGCGCACACCTGAAGGACTAAATATCAAACCTGTGTACACTAAAGCAGACTCGGCTTCCAGCGCAGATGAGCTCCCAGGGGTGTTCCCGTACACTAGAGGGCCCTATCCCACCATGTACACATACAGACCCTGGACCATCAGGCAGTACGCAGGCTTCAGCACAGTGGAGGAGAGCAACAAGTTTTATAAGGATAACATCAAAGGTAAGCTGCAGTACTAGACACAGTAGTTCTGTCAGTATTAAAAATGTCAAATCTGATTGGACAATGTAATCTCTCATGCATCCAAAAGCAGTCCAACGTATATAAAATACTGAGACTATTATGGAATATCGCTGTCCATTTCTGAACATTTGCTGAATCTAAATATACATGCATATATATATATACACATATATATATATATATATATATATATATATATATATATATATATATATAATTAGGGCTGGGAATATTAACGCGTTAATCGCGATTAGAGTTATGATCGCGAACAATTTTTTTTAATCGCGATCAGAGTTTGCCAGCATTTTCCGCAATTCTACCATCCATATGCAGCTCATTTGGTTGTATTAATTAAACTCATCGTCGGTTAAATGCGCTATTTTGAGTTTGCTAGTATTTTGTTCCTTCTACGCATCCGTAGGCAGCTCGAGCGGGGTTCAATCATTTATTTACAATTTCTCAAAGTAAGCACTATTACTGGTTCATTGTTACTTTTTCCTTTCTCTGCACTTTTTTGAAATAAAAAAAATGGTGAGAAATACTTTGCAATGTGAGTTTAACTTTAGATTCGAATGGTCTTACTGCAAGATATCAATTTTAATATGCAAAATAAATCACGATTAATCGCGATTAACTATGAAATTTCTGAGATTAGTTGCGATCAAGAAAATTAATCGTTTGACAGCCCTAATATATATATATATATATATATATATATATATATATATATATATATATATATATATGTATATACACATACATATATATATACATATACACAGTCGAATCACGCAGCACGCTGCCAGGGGAATCCCAGTTACGCACCGGGAAGGGAGTTCCCCTGTTGCACAACGTGGTGCGTGATTCGACTGTATTCTTCCGCACTGGAAAATAGTTCCCACCCAAAATGACCAAGGCAAGCTCTCCGTGTTGATTTGCACATTTATTTGCACTCGATATGAATGCGCACTACACATAAAGTAATTGGGAAACGCATCGAGCAAATTAATTCCTTTTGGCCGAAATCTTTCTCTGGCGACGTTAGACTCCAGTCTAAGGCGGAGGAGCTGCAGATACCGCGGCGGTCAGTGGCGACAGACTCAGACAATGGCTGGGTGAGCAGGAAAACGCTTTCCACCACTTATTTTAGTCTCTGGACTGTGGGGAGATGCCCAAATTTGCCCTGGGGGTGGCATATCCCTTTAAGAAGCGTTAGTTTTGCCTATCCGAATCACGCTATTATTTACTCACCCCGCGGTGCCGCCGCCTCCTCCCTCCTCCTCCGTGCGATGGTCCGGACACATCCGCGCCGGGTTCCGGGGGTCAGGTGAGCCATGAGTAATTTACACGGACAATTATTCGTATTCTCTGTATATTTGAAGCTGTGTATATTATTTATTGACATTGCATGAAAGTTACTGTACGTGCTCACGTACACCAGAAATATTCACCATTTAATAGGCTAGTGGAATGGTGTAAATGAGCTTTTGAATGAATGTTACGTAATGTGGGAGGTGAATGGGGGTGTACAGCAGTCTTGTCTTGGTTACACTGGAGGTAACTGCACTGAAAGACTGAAAGACTTAAAGGGGAAGTGCGTGAAGAGTCCCTCAGTCGTCCAGGTAGAATCCATGATAAGAGAGAAATTCAATTTGTCAACTGGACAAAGTTTGTTTGGTCGCCGCTCATCCGAGAGGCTTCGTCAGTTCTGGTTCTAGTGCTGGTTAGACCCTGTTTAGAACCAGAACTGACGAAGCCTCTCGGATGAGCGGCGAAACGTTTTCGACCAAACAAACTTTGTCCAGGTGACAAATTGAATTTCTCCTTTTATCTTTTAAAGGGGAAGTCTGCATTCTTTTCACTGTACCACTATAAATCACACCATCACACCTTTATTGCACTGTGGGAAAGCACAATAAACCACCTACATTTTTTTTTTTTAAATGCGATTAATTAGATTAATTAATTACAAATCCTGTAATTAATTAGATAATTTTTTTTAATCGCCTGACAGCACTAATATATATATATATATATATATATATATATATATATATATATATATATTAGACATAGAGTCTAATACGGACATAGAGTTAACCAGTCTATCTTTTAATTGTTTTGAGACTCTAGTTTGTGGCTACACTATGATTAAAAAAATAAAATAAAAATAAATATATAAATAAATTATACATAAAAATAAATAAATATGTAAATAAATACTCAAATTAATTAAAAAAATATAATAACAATACATAATATATTTAAAAAAAATACAAAAAATAACAAATTAAAAGGGAGGCGACTGTAGAAGCTTGTCAGAGATGTTGGTCAAAAAAAAAAAAAAATTTGTTAGGTTGTTAACTTCACGTGGATCTAACACCAAAATGTCCCCGACATCCATTACACAGGACATGTTACAACATTATGAATAAAAATAAAATGAACAAGATGGAAATGCTAAGTTGTTCATTTACCTCCAAATAGAAAATTAAAATAATAATAATAATAATTTAGGTACACTTTTTTTCTTCAGGTCCCAGGAGGATATAAAACAAATCAATTAATGTATGCATGAGTTGTACATATTTGTAATCCCTGTGTTTGATGTTGGTATTATGACTGAACGCACATTTATTTCCCTTGAAGAACACACCAAAGGGGACACGTGTCAATACGAATATGCAAAACAGGAGCTTAATGGTA
The DNA here is from genome assembly GCA_036785185.1 of Paratrypauchen microcephalus. Taxonomy (NCBI): domain Eukaryota; kingdom Metazoa; phylum Chordata; class Actinopteri; order Gobiiformes; family Gobiidae; genus Paratrypauchen; species Paratrypauchen microcephalus. The sequence goes on along the minus strand of JAVJIX010000031.1, from coordinate 2,317,042 downwards.
TGTTTACTCACTCAGTCGGGGGAAGGCAGCAGTTTCGCATCAGTGATTCTCAAACTAGAGGCAACGGTTTGGTTTGCACAGATTTTTATGGGTCCCCAGAGTTCTTTAAAAATGCTAATCTTGAATTGTAATGAAAGGAAGGAATATTAAAGGGGCCATGTTATGCTGTTTTCTGTTCTATGTTCTAATGTTGTTTCCTGATCAAAAACATACCAGGGATTGTGTTTTGTTTCATTCACACATGTTTAATACAACAAATCCTGCATATTTAGACAGAAAACACTCTGTTCCACCTTGTGATGTTATGTGGTAATACCAGAAGTGCTCCACTGTTTTTAAACTTCATCCACATTCACTAGAATCTTTTGGATCATTTCAGCCCTGCAATTGCCAATGTCTACTGAACAAAAGATAAAACGTAGCTGTTAACTTGAAAAAATATTGCTTCATGACATCACAAGGTGGAACAGTAGTAGTAGAACAAATAGGTGTGATAGTTTCATAGTAATTTCATTGTAGTTAGCTCCTCCCTGCAGCTAGTTATAAGCAGTGTCCACTAACACTAGCCAGAACTGAAGAAGTAGCTTGGATGAGCTGCGAAATGTATTCGACCAAATAAACTTTGTCCATTTGACAAATTGAATTTCTCCTTTTGTCGTGGATTCTACCTGGACGACTGAGGGATTCTTCATATGGCTAAAAGCTCACAAGAGTCAATTTTGCATAATATAGGACCCTAAATATGATAATTTATTGTCCATTTAAAAATATATTATTGTGACAGACCTACTTCAGTAATTTCTTAGAATGTCACTTTGTACTTCTACTTAAAGGAGAATTAACGTTTTTTACAATCTGAGCCTTATTTCGGTAATAAAACAAGTTGTTTTACTCACCCATAGCACTTTGGTGTCATATGGAGCACTTCCAGAGATGTTTTAGATTAGCGATCTCCGTAATGTGAGTTCTCGGGGCACATGTTTGCGGTCTCCAAATAAGACAAACTTTAGCACTTTTCAAATCATAGAAGCTCAATGTCTTAGTCTACACTTTCGTTTGAGTCAAAAGTGGCCTGTAACCATAGTTTCGAGTAGATGAGGACGCCAGTGCGCATGTGCGGAGTCACAGCTTATTTCGCTCTCAGCTCCCGGGACCCAAACATGAAATGCAAAGCTGTAAATTATGGATAAATCTCGGATTACAGGCCACTTTTGACTCAAACGAAAGTGTAGACTAAGACATTGAGCTTCTATGATTTGAAAAGTGCTAAAGTTTGTGTTATTTGGAGACCGCTTGGGGCATATTACATGCTCGGAGAACTCGCGTTACAGATATCTCTAATCTAAAACATCTCTGGAAGTGCTCCATATGACACCAAAGTGCTATGGGTGAGTAAAACTGAAATAAGGCTCAGATTGTAAAAAACGTTAATTCTCCTTTAAGTAGTATTATTTAATTTGAAGTAACGTTACTCTTACTTGATTACAGTTTTGGGCTACTCTACTCACCTCTGCTGACCGTACATTAAAAATTCCATTACCCACTGAAAGCTCCTACAGTTTCTACTTTGAGAAAGAAACGGTGCAGTCCAGATTCTGACTCTCGTATTGTGTCTTGTGTTATCTGCTCAGCTGGACAGCAGGGTCTATCAGTGGCCTTTGACCTCCCCACACATCGCGGCTACGACTCGGACAACCCCCGCGTCCACGGCGACGTCGGCATGGCCGGCGTTGCCATAGATACAGTGGAGGACATGAAGATGCTTTTCGATGGCATTCCCCTGGAGAAAATGTCTGTTTCAATGACAATGAACGGAGCCGTGATCCCAGTCCTCGCCATGTTTATCGTGACCGGAGAGGAACAGGGGGTGCCCAAGGCTAAGCTAACGGGCACCATCCAGAATGACATTTTAAAAGAGTTTATGGTCAGAAACACGTACATTTTTCCACCAGAGCCCTCCATGCACGCCATAGCGGACATCTTTGCCTACACATCTAAGGTAATGTAAGCAAATTGTAAGATATATTTAGTTAATTTGTTACTTAAACGTGCATTGTGTAACCTCTCGGGCAGAGGGTCTGTCAAACGCTTTTCTCCATGGAGATGTTATTGCTTTGTCTGGAATGTTTCACAGTATTGCATTAAACCTTTCTATCTTCATGGAGACCAAATTATAGGTTGCGACCCGCTCACAGTCAGAATGCCTAGGTATTTTTGAGCTATAAAACTATGGAATTAAAAAAAAAAGTAAGGTAGAGCTGTTTAATGTCATACTGTGGAACACACTTTTAAGAGATATTTTTTGTGGTTAAAGGTCCCATGGCATGAAATTTTCACTTTCTGAGGTTTTTGAACATTAATGTGAGCTCCCCTACCCTGTTTGCCCCCCCCCCTCCCCCCCTTGGCTAAAAGTTGCGAAATGTGTAAACTGAGCATTTGCGATCCTTTTCTGTGTTTGAAAAAAAGACGGATGTCCTTTATCCGAGCCTCCGAACCTCTGAAACAGCAGTGGTTTAATTTTATTTTCTGTGGAAATGTGTTTATTTTTCACATAAACGCGGAAGTGGGACCAGCGCACATCGCACCGCTAAAGAGGAAAGAGCGGAGAGTTTGGCCACGCCCCCACCCGCTGCACTGACCTGTCTCTGTCCTTCTCATTTGCGTTCAAGCAACAACGCCCAGAATAAAGTGTTTCAGAGACATATTTATGACTCTGACTGTGTTCAAGAGGCTCTCTCATGCACTGAGTGTTGATTTTGAAGAAGGATTCATTTACAGTATTAGGGAACCATTAAGGAGCCATATAAAAGCATCAAGAAGTACCATGTCATGGGATCTTTAAAAAGTGACATACTATGGTTTTAGGCAAATGTATAAGAACTGTAAACTTAATTGCTTAATTACCGGTACTTAATTTTGTCATTTTATATAGCTGATAATCAAATTTGGCATATTTAAAAAAAAAAAATCTTTTCAATATCAACAGTATTTTGGGACACAGTATTTCATTTCCTGACAATGCCAATACATTAAGAACTATAAGCTATAATGTATAATTTAGTTAAAATCTTAATTTATGTCATTTTCTTGCTATACAGTGAACCCTCGCTGTATCGCGGTTCACTGTTCGCGGCCTCGCTGTTTCGCGGATTTTTTTTTCCAATTTTTTTTTTTTTTTTTTCCAATTTTTTTTATAGTGTAACTTTTTTTTTACAGTGTAACATTCTGTCCTGCGCCCTGATTAGCTAAGAGACTAGACCAGGACTAAACCAGGTCTAAAGCAGGTCTAAACCAGGACTAAACCAGGTCTAAACCAGGACTAAACCAGGTCTAGACCAGGGATGGTAGGGACAGAGTCTCTGATTTCCTTCACGAGAGCGCCTGGGTGACAGGAGGTGTGGCCTTTGTTTACTTGCACAAGCCATGGAAGAGAATGCGAGCCGGACCATGGAAGAGCCAAGAATCAACATGGACGGGCCGGGGGAGCCGCAGCGGGGAGAGCCGCATTCGAGGGAGCCGCAGCGGGGGGAGGACACTCGCGCGCACAGAGGAGACAGTGGCTCTTCCCCGTCACGCCGAGAGGACGAACCCGACCCCGTCCTAGAGAGCTGTGGAGTATTGGCGACGCATTGATAGCGGTCTGATTTTGGAGCCGGGGTGAAATGCAACCAACTCTTGTGAGCGCAGGTTGGTCTTACCTGGTCTTCTGGTGAGGACTGGTGCTCAGAGGCGTCTGTTAGCGGTTTGGCACTGTTAGCAGTGGCTTGAGTCTTGCCCAAAATGATATCCAGGTCGCTTTCCACTCGACTTTCGCACATGGCATGGATATGTGGTACCAAAACAAACACACGTGTCCGTGCGCACGTGTCCGTGCGCACGTGTCCGTGCGCACGTGTCCGCGCGCACGTGTCCGCGCGCACGTGTCCGCTGTCACGTGCCCCCCCCCCCCCACTATTAATATATTTTAATGAAAATCTACAAAAGTTTGAGTGTTTAAACAAGAGAAAAATGTGAGAAAATGTTAATACCAGTCTCAGAAAGGTGTATAATGTGTCTGGTGAAGCGTTTTCAGCCTTAAAACATGTAGAATAATTGTAAAATATAAAATTGTCCTACTTCGCGGATTTCACTGATTGCGGGCTATTTCTGGAACCTAACCCCCGCGATAAACGAGGGTTCACTGTACTGTATTCTTCCAGATTTATAGCATGTGTATTTACTTTCTGTTTATTCCCAAAGCATATGCCAAAGTTCAACTCCATATCCATCAGCGGATACCATCTCCAGGAGGCCGGGGCTGATGCCATTCTGGAAGTGGCCTACACCATCGCTAACGGTCTGGAATACTGCCGCACCGGGCTGAAGGCAGGTTTAACCATAGACGAATTCGCTCCCAGGTAAAATATTTAACAGGTTGCGTAAAAGGTGCAAAGGTGTGTAACTTTTTGGTTGGGGGTCCATCACCTGCTTTTTTTTGGATATGTCATTGCTCTGCCTGAAAGTTCCACAGTATGACATTAAACAAGTTCTACTTTACATTTATTCAAATACAGGTGTTTTTTTAGCTCAAAAATGCCTAGAAAAACAGGCATTCTGTCTGTGAACGGGTCGTCTCTCCGCAGATCTGACATGTCATTTGGTTTCGTTTGGTCTCCATCTCTATGGAGAAAAGAGTTTGACTGATGCTCCACCAGAAAAGTTACACAATGCATCTTTTAAAGTTCATGCATGTGAATGTTAGTAGCAAGCAAGTAGGGATGTCAACAATTAATCGACTTACAATTAATTGTCGATCAAGACGCTGGCCGAACAAAATGCATTAATTGTAACTAATCGCTAGAGGGCGCTACTCTGGAATGTGAACACGAGATGTGAACCCACTCGCGAGAAAGACCATAGCGTTACATCATGTAACCCTTTCCTCTCTGGATGTTGCCGTACAACTCACAGTAGAGCTGGACCTAGAACCATATATTTTTGAAATGATAAAAGCATGTAACTTACATGCTTTTATAATTTCTTGATTGTTCTGGTTTGAGGCCCTGTAATGTTTTATGGTGTGTCCAGGGGCCCTGTGAAATGTATATTTTGTACTGTAACCCTTCACAGATTAAGGGAGAGAAATATTGTTGATGCCTTAGTTCAAAATAAATGTTGAGAATGTCCTAAAAATAGCCTAGATTCACTGGTTTCATCATAATATGTAGACTAAATAACATTCTGTTATTTAATTTCTTCTGTTCCTTTTAATTTCAAGATTCCCATGCTGCAAGTGCAACAACTGAGCCAGTCCTCAATTTATTTTCAAAAAAGAATGTATTTTGTTATTCAGCATCAATACATTTGTCTGCTTTTTACTAAGGAATAATTACTTGAGGAATATACAATATAATAATACTATGATATATTTTTGACTCAGTGTTATGTTACTATAGCTTATATTCTTAAAGACCCTATTGAAACACTCAAATTCAGGTGAAAAACGCTGCTTATCAGTTAATCGTAAGTCGATAGATAAGGTCAATCAACTATAGATTAATGAAATAATCGATAATTTGCATCCCTAGTCACAAGGCCAAGTTACAGGGCAGATCTGTGGAGCTGTCACTTACAGTAAAAATTTAGTTTTGACCACCAATAATTGACTAACGCAAGACAGATGAGTTAATGTGGACCATACGAGGTAAAACATTCACATCTCCATGGAGAAAAGCAGGTGCAAAAGTTAACAGTGCATCTTTAAATAGATTTAAATACCAACTTCCTCCAACTTCCTTTTCAGGTTTGGAAAATTAAAGTGTTCACTGTGAAATAGGGCTGGTCTTTCAAACAGGAGATGCTATTTGCATTTTCATTCTTATCATATACTTATTATTTCAGAAATTATGATTGGCTTTAAATTACATTTGAAAAGAGATCTAATTGTAATTGCACAGTAAACCTGGTAACTTGATTAACTGAGCAGCTCTACTGTGAAATGCCTCTTGAGCTTTAAAACATAAATTGATACTAAATAATACAGATATTTTCTCACATTTTTTCAGCCCTATCTTTTGATTTATATTATGGAGACTCACGTATAGCAGGTCGCCTTTAATGCCACCTAACCACTGCTGTTCTCCTGTGTTTTGGTATGTCTGTGTGTGTTATGGAAGTGCCTCAGGTGTCTTGCATAGCGTTACCCTTATTGAAATCATTCTTATTATTTCAAGTGCTTTACTGTGTCGAAATAGCCTTTCTTGGGTCATATCAGGAGATTCACAAGCCCTAGTATGAGACCACCACCATCTCCTGCTCATCTGCCCCCCGCTCTCCCTTCGTACGTGCTCCAAGCCATTTCCTGACATTCAGTTGCACAGATTATAGACCTTTATGGACAAGTAATCCCCAGACATGCTGTTAAGACCAATCGGACTGGTCTGCACTTAATGAAAACAGAGATTACGCAAGAATCAATACAGAGAAAGATGGACAGTGGGACAGGACATAGGGAGGGGGATGGGTTGTGGACTAGCAGTGGGGGTACGCTTAGGGCCATAGACTGTATATATATTTATATAGCTAAACCTTTATTATTATTTGTTATTATTTGTTATTTTGCTATTTTTATTTTCTGTAAATAAATTGCTTTTCCTAATAATGAACTTGGCTCTAAATTTGCCCCTCTAACTGCTAGCCCTGTGAGCTTCATTTGACTGGAGCCCACAGACTGTACAAAGAAGTGGACAAGGGAGTGCATTACCCATAGCATCTGGCTCCAGTCAAATGAAGCTCACGAAGCTAGCAGCTACATATTACAGAGTTAAAGGAGAATTAACGTTTTTTACAATCTGAGCCTTATTTCGGTAATAAAACAAGTTGTTTTACTCACCCATAGCACTTTGGTGTCATATGGAGCACTTCCAGAGATGTTTTAGATTTGCGATCTCCATAATGTGAGTTCTCGGGGCACATGTTTGCGGTTTCAAAATAACACAAACTTTAGCACTTTTCAAATCATAGAAGCTCGATGTCTTAGTCTACGCTTTCGTTTGAGTCAAAAGTGGCCTGTAATCCAAGATTTATCCATAGTTTCGAGTAGATGAGGACGCCAGTGCGCATGTGCGGAGTCACAGTTTATTTCATTCTCAGCTCCCGGGACCCAAACATGAAACGCAAAGCTGTAAATTATGGATAAATCTCGGATTACAGGCCACTTTTGACTCAAACGAAAGTGTAGACTAAGACATTGAGCTTCTATGATTTGAAAAGTGCTAAAGTTTGTGTTATTTGGAGACCGCTCGGGGCATATATTATATGCCCCGAGAACTCGCGTTACGGATATAAACATCTCCGGAAGTGCGCCATATGACACCAAAGTGCTATGGGTGAGTATTACTGAAATAAGGCTCAGATTGTAAAAAACGTTAAAAACAAAATGAAAACAGCAGGATCATGTAGAGTGGGTTATTACGAACATTTTAAGACCAAAATGACAACTCTCACAGTTAAAGAGAAAGGGACAACTATATTCCAATGAAAGTCAATGGGAGCCAGAAGTGCCCTATTATGTCCATACGGTCTATGCTGGAGCTGAATGATGTGGGTGACGTTCCACTCACTTAGTCCACTTCTTTATCCAGTCCTACTTTGTCCAAGATGTTTCCCTCATGGATCAGTCACTGTATGCTCATCACTTTCCTAACTCTTTGTGTGCTTTCCCAGATTGTCTTTCTTCTGGGGCATTGGGATGAACTTTTACATGGAGATCGCCAAACTGAGGGCAGCACGCAGACTCTGGGCTACACTCATCAAGGAGAACTTTAACCCTAAAAACACCAAGTCCCTCCTCCTTCGCACACACTGCCAGACATCAGGCTGGTCTCTCACTGAGCAGGTGAGTAAAGAGTAGACAGTTAAAAAGTACAGTAATGTAAGTAAGTTAAAGATCCTATATTATGCAAAATTTACTCTTTTGAGCTGTTGTTACCTCCTCAAAAACATACTTGGAGTTATGTTTTGTTTCATTCACACCTGTGTGAGTAATTCTGGTGTATTAGTCTGCATCTCCATAATTCAAAATGCCTCTGTTCCACCACTGTAGTTTTCAAGTGAACAGCTTCTTTTGCCTTTTGTTGATTGATGATTTTAGTCGAGATGTAGGGAGTTTAAAAACACAGTGGAGCACATCCTGTATTTCCACATGACATCATAAAGTGGACAAGGAGTATTTTCAGTTTGAGTGAAGAACTCAACATACCTGGAGTTGTATTTTGTTTCATTCATTCACAAATATGTAGGCTGAGTTCTTCTGTGCCACCTTGTGATGTCACTGTGTTTTTAAACTTCATACACCTTCACTTGAAACATGGATGATTTCAGCCCTGGAATTACCGTTCTACAGAACTAAAGAAGGCAACTAAAAGTAGCTGTTAACTTGAAAATGTGGAATGGAGAATTTTGACCTTTAGAGATGTAAACAGACTAATAATAAAAAAGAGTTACTCAAACATCTGTGAATGAAACAAAACAACTCCAGGTATGTTTTTGATAAGGTAACAACATTATAACATAACTTAAAGCTCACAAGAGTCTATTTTATGTAATATACAGGGATGAAAGAGTTCCGTCTTTTAGCGGATCTCCGCTTTTTTTTCAGCCGCGGGGTAATTTTTAATTTTTTTTTTATATCTGTGCAAATTCGTTGAGAAAGATTTTGGGTGTGAGCGCAGCTCTTTCGCAACAGCCTGTACCATTGCGTGTACACAGGTTAAACTTTATAAAACATCCTATACCTCATCCTACCTGCCCGTGCCTCACTTAACGCATCGCTCCTCGCTTTTTCACCTGCGCCTTTCAGCGCGCATAAGCTCCTCCTCAATGCGCTCTGATTAGACGAAGTGCAAAGCAAAAACAAATCCAATATAACATAACAAACAAATCCTACTAGTAGGCCTACCTGTTAATAAAATGTGTTTTTTTTGTACTTTTATGTACAGTTTTACTTTATTGCTAACATTATTGCATTACTTTATTGCTTTATTGCGCCGTGACTTTCCGCTTTTTTCATGATTGGCCACTTTCATCCCTGAATATAGCACCTTTAACATCATTTTCACCATGTGTGTAGAATCCCTCAGTCGTCCAGGTAGAATCTATGGCAAAAGGAGAAGTTCAATTTGTCAACTGGACAAAAGTTTATTTTGTCAAATACATTTCGCAGCTCATCCTGGTGGACACTGTCTATATCTGCCTGAAGGGAGGAGCTAACTACAATGAAATGACTCTGAGACTACCACACCTACTTGTTTACAGTTTCTGTTAATTCGGTCGGCCTATTAAATATGCGGTGGGTGTGGAGTGTGGGGTCTTGTTGGCAGAACCATTCAGGGCCATAATGGGTGTTTTCACACCTCTGGACCTGACCTGGTGCACTATTGTTTTCTTTGATTGTTTTGATTTAGGTTTGAGGATAGAGTTATAAATGGGAGACAAATGATGTGTGAGACCTCCATTTTTGTTCAAGTAAGGATTCTCTTTCTTGACAAAAATAGCCTCTTTAACTCCCCTCAAACCAGTTCTTTTCTCTGGCGAAGATCTGTACCTCACTGAAGAAGCTGAAGAAGCAGCTTGGATGAGCTGCGAAACGTATTTGACCAAATAAACTTTTGTCCAGTTGACAAATCTCTTTTTGCCATCATTATCACCAATTTGTCTTTCACATCTCAAACAAGCCCCTTTAGACACTTTTAAATGCCCTGTCATCTGAAGCTTTACAATCTCGCTTTGTATTTCCCTCCTCTCTCCCAGGACCCTTATAACAACGTGATCCGCACTGTGATCGAAGCCATGGCGGCGGTCTTCGGGGGCACCCAGTCTCTCCACACTAACTCCTTTGACGAGGCTTTGGGTTTACCCACTGTGAAGAGTGCCCGCATCGCCAGGAACACTCAGATCATTATACAAGAGGAGTCTGGCATTCCTAAAGTGGCAGATCCCTGGGGCGGGTCGCACATGATGGAGGCTCTGACTAATGATGTCTACAGCACTGCCCTCAAGGTACAATTAAGGGGCTGTAACAAGGTCATACTGTAGACAGATGCTTTAAATGAGACTGATTCTTGTTCATTTGTCAGGCTTTTGATCAGGTTTGATTTTTTATTATTTTTTTCTCAGGCTGTAGTTGAGTATAGGTCGGTCATGATAATTCCTAGAGATGGGAGGAGATCTAATTGCCACGAGACTGTGCGCACACGGGAAAAACGATTGCAGAAATCTTTGTTTAATTTGACAGTGTTTTGTGATTTATAATGAGTATAAACTTAGGAAATCAAAAGCAAATCTGTGGAGTATTTTGGAATGGAAAGCTTTATTGTCATTGTAAACAACGAGATGAGATTGAAAAGGACGGGTCCATGGACCTTAAAGCAGCCGGCATGGGGTCGCTAACGTCCCGCCTCTCCTCAGCGATACAAGAACATAAACAGAATAGAAAATGCAGATACAATCACAGCAGTCACAAACACATATGATGTAATACAGTGGAACGGTAAACACTGAGGTCTTTTTTTTTGCTTGGAAATACAATTACGGGGGGGGGGGGGGACGAGATGGAAAACAGAGAAATATATTATTGACAAACTGAGGGCGGCAGACTATGTGAGACTATGTGTTTTTATAAGTTCATGTCATCGTGACGTAGCTGATCTATGTTGTTCTTTTGATATCGTGCTGTGACCTTGGAGTGTCCAGTGCAATAGTCAAAACACAGCAGCCCTGCTATTGTAGATTCCCAGGAGAATTAATTAAACCAGGGGAGAATGCGCATAATCGATACACTTTAGAACTCAGATGAACGACCTGCGTGAAGTTGGCCCCCCATCATACGCATACCTACACAAAAACTATGTCAATCGTTTGTGCTGTTTTGTGCTGCAAAAAGTTTTGTTTGTGCTGCTTTAGTTTTTGAGATATTAACGATTCTTTTATAGGTCAAACTGGGGTCAGCCAGCCCCCCACGAAGCTTAAAAATGCTCTAAAATGGCCCAAAATGGTGTCAATTGTTTGTGCTTTGTTTGTGCTGCAAAAAGTTTTGTTTGTGCTGTTTTAGTTTTTTTTATAGGTCAAATTGGGGTCAGCCAGCCCCCCCCTCAAAAACTAAAGCAGCACAAACGAAACTTTTTGCAGCACAAACAAAGCACAAACGAAGCACAAACGATTGACACCATTTTGGGCCATTTTAGAGCATTTTTAAGCTTCCTGGGGGGCTGGCTGACCCCAGTTTGAGCTATAAAAGAATCGTTAATATCTCAAAAACTAAAGCAGCACAAACAAAACTTTTTGCAGCACAAAACAGCACAAACGAAGCACAAGCGATTGACATAGTTTTTGTGTAGGTGTGCGTTTGATGGGGGGCCAACTTCACGCAGGTAGATGAACGGACAATCGGCCCGAAAACTGGTTCTGCTGAGCCCCCAATTCATGTCACCAAGCCGGGCTGTTGAGACTCTCCAGTCCTCTCCTCCTGGCGCGTAGATGATTGCGGACTGAGCCGCTTGTTTTGCACAGTTCCACAACCATATTTGTGATAGTATCCGGGCGTCATTCGGGTATCCACAGATTAGAGATGGTACAGTTCCTCAATCTGTGTCTCCTTCTGATGCAGACCTTCCCTGGTCTTCAACGGCTCCACTGTGGTGTAAAATGACAGCCGACAGCTCGGGGGCTCTTTGTTCGCTGCCGGCATTCCAATTCTCTGATGGATCAGAAAACATCCCCCAGGCCAATTCAAATGTCCTGCCATCAAAAATCCAATCCATAGTAAATAGTTCCGATCGGCTCTCCCAAACCCACATTTCTTCGTGAAAAAACCCAATTGCGTTGGGACCAGCTTCAATTCCATAATTTAGAATTCGAAAATCTACTCCAACAGGAGAAATGTGGACAAAAACAAGAGAAAAGCACGCAGACACAGAGCAGTAGATAAGGGAGCAAGAAAACAAGCAGCCGCCTTCCAGCAAGGACAGAAAGCTATGCCTAAAATTAATGGAACACTTAAAGGGTCCATATTACGCTGTTTTCTGATATACATTATAATGTTTGCATCACAAAAAGACCTGGAGTTGGGTTTTGTTTCATTCACATGTTTAACACACAAACCCTGCAGATTTATGCCAAGTTGTTGTCTAAAAGGGAAAACACCTTGTTCCACCTGATGTCATGTGGTAATACAGGAAGTGCTCCACTGTGCTTTTAACTCCATGCACCAGAATCATTTGGATAATTTTAGTTCTGGAATTGCAGGTAAAAGTAGCTCTTAACTTGAAAATTACCACTTCACGACGTCACAAGGTGGAACAAAGCATTTTGAGCTTTGGAGATGTAGACCGACTAATAAAAGATTTCTCAAACATGGGATTTCTCAATCCAAGTATGTTTTTAATGAAGTAACAACATTCTAACATGACTTTAAGCTCACAAGAGTCCATTTTGTGTAATATAGGACCTTTTAAAAACATAATGTAACTTTTCTTTGGAGAGTGCCATGCGCTTGTCTCAGTGGAGTTGTTATTAAATAAATACTTGATTATAGTTTAATGCAATACTGTGGAACATGGCGGCCAAACATTTTCATGGAGACAAGGAGGTGGCAGACACCCACTAGAAAAGTTATATAGAACACTGTTTTAATACACATTTTGAATAGTAAATGAAGGTTGAAGGTTCAGTAACAGTATATAAGAGAAATATTTGTATAATTGTTTTTTCAAATATTGCTTTTAAATATGTCTTATAGTAACATCATTATAGAATGGAGTTTTTTTTCTCAAACTCTATGGTATAAATTGCTTGCTGTAAAGTTGCAGGATGTTGCCGCCATGTTTCCCTGTTATTTTTGGGTCAAATATACCCACTCCCATAAAACTGTTTAATCTTTGTTTTATCAAGCCACCAGACCTCTATATATTTTTTGACATTTTTACTCCCAAAATATAGCTCAACTTGAAAGCTGCATGTGTTATTTATACTGAAACCCAATCCTGTTTCATTGTACGTGCTGAGACCTGTCTAAATAAATATTGGTTCTTTTAAATATTACGTTTCAAAAATGCTTTTGATGACTACAAATGAGCTACAAATTTTGTAAAGGTCATAACTGGCTCTGATGCACAGACATTTTTGGAGTTTGATCAAAGCGGTGGAGATCTGAACCGTTGCCTAATGATTAATCATCATAAATTTGAGTTGCCAAAAGCATTTTTCAGAGATGAAAAATCCCTCACCTTTTGGTGAAATTCACCATTTTGAAGTCAAAATGGGTGACCTACGTGAATCGTGTAGATCTAAGGATATAAGTGACCCACGCATACACATGAATACGCAAATTAACATGGCAAACTGTTAAAATGGAGTGACCGCATTCTTATGGGGTGAATCATATTATCCTATTATTTTTGCATCAAAGGGACATATTAGCTGACAGGAGGGGCCTAAAACAGGACTAAACCGGGACTAAACCAAGACTAAACCAGGTCTAAATCAGGTCTAAACCGGGTCTAAACTGGGACTAAACCGTGACTAAACCGGGTCTAAACCAGGACTAAACCAAGACTAAACCAGGTATAAACCAGGACTAAACCGGGCCTAAACCGGGACTAAACCTAGACTAAATCAGGTCTAAACCAGGATTAAACCGGGTCTAAACTGGGACTAAACTGGGACTAAACCAGGACTAAACCAAGACTAAACCAAGACTAAACCAGGTCTAAACCAGGTCTAAACCGGGTCTAAACTGGGACTAAACCGTGACTAAACCGGGTCTAAACCAGGACTAAACCAAGACTAAACCAGGTATAAACCAGGACTAAACCGGGCCTAAACCGGGACTAAACCTAGACTAAATCAGGTCTAAACCAGGATTAAACCGGGTCTAAACTGGGACTAAACCGGGACTAAACCAGGACTAAACCAAGACTAAACCAAGACTAAACCAGGACTAAACCAGGACTAAACCGGGTCTAAACCGGGACTAGGGTTAGCGGTAGCGCACTCTTCTCACCTTTTTCACCCCTGACCCGCTTTCATGCCTGGAGATGAATTTCATCATCTTGTGCTTTATTTTGTTTTTCATACAAATACATATTTAAAGGGCCCATAATTATGTAATTTCCTGATCTATGTTATAATGTAGTTTCCTCATCGCAGACAGACCTGGAGTTGTGTTTAGTTTCATTCACGCATGTTTAATGCACAAATCCTGCATATTTGAGTTCATGAGTTCTTCTCTCAAACTGAAAACACTGTTCCACCTTGTGATGACTTATGATAATACAGGAAGTGCTCCACTATGATTTTAAACCCCATACACCTTCATTAGAATCATTTGGATCATTTCAGCCCTGGAATTGCCATGTCTACTGAACTAAAGGTAAAAGGTAATTATTAACATGACATCACAAAGTGGAACAGAGCATTTTGAGCTTTTGAGATGTAGACAGACTAATAATGCAGGATTAGTCAAACACGTGTGAATGAAACGAAACACAACTCCAGGTCTGTTTTTGAGGAGGTAAAAACATTATAACATGGGTTAAAGCTCACAAGAGTCAATTTTGTGTAATATCGGACATTTAAGGAAAATGTATACAAATTTAGGACTGTTGCCATAGCTATTAACAATTGGAAACATTTCTTGCTTAAAGCTCCACTGCATCACTTTTCAATGGTGAATTTCATCATCTTGTGCTTTGTTTTATTTTTCAGTTCATTAAAGACATTGAGGAGATGGGGGGTATGGCCAGAGCCGTGGCAGAGGGCATCCCCAAACTGCGGATCGAGGAGTGTGCCGCCCGCAGACAGGCACGCATCGACTCAGGTAACACAAAACACTATGCAGTACTTTAATATTAAGAGAAAATAAGATAAGACTTTATTGATCTCACATAGAAATTCACTTGCCACATTAGCTCCAGGCAGTTTAGTGCAAAAGAAAGTTTGAACAAGAAAGTGCATGCAGACAGATAAGTAATAATAAAAAAATAAGTGAATAAGAGAATATAGAAAAAAATTGGACTATATAGTGGAGTTGTACAGTCTGATGGCGGTGGGGATGAAGGATCTGCGGTAGCGCTCCTTCTTGCACTGGGGGTGCCTCAGTCGGCTGCTGAAGGAGTTGCTCAGCTCCTCTACAGCTCCTCTAGCTCCTCTAACCCTACAGAGCTGGCCCTCCTGACCAGCTTATTAAGTCTCTTTCTGTCCCGCTCTGTGCTGCTCGGGGCCCAGCAGACGACAGCGTAGAGGAGAGCAGAGGCCACCACAGAGTCATAAAAGGTCTTGAGCAGAGGCCTGCACGTATTGACACTATGCAATGACATCGACTTGTATCTTTATCTCATGGAATGTTCATTGGTTGACAGAATGCACACATTAGCAAACACAGCCAAAAAGTCTTGAGATTGTCTGAACAAATCATCATCTCACCTATTGTAGTTCCAGCTAAGTCAGTTCTTTTTGGTCAGATTGTGTTAAAACAAAACTCAAGTCTAACAAAGCCTCAAATAGAGCAGTGCTTACAGTTAGCATCACACCCCCAATCAATATATTGATCTGTCTCTATATAAAATGACAGATTTCAGATTTGCTTAAAGGCCCTGTACTCAATTCTTTCCATGTATTTGAGCAAAATGTCTTCCCTCATTGCAGATATATAAGCAGCTCTTGAGGTCAGTATACACTATATTGCCAAAAGTATTCAGCTCACATGCCTTGACTCGCCTATGAACTTAAGTGACATCCCATTCTTAATCCATAGTGTTTAATATGACATCAGTCCACCCTTTGCAGCTATAATAGCTATAACATCAACTCTTTTGGGAAGGCTGTCCACAAGGTTTAGGAGAGTGTTTATGGGAATTTTTGACCACTCTTCCAGAAGCACATTTGTGAGGTCACACACTGATGTTGGACGAGGTTCTAGCTCTCAGTCTCCGCTCTAATTCATCCCAAAGGTGTTCTAAGGGGTCAAACCCAGCCCCTGAAAAACAACCCCACACCATAATCCCCCCTCCACCAAACTGTACACTTGGCACAATGCAGTCAGACAAGTACTGTTCTCCTGGCAACCGCCAAACCCAGACTCATTCATCAGATTGCCAGAGGGAGAAGCGTGATTCATCACTCCAGAGAACGCATCTCCACTGCTCTAGAGTCCAGTGGTGGCGTGCTTTACACCACTGCATCCAATGTTTTGCACTTGGTGATGTAGCTGCTCGGCCATAGAAACCCATTCCATGAAGTTCTGTACGCACTGTTCTTGAGCTAATCTAAAGGTGACATGAAGTTTGAAGGTATGAAGCCATTGTCTCTGCAGAAATTTGGCAACCTCTACGCATTATTTGCCTCAGCATCCGCTGATCCCACCCCGTCAGTTTATTGTTGAGTTACTGTCGTTCCCAATTGCTTCCACTTTGTTATAATTCCACTGACAGTCGACTGTGGAATATTTAAGAGCGAGGAAATTTCACGACTGGACTTGTTGCACAGGTGGCATCCTATCACAGCACCACACTGGAATTCGCTGAGCTCCTGAGAGCGACCCATTCTTTCACAATGTTTGTAGAAACAGTCTGCAGACCTAGGTGCTTGATTTTATTCACCTGTGGCCATGGAAGTGATTGGAACACATAATTTTGATTATTTGGATGGGTGAGTGAAAACTTTTGGTAAAATAGTGTATGCCTGCTGCATGTTTAGGAAGTGCGCGTGAGCATGCTAGTTGTTCTCAGCTTTATTGTCACTGTAAAGCTCAGCACTGAACTGAGACTTGTGAAAAGCTTTGAGGAATACCTTTGGACCCCTACAAACTGTTTCAAATGAAGTAGTTCTATTTTTTCATGTTTTTAATATACAGGGCCTAATATGGGTGATTTTATTTTATTTTTGTTAGAGAGTTTTAATATCTTATCTTATAATGATTCAATTATCTGCTAGTGATAGAAAATGGCATTTTGAAATCAGTGTGAGGAGTTCCTGAATAATGAGTGACACAGTGTGAAGCTTTGAGAGACGTTTTGATTAACAATATTAATGGGGACATATTATATAAATTCAACTTTTTTTGTTTTTTGTTTTTTTTGTTTTACTTACTCCCCCTCCACCCACATCCCTCTTAACTCATACATGGAGGCTTTTAAAATGTCACGTAGCCACTTTTAAAAAATAAACATAAGTAAATCAATATTTGCTGCATCCTACCGTGAAATGCCACATGGAACTAGGGGTGTGCAAAATAATCGTCATGACAATGCATCGCGATACTAACTTTCACAGTATACTGCATCGATTCTTGATGCCAAAAATCAATTATTATTAATTAATAATTTAATATTTAATATTAATAAATTAATTAATTATTAGTTTATTTTTTTTATAAATCCTATGCACTTTTTTCTTTGTGAAAGGGTATTGTTTGTTATGATGGTAGCTCCCTCCAAAATGGCAAATGTTTGAACATTTTTTGTTTTAGAAAAAATCCTATGCATTTTTTTTGTCATTGGTTTGGTTTATTTGTTTTTGTTATTCAATAAATTCAGTTATGAATTGAGTTGCTCAGAGTTCTGTATCAATTGAAGACACTACCCAGATACACAGCCACTGATATTTAAGTTATCCTCTTTTTTTTGGTACATTTTCACTGAAGTATGTCGAATATATTGCAATGCATCGCAATAATTCAAGTATCGTGATGCATCGTGATAGTATCGCATTGTGGCATATGAATCGTGATTTGAATTGAATCGTGACTTCTCTGCCAATACCCACCCCTAGAAGAGACTGGGATCAGCTCTGCAGATTTGTACAGGAAGTCGGTCCTATTTCTGTTATCCAGTGGTTTTAGTCAATGTTGTGGTTTACAGGGAACAAAATGTAAAATTATGATCTATGTGTGTTAGAGTTAAAAGGAAATATATGCAAAATTGAACTTTATTATGGACATAAAAATGGGGGGCGCTTCTGGCTCCATCGACTCCATTTGACTTTACATTGAGAAATTGTACCCCCTCTCTCTGTAACTGCTGCAGTGAGCCTTGTCATATTTGGTCTTAAAATGTTCGTATTAACCCGCTCTACATGATCCTGGTGGTTTTGCTGTTTTGTCCATAAATAAATTCCTGGATGTTTTAGATGTGATTTCTTGCATTCCAGTCGGCGGCGCGCGCATGCGCAGCGGCCCCTCCCCTAGCCAGCCATCACTGTCCTGCCTGGTTAGTGGGGAAACGAAATTTCGAATTCACTCTATGTACATGTACATGATTGTTTTCGACAATAAAGCAAACTATGACTATGACGTGACATGATTTTAGAATGACCTGTGCGGGTGGGGTGTGGCCAAATACGCCACTGTTTCCTGGTTTAGCGGTGCGCTGTGCGCTGTCCCCACTTCCTTATGTGTAGCGCGAAGGAAGATATGAGACGCGTCCCAGGGCGGCAGTAGCTCAGTTGGTAGAGCGTTTGTCCACTGATCCAAAGGTTGGCGGTTCAAATCCCGCTCTTGACATAAGAAACATCAGTGGTTGAGCGGTCAGATCCACTGACCCACAGGTTGGTTGGTACGATTCTAGCTCCCACAGATGAATGCTGCCGTTGTGTCCTTGGGCAAGACACTTAACCCACCTGCCCCCCCCCCAGCTTTAGGTGCCTTGAAGGTGGAAAAGCGCTATACAAAGATGTGACGATTTACCATTTACCATGAAAAAAAAACCTTAGACACATTTCCACAGAAAATACAATTAAACCACTGCTGTTTCAGAGGTTCGGAGGCTCGGATAAAGGACAAAAAAAAAACACATCTCGTAGCTCGTTTGTGGTCCAAATACTTTGGGCGTGATTTCCAGAGATGGGGTGGACATCCAGACAGAGGGGGTGTAAACCTTTCCCGACTGTGACGTCAGAAAATAAACAGGGTAGGGGAGCTCACATTAACGTTCAAAAACCTCAGAAAGTGAAAATTTCATGCCATGGGACCTTTAAACTCTATGGATTTTGACATATCGTATATATCGATATAATGTTTATATTTAATTCTGATTTTGCCTCTTTGCTTGTTTGCCTTCTCTGTGCCGTGTGTGCTCCCGCTCACCCCCGACCTCCCCCTCGTGTGCGGCGCCACAACATCCCGGAGGATACAGAACTCCTCTCAAAAAAACGACAACCTGCTCCATACTTTGGGTTTAAGGCGCTTTTTTTTGTTTTTTTCAGGAGCTTGACCGCATCAGCAGCACAAGGACAGAGCTGGGTTTTTTTTTTGGCGTTTATAGTTTATGCAAATGTGGTGTTAAGTTTCATTTCTATAAAAATAGAGAAAATAAGAATCCCTCAGTCATCCAGGTAGAATCCATGGTAAAAGGAGAAATGCAATTTGTCAACTAGACAAAGTTTATTTAGTCAAAAACGTTTCTCAGCTCATCCGAGTTGCTTCGTCAGTTCTATTTCTATAAAATGTAAACAAATGTGCCCAAAGCTGCATTAAACACATTATAATCTCATTAAACACATTATAATCTCATTAAACACATTATAATCTCATTAAACACATTATAATCTCATTAAACACATTATAATCTCATTAAACACATTATAATCTCAGACGGGCTGAAGTGGCTCTATAGTAGTTATGGTTTATATGTTGCAAAGTTTAGTAATGTAAAGTTTATTTATATATACAGGGATGAAAGAGTTCCGCTTTTTAGCGGATCTCCGCTTTTTTTTTAGCCGCGTGGTAATTTTTTTTTTTTTTCCAAATATGTTGAAATTTTGGGTGTGTATTATATATGTATAATTGTGTTTAGGGTTGCCAACCGTCCGTTGAAAAATGTAATCGTCTCGTATTCAGAAACAAAAGTACATGTCTCGTATTAAACTTGTACATGTGTGCGGGGCCGCGCGCTTGTGTGCTCTTCTGGTGCTGCGGACACCAGACACGGGCTCGCGCGGCACGAAGTTTAATTTCGCGCCGTGACTTTCCGCTTTTTTCATGATTGGCCACTTTCATCCCTGTATATATCGTATATCGAGATATAAGAAAATATATCGACTAGGGGTGGCACGGTTCACAAAATTCACGGTTCGGTTCGTATCACCGTTTAAGAGTCACGGTTTTCGGTTCTGTACGGTTCTTATTGGTTTCTTTCAAAATACATCTTATATCCATTTATCTTAACAATCCACAATAACAGGATATAACATTAAAAAGGTTATAAGATTATATAATAATCTAATGTAATATAAAATCTTAATACAATGTAATAATCACACAATCTGAATTTGACATGACTTTAAGCCCATTATTGGAACCATCTCTCCGATCTGGTGGCAGTAACTATGTCACCTGCTGTTGAAAAAACCCAACCACTAGATACTGAAAAAACGCAAACAAAAGTACGTGTCTCGTATTAAACTTCTACCGGTGTGCGGGCCGCACTCCGTCTGGAGCTGCGGATACCGCACGTCAGCGCACGAGCGCGGCTCTTTCGCACGTGTAACGTGTATGTCCGGACTTAAATGACACTGGTGCATCCTCTATGTCCACTCTCACTTGCCATTTCTATCTAACTTTATTTACCGCACTCATTCATCTTTCTCGCGAAAGGGAAACACGAGCCGAGGTTACATACGGGCATGCCAGAGCCAAGTATACATTGCGCATGCCCGGAACCGTCAGGTGCGCACAGGTACCGAACCGTGACAAGCGAACTGAACGGTTCGTCGGTTTTTCATGAACTGTGCCACCCCTAATATCAAGATATATTTTTTGCTCCATATCGCCCAGCCCTAGTGCTATCTATCTATCTCTCTATCTCTCTATCTATCTCTCTATCTCTCTATCTCTCTCTCTCTCTCTCTCTCTCTCTCTCTCTCTCTCTCTCTCTCTCTCTCTCTCTCTCACTCTCTCTCTCTCTCTCTCTCTCTCTCTCTCTATATATATATATATATATATATATATATATTAGGGC
The DNA here is from genome assembly GCA_036785185.1 of Paratrypauchen microcephalus. NCBI lineage: Eukaryota > Metazoa > Chordata > Actinopteri > Gobiiformes > Gobiidae > Paratrypauchen > Paratrypauchen microcephalus. The sequence goes on along the minus strand of JAVJIX010000031.1, from coordinate 2,296,052 downwards.
TGGGAATATTAACGCGTTAATCGCGATTAATCGCGATTGAGTTATAATCGCAAACTATTTTTTTAATCGCGATCAGAGTTTGCCAGCATTTTCCGCAATTCTACCATCCATATGCAGCTCATTTGGTTGTATTAATTAAACTCATTGTCGGTTAAACGCGCTATTTTGAGTTTGCTAGTATTTTGTTCCTTCTACGCATCCGTAGGCAGCTCGAGCGGGCTTCAATCATTTATTTACAATTTCTCAAAGTAAGCACTATTACTGGTTCATTGTTACTTTTTCCTTTCTCTGCACTTTTTTGAAATAAAAAAATGGTGAGAAATACTTTGCATTGTGAGTTTAACTTTAGATTCGAACGGTCTTACTGCAAGATATCAATTTTAAACATGCAAAATAAATCACGATTAATCGCGATTAACTATGAAATTTCTGAGATTAGTTGCGATCAAGAAAATTAATCGTTTGACAGCCCTAATATATATATATATATAAGTACTATTCTTGTACTAATGAGTCTGCCTTGTCTCATCATGTGCTCCCCCTTCAGGTTCGGAGGTCATCGTCGGTGTGAATAAGTACCGTCTGGAGAAGGAGGAGACGGTGGAAGTGCTGGCCATAGATAATACCATAGTACGACAGAAGCAGATTGAAAAGCTAAAAAAGGTGAGACACAGACGTTGACAAGCTCTTTAGTGTTGGGGTCAAAGGATAATATTGTGTAGATTGAAGACATTTGAGGTTGTGACAAGAAGTTAGGTCAATATCACATGTTACTGTGCTCTGTGGACTGACCCCAGTGTGCACTAGGAATGTAACAATATCAAAATCCCTCCATATGATATTTTCAGGATATATGTTTGATATTTATTGAAATATTTTGTGGAGGCTTACAAAATTGTGTAAAAAAGCCTTGAAAAGCCTTTGGTACTGTTATGAATAATTAAGATTTAAAAAAACAGTTATTTCTTCATGTAGTCTGCACTGACAACAGCAAAGGATCATGGTCTATGTAGTTTGCTCTGTTTTTTTAGCTATTGGTGCACCATGGCAAGACAAGTTTATTTGTAGAGCTTGGGTCAGTTTTGTTCACTTACACCACGCATCATTCACCCCAAACACCATGATACATGTGAGAGTCAATCAACTGATTAGAGAACGTATCTCCATGACGACGTGCTTCAACCAGACGGAGTCCGTGAATATACACGCACACGCTTGCTTCCCATATATGCAGTTCTCTTTTATCTAAGACTAAATACACTGTGAGGGCTGTACATTTAAATGCTTGATTTCATAAGCATGAGCAAGCCACACTTTTAATCAGTGATAATAAGCACAAAAATAGATATTTCTTCATGAAACCTGCTCCAAACCACATGCTTTTAGTGACAGAGAAATGGCTGTGGACCTCTCAATTAAAAACAACAACAACAAACTACTACTACTACTATTACTACTACTACTAGTACTAGTACTAGTAGTACAACTACAACAACTCTCTCTCCTGTCCTTGCTGGAAGGTGGCTGCTTGTTTCTGCCCTTATCTGCTTCTCTTGTGCCTGCTGTGCCTCTCTCGTCTTTGTCTTTATTTCTCCTGTTGGAGTAGATTTTTTCGAATTCTAAATTATGGAACTGACAAGCTGGTCCCTGTCGCAAGCTGATGGAGCCGTCGCAGACCTAGGGAAGGGCTACATCAGAAGGTGACACAGATTGAACTAGGGATGCAAATTATCGATTAATTCATTAATCTATAGTTGATTGACCTTATCGATCGACTTACGATTAACTGATAAGCGGTGTTTTTCACCTGAATTTGAGTGTTTCAATAGGGTCTTTAAGAATATAAGCTAAAGTAACATAACACTGAGTCATAAATATATCATAGTATTATTATATTGTATTTTCCTCAATGAATTATTCCTTAGTAAAAAGCAGACAAATGTATTGATGCTGAATAACAAAATACAGTAATCCCTCGCTCTATCGCGGTTTGCGGGGTTTTTTTTTTTCCCCCAATTTTTTTTTATAGTGTAACATTTTTTATTATAGTGTAACATTGTGTTCTGCGTCCTGATTGGCTAAGAGAGTAGACCAGGACTAAACGTGGACTAAACCAGGTCTAGACCAGAACTACACCAGGTCTAGACCAGGTCTAAACTAGGTCTAAACCTGGACTGGACCTGGACTAAACCAGGACTGGACCAGGTCTAGACCTGGACTAAATCGGGATGAAACCACCACGTGCCGCTCTTTGCTGGTTTCGTGCGGCTGGTTTGAGGCTCGGGCTGAGAGTACGCAGTCTGGGCGCTGCGGATCGATCTCGTGCTCGCAGCCCCGGTGTACGCGCGGCCTCGCGCCGGTGGTGCACTTCTCCAAGGGGTTGGTGCGCGTCACGTCCCGGGACGTGGTAGTGCCGTCGAATGAGCACGGTGCGCCCTGCCCAGGACTAGACCAGGTCTAAACCAGAATTGCGGCTCTTTGCCTTGTTTCGAGTGCGCGTGTCCGCGATTAGTTACAATTCATGCATTTTGTTCGGCCAAAGTCTTGATCGACAATTAATTGTAAGTCGATTAATTGTTGACATCCCTAGATTGAACTGTACTCTCCAATGTGGAAACCCCCCTGACGCTCGGATACCATCACAAATATGTTTGTGGAACTGTGTGGAACAAGCGGCCCAGTCCACAATCACCTATGTGCCAGGAGGGAGGACTGGGAGTCGCACAGCACTGCTTGGTGACATGAAGTTGGGGACTTTGCAGTACCAGGTCTCGGACCAATTGTCCAAGACCTGGTACTGCAAAGGTGTTCAACCTTTTGACTGGTAGTGTGTATTGTACAAATTACAGGTCAGATCTGTGGAGAGGCGACCCCCCCGACATGTTTGAGCTATAAAACCACCTGTAATTGAATAAATGTATCATAGAACTGTTTAATGTCACACTGTGGAACATTCCAGGCAGAGCAATGTCATCTCCATAGAAACAAGCAGGTGATGGAGCACCAACCAAAAAGTTACATAGGGCACTTTTAAGTCATGGATTCTGTGTGGAGTTTGCATGTTCTCCCTGTGCATATATTAAGAGATTAACCCTATTGTAATTCTCATGAATAGCCTTAATTCGAAAACATTACCTCATAATATTATCTGATTAACTTTAAAATGTAATGTCTGTAACTGCATAAGCTGCTGTTTCCTCTCTAATTAACATCAGAATTATCAAGTGTAATTTCACCTCCAAAGAGATAATGACGGTCTGAAGAGTATGACATTAGCATGGACCATTTAAGTATTCAACCATGCATTCATAATCACATGTGAAAAGCCCAGGTGAACTGAATGGAGACTGACACTGCACTTGTGTAATTGGTAACACATTGTGGCATTTTCAGACGGTCACTGAGCACACAAATGTCATTACAGTTCAGTATCCACTGAGCAGACTTGGCAAACCCACACAGAAGAGGACTGCCTCCACTGCGATACCAAACATGAATATATTAAAAGTAATTCATACTTATCTATAATACTGAGTGACATTATTAATAAAAGGATCTGTACCTGATTTTTATCTTCTTAAACATGTGAAAAACAGAACTAGCTCAATTACATGATTTAATTCACTTATCTTATGTATTCTGAACATCCTAATGATTCACCACACTTAGTTTATGTGCACTTTTCACAACTCTCAGAGACCAGAGCAGAGTTTTGTTGTCACGATACGCAGTAGTCGAGTTGTAAAATGAAACCAGGGGGGATGGTGAAATTTTTCACCAATGGGGAAAAATTCCCCCCCCCCAGCAAGCTTGCGCGCACTCTCTGATTAACGGAGAATAAAATGCTTTCTAATTGGACGCAGACAGCACATAGCACATACCTCAAGAGATGCTTATACAATTTTGCTGTACTGGAGTAAGACGACTGTTTCTCAAATACGTGGGACAAATCTGATCGAGCACCATTAATGATGCACAAGGTGTTACTTTTCAAGTGGAGGGTTCACCACCTGTGTCCATTGTGTCCATGGAGATGTTATGGGGAATGTTCCAGTATGGCATTAAGCAACATTCTCACACCAGTCAATTTTGTGTAATATAGGACCTTTAACCATATTAAAGTTTATGAACATGACATGACATTTCTTTAGCCTCACTTTATACATTGTGATATAGTATTTTATGATAGCATTTTTGTGTTTAGGTGCGTGAAAGCAGAGATCCAGAGGTCGCTCAGAGATGCTTGGCCGCTATAGAGAAGTGTGCCCGGACGGGACAGGGGAACCTTCTGGAGCTGGCAGTGGAAGCTGCGCGGGCCAGGTCCATATGTTTATATTTTCATTTTTATAGATGTCCTGGGATCTGTACTTAGACAACAGACTCCACATTCTAGAATCTGAAAACCACCAATAAAATACTCTGAAATGGGAACCACAGCTAGATTTTCCTCCCAGACCCAAGAACTCACTGTATTACATCAAAATCTGCATTTTTACTACATTCATGAATGTTAATGGACATGACATGGGTAACCTGCTAGGCACTGCATTCCAGATGGGAAGTTAGCATGAGCGCTAAGTGCTTCCTTCGAGGTCTGGTTCCAATTGAGTTCTATTGTAAACAGGGACGTGCATAGGAATTTTGAGGGGCAGTTGCTCTGACCTGAAGAAAGGGCAAACCAACCCCCCACCCGGGGGAAAAAAAAAATCACAGGCTATACGAAGTGTCTCGAGGAGGCTTGTGGCTGTAATTATGAAAAATTGCCAGTAGTAGTATTTATTTTTCAACTCGGAAGGGAAACATCAGTCCAGGAGAGCACTGGGGCAGTTGCCCAGGCAACCTGAGCAACCCCTCTGTGCACGTCCCTGATTGTAAATTTGTCGCCCCCCCTCTCTGACTGCTGTTTATCTCTGGCTTTTAATTTTTGTCACATTTTGTCTGTAAATCAAGATAACAATAATAACAGACCAACTAGGTGCCTTCTTTCCCTGAGGTCTGCTTCCAGTAGTGTTGGCAACAGGTTTGCCTGACGGCTATCACGGCTCGAGAGGGTAGGGGTGAGTACGTTCAACAATCCCGTTCCTCATTGGCTTTTTGGTTGCGTGCTCAGAGTTCGAAATATGGAATTTCGATTGGCTTCATTTTGTTGAGCACTGTGGGTCTGTGGGTGACATCACACTCCTTCAGTCCACTTCTAAAGTCTGTGCCCCCCATTTGCTTAAATATTATTGGATTAGAATGCCATGTTGTCGTCTGAACATTTTCTGGGGGGGTGATGCTAACTGTGGGCGCAACTCTCTCTGAAGCTTTGTTACACTTTAATCTCAGCAATAATTTAACACAATCTGACCATAAAGAACTAACTTAGCTAGAACGACAACATGTGAGCCACCTCCTAAACAGGAGCATGAATGCTGTGTTTAGGTGTAAATCCATTTTGAATTTTTTCTTGAGTTTTCAGTCTATCTTAAAAACTTTTTTTATCCTTGTTTGCTATTGTGTGCATTGTGTAACCATGGAAACTCCTGAACGTTCCGCCAGAGAGAGAGTGATGTCATTGTCCCATTTATAGGGACAATGGCATCACATCAATGACATTTTTAGGTGTAGAAGTATTAACTCTTTAAGTTTTAGTTTGTCAGATATCTTAAAGGGATAGTGCATTTTTTATGTTAATCTGTATGGGTTTCCTTCTAAAAGTTACGTGTGTTGACACCGGCTTACCTCTGACAGTCTCAGCTGATCCCGGTTCGGCTCGCTTTCTGGAGCCCACGTAAGTAGGTCCGGTAACTTCCCTGGAACATGAAATAAAGCTTGTTTTTCTTCTCAAAACAAAATATTTGATAGAAAGGTGATATATTTGCGTCCGAAACAGTTGTCCACGAGACATCCAGCAGCCTTGTTGTTCACCTTCAGCGGATGTCTACGCTGAAGTTTACAAGTGAACAGGCTGATAGAGTTAACATGAGCGTAGTGATACGAGTGAAGAGAGACAATATGCGAATGCGAAATACGCTGCTGGATGTTTCGTGGACAACTGTTTGGACGCAAATATATCACCTTTCGGACAAATGTTTTGTTTTGAGAAGAAAAACAAGTTTTATTTCATGTTCCAGGGAAGTTACCGAACCTACTTACGTGGGCTCCAGAAAGCGAGCCGAACCGGGATCAGCTGAGAGTGTCAGAGGTAAGCAGGTGTCAACACACGGAACTTTTAGAAGGAAACCCATACAGATTAACATAAAAAAAACGCACTATCCCTTTAAAGGGATATGCCACCCCCAGGTCAAATTTGGGCATCTCCCCACAGTCCAGAGACTAAAATAAGTGGTGGAAAGCGTTTTCCTGCTCACCCAGCCATTGTCCGAGTCTGGCATATCCTTAAAGGGATATGCCACCCCCAGGTCAAATTTGGGCATCTCCCCACAGTCCAGAGACTAAAATAAGTGGTGGAAAGCGTTTTCCTGCTCACCCAGCCATTGTCCGAGTCTGTCGCCACTGACCGCAGCGGTATCTGGTGCTCCTCCGCCTTAGACTGGAGTCTAACGTAGCCAGAGAAAGATTTCGGCCAAAAGGAATTAATTTGCTCGATGCGTTTCCCAATTACTTTGTGTGTAGTGCGCATTCATATCGAGTGCAAATAAATGTGCAAATCAACACGGAGAGCTTGACTTGGTCATTTTGGGTGGGAACTATTTTCCAGTGCGTAAGAATACAGCCGTATCACGCAGCACGCTACCAGGGGAATCCCAGTTACGCACCGGGAAGGGAGTTCCCCTGTTGCAAAACGTGGTGCGTGATACGGCTGTATTCTTACGCACTGGAAAATAGTTCCCACCCAAAATGACCAAGTCAAGCTCTCCGTGTTGATTTGCACATTTATTTGCACTCGATATGAATGCGCACTACACACAAAGTAATTGGGAAACGCATCGAGCAAATTAATTCCTTTTGGCCGAAATCTTTCTCTGGCGACGTTAGACTCCAGTCTAAGGCGGAGGAGCACCAGATACCGCGGCGGTCAGTGGCGACAGACTCGGACAATGGCTGGGTGAGCAGGAAAACGCTTTCCACCACTTATTTTAGTCTCTGGACTGTGGGGAGATGCCCAAATTTGACCTGGGGGTGGCATATCCCTTTAAGCTGACAGTTTGAAACATTGCCCCCAGCTGGAGATTGTATATATTAAATAGAATCGCACATTGGGGTTTTTTACATGGACATGGACATTTTAAAGTGTTCCTTTTTTAATTAATTTTATTTTGTTCATCGTCTTGTTATTGCTATTTAAAGGGACAGTGTGTAAGATTTTTACCCGTTAATTACAGAAATTGAAGATACCCATTCAAAAATACATTGTTTTCCAAGCCTTTTCACTTCCATCATGAAATCAAAGTATTCTTTTGGACTTAGATATAGTCACATAAAAGGGGGATCTTCCCCATGCAGAGGCAGCCATTTTGATTACGAGAGCCGCAGAAGGACATTTGGGCTCCGCCTTCGGCAAGGCTCGTGGTTTTGGGTAAACAATGACAAGCATGTTGCCGGATCACACGTCGTAATGGATCTAACACGTGTTTTGGACTAAATTGTTTTACTGGATTTTATTCGCTGGATCCTTACGGACAAATTGAGAGCAAGCTTATGGTGAAATACAGAGTTTGACCTGTCCAGAGCCTTCAAAGGTAAGCTAAGTAACAAACCTCGTTTTGTGCTTTTCCGTATAAAAGCCCCATGTGCTCGGGGAGTGATTGTTGTGCAGGGAAATGAATTGCATAGTCAAAAAGAGGAGACTGTAAGGTTTCATTTGATGTGTAGATTGTCATGGTACATGATCGGGGATGTGTGCTCTCATGCGGAAAGAAAAAAAAAAGTGAACGGGACCGCGTTTTATTTATACCGTAGTTGTCGGCGAGGGCTCGCACAGTGCCGGGTGCGCTTCACACGTTCGTGCGCGGGTACACGAGCTGTCCGCGTTACGGCACGCCCGGGTGACCCTCAACGTCTGCTGTAGATAAAACAGGAAGTGCAATAGCACCATCCACCTATGCGCCACAAATCCTACACACTGGACCTTTAAAAGCCTGCTGCTGTGAGAAAGCATTAAAAGTTAATGGCTGCATGTGAACACTACAGAAGTTATTTTAGATTTGTGAGTTGTTATATAAAATTTCATGTCCTCATTGGAAACCCTTTTAAAGTTTTTGTTGCTGATATCTTGGCACAGTTTTATTTAGGAATAACACGAGTGGGTGAGTAACTTTGACTCATGACATTATGTACAGTACTTTTGGGCCTACATCAGTTTATGGTAAAAGGAGAAATTCAATTTGTCAACTGGGACGACTGAGGGCTTCTACACACATCTAGATCAGTTTACTTTTTTTGCAATTGCATTGTGTAATTTTTGTGGTGGAGGGTGCGCCAAATGCTTTTCGCCATGTTTCACAGTATGGTATTAAACCTTTCCATCTTCATTGAGACCAAACCAGACCAAGTTATAGGTCAGTGTGGAGAGGCGACCCCACTCACAGTCAGAATGCCTGTTTTTCTAGGTTTTTCTGAGGTATAAAACCACCTGTAATTGAATAAATGTAAAATAGAGCTGTTTAATGGCATACTGTGGAACATTCCAGAAAGAGCAATGACATATCTATAGAAACATGCATGTGATGGACCCCCAACCAAAAAGTTACATAGTGCACCGTTAAGTTAATTCCAAACTTTTTGTTTTTGTTAGACTGTTCCACGTTATGCTATTAAACTTCTCTAGTATCTCTCATTTACTCAGTTACAAATGTTTTTATACCTATAAAAAACTTGAAAATCATTTATTGTTACTGCGAGCTGGCCCGCTTTTCCTCAGATCTGACTGGTGACATGGCATCGCTATCTTGTCACCATGGAAATAGTCAAGTTCATTGCCATACTGTACAGAAAAGAAAGATGTGGCTGTTTGCTACCGGCGTTCTGGTAAAAGTAATACAGGGTGCTCTTGGATACAAGTATCAAACTTAAAAACGTCATAAAAAATGTCAAAAAGTATGAGCTGCACAAGGGAAATATCATTAAAAGGCCTTTATTAACATGATCAAGCCCACGTTTCAACCTATCACAGTCTTTGGATTTAAGATTTAAGCTTGAAGGTGAACATTTTAAACCCGGAAAGAGACTTTTATAAGAGGGAGAAGGCCAACTGTCCAAATGAGGTTTAAAGGAGAATTAAATTTTTTTTTAACAATCTGAGCCTTATTTCGGTAATAAAACAAGTTGTTTTACTCACCCATAGCACTTTGGTGTCATATGGAGCACTTCCGGAGATGTTTTAGATTAGCAAACTCGTAATGTGAGTTCTCGGGGCAAATGTTTGCGGTCTCCAAATAACACAAACTTTAGCACTTTTCAAATCATAGAAGCTCAATGTCTTAGTCTACACTTTCGTTTGAGTCAAAAGTGGCCTGTAATCCGAGATTTATCCATTTCGCTCTCAGCTCTTGAGACCCAAACATGAAACGCAAAGCTGTAAACTATGGATAAATCTCAGATTACAGGCCACTTTTGACTCAAACGAAAGTGTAGACTAAGACATTGAGCTTCTATGATTTGAAAAGTGCTTATTAGTTTGTGTTATTTGAAGACCGCTCGGGGCATATATTACATGCTCGGGGCATCTATTATATGCCCCGAGAACTCGCATTACGGATATTGCTAATCTAAAACATCTCTGGAAGTGCTCCATATGACACCAAAGTGCTATGGGTGAGTAAAACAACTTGTTTTATTACCGAAATAAGGCTCAGATTGTAAAAAACCTTAATTCTCCTTTAACATTACACAAATCTGTAAAATACATGTCAGGTTTTTATTGTGTACAATTATTCATAAAAAACTGCTTTGTTTTGCAGATGCTCCGTGGGTGAAATCACTGATGCCATGAAGAAAGTGTTTGGAGAGCACAAAGCCAGCACTCGGATGGTGAGTGGAGCCTATCGCAGCGAGTTTGGGGAACACGAAGAAATCACCTTAGCTCTCAAAAGGTACAAAAGTTAAATCCATATTAATGCTCTTTCATGTTCTATGTTTTAATGTTATTCTTCTCTCAAACTGAAAACACTGTGTTCCACCTTGTGATGTCACGTGGTAATACAGTTCCACTGATTCATTTGGATCATTTCACTGGAGTTGTCAGTCATTACTGAACAAAAGGTAAAAGCGGCTGTTAAAGGAAAATTAACGTTTTTTTACAATCTGAGTCTTCTTTCGGCAATAAAACAAGTAGTTTTACTCACCCATAGCAGTTTGGTGTCAATTGGAGCAGTATTGCAGAACTTATGTTGAGCCGTTCTGTTCTACTAATGATCCCGTATCCGTTAGCGTGAGTGCTCGGGGCATTACTTTGCGGTGTCCAAATAACACAAACTTTAGCACTTTTCAAATCACAGAAGATCGCTGTGTCAGCGTAGACTTTTAGTGGATTCCAAAACGGCCTGAAACCCGATATCCAGCTATAGTTTCATTTGATGACGTCATCAGAGAGGACAGTGCGCATGCGTGAACTCAGCTGTTTTGTAAACACCGCTAGTCCGAAAGAAGCTAACACCGCTCTGAACTTTACTTTTCTGTTGCGATATCGGTTTTCAGGCCGTTTTGGAATCTACTAAAAGTCTACCCTGACACAGAGATCTTCTGTGATTTGAAAAGTGCTAAAGTTTGTGTTATTTGGACACCACACCACACTCAGATTGTAAAAAAACGTACATTTTCCTTTAACTTGAAAACTACAGCTTCATGACATCACAAGGTGGAACAGAACATTTTGAGCTTTGGAGATGTGGACAGACTAGTAATAAAGGGTTACTCAAACATGTGTGAATGAAACAAAACACAGTTCCAGATATGTTTTTTATTAGGTAACAGCATTATAACAGGACTAAAATTGTCTACAATTATTCATACCTCATATCTTCATAACTTCTACTTCATATATTTGATGTCTTATATGTATATTCAAGACTCAAGATTGTTTATTTGCAGAATCAACACATGGTCGTCAATGCAATGAAATGTTTAGGATCAGAAGAACCGTTGACTCGCTAAGATAGTCAGAAGTACTAATAACAGCAATATTAGTACATGGTAAAAAAGTGTTGCAAAAGTGCAGGGGAAGAAGTAAACGATATAATAAAAATGTGTAATAATATGTAATAAAAACACAAGGTACAATGTACAAAAGTGCAGGTAGGAGTATTTCACAGATTGCACATTACATGGTGTATGATCAAAGGAGAAGTTCAATTTGTCAACTGGACAAAGTTTGTTTGGTTGAAAACGTTTCGCCGCTCATCCGAGGGGCTTCGTCAGCTCTGGTTATTGTACTGGTTAGACCCTGCTTATATCTAGCTGCCGGGAGGCGTGTCTGACAATGACAAAAGCTCTGAAACCGATCCCCCTAATCTGTCTCTTTGTTTTTCAAATTACTCTGACGGCTGTTTCGACCCCCTATTCAACGTCTAACGGCCCTCTCCACCCCTCTGCCCTGGCTCTGTTTGACTGGTCTAAGAATCCCATTATAAATGGGAGACAGGTTATATCTCACTCCCCCATTTCTGTTTAATGACGGATTCTCTTTTTTGACAAAAATAGCCTCTTTAACTCCCCTCTCAAACCAGTTCTTTTCCCTGGCTAAGATCTGAACCTCACTGTCCTCAAAAGAATGGCCCGTGGCTTCTAGGTGAAGATGTACCGCAGAAGCCGGTCCACTCTGGCACGCCCGTCTGTGTTGGTACATCCTCTTGTGAAGTGGCTGTTTTGTTTCCCCAATGTAGCGCTCACTGCAGTCTTCACTACACTGAATGGAGTAGACCACATTGCTTTGTTTGTGGCTCGGTGTTCTGTCCTTTGGGTGGACCAGTTTTTGTCTTAAAGTGTTTGTGGGTTTGAAATAAACTGGAATTGAAATAAACTGTTTGAAATAAACTGGAATGAAATTCCAGTTTATTTCAAACCCACAAACACTTTAAGACAAAAACTGGTCCACCCAAAGGACAGAACACCGAGCCACAAACAAAGCAATGTGGTCTACTCCATTCAGTGTAGTGAAGACTGCAGTGAGCGCTACATTGGGGAAACAAAACAGCCACTTCACAAGAGGATGTACCAACACAGACGGGCGTGCCAGAGTGGACCGGCTTCTGCGGTACATCTTCACCTAGAAGCCACGGGCCATTCTTTTGAGGACAGTGAGGTTCAGATCTTAGCCAGGGAAAAGAACTGGTTTGAGAGGGGAGTTAAAGAGGCTATTTTTGTCAAAAGAGAATCCGTCATTAAACAGAAATGGGGGAGTGAGATATAACCTGTCTCCCATTTATAATGGGATTCTTAGACCAGTCAAACAGAGCCAGGGCAGAGGGGTGGAGAGGGCCGTTAGACGTTGAATAGGGGGTCGAAACAGCCGTCAGAGTAATTTGAAAAACAAAGAGACAGATTAGGGGGATCGGTTTCAGAGCTTTTGTCATTGTCAGACACGCCTCCCGGCAGCTAGATATAAGCAGGGTCTAACCAGTACAATAACCAGAGCTGACGAAGCCCCTCGGATGAGCGGCGAAACGTTTTCAACCAAACAAACTTTGTCCAGTTGACAAATTGAACTTCTCCTTTGATCATGGATTCTACCTGGACGACTGAGGGACTTTTCACGCATTACATGGTGTAGTATAAGTGTTGCATGTGGATTTCGTATTGCACATAGTATGGTGTAAATATTGCACAGATTATTGCACAGGTAACAGTAGTTTACAGTAAAGTGATGACAAACATGATACATTCATATAGAGCAGCAGCAGTAAACATATTATGCATAATGAAAAGTAGTTTAGTGCAGTATTATTGAGAGTTCAGTATTATTTAGAGTATTACCCAGAGTTCAGTAGTTTGACAGCTTGGGGGTAATATCTGTCTAATGTAGAAAGTTGAAGAATTAAAAATGAATGAGAGTGCGTGCCAAAACTATCGATTGGTAGTTATTATAAAGTGGTACCTATTTTTCTTATGATAAAGTATATGTATTGGTTGACTGTTTTTGTTCTTGTTTTAGAGTTGCAGAGTTTAAGAAGCTTGAAGGCCGTAACCCCAGACTCCTGGTGGCTAAAATGGGGCAGGATGGACACGACAGAGGGGCAAAAGTCATCGCTACAGGATTTGCAGACCTGGGCTTTGATGTCGACATTGGACCCCTGTTTCAGGTCAGAATTCATGAAAATGTCTTTTACTCCAAACACAATATTATAAGATCAGCATATAGTGAAAAGAAATAGGACTGAATGATATTACCTACCATTTTTATTTGACTGAATGAGAACCACGTCGAAGCAATTGCAGGTGTAACCCCAGTGATTTTTGCGGTTCCCCGTGCCTCTCTGTGTGTGAAGTTGCGGGCGAAATATCGTGGTACTTCGTAGCGCTCTCGCGAGAGTTCCCGCAGCCCCTCCGTGGGATTACTTCCTATTAATATGGTGTCACCACACACACACCACCGTATGTGGAGCGCGCCCTATTAATAGGAAGTAATCCTGCGCCCGGGGACCCATCTCCATGATCTTATTGCTCAGCTTGGTCAGGACCTAAGAGGATTTTACCTGGAGCATGTTTTGGGTTGATGGGGGAAGTGCCCGGGGAGAACATGCAAACTCCACACAGAACACACACAGAAAGGCCTGGGCGACCCGGGGATCGAACCCGGAACCTTCTTGCTGTGAAGCATGAGCGCTAGCCACTGTGCCGCACAGTGGTACACAAAAATCACGGTTCGGTACATACCTCGTTATGTAGCTCTCGTTAGCTCTGGATTTCCATCCATCAGTTGTGAGTGCTACTGCACATGCTTTTGACAATCGTGGACGACAGAAGATTTAGCTTGTTCATAAAGGTCTGTTATTAGTTTTTGTCTGAAGTCCGGATGAGTAGGTACTTCATACCAGGGCTCAATTGCCTTGAGGATGTATTTAAAACCAGCATTTTCAACAACTGAATACAGGGGGTCCTCGGGTTACGACGTTGATCCGTTCTTAAGACGCGTCGTAACCCGAATTTCGTTGTAAGTCGGCTTTTGCCTTTGATCTTCCAACCAAAGCACCAATAACCTTTCCATCTCAATAATTAGACCACTACGCTGCTTGGTTATCACTGCCGCTTTCATAGGAGCAGATCAGAGCCCACATCAGGTACTTCCGCCCACATTGGGCACGCACATGAGGCTGTCTTCTCCGCCCTACAACCACAACAAAGCGTATTCTTCCGCCGTGCGCCGTTCGCGTTTGTTTACATCTCTTACCACCCTAAACCGCGTAAGACGGAATGACGCGTAATATATATATGTATATTTTTTTAATGGGGGCGCGTTCGTAACCACGAAACGTCGTAAACCGAGACCGTCGTAACCCGAGGACCCCCTGTATGGCCTTAGAGCCGATGCTATAAAAACTCCAATGGATGCTGTTATAGCTTTGGCCCGATCTGAGTTGGCAGGGAGAGGCTGCTTGAATGCCGATGTTTGCACAGGTTTTTTTCTTGTCGCAGTGCCGGTCATATTTTTATTGGGGTGGTGCTGTTTCAGGTGAGTTAGCATGTTTGATGTGTTGCCATAAACATACCCAAACTCAGCTGAACAGTGTTGGCACACCGCCCTCGTTTTATTCACCTGTCTTTCTCCGCTGCAGTATTTAACCAGGAGACTTGAGTAACAGGGGAGGGTCTTCTCGCCATGGTTCACAGGAGCTGCACAGTGCAGTATTTTTGCAGTGTGGAGGGAACTTGTCTGTGATTGGTTTGCTGTGAGACGTCACCTCCGCATGATCTCAATGTGGTGTAAGGAGCTCGAATCACGTTCTCTCGTGAATAGAATCGAATAGAAAGAATAGAATGTGTACAGTTACACCCCGACTGTGAAACATTCCAGACAAAGCAATAACATTTCCCCATGGAGAAAAGCATATGATGGACCCTCCACAAGAAAAGTTACACAATGCACCTTTAACTAACAAAGTTGAGTCATTCTTCCACCACTGCCCACTGCTTACTGCTCATAGAGATTGTATTCCTTGTTATTTGTTTTTGATTTTGTGTTGTGTCCCTCTCAGACTCCGGTGGAGGTCGCTCAGCAGGCGGTGGATGCAGACGTTCACTGTGTGGGGGTGAGCACTCTCGCGGCCGGACACAAAACTCTGGTCCCTGAACTCATCAAAGAACTGCGCAAACTCAACCGCTCTGACATCCTGGTGATCTGCGGAGGTGTCATTCCACCTCAGGTATGTGGAGCATTATGGGTAATAGTTCCATCAGTGAGTCTAGAGATGTCAAGGTTAAAGGGCCCAAATTACACTATTTCCAGATCTTTTCTTTTTCTTTTTTTTATTTATTTCATTCATTAAGACAAAACAAAAAAAATAACAGATGCAACATACTTGCATCTTTACAATTATAACTTAAATATGAATGAAAGGGTACAGAAAGAAGCAAAAGCTTATAACATCTGCCCCTTATCAACTCCATATTACAACTCCAATGAGTTTAACCAAAAAAACAAACTAAATAATAATAATAATAATAATAATAATAATAATAATAATAATAATAATAATAATAATAATAATAAAACATACTCTTTTTACTGAGCAGTATTATATCATTTCATTCATGCTATTTTCACATTTTTCTTAAAAACTTGAATAGACTTAGAAGTTTTAATTTCACACTCAAGACTGTTCCAGACTCCTTGGATTGAGACACGTCTTTCCTTTGGTTTTGTTCTGAATACTGGTTTAGAAAAAACATCAGTTCCTCTTAATTTATTACCAGTTTCTCCCTTTTTGAATCTTTTTGAATTTTGCAAGTTGTTTGGTAATATTATTTGATGAGCTATATTATAAGAAGTTATATTCTTCATTTTAATGTTTTTAATTGTACAAATATAGGGTTTGTGTGGGCTCTGTATCCACTTCCATTTACCACACGGATAACACGTTTCTGTAAAAGGAAGATTGGTTTGATGAGTGTTTTACAGGGACTTCCCCACACTTCAGTACAATAAGTCAGATATGAAACAACCAGTGAGTTATAATAATAATTCATAGCATTTATATAGCGCCTTTCATGACACCCAAAGCGCTTTACATTGTTCATTCACTCCACACTTGGTGGTGGTAAGCGACTTCCGAGGAAGCGAGGCTGCCAATCTGCGCCATCGGCCCCTCCGATCACCACCAACACTCATGCACACACCACTTTCATACTAGGCAATGTGGGTGAAGTGTCTTGCCTAAGGACACAATGACACAATGACAGTTTTTCCGACTGGCGCCCCCCTGTGGCCCCTGGAATTCCCAGTGGTCTCCCTGCCCTGCCTTGCTTAGCTTCTGAGATCTGACGAGATCAGGCTTTGACAAGCAGGTGTATGCCATGTTTCTTTTATAAAAAAGAAACATGGCATTTTTGTTAAGTCCTTCACTTTGTGTAATACAGTAATACAATATGGTCCCTCGCTCTATCGTGGTTCACTTTTCACAGCCTCACTATTTCGAAGATTTATTTATTTTTTAATAGTGTATCAGCGCAGACATGAGTCACTGGATCCGTAGGAAGTCCAGACCGCAACTAAGACATGAGGACCAGACTGGGACCAGACTGGGACCAGACCGGGACCAGACCCGGGACCAGACCGGGACTAGACCGAAACTAGACCAGGACTAGACCAGGAATAAATGTGGACTAAACCAGGACTAAACCAGGACTAAACCAGGACTAAACCAGGTCTAAACCAGGTCTAAACCTGGACTAGACCAGGACTACACCAGGTCTAAACCAGGTCTAAACCTGGACTAAACCAGGACTAGACCAGGTCTAAACCTGGGATGGTCACACAGGGTGGTAGGGACAGAGTCTCTGATGTCCTTCACGAGAGCGCCTGGGTGACAGGAGGTGTGGCCTTTGTTTACTTGCACGTGCTGGACCATGGAAGAGCCGAGAATCAACACGGACGGGCCTGGGCCGGACGCCGCGGCCGAGGGAGCCGCAGTGAAAAAAGGTGGATCGGTGCATCCCTACTTGATTTGCACATACTGATACCGGTCTTTTAAGTAGCTCGTGACACACTGATGTGCTACCCCTCTTATGCCATATTTATACAATTTTTGCAATAGTATCTCATGATCCAGAGTGTCAAATGCTTTTTGAAGGTCTACATAAATGCTAACCAAAAACTGTTTATTGCCCATGGCATTGGTTATTTCTTCTGTGGCAGTTGAATGGTTAGAGCGAAATCCATATTGGTTGTTGCTTAAAATTTTATATTTTTCAATAAATGTATTCAATCTGATCACGAATAGCTTTTATAATATTTTAGAGAACTGTGAAAGCAGTGACACAGGTCTATAATCTGAGGTATATGTTCTAATGGAGTTTCCTCATCACAAACAGACCTGGAGTTATGTTTTGTTTCATTCACACACACACCCTGCATAATTAGGCTGAGTTCTTCTCTCAAACAGAAAACGCAGTTCCACCTTGCGATGTCGTGTGGCGATACAGGAAGTACTCCACTGTGTTTTTAAGCTCCTTACACCTGCACTAGAATCATTTGGATGATTTCAGCCCTGGAATTGCCAATCTCTACTAAGGTAAAGGTAAAAGGAGGTGTTAATTTGAAAACTACAACTTCATGACATCACAGGGTGGAACAGAGCATTTTGAGCTTTGAGGCCAGTGCACACCAGGATGCTTTGACGTGCATTGTTCAACTCGGAACACTGGCTCCTCTCCTCCTCCACACCCGCTTCTCTCTGTGCAGGGAAAGGATTGCCTCTCGCTAACCTCACTATAACCTCCTCTAACCAACACATTTCCTCTCCTCTCAAAGCTTCTCGCAGCGTCTCTTATTTTATCAATAATCTGCAGATAAAACGCTCATTTATAACACGGCAAAGGTTGTGTTAAAGCCTTTTTAAGAGCTGTGAACTCAGCGTGCCATGTTTTGGCGTGCGTTGGCCTTCAGAGATGTAATAAATAATCAAGTGTTACTGAAAATCGTGTGAATGAAGCAAAAGACATGATGTAAGAGCATTATAACAGCATATATAAAAGCTCACAAGAGTCAGTTGTGCATAATATGGAACCTTTAAATACATTTACCCTGAATCCATCAACATAGGCTAATTACAGATTATCAATGCAGTTTTGAGTGGTTCTTTCCCCATGTGAGCGCTTCAATTAGTAGAACCGTATACATTATTTTCCTCTTAAAAGACTTAATGGATTGAGATTTTGAGAGAGCGCATCAGACCGGCAAATGACTGAAATCAAGAAACCAAAACGAAGCGATTTTAAACCATTTCCTCTGGTGAACAACACAACGTTCTGTGTGGGGAGATTACACTTGCCTGCAAATTCAACATAATTACAGGGCTCTCAAGTTTTGAGCGGGGACGTGCGTGAGACTGCGTAATTTCCGAGGAGCGGGGGGGGGGGCTTGAATTGCGTGAGAAATGCCGTGTGAGCGTTGTGAACGCGTCGAATTGTCTCTCTCAATGCGTGAGACTTGAGAGCCCTGCTGTAAATGAAGTTATTACCTGATGGTTCTCAGTTTGTTTTATCATCACCGCAGTGTGCGCTTAGCGGTTGGAACTACACTCTACAGTCTGCCCAACAACAGAACAATCTATTTTCTGATTGGCTGATTTTTTTCCGGGGGGTTTGGCTGAAAACGCGCCGGGCCTGCATAAACTGAGCCACACAGACCGATTTTCTGGGAACAAAAAAACAAAAAACAAATCCATACACCATTGCTAGAATCATTTGGATAATTTCAGCCCCGTAGCTGCCAATCTCTACTGAACTAAAAGTAAGAAGTAAGGAGCGTCTTTCAGCCATGTTATAATGTTGTTACCTCCTACATACTTGGAGTTGTGTTTGTTTCATTCACACATGTCTGAGTAACTCTTTATTATTAGTCTGTCTACATCTCCAAAGCTCAAAATGCTGTTCCACCTTGTGTGAACCAGTAGTTGGCGACAATTCCATCCCTGAAATAATCCACACGATTCCAGTGAAAACACAATGGAGCACTTCCTGTATTACCATATGACATCACAAGGTGGAATAGAGTGATTACAGTTTAAGAAGAACTCATCTTAAAAATCTGCAGGGTTTGTGTTTTAAACATGTATGAACGAAACAAAACACAACCCCAGTTATGCTTTTGATGAGAAAACAACATTAGAACAGCTTAGAGAATAGCTCAATATGGTCCATTCAAGAAAAAGAAGTGACTTTATTGATCTCACACTGGAGAAATTCTTCTCTGCATTTTAACCCATCCTATATATATATATATACTCAACAAAAATATAAACGCAACACTTTTGTTTTTGCTCCCATTTTTCCTGAGATGGACCCAAAGATCCAAAATTCACTCCAGATACACAACACTACCATTTCTCTCAAACAATGTTCACAAATCTGTCCAAATGTGTGACAGCGAGCACCTCTGCCCCGCCGAGACAATCCACCCCACCTCACAGGTGCGCCACATCAAGATGCCGATCCGACATCATGACCAGTGCACAGGTGCCCATGGCTGTGCGAAGTTGCTGGATATTAGTGGGAGCTGGTACACGTTGTCGTATACGCCGGTCAAGCACATCCCAAACATGCTCAATGGGTGACATGTCCGGTGAGTATGCTGGCCATGCAAGAACTGGGACATTTTCAGCTTCCAAGAATTGTGTACAGATCCTTGCAACATGGGGCCGTGCATTATCTTGCTGAAACATGAGGTGATGTTCATGGATGTATGGCACAACAATGGGCCTCAGGATCTCATCACGGTATCTCTGTGCATTCAAAATGCCATCAAGAAAATGCACCTGTGTTCTTCGTCCATAACAGCCTTTGAAGAGGAGTGGACCAACATTCCACAGGCCACAACTGACAATCTGATCAACTCTATGTGAAGAAGATGTGTTGCACTGCATGAGGAAAATGGTGGTCACACCAGATACTGACTGGTTCTGAGTCCCCAGACCCCCAACAAAGCAAAAAAATGCACATTTCGGGGTCGCCTTTTATTGTGGGCAGTCTGGGGCGCACCTGTGCACTGGTCATGATGTCGGATCGGCATCTTGATGTGGCGCACCTGTGAGATGGGGTGGATTGTCTCGGCGGGGCAGAGGTGCTCGCTGTCACACATTTGGACAGATTTGTGAAAAATGTTTGAGAGAAATGGTAGTGTTGTGTATCTGGAGTGAATTTTGGATCTTTGGGTCCATCTCAGGAAAAATGGGAGCAAAAACAAAAGTGTTGCGTTTATATTTTTGTTGAGTGTGTGTGTGTATATATATATTAGGAGCAGAAGCAGCACATGACTGCGCCCGGGGACCATCTCCATGATCTTCTTGCTTTGGTTTGGTCAGGACCTCAGCTGGAGGATTTTACCTATGGTGCATGTTTTGGGTTGATGGGGGAAACCGGAGTGCCTGGAGGAAACCCACCCAGACATGGGGAGAACATGCAAACTCCACACAGAAAGGCTCAGGCGACCCGGGATCGAACCCAGACCATGCATGCAAACTCCACACAGAACACACACAGAAAGGCCTGGGCGACCCGGGGATCGAACCCGGAACCTTCTTGCTGTGAAGCAAGAGCGCTACCCACACAGCCACCGTGCCGCCAAAAATCAATATTGCATGTTGAAAATGACATTCTATTGTCTAAAAAATAATAAAAACATACAGGAACCAACAAGACTGACAAGCACCTGACGCTGTGCATGAATGAACCATCTCACCAGATCAATTTTAAACTGCTTAATGCTTCACACACAGCCAATTATTTGTGTGTAATTATAACATGTTGTGCAAATGGATAACTTGCCTTTATTGTGTCTCCTGTGTTTCAAACTAACCACTGTAATTATCTGTGTATCTTCTCTTTGTTCAGGACTGGAGAGTATAGCCCTGTTGACATGATTGTACACGCATAAGCGATCGCTATCCAGACTTATTCCCCCCTTATCGTTTTTTCCCTTTTTGAATATCAAGCTGTAGTTCAAAGTGTGCCTTTGACGTTTCAACATAAGATAAGATAAGATAATCCTTTATTTGTCCCACATTGGGGAAATTGCAGTGTCACAACGCATGTTTCAGAAACAGGAAAATATGAGCATGCATCAAAATTAAGATAAATAATAATAAGTATGTACAATCAACACTGAAAGGTTAAAAGGCACAGGAACGCTGCACAATAAATGTCTTTGATTCTGAGCAGTGAACAAACAGCAGTTAAAGTGACTCCAGTATAGTAATACAGTGGTACCTCACCTTACGAAATTAATTTGTTCCAGAAGTGGTTTCGTAACGTGAAAAATTCGTAAGTTGAGTAGCTATTTCAATGGAAAAAGCCTGATCCGTTCCAAGGTTTTTTTTTATAGTGTAACATTTTTTTTTATAGTGTAACGTTGTGTTC
This sequence comes from Paratrypauchen microcephalus, assembly GCA_036785185.1. Taxonomy (NCBI): domain Eukaryota; kingdom Metazoa; phylum Chordata; class Actinopteri; order Gobiiformes; family Gobiidae; genus Paratrypauchen; species Paratrypauchen microcephalus. The sequence continues at coordinate 2,274,539 of JAVJIX010000031.1, read as the reverse complement.
CTGACGGGCTAAGAGACTAGACCAGGACTAAAAGAACGTGGAATAAACCAGGTCTGGCCAGAACTAAACCTGGATTGGACCTGTTATTATTATAACATGGCAGTGCCGTTGGAGGAGCGCGGTGCTCGTGTCTCCGCGGTGCGGGGCGGGCTCTGCTTCTATCTGACCTCCAGAGCCGGGGCGCTGACACTGTGAGCTAACAGGCCGAGGAAGGTGCTCTATCAGCGGTGTTGTGAGATGTGTCTATCTTGTGTCTATAGCTCAGTGCAGAGAGTCTGCGAGTGTGTGCGCGCGCCGTGTGCGCGTGCTGGATGAATGTCTCTGCATTTCGTAGAGGAGACAATAAAGCCCCACTCTGCAGCAAAACTGCCTTTTTTTTACTTGCATTCTCCACCACTGTAAGCGCACGATGTCCACAAGGGAGTTAACCCCGGAGGGAAAGCTATCTCCGGCCCTGGAGAAGACCGTCTCCCCTGTGTCTCCCAACCACGGTTAGGAGATGAGAGCAGGAATGGATAACAGCGGGAAAGACCGTGGGGTCTCGCTCGGGTCGGGCGCTGGTTCTATGTGACTTCCAGGTCTAGACCAGAACTAAACCAGGTCTAAACCAGGACCGGAGCAGGAATAAATCACCCCCTGCTCAGCCCGCGTGTGCTCGGCCCTGAGGAGGCACGGCTGCATCCCGCAGCCCCGGTGTAGCGTGGCCTTGCGCCGTGTCGACGTGATCCTTCGATGTCGGCTCTTCCTATCACTGTGAAGCAGAATTCACCAAGTGTTGGATTGTTCACTCACTAAGGGAACGTGAGCTGGGTTTAGACCGTCGTGAGACAGGTGAGTTTTACCATACTGATGATGTGTTGTTGTGTCTCCCCTCGTTTCGGGGCGTGCATCTGAGAGCGCATTAATTGAATTTTTGAGATTTGTTGTTTTTAAAGTGCTTTATAAATAAAGTTGGATTGGATTGGATTGGAGATTTCGCGTTTCGTAACTTGAAATTTCATTCGTATCTAGAGACCAAAATTTACTGTGAAGGCGTTTCGTAACTTGAAATTTTCGTTTGTTGGGTCATTCGTAAGGTGAGGTACCACTGTATATAATATCACTACAATAAAGTGACTCAGATGATTGTGTACAGTGCAGTGATGAACAGTGGTGGTTATATAAGTAGCAGGTAAAGTGACTTTAAATAATATTGCACATGTAATTATTACTATGGAGATGACACATGGTTGCTATGGAGATGAACATGACTAGCATTGATCATTGTACAGTCTGACAGCAGCAGGAAGGAAAGATCTGCGAAATCTCTCTTTAACACAGCGAGGGTGAATCAGAAACATTTGAGAAAACACTGAAATCTGATCTGCAAAACTAATACAAGAATCACATTTAGTTCAGAACTGTTTGTTGAGGTCTAAATTACAAGGGTTGGGGGTTGCTTCGCTGGTTTTGGTGAAAGGACATTTTGTTATCTGTAGAGAACATAATACTACCAAATTAACTGCAGATGATTTGCTAATAGAGCCTTGCTAGTTTGTTGGCAGAATTCAGGAGTGCTCTTGACGAAGCTTCTGTATAGCTAAGATAAGCTCGTGGTGAACATAATTTGTTACTTGTATTTTCAAGTCTCTGTATAGAAAATTTATTCATTATAAAGATACGGAGTGTTCAGCATGAGGTAATTAAAGGTCCCTATGCTTTTAAATACAAGCAGTGGGGTTCATATGTTTCCACTGTGTATGATTTGATTAACTGTACATTGCAATGTCTCCCCGCACTACTGCTACTGATATGTTTTTATATTGAGTGATTGTGTTAATATTATTTTAATTTAAAGATGCGTTGTGTAACTTTTCCGGTGGAGGGTGCGTCAAATCCTTTAGACCACAGAGATGTTATTGTTTTGTCCGGAGTGTTTCACAGTATGGCATTAAACCTTCCTATCTTCACGGAGACCAAACCAGACGTTACAGGTCAGATCTGTGGAGAGGCGACATCGCTCACAGTCAGAATGTTGTTTTTCAAGGTATTTTTGAGCTATAAAACCACATGTAATTGAATAAATGTAAAGTAGAGCTGTTAAATGTCACACTGTGGAACATTTCAGGCAGAGCAATGGCATATCCATAGAAACAAGAAGCAGGTCATGGACCCCCAGCCAAGTTACATAGTGCACCTTTAACCTATATTTAACCTGGAAAAAAGAACCAGCAGTTTAGCACATAGTTACAGCACATACAAACAATAATAAAATGACATGGAAGGATCACACTATTGACAATGTCTCATACTATAATGGTTATTACAGTTCGATCTCTTGTCATCTACAAAAAAATCAATTTGGTTCTGGAAGATTTGGGTGGGTACAGGTTAGGGATGCAAATTATCGATTAATTCATTAATCTATAGTTGATTGACCTTATCGATCGACTGATAAGCGGCATTTTTCACCTGAATTTTAGTGTTTCAATAGAGTCTTATATAAATATAAGCTATAGTAACATAACACTGAGTCATAAATATATCATAGTATTATTATATTGTATATTCCTCAATTAATTATTCCTTAGTAAAAAGAAAAAATGTATTGATGCTGAATAACAAAATACATTCTTTATTGAAAATAAATTGAGGACTGGCTCAGTTGTTGCACTTGCAGCATGGAAATCTTGAAATTAAAAGGAACAGAAGAAATTAAATAACAGAATGTTATTTAGTCTACATATTCTGATGAAACCAGTGAATCCAGGATATTTTTAGGACATTCTCAACATTTATTTTGAACTAAGGCATCAACAATATTTCTCTCCCTTAATCTGTGAAGGGTTACAGTACAAAATATACATTTCACAGGGCCCCTGGACACAGCATAAAACATTACAGGGCCTCAAACCAGAACAATCAAGAAATTATAAAAGCCTGTAAGTGACATGCTTTTATCATTTCAAAAATATATGGTTCTAGGTCCAGCTCTACTGTGAGTTGTACGGCAACATCCAGAGAGGAAAGGGTTACATGATGTAACGCTATGGTCTTTCTCGCGAGTGGGTTCACATCTCGTGTTCACATTCCAGAGTAGCGCCCTCTAGCGATTAGTTACAATTAATGCATTTTGTTCGACCAACGTATTGATCGACAATTAACTGTAAGTCGATTAATTGTTGACATCCCTAGTAGGGGTGGGTATTGGCAAAGAAGTCACGATTCAATTCGAATCACGATTCATATGCCACGATGCGATACTATCACGATGCATCACGATACTTGAATTATTGTGATGCATTGCAATATATTCGACATACTTCAGTGAAAATGTACCAAAAAAAAGAGGATAACTTAAATATCAGTGGCTGTGTATCTGGGTAGTGTCTTCAGTTTATACAGAACTCTGAGCAACTCAATTCATAACTGAATTTATTGAATAACAAAAACAAATAAACCAATAACAAAAAGGCTGCCATCCTTCCTTGATACTGCCTGAAGTCCACTGCTTTGCTGGAAATCAGTTCAACACAATCGAACTGTGAATGTTTTTATCTGTTTCCAATGACAACTGCATTTACCTACGATAGATTTATTTATTCATGAATTTATGTATTAATATGTATTTATTTATTACTTATTTATGCTTTTAAACGCTAAAATATGAATTTATATTGTTGTTACACTTTAATTGTATTGTTGTTAATGTGACCTGTAAGGCCCACTTGGTCCTGATGGCTTCTGCAGTTACTCCAGTGTAAACATCTTAACTCTCGTCCTCGGAAAGGAAAGGTCTTATACAGAGCCTCTTTTTCACTCAAATACCTCTTGTTAAGATCCTGGCACATTGTGGTTTTAATTTCCCTTGTCAAGATGGAATCAGTCGGATTGTCTTGGCGCTCGTGGAAGAGTTGAGCACGGAGTGGCGCTACAATAGACGGCGTTGGACTGGTCTCCTCTGATATTGCGAGTGGAGCTACTTTCATAGGTTTCATTGCAGCGACGACCTCCTCAGCAGCCGTTATGTCACACTCGGTAAGGGTGCAGATGTCCTTCTCAGACTTCCGTATTTCGGCAGACAGGAGCGCATTGGGCACGCACAGCGCAGCGTGAACGCACATGTTGCTCTAAAAACCGCTCCAGCGTGTAAACACAGCCCAGGCAGCGGCATTTCCGCTTTTCCGCATTTCCGTTTTTTAAATTAAAGATCCCATGACATGGTACTTCTCGATGCTTTTATATGGCTCCTTAATGGCTCCCTAATACTGTAAATGAATCCTTCAAAATCAACATTCAGTGCATGAGAAACAGAGATAAGATGAGAAAGAGTAATTTTTATCTCTCTGAACACTCCATAATGGGCGTTGTTGCTTGAATGCAAATGAGGAGAAAAGAGCTGGCCTATAGTAGAGGGTGGGGGCGTGGCCAAACTCTGCGCTCTCAGCTCTGAGCTCTCAGCTGATCCATTTCTGTGTTTTTGCATGAAATTTGAAGCGTTCCATTGAAAAATAAACAAATTTCCACATAAAATAAAATTAAACCACTGCTGTTCAAAGGTCCAGAGGCTCAGATAAAGGACTTCCGAGCCTAGAAACACTCGGATGTGCCTCCAGGCAAATAAAAAAACGCATTTCGCATTGCCTAGCGCATTCGCAGTCCAAACTCTCTGGGCATGATTTACAGAGACGCTGAGTACAGACAGACGGGGGTGGAACTGCATTTGCATTTCTTTTTTCGATCTGACGTCAATAAGGTGCCTTGTTCAAAATCGCCCCTTTGAGCTCCGATTTTTTGTAACAATTTTTAACCATGGGGGGGGGGGGGGGGGGGGCTAAACAGGGTAGGGGATCTCACATTAACGTTCAAAAACCTCAGAAAGTGAACATTTCATGCCATGGGACCTTTAATAATCGATATTTGGCATCAAGAATCGATGCAGTATATTGTGAAAGTTAGCATCGCGATGCATCGTCATGAAGATTATTTTGCACACCCCTAATCCCTAGCACAGGTATATCACAACAAAACCTGGAGGAAAGCTGCTTGTTTAATCTGAAGGGTTTTTTTTAAAGGTCCTAGTATATTACACAAAAAGCTTTCGTTTCTTTCACACGTTTGAGTAATCCTTTATTATTAGTCTGTCTACATCTCCAAAGCTCCAAATGCTCTGTTCCACTTTGTGATGTCCTCAGATGGTAGTTTTCAAGTTTACTAAGTTTAGCTCGTTTTATCTTTTGTTCAGTAGAGATTGGCAATTCCAGGGCTGAAATGATCCAAATGATTCTAGTGAAGGTGTAAGGAGTTTAAAGGTCCCATGACATGGTACTTCTTGATGCTTTTATATGGCTCCTTAATGGTTCCCTAATACTGTAAATGAATCCTTCTTCAAAATCAACACTCAGTGCATGAGAAACCGAGATAAGATGAGAAAGAGTATTTTTTCTCTCTCTGGAACACTCCATAATGGGCGTTGTTGCTTGAATGCAAATGAGGAGAAAAGAGCTGGCCAGTAGTAGAGGGTGGGGGCGTGGCCAAACTCCGCTTACGGCTCTGACCCCTCAGCTGATCCATTTCCGTGTTTTTGCACGGGGGGAGAGATTTGAAGCGTTCCATTGAAAAATAAACACATTTCCACAGAAAATAAAATTAAACCACTGCTGTTCAAAGGTCCAGAGGCTCAGATAAAGGACTTCCGAGCCTAGAAACACTCGGACGTGCCTCCAGGCAAATAAAAAAACGCATTTCGCATTTCCTAGCGCATTCGCAGTCCAAACTCTCTGGGCGTGATTTACAGAGACGCTGAGTACAGACAGACGGGGGTGGAACTGCATTTGCATTTCTTTTTTCGATCTGACGTCAATAAGGTGCCTTGTTCAAAATCGCCCGTTTGAGCGCCGATTTTTTGTAACGCAGAAAAGGATCGCAAATGCTCAGTTTAGACATTTCGCAACTTTTAACCATGGGGGCTAAACAGGGTAGGGGAGCTCACATTAACGTTCAAAAACCTCAGAAAGTGAAAATTTCATGCCATGGGACCTTTAAAAACACAGTGGAGCACTTCCTGTATCACCACATGATCACAATGCCATGTGTAGACAGACTAATAATAAAGGGTTACTCAGACATGTGTGAAAGAAACAAAGTGTAACACAACTCCAGCTCTGTTTTTGATAAGCTAACAGCATTGTAACAGGACTTAAAGCTCACGAGTCAATTTTGCATAATATAGGGCCTTTAACGTAGATTTCCTTGTTGCTGTGTTTCTATTTGTAGGATTACGAGTTCTTGTACGAGAGCGGAGTCTGCGCCATCTTTGGTCCTGGCACCAGAATCCCACAGGCAGTGGTGGAGGTGCTGGAAAACATCGAGAAGAGTCTGGAGACGATCAGACAGGCCCTGTGAACACAAGAGGGCATCATGAACAGACATGTCAGATAACGCTTCACTGTACAGAAACAGACTCTGTGTGATAAACAAACTCATTATAATAGGATGTAAGTAATTATTCTCAATGATGTTTTTGTATTTTGGTGACACTTTAATTTAGGGACAACATACTTAAAGGAAAATTAACATTTTTTTTTACAATCTGAGCCTTCTTCGGCAATAAAACAAGTAGTTTTACTCACCCATAGCACTTTGGTGTCAATTGGAGGAGTTTCGTAGAAGTTGTGTTGAGCCGTTCTGTTTTACCAATGATCCCGTATCCGTTAGCGTGAGTGCTCGGGGCACTGATTTGCGGTGTCCAAATAACACAAACTTTAGCACTTTTCAAATCACAGAAGATCGCTGTGTCAGGGTAGACTTTTAGTAGATTCCAAAACGGCCTGAAACCCGATATCGCAACAGAAAAGTAAAGTTCAGAGCGGTGTTAGCTTCTTTCGGACTAGCTGTGTTTACAAAACAGCTGAGTTCACGCATGCGCACTGTCCTCTCTGATGACGTCATCAAATGAAACTATAGCTGGATATCGGGTTTCAGGCCGTTTTGGAATCCACTAAAAGTCTACCCTGACACAGCGATCTTCTGTGATTTGAAAAGTGCTAAAGTTTGTGTTATTTGGAGAGCGCAAAGTAATGCCCCGAGCACTCACGCTAACGGATACGGGATCATTAGTAGAACAGAACGGCTCAACATAAGTTCTGCGATACCGCTCCAATTGACACCAAAGTGCTATGGGTGAGTAAAACTACTTGTTTTATTGCCGAAAGAAGGCTCAGATTGTAAAAAAAACGTTACTTTTCCTTTAAGGCTAATTAGGATTAATATTCAGACTAATGGTGTCTTCACACTTTAGGTCCGTTCACACTTTCGGGTCCTAAAGTAGATTTGATCTGGTCCTGCTTTAGTCCAGGTCTAGCCTTGGTTTAGTTCCAAGTTTAGTTCCAGTTTAGTTTAAATGGTCCATATGACGCTACTATCTGATCTTTGTTCTAATGTTGTTTCCTCATCACAAACACACCTGGAGTTGTTGGAGGAGTTGGAGGAGTTCTTCTCTCAAACTGAAAACACTCATACCAATGAGTAATACAGGAAGTGCTCCACTGTGTTTTTAAACTCCATGCACCTTCACTAGAATCATTTGGATCATTTCAGCCCTGGAATTGTCAATCTTTACTGAACTGAATATAAATGGAGCCATCACATCACAAGGTGGAACAGAGCATTTTGATCTTTGGAGATGTGATAACGCAGGATTGCTCAAACTCCAGCATTCAGCTATGTTTTTGATGAGGTAACAACATTATAACATATAACACATCACAAGAGTCGACAATTTTGTGTAATATAGGACCTTTAATGTGGCAATTGTGCATACACTATAAGTGGTTAATTAGATCTTTATTTTGTTTTTTTTTAAATAAACTATTATCCTGTATTTCATAACTATTTTTTCCATCATACTCTTAATCGCTGTACAGTGGTCCCTCGTTTATCGCGGGGGTTAGGTTCCAGAAATAACCCGCAATACATGAAATCCGCGAAGTAGGACAACTTTATATTTTACAATTATTCTACATGTTTTAAGGCTGTAAACGCCTCAGCACACACATTATACACTTTTCTCAGACTGGAATTAACCTTTTCTCACATTTGTCTCTTGTTTAAACACTCAAACTTTTGTAGATTTTCATCAAAATGTATTAATAGTGAAGCGTGGGTGGGTGGGGTTGGGGGGGGGGGACCCGTGGTCACGAAACAAGGCAAAGAGCCGCAATTCTGGTTTAGACCTGGTCTAGTCCTGGTTTAGTCCAGGTTTAGACCTGGTTTAGACCTGGACTTCCTACAGATCCAGTGACTCATGTCTCCGCTCCTCGTGCATCCGGCCCCGGAGCGGCTCGGACTGCTTCTCATTCAAACACAGTGTGAGCACAGAGGGACGAGCAGGACGCACCGCGCTCATCCCACAGCACTGTCACATCCCGGGACGCGACACGCACCAACCCCTTGGAGAAGTTCCTCATCGTGGTCAAATCTGTGACAGAGCAGCTTGTCCTCTCAGCCCAAGCCACAAACCAGCCACACGAAACCAGCAAAGAGCGGCACGTGGTGGTAAAATTCCGGTTTAGTCCAGGTCAAGTCCAGGTCCTGGTCTAGACCTGGTTTAGTTCTGGTCTAGACCTGGTTTAGTCCACATTCAGTCCTGGGTCTACAGTCTCTTAGCCAATCCGGACGCAGAACACAATGTTACACTATAAAAAAAATTGAAAAAAAAATAAAATAATAATCTGCGAACAGTGAACCGCGATAGAGCGAGGGACCACTGTATTTTATTATATTATTGGACATTATCTGACATATTGTCTTTATATGCAATACCATTTACTAGGGAACATTTCCAGTGGAGGGTCTCCCACCTGCTTTTCTTCATGGAAATGTGATTGTTTTGTCTAGAATGTTCCACAGTATAGATCTATGACAATGGAGACATGCAGGTTACAGCCCTACACTACATTACAGTTCAGATCTATTCACAGAAGGAATTATTGTATTTTTGAACAATAGAAAGAATGAATAATGCTAGATGAATGTTTAATGTCATAACATGGAACATTCCAGGGAAAGCAATAACATCTCCACCAGAAAAGCTGCACAGTTTACTTTAATATGTGGTCCCTAAACTAAAGTGTGGCAAAGCTCTTACTGAATGTCTCTGAAACAGTTCAATTCCACTTAATCTGGTAAAATATTGAAGCATTATATAATTTGCACCTTTGTAATATATGAGAAAACACAAAATAAGTGATTTTATGTTGTATTTCAGTAGGCTCTGTTCACCAGAAGACGTTTGGAGTCGTTGTCTGAATGTTTCCAAATGTCTTCCGGTTTTATGACGTAAGCGTGAATAGAGCTCATTCCCCTGACTTAATGGAGCGAAATCGTCCTGCCTACTGTTTCCGGAAGTAAATTTCTCACTCATTTTTTGAAGCTAATGTCCATGATATGATTTTTATGTAGTCCCAAAAATAGTCAAAACCTACTATCTAAATATCTTTATAACTTTGTGATTTATAAGGTTTCAGAAATGCAATGCAATTTACTTTTCTATATCTTCTCTTCTTTTTATTGATGATTAAGATTTCCAACTATAAATCGGAAACTCTGATTTAAATATCAGGTAATGTGAGATTTGCAAGTTATATGTTGCCCCGTATTTTTTATTTTTTTGGAATTGATTTTGTACGTGGAGATTGTTGCCTTTCCATTAAGATCTGCTGTGTACATTTTTGCTGATTATAATAAAACAAAACTAAACTACACTGAACTCTTCTGACTTTCCCTGTGACGATGTGTTGTCTGATGCTCCACAATTAAAGCTTTGAACAAAACATAAACACAAATTTTTAAAAATGCTGAAAAGAGATAAGGTGCGTTTATAGCTCTGTTTGCAGTCTGCATACACACGTGAGAGAGAATTCACTTGTGATAACCCCAACAGTGGAGCACTGTTCTTTATGTATTCAGTACGTATAGTTCATATACAGAGGCTTCGTCAGCTCTGGTGCACCAGACAAACTTTGTCCAGTTGACAAATTGAACTTCTCCTTTTATCATGGATTCTACCTGGACGACTGAGGGACTTTTCACGCATCATAGATGGGGCCATTGTAAATCGCAGCCATGGTCCTGTGTCACTAGAAATGGTGGAGAGCGATAGTGTTTTCACTGATCAGCAAGAAGCAAGCACTAGTGATGCAGACTTCCAGACATTACTTGCCTGTTATGATACTATTCAAAGTCAAATGAACCAAGTCCTGTCTGCTGCGGCTTCTCCAGACCAAGAGAGATCCAACCCGTCCCCAGCAAGCACCTATCATTCCCTAAGCCAGCAGACAACACGGACACCTGCCCGACAAACCAAAGGTGGGCCATCACTCCCACTTCGTGAGCTCAGCCAGCGGTTGTCTCCGTCTCAACACTCTCCAGGCCATTCTGGCGAAATCATGATAGCCATGAAGGACTTGCCACTACTGTCCCGCAAAGAGTTTAAATTACATGGGGGAATGATAAGTGACACAACATCCGAATTGAGTTACAGCAGCATCTGTAAACAGCTTGATGAGGGTCTCAACGAAAACCACACACAAAATGAAGTCATCAGGGGAGTTCTCCGTGCGATCAAGCCAGGTAACTTTCGTGACATGCTGACAATCAAGGATGATCTAACTGTCACAGAGCTTAAACGTTTCCTGCAGTTCTTGTACAGAATGATTGGACTGAAACAAAAGATCCTGTTCTCACTCAAGCAGTCAGACACAGTAGTTAAGTATGATATGTCTACAATCCAGTGCATCTTTCTTAACACTATCTGTCAGGGCATAGGTGAGAAGTATGAAGGTGTTCGCAGAGACCTGAAGACACTTTTAGGTGATCCCGCTGTTAGTGATGAGGCCCTGCTCCGACAAGTAATAAAAACCACAACAGAGGAGGGTGAGAGGAAGCGCAGACTCGGACGTAACGGTGGACAATGTTAGTGTGAATCACATTGACAAAGACTCAACACTACAGAGACTTAGTGCCCAAGTTGAAGCACTCACTCAAGCTATGGAAAATCTAAAATCGATAACAGCATTAGTCCCAACTCCTGGAAAGACGGAAACTATGCCGAATTCCCAACCTGAGAGAAAGATGCAAAGACCCAAATTGCTGCCATTGTTTTGTTTGTGGAGAAGAAGGACATCGTGCTGCGGGGTGCCTGAAGAGGACCAAGCTGTTGGGAAACTGGAGATGGTCAGGGCAGAGGGACCACCCCTGATCGACACCACTCAGCTGTCCCACCCAAAGAAAAAGTCCAAAACTAAGTCAAAAGGAGAAAGAGGTAATGCTAGCTCACAAGAGTCTGTCGAGAATGAAAAAACACGTGGTTTAGTAGCCCCACTAGTTGGCCAACAATCCCACCTGAAAGTCATGATGGCTGGTTATCTTGTAACTGTAGTGCTAGACATGGGGGCTGGGGTGAGTCTTTTAGATCATGCATGGCTAAAGAAATATTTACCAGGTCAGCAGGTCAGGCCGTTAAGTGAACTGATGGACGATGATCTTAATGTGAAGGCAGTCACAGGGGATTCTATACCTTATGATGGGTGGGTAGAGGTAGTAGTCAACCTCGAGGGTAACAATGACCCAGACCTTTCGATACGCGCACCTTTCCTTGTGAGCCGGCTCAAGATTGAAAGACCTATTGTAGGCTTTAATGTCATATATGAGTTCATTAAAGACAATGGGGGGAACTACAAGCTTATAGAACTTATTGGTAGAGCTATGGGAATTGAGATTACTGCTCTAAGTGCCTTGGTAAACCTTATTCAGACACAAAAGCGTCTAGTGAATGAGCCAACTACTGTAAAAGTGAGCATTAAAGGTCCCATGGCATGAAATTTTCACTTTCTGAGGTTTTTGAACGTTAATGTGAGCTCCCCTACCCTGTTTAGGCCCCCCCTCCATGGTTAAAAGTTGCGAAATGTCTAAACTGAGCATTTTTTCCTTTTCTGCGTTTGAAAAAAACACAGCTCAAATGGGCGATTCTGTAAATCACGCCCAGAGAGTTTGGACCGCGAATGAGCTACGCAGTGCGAAATGTGTTTTTTTTATTTGCCTGGAGGCACGTCCGAGTGTTTCTAGGCTCGGAAGTCCTTTATCTGAGCCTCTGGACCTTTGAACAGCAGTGGTTTAATTTTATTTTCTGTGAAAATGTGTTTTTTTCATTGAAATGCCTCTCCTTTCTTCCTCCGCGCTTAAAACGCGGAAGTGGGAGACAGCGCACAGCGCACCGCTAAAACAAGGGACCAGCAGCACATTTGTGTATCTGTGTCCTTCTCATTTGCATTCAAGCAACAAGGCCCAGAATGAGGTGTTCAGAGAGAGATTTTCTGACTGTGTACATGTGTCTTTCTCATGCACTGAGTGTTGATTTTGAAGAAGGATTCATTTACAGTATTAGGGAACCATTAAGGCACCATATAAAAGCATCAAGAAGTACTATGTCATGGGATCTTTAAAGGTGTAACTGTCTACCCTAATCAAGTCGCTTACATTAAATGCAGAGTCCCAGAGAGTATTAGCTCTACAGAGTCACTTGTATTATTCGAGCCAGTGTTTGACAATGTTCAATTTGAGGCACTTAGTATTGGAGCAGGACTGTTGCAAATCCAAAAGACAGACAGGCCCTATGTCAAAATAGTGATGCTCATGAGGAGTGGGCCAAAATACCTGCTGAGAGTTGCAGAAGTCTCATTGACAGTTACAAGAATCGTTTGATTGCAGTGATTGCCTCAAAAGGTTGTGCAACAAAATATTAAATTAAGTTATAATGAAGGGATAGTGTTTTTTTTTTAATGTTAATCTTGAAGGCTTCCCCTTCAACAGTGTCCTGAGATTAACACTGACTTACCTATGACAGTGTGATCTGAGCCCGGTTTAGTAGAAATGGGCAATTCCAGGTCTAAAATCATTCAAATGATTCTAGTGAAGGTGTATGGAGTTTAAAAACACAGGGTAGCACTTCCTGTATTACCACATGGCATCACAATGTGGACCAGAGTGTTTTTTGTTTTTATTGCCACTGTCTTTGCTCTAAAATGTCTTTTGGCATGTATTTTAGACCACTAATAGTTATTAAAATTGTGGTCGGTGTAGTCCTACAAGAGGTTTTTGAAATCAAGACTTCAGTACCATCAAATTTAAAGTTGCATTGTGTAACTTTTCTGGTGGAGGGTCCATCAAATGCTTTTCTCCATGGAGATGTTATTGCTTTGTCTGGAATGTTCCACAGTAAACCTTTTTAGCTTCATGGAGACCAAACCAGACCAAGTTACAGGTCAGATCTGTGGAGAGGCGACAGCGCTCACAGTCAGAATGCCTGTTTTTCTAGGTATTTTTGAGCTTTAAAACCACCTGTAATTACGTAAATATAAAGTAGAGCTGTTTAATGTCATACTGTGGAACATTCCAGGCAGCGCAATGGCATCTCCATAGAAACAAGAAGGCGACGGATGATTATTTCCATACATTCTTTGCAGTCTTGATCTAGCCCCCAGCTTTCTTCCTCATGGTGGTCTGGAGCTTCTGTTCTCTTGAATCTGAGACATCGTTAGCTTTTCTGCCTGTGACCATGTGGTTTCACAGTGGTGCCTCCAATTACTGCGTCCATGGAGACAGCTATGTACTCCTCTTATGTAATATTTATGTATATTTAGGTCCTATATAACGCAAAACTGACTCTCGTGAGCTTTATTTATTTATTTGAATGGGACAGCATTCCCATTAATGTATTAATGAACGACTAGTGCCGTAAATACACCGGATTTAGCTAGGAGCTAATTTCCATCCGTAGTCCCATCGGAAGGGGTAAAACAGGATACAATAAAAGAGCAGAACATGCAGTGACAGACAATAATAAAAACACACTCTAGATTAAGACAATACAACAAACATTATACACATGATTGGACAAGACATAAAACAAATCTGTACAATCACTTAAAGTGCCATGAGGTACTTCCAATACTAAGGTGCTTTTAGTTAAAGTGCCTATGACTGTGCTCATGCACTCACTCACTACAACTTACATACACACACTCAGCTTCATGCACTCACATTCACATTCTAAAAGTGCTTTTAGTTAAAGGAAAAGTAAAAAAACTTTTACAATCTGAGCCTTCTTTCGGCAATAAAACAAGTAGTTTTACTCACCCATAGCACTTTGTTGTCAATTGGAGCAGTATCGCAGAAGTTATGTTGGAGCCGTTCTGTTCTACCAATGATCCCGTATCCGTTAGCGTGAGTGCTCGGGGCATTACTTTGCGGTGTCCAAATAACACAAACTTTAGCACTTTTCAAATCACAGAAGATCGCTGTGTCAGGGTAGACTTTTAGTGGATTCCAAAACGGCCTGAAACCCGATATGCAGCTATAGTTTCATTTGATGACGTCATCAGAGAGGACAGTGCGCATGCCTCAGCTGTGAACTCAGCTGTTTTGTAAACACCGCTAGTCCGAAAGAAGCTAACACCGCTCTGAACTTTACTTTTCTATTGCGATATTGGGTTTCAGGCCGTTTTGGAATCCACTAAAAGTCTACGCTGACACAGCGATCTTCTGTGATTTGAAAAGTGCTAAAGTTTGTGTTATTTGGACACCGCAAATCAGTGCCCCGAGCACTCACGCTAACGGATACGGGATCATTGGTAGAACAGAACGGCTACAACATAAGTTCTGCGATACTGCTCCAATTGACACCAAACTGCTCTGGGTGAGTAAAACTACTTGTTTTATTGCCGAAAGAAGACTCAGATTGTAAAAAAAACATTAATTTTCCTTTAAGGTGCCTATGATAGTGCTCATTCACTCACTCACTACAACTTACATTCACACACTCAGCTTCATACACTCACATTCACACTCTCACACAAACTAGTCTAAAAAGATTAAAATGTTTTTTAGTGATCACATCTTTGATTATTAAATAGCCAACCCTTTAGTTGTTTTTTAAAAGACCCAAAGGTGGCGCTGTCCCTGACTGCAGCCATGTTAGAATGTTGTTGCCACCTGGAGTTGTGCTTTGTTTCATTCACACATGATTAAAGCCCCAGTGTGTAGGATTCGTGGCGCATAGGTGGATGTTGCTATTGCACTTTCTGTTTTAGCTACGGCAGACCTTGAGGGTCACCCGCGCACGAGCCGCGCACCGCTACTGTATAAATAAAACGCGGTCCCGTTTTTTTTTTTTCTTTTCTCATGAAAACACACATTCCCGATCATGTACCATGACACTCTACACATCAAATGAAACCTTACAGTCTCCTCTTTTTGACTATGCAATTCATTTCCCTGCACAACAATCACTCCCCGAGCACATGGGGCTTTTATACGGAAAAGCACAAAACGAGGTTAGCTTACCTTAGAATGCTTTGCACAGGTCAAACTCTGTATTCCACCATAAACTTGCTCTCAATTTGTCCGTAAGGATCCAGCGAATAAAATCCAGTAAAACAATTTAGTCCAAAACACGTGTTAGATTCATTACGACGTCTGATCCGGCAGCATGCTTGTGTTGTTTACCCAAAACCACGAGCCTTGCCGAAGGCGAAGGCGGAGCCTAAATGTCCTTCTGCGGCTCTCGTATTCAAAATGGCTGCCTCTGCATGGGGACTATGTGACTATATCCAGGCTTGGGGAGTAACGGATTACATGGAACGGAGTTAAGTAAAAGGATACAAAAAAAAGGTAACTGTATTCCCCTACAGTTACAAAGAAAAAGACGTAATCAGATTACAGGTACATTTAGTGAAAATGGGGATTACTTAGCAGGATTACAATTTGAAAGCATTTTATGTTATTTCATTTTTTTCATTTAAAGCCGGAGGTCATATGTAGGGAAAACAGAACGTACAGACTCGTGCGCCGCGCGCGCTCTGTGAAACAAACCCGCGCGCTGTGGAATACACCTGCAGCGGCTCGCACTGAACTTCACGCAGGTCACGCACTACGGACTAAACTTGCAGCGGGCATGGTTTCAAAAAACGCATTTAGCGGGTGGAAATTTAGGAAGAATTTTATTTTTGAAGAAGACAAAGGGAACAACATCACAGTGCAGTGCAAATTGTGCCTTCCAGCGGTTAAACACCTGTCAATGTCCAAGGATTCTACTTCCAATCTCAAGAAACATTTACAGGTAAGATCGCTAATATTAACGCTTTGATACTGACAGGCCCTAAATGTCCTGCTTCAGTCATGTTATGTGTGAATATGAGTCATTTCTTTGTCTTGATTCATTGGTAGGAGCAGTACTCGAGTTGAGGGGGGATGGGGGGGGGGGGGCGATTGCCGCTGTTGTGTTTGCACCTGTTCGCCGATCAGCTGTGAGCCTGATATTTACGCGGCATTTCCAAGAGAAGAGGAATCCTTAACTTCCTACGTTAATGCTACTTAAGAAGGAACTCTCGCCTCGGGACACGGGATACGTTCGGGATTATGTCCTTTTCTCCGGAGCTCCGGATTATTAAAGACAACACGACAAACTGTTAGAATGGAGCTGACCACATTCTTATGGGTGAGTCATATTATCAGATTATTTCTGCATCTATTTCGGCACTAAACCAGGACTAAACCAAGACTAAACCAGGTTTAAACCAGGACTAAACCAAGACTAAACCAGGTCTAAACCAGGACTAAACCAAGACTAAACCAGATCTAAACCAGGACTAAACCAAGACTAAACCAGGTTTAAACCAGGACTAAACCAAGACTAAACCAGGTCTAAACCAGGACTAAACCAGGTCCAAACCAGGACTAAGCCAAGACTAAACCAGATCTAAACCGGGTCTAAACCAGGTCTAAACCAGGACTAAACCGGGACTAAACCAAAACTAAACCAGGTCCAAACCAAGACTAAGCCAGGACTAAAACAGGTCTAAACCAGGTCTAAACCAGGTCTAAACCAGGACTAAACCAGGACTAAGCCAGGACTAAACCGGGACTAAACCAGGACTAAACCAAGACTAAACCAGGACTAAACCAGGACTAAGGTGTGTGTGTGTGTGTGTACGTGTGTGATAACATATATCCTGTGTATTATTGAATTATTGAATGATTATATGGACTTTTTGTTATAAAAGCATTTCCATTTTAAGAAAGTACCTTCTAATTCTGCCCTGCCCTGAAACACCACAGTGATGTCAGTGATGGGGGAGGGCTTAGCTTAATGCCCCCCCCCTTCCTCCCGTTGGTGAAAAATTTCACCATCCCCCTGGTTTCATTTTACAACTCGACTACTGGGTAGGAGCCAGTTTCGAGTTAGCTATCGACTAGCAAACTATTAGCAAGCTAGCTAACGTTTGCGGTCACAAGTACATTTTGTGCATTTGTAGAACGATATTACAATATTTAAACATTATCTAGGCAACATAGTCATGTTAACTGATCCATGAAGACCCTTTAGACAATTCCGAGCAAAGCTGTCGTTAGATGTAGGCCAGCACGCAAGCTGGACGAACATCCTGTCTAGCTGCGGAGATCGGGCAAGATGACTGTCCCGGTAAAACTAAAACTTGACTGAAAATATAATTTCGTTGAAGTCATAGGTGTTTAGGTGTTTGGTTTAGTGAGTGACCTTGTTTACTAGTGACTTGGCTTATAGTGAGAACAGTTGTTAAAACTACACATAGAACTGTATTTGTCCTCCTAAAAACTTTTAATTGTATTGTAATGTTCTTGTTTTCTTGTTGTTATAGGATATTTGGTGTTAAAGTAATCCAAAAGTAACTGAAAGTAATCAAGTTACATTACTTTAATATTATAGTACCGGGATTACGTTACTGAATACATATTTTAAGGAGTAACTAGTAACTGTACCGGATTACATTTCTAAAGTAACCCTCCCAACCCTGACTATATCTAAGTCCAAAAGAATATTTTGATTTCATGATGGAAGTGAAAAGGCTTGGAAAACAATGTATTTTTGAATGGGTATCTTCAATTTCAGTAATTAACGGGTAAAAATCTTACACACTGTCCCTTTAAGTAACTCTTTTCCCCATGTGTTGTGTTCATGTTCCAACAGTGTATTTTTCCTCTTATGTATTATTTAAATATGACCTCCTGTATCTCTCCTCTCCACTCTTCATTCACTGGTATGGCTTATATCCTTGTTCCTGGCAGGAGACCTCTCAAATGCAAATGCTACTGCGATGTGGACTGTTTATTCATGACACACTGACGTTTGAAACCAGTGATGTGAAGGAGAGGACTCTTTTGAATGGCTCCTTACCGTGAATGGTCTCATTTTCTAAAAGAACTGCATCTTTTTCTTTTTAATAACACTGATTTACTTCTCAGGTCCCATCCAGAAGCTGTTTTCAATGCAATAGCCATGGTCTGAAAATACCCTTCTAGGGAGCTGAAACACTGCGATTTCAAAAACAGTGTCTAGATGACTACATTAATTATTAAAAATTATTTAAAAAAGAACTGAATCTTTTTCTTTCAAATGTATATGTATTTTTACACTGATTTACACTGAAGGCAATAACAACAAAAACAACAACAAAAAAACTAATTTGGCATCTTAAACGTGCACTGTGTAATTTTATGCCATCTGCCATTATGGAGATACTATTGCTTTGACTGTAATTTTCCACAATATGGCATTAAATAAGATGCATTTGTTCAATTATGAGTGTTTTATACACGTACAAACATGGATTCTAACTGTGAGTGGCGTCGCCTCTTCATAGATCTCACCTGTAAATTGGTCTTGTCTCTGTGGAGATTGATAAGTTTAATGCTATACTTTGGAACATTGCAGACAAAGCAATAACATTTCCATGGAAACAAGCACTCTACCAGGGTTGAATACTACACCTTTGATAACAGTTATTTTGATATCATTATTATTGTAGTGCAATGTAGATTATGAGTCATTCCAAAGGGTTAATACACTCCCACTCTCAGTTTGAACCATTTTAAACACATCTTCACCTTGATCATTTCACTCTGTAATTAGTTTGTAGTTAATGAGGAGCAGTGTATTAAAACTACAAAATGCAGAGCTCAAAGTTGTATAATGTGCTGACTACAAACTGAAATGTGTCATTTGTGAATGTGAAAAACCTGTTCCCTGTCTGTAAATGTACACAATATCATCATTTCTGTGTTTTAAAGGATGATACTTACTACATTTACTGACAGCAATTGAGCATTTGTTTACCTGTTGCTATGGTGATGCCATGGTGATGGCCGCAGAGCAGTGATTTGGTTGTTGCCAGAATACTTTTATTTTTTTTCCCTTTTTTTCTTTATGATTGCACAGCAGTGAGTCATTGGAATTCTGACTGATAAGTCGAGTTTAATCATCGTCAAGTGAATTTCATAAACAAGTTCCCTTCCACTAAATAAGCAACAAAATTGTTGTGTGATCAGAAATAAATAAATAAATAAATAAATAAATAAATATTGTATATATATATATATATATATATATATATATATATATATATATATATATATATATATCGATACAGCAGATCAGATCACCAAATCTAGTGTCAGGATATTTCTATATTTCTATATTTCTGAAGAGAAAAAAGACAGATCAGAATGGGTTGAATTACAATTTTATTGTCAAAATACCAGCGACTTGTGTGCACTCACTAAACCTAATGTTCAGCTGGACTTTCACAAAAATAACATGAAACAAAAGGTAACACACACGAGGACTTCAACATTTGAAAATATATTGACAGTTTTGCTTTTTACAACATGCTGTTGAGCTAAACGTACATCTTATAAATATAGAATCAAAGACAAAACCCTCACTGAATCTTTGACTCTTATCGCTTATCCTACACATTTCATCTTCAACATTTGAAGTCTTGTTAAAAATCTCTTTGTAAACACTGACGTACTGACGTACTACTCTGTAGTGCCCCCTGCTGCTGCCTTTGGGTCACTGTGGACTCTTAGTATAGTCCCTGTATGCGGAGCATCATTAAAGTGGGACCAAACACTTAAACTCCACAAACAACCACAACAGAGCTAAAGCTAAACTGTGCAGTACCTGGAGGACTAAAGAAAGAAGAGCGACGGGGGGTCTGGAGGTATAAGGAGCCATGTGATTGGTCAAACAGGTATCCACATTTCAAACTCCGCCCCTACATGTGTTTGGAGTCAGAAACCCCTGGCTGTAACCAGGGCAGTCTTGCATGATGTCACACAGAACTTGAAATAGGTTCTATCTACAACAGCGCCGGCCTGTCCAATTTGATCTCTGTGAGGTAGTTGCAGATTCGTGTTAAAATGAATAAATATTTAAAGATAAGGCAGTGAACAGGGATCTGTGTGGATGAAAATGACATGTTCCAAAAGTACACAAATAAAATGAATACTTGAGCAGAGGACAATTCTGTGTTTAGAACGAGAGGTTTGTGTCTCACTGCTTATGCTAATTTTAAGGGGTACTATTAAATAATTAAAACTACACCACAAACGGAGATATTCTACATATAATAATTGGGTAGTCTTTATTTGAATTCATTTGAATTGTTTTGTTGTTTCTTGTTTTATGATTTTATCAAAAGTGTTTTTTACTGTTTTTGAACCCAAAGCTGTAAAATACCAAGCTGCCAAAAACTAAAAAGACTAGGACAGCAGACAATGCTATAAAAACACAGTTTAGTAACAAAAAAGCTGATTTAGTGTTTAATTCCACTTTAACCATAGTGTATTAAAGGTGCACTATGTAACTTGATTGGGGATCTGTCACCTTCTTGTTTCTATGGATATGTCTTGGAATGTTCCACAGTATGACATTAAACAGCTCTACTTTACATTTTATTCAATTACTGGTTTTATAGCTCAAAAATACCTAGAAAAACAGGCGTTCTGACAGTGAGCGGGGTTGTCTCTCCACAGATCTGACCTGTAACTTGGCCTGGTTTGGTCTCTGTGAAGATAGAAAGGTTTAATACCATACTGTGAAACATTCCAGACAAAACAATAACATCTCCTTGGAGCATCTTTAAATATAACCCGTATTTGACCATTCTTTGGTTTCTGTTGCTGCGGTGTCTATAGTACATTTGTACAGGTGAGTAAACTTTTCACGTTAAAGATCCCATGACATGGTACTTCTTGATGCTTTTATATGGCGCCTTAATGGTTCTCTAATACTGTAAATGAATCCTTCTTCAAAATCAACACTCAGTGCATGAGAAAGCGTCATGAACACAGTCAGAGTCATAAATATGTCTCTGGAACACTTTATTCTGGGCGTTGTTGCTTGAATGCAAATGACAGAGGACAAAGGACAGAGACAGGCCAGAGCAGCTGGTGGGGTGTGGTCAAACTCTGCCCTCTTTCCTCGTTTAGCTCCACTTCCGCATTTATGCTGAGAGGAAGATATGAGACGATTTCCATTGAAAAATATTTGTGTTGAAAAACACATTTCCACAGAAAATAAGATTAAACCATTGCTGTTTCAGAGGTTCGGAGGCTCGGATAAAGGACATCCGAGCCTGGAAACACTCTCACGTGCCTCCAGGCAAATAAAAAAAGCATCTCGCATTGCGTAGCTCGTTCGCGGTCCAAACTCTGGCTGTGACGGTGGGTAGATATCCAGACGGGCACTGGAACTGCATTTGCATTTTTGCTTCAGTGTGACGTCCTATAGTTTCCTTGTTCAGAATTGCCCGTTTGGTCTGTCTTTTTTTCAAACGCGGAAAAGGATCGCAAATGCTCCGTTTACACAATTCGCAACTTTTAGCCATGGTGGGGCCATAAACAGGGTAGGGGAGCTCACATTAACGTTCAAAAACCTCAGAAAGTGAAGATTTCATGCCATGGGGTCTTTAAAGAGACACTACACACTTTTGTCAATGCTAAATGTATGCTCTACTGGTACAGCAGTGATTCTCCTGGGATGGGTGGAGTTTGTGTTCTGATTTTGTGAAGCCAGTTGTTTAGTTCACAAAGATATCTTTATATACTTACAGGTGTTAAACTATATCTGCGCAGGCTTAAAACAAAAAATAATGTGTAGTTTGGATCATTTCAGCAGTACAACAAGCAAACCAACGTCCGCAAATATGTGTTTCCACCATTGACCGTATAAAGAAGTGTGAAGTGTAATAGAGTGTGACATCACCCATAGTGTTCTGCTCCAGTCAAATGAACCTCACGAGGCTAGCAGTTATAGGAGCAAATTTGGAGCCGGTCCCATATTAGGAACAGAGTTTACTTGCAGAGAAAATAGCAAAATAAAAACATGTAGAGCAGGTTAATACGAACATTTGGAAAGTGGCGGCTAGTGGGTTACCTGTGTCCATTTATAGTGTATGGTTTCTATCAAAATAAGTTCAGAAGTCACATGACCAAAAAGGGTTTGCAGACACACTGGCGTAGCAACTGAAGGAGAGATATTCATCCTCTGCATCTGCCCCATCCTCTAACCACTGGGATAATGTGCCGTATGATAAAATAGAGAAAGGTAATATTTTGGTCTAAAGCAGCTGCCGGCTCAACCGTATACTTTTCCCCATCCTCCTCCTACTGGCTGACCTCTTCATGCTCTGAATGAGTGACAAGAGGAACTAACCCATCACAGAACTCTTTGTACAGAAGCTAGTTTAAGGAGGCCGTCACTTGTCATGGTCTGGTCCCGGTTTGAATTGAGTTGGTCCTGGATTAATCCTATTTTAGTCCTGTTTTAGTCCTGTTTTAGTCCTGTTTTAGTCCAGTTATAGTCCTGCTTTAGTCCTGTTTGTCCTGTTTTAGTCCTGTTTTAGTCCTGCTTTAGTCCTGTTTTAGTCCTGTTTTAGTCTTGGTTTAGTCCTGCTTTAGTCCTGCTTTAGTCCTGTTTTAGTCCTGTTTCAGTCCTGTTTTAGTCCTGTTTTAGTCCTGTTTTAGTCCTGCTTTAGTCCTGTTTTAGTCCTGTTTTAGTCTTGGTTTAGTCCTGCTTTAGTCCTGCTTTAGTCCTGTTTTAGTCCTGTTTCAGTCCTGTTTTAGTCCTGTTTTAGTCCTGCTTTAGTCCTGCTTTAGTCCTGCTTTAGTCCTGTTTTAGTCCTGCTTTAGTCATGTTTTAGTCCTGTTTTAGTCCTGTTTTAGTCCTGCTTTAGTCCTGTTTTACTCCTGTTTTAGTCCTGCTTTAGTTATGTTTTAGTCCTGTTTTAGTCCTGCTTTAGTCCTGTTTTAGTCCTGTTTTAGTCCTGCTTTAGTCCTGTTTTAGTCCTGTTTTAGTCCTGCTTTAGGCCAGTTTTAGTCCTGTTTTAATTCTGTTTTAGTTCTGTTTTAGTCCAGTTTTAGTCCTGCTTTAGTCCTGTTTGTCCTGTTTTAGTCCTGCTTTAGTCCTCTTTTAGTCCTGTTTTAGTCCTGTTTTAGTCCTGCTTTAGTCCTGTTTTAGTCTAGTTATAGTCCTGCTTTAGTCCTCTTTTAGTCCTGTTTTAGTCTTGGTTTAGTCCTGTTTCAGTCCTGTTTTAGTCCTGTTTTAGTCCTGCTTTAGTTATGTTTTAGTCCTGTTTTAGTCCTGCTTTAGTTATGTTTTAGTCCTGTTTTAGTCCTGCTTTAGTTATGTTTTAGTCCTGTTTTAGTCCTGCTTTAGTCCTGTTTTAGTCCTGTTTTAGTCCTGCTTTAGTCCTGTTTTAGTCCTGCTTTAGTCCTGCTTTAGTTCTGTTTTAGTCCTGTTTTAGTTCTGTTTTAGTCCTGTTTTAGTCCTGCTTTAGTCCTGTTTTAGTCCTGCTTTAGTCCTGTTTTAGTCCTGTTTTAGTCCTGTTTTAGTCCTGTTTTAGTCCTGTTTTAGTTCCGTTTTAGTCCTGTTTTAGTTCTGTTTTAGTTCTGTTTTAGTCCTGTTTTAGTTCTGTTTTAGTTGTTTTAGTCCTGTTTTAGTCCTGTTTTAGTCCTGCTTTAGTCCTGTTTTAGTCCTGTTTTAGTCCTGCTTTAGTCCTGTTTTAGTCCTGTTTTAGTACTGCTTTAGTCCTGTTTTAGTCCTGTTTTAGTCCTGTTTTAGTTCTGTTTTAGTCCTGTTTTAGTTCTGTTTTAGTCCTGCTTTAGTCCTGTTTTAGTCCTGTTTTAGTCCTGTTTTAGTCCTGCTTTAGTCCTGTTTTAGTCCTGTTTTAGTACTGCTTTAGTCCTGTTTTAGTCCTGTTTTAGTCCTGTTTTAGTTCTGTTTTAGTCCTGTTTTAGTCCTGTTTTAGTTCTGTTTTAGTTCTGTTTTAGTCCTGCTTTAGTTCTGTTTTAGTTCTGTTTTAGTTCTGTTTTAGTCCTGTTTTAGTCCTGTTTTAGTTCTGTTTTAGTCCTGCTTTAGTTCTGTTTTAGTTCTGTTTTAGTCCTGTTTTAATCCTGCTTTAGGCCAGTTTTAGTCCTGTTTTAGTCCTGCTTTAGTCCTGTTTTAGTCCTGTTTTAGTCCTGTTTTAATCCTGCTTTAGGCCAGTTTTAGCCCTGTTTTAGTCCTGTTTTAGTTCTGTTTTAGTCCTGCTTTAGTTCTGTTTTAGGTCTGTTTTAGTCCTGTTTTAATCCTGCTTTAGGCCAGTTTTAGTCCTGTTTTAGTCCTGCTTTAGTTCTGTTTTAGTTCTGTTTTAGTCATGTTTTAGTCCTGTTTTAGTCTTGCTTTAGTTCTGTTTTAGTCCTGCTTTAGTCCTGCTTTAGTTCTGTTTTAGTCCTGTTTTAGTCTTGCTTTAGTTCTGCTTTAGTCCTGCTTTAGTCCTGCTTTAGTTCTGTTTTAGTTCTGTTTTAGTCCTGTTTTAGTCCTGTTTTAGTCCTGCTTTAGTCCTGTTTTAGTCCTGTTTTAGTCCTGTTTTAGTCCTGTTTTAGCCCTGTTTAGTCCTGTTTTAGTTCCGTTTTAATCCTGTTTTAGTCCTGCTTTAGTCCTGTTTTAGTTCTGTTTTAATCCTGTTTTAGTCCTGCTTTAGTCCTGTTTTAATCCTGCTTTAGTCCTGTTTTAGTCCTGTTTTAGTCCTGCTTTAGTGCCATTTTAATCCAGTTTTAGTCCTGTTTTAGTCCTGTTTTAGTCCTGCTTTAGTCCTGTTTTAGTCCTGTTTTAGTCCTGCTTTAGTGCCATTTTAATCCAGTTTTAGTCCTGTTTTAGTCCTGTTTTAGCCCTGCTTTAGTCCTGTTTTAGCCCTGCTTTAGTCCTGTTTTAGCCCTGCTTTAGTCCTGTTTTAGTCCTGCTTTATTATTTTAGCCCCAGTTTTGAAGCGTGAATGCACTCTATAACCTGTTTATGTACAAGCAGCACATCAAGTATAGAAACGGTGTGAAGAGACCAAAATTGTGACATCTGCTTCATGAAAATAGCAACATGTACAGTCAATGTATCCGCCCATAGCAGCACCCAGAGTCTCCTGTATCAAACCTCAAGGAGACGTACTATGCAAGTTCAATATTTCAACGCTTTTCACCATGTTATAATGTTTTTTCCTCATCCTTAACCCATTCAAAGTAGTATTTTTAGTGATTCATGCATGTTCTAGATATCATATCCCCTAAAGCCGATTATTCTGTTTTTAATTTCTTCTTCATTATTTAAATTTAACACTTAGACTTCAACAGAGACTTCAACCTACTTCCTGTACCTAGCCGTAGTTGGTGCATGACTTTGTTCTGATGACATTTATAACACTGTATCATATAGAAGCAGGTGGAACTACAGTTTTGTCCTGTTTCTGTTAACTAATTTTATATCAATTTTGTGACTTAAAGGGCCCGTATTACACTATCAGCCCTGGAAGTGCCAATCTCTACTGAATAAAATGTAAAACTATCACATCACAATGAAAGAAAACTCAACTCCAGGTATGTTTGTGAGGTGGTAACAACATTATAACATGGCTTAAAGCTCACAAGAGTCAATTTAGTGTAATATAGGATCTTTAAAATGAACAAAATGTAAAATAATGAATGCCAGATGAATGCATAATACCTCATCTTTAAGTTGTAGTGCCCCTCTAGATCATTCACTGTGCTGGTTTGTTTTCAACTTACACTATATTACCAAAAGTATTCGCTCACCCATTCAAATGATCAGAATCAGGTGTCCTAATCACTTATTTTTCAGGAGCTGGGCTTGGCCCCTTAGTTCCAGTGAAAGGAACTTTGAATGCTTCAGGATACCAAAACATTTTGGACAATTCCATGCTCCCAACCTTGTGGGAACAGTTTGGAACGGGCCCCTTCCTCTTCCAACATGACTGTGCACCAGTGCACAAAGCAAGGTCCATAAAGACATGGATGATGATTCTGGTGTGGATGAACTTGACTGGCCTGCACAGAGTCCTGACCTGAACCCGATAGAACACCTTTGGGATGAATTAGAGCGGAGACTGAGAGCCAGGCCTTCTCGACCAACATCAGTGTGTGACCTCACCAATGCGCTTTTGGAAGAATGGTCAAAAATTCCTATAAACACTCTCCTCAACCTTGTGGACAGTCTTCCCAGAAGAGTTGAAGCTGTAATAGCTGCAAAAGGTGGACCGACATCATATTGAACTCTATGGGTTAGGAATGGGATGGCACTTCAGTTCATAGTATGAGTCAAGGCAGGTGAGCGAATACTTTTGGTAATATAGTGTATGTTTTGATTTTCGCTCAGACAGTTCTCTAGTCCTTGAGTTCTTCTTCAGCCCACTGTCGTCTCCATCATCGTCTCTGTTGTCCTCAGTCCTCTGGATTTCCCATCATTCCCCAGTACATAAATAGAGTTCTCGTCAATGGAGTTTCTCATGTGGCAGAGATCGGGAGCATGCCAGGAAAAGCGTTTGTTCACCTCGGATTTAAAGCTCCGGCTGAAGAAGTAGTAGATGAGAGGGTTGTAGACGGTGGAAGATTTGGCAAACATGCAGGGCAGAAGGCTGATCTCGTGGGGGATGGAGTGACTGCCTCTGAAGATGGACCAGAGACTGACCAGACCATAGGGAGTCCAGCAGCCGATGAAGCCAACGCTGATGAGGACCGCGATCTGAAAACACAACAGATATGAAGGTAAGTTAAAGGGACCAAGTAACACACATAGACTGTATAAAAAAGGTTAAAAAGCGTCACCCATAGCGTTTAGGTTCAGTCAAATGAAGCTCATGAGGCTAGCAGTTATAGGAGTAAATTTGGAGTGGGGTCCGAAATTAGGAATAAAAATTTATTTATGCACAAAAAGCGAAATAAAAAGTATTTTCAATCCGAACCAGTAAGAAATATAGAGAGGGAAATTTAATTGCCTGCTGTCCTGTTGTTTTTGTGTAATGTTTATGTACATTTAAACGCTTCTTAAAGGGATATGCCACCCCCAGGTCAAATTTGGGCATCTCCCCACAGTCCAGAGACTAAAACAAGTGATGGAAAGCGTTTTCCTGCTCACCCAGCCATTGTCCGAGTCTGTCGCCACTGACCACCACGGTATCTGCAGCTCCTCCGCCTTAGACTGGAGTCTAACGTCGCCAGAGAAAGATTTCGGCCAAAAGGAATTAATTTGCTCGATGCGTTTCCCAATTACTTTGTGTGTAGTGCGCATTCATATCGAGTGCAAATAAATGTGCAAATCAACACGGAGAACTTGCCTTGGTCATTTTGGGTGGGAACTATTTTTCAGTGCGGAAGAACATGGCCGTATCACGCAGCACGCTGCCAGGGGAATCCCAGTTACGCACCGGGAAGGGAGTTCCCCTGTTGCACAACGTGGTGTGTGATTCGGCCATGTTCTTCCGCACTGAAAAATAGTTCCCACCCAAAATGACCAAGGCAAGCTCTCCGTGTTGATTTGCACATTTATTTGCACTCGATATGAATGCGGTCTACACAGAAAGTAACTGGGGAAAAGCATCGAGCAAATTAATTCCTTTTGGCCGAAATCTTTCTCTGGCGATGTTAGACTCCAGTCTAAGGCGGAGGAGCAGCAGCTCGCGCGGCGGTCAGTGGCGACAGGCTCGGACAATGGCTGGGTGAGCAGGAAAATGCTTTTCATCACTTGTTTTAGTCTGTGGACTGTGGGGAGATGCCCAAATTTGACCTGGGGGTGGCATATCCCTTTAAAGGTCCCATGGCATGAAATTTTCACTTTCTGAGGTTTTTGAACGTTAATGTGAGCTCCCCTACCCTGTTTAGGCCCCCCCCCCCTCCCATGGTTAAAAGTTGCGAAATGTCTAAACTGAGCATTTGCGATCCTTTTCTGCGTTACTAAAAATCAGAGTCAAACGGGCGATTTTGAACAAGGCACCTTATTGACGTCAGATCGAAAAAAGAAATGCAAATGCAGTTCCACCCCCGTCTGTCTGTACTCAGCGTCTCTGTAAATCACGCCCAGAGAGTTTGGACTGCGAATGCTCTAGGCAATGCGAAATGCGTTTTTTTATTTGCCTGGAGGCACGTCCGAGTGTTTCTAGGCTCGGAAGTCCTTTATCTGAGCCTCTGGACCTTTGAACAGCAGTGGTTTAATTTTATTTTATGTGGAAATGTGTTTATTTTTCAATGGAATGCTTCAAATCTCTCTCCCGTGCAAAAACAAGGAAATGGATCAGCTGTGAGCTGAGAGCGGAGAGTTTGGCCACGCCTCCCACCCTCTACTATTGGCCATCTCTTTTCTCCTCATTTGCATTCAAGCAACAACCCATTATGGCCTGTTCAGAGAGAGAAAAATGACTCTTTCTCATCTTATCTCTGTTTCTCATGCACTGAGTGTTGATTTTGAAGAAGGATTCATTTACAGTATTAGGGAACCATTAAGGAGCCATATAAAAGCATCAAGAAGTACCATGTCATGGGATCTTTAAAAATCAATAAAAAGAACTGAATAATAATAATAAGTGAAATAAAAACACCAGGATCATGTAGAGTGAAAATGATGCGGTTCACAGCAACAGTTACAGAGAGGGGGGGCACGATTTTTCAATAAAGTCAGTTTGAGCCAGAGTTGATGGAGCCAGAAGCGTCCATTCTTCCTATTTGAAATATGGTGGCTAGTGGGTTAGCTACATCCATTTACAGTCTATGGGAACGTGGGCTCTTACTGTTCACAAAAGGTGCTACAATCATAACTGAACAGAACTGAATTTTTTTCTCATTATATTTACAGGTGATGTCTCATGTAAAGCTCAGAACTTGCAGAATTCCCTCCCTGAGCTGCAGAGGCTGCACTAGCACTGATTCAGGATTAGTGCAGGTGCTGGGGCTTAGGTAGGGAGGGTTTATCAGTATAGTGCTATATATTGCTGACACCTTGTATCTGTGGACACAGTTAGGTCATTCATTTATAAGGCAATATTGGGACTACTGCCTTCGTACACTTGCACCTTAATTGCTGTGAGAAATGCTGAATCGTATTCTCTTCGTTCACAAGACTATTTGTTGCTTTCTGTTCCTTTTGCTCGTACAGAACTGGGTAAAAAAAAAAATCACCAATGACCTCCTTATGGCAGCTGATACTGGTTTACTTTCCATCCTCATCCTCCTTGATCTTACCGCAGCCTTCGACACTATCTCCCACAGCACCCTCCTCCATAGACTATCTTCAATCGGCATTACTGACACCCCCCTCACCTGGTTTACCTCATACCTCACCGACCGCACACAATATATTCATCTCAAATCACACACATCCAACACTTTTCCTGTCTGCGCGGGGGTGCCCCAGGGCTCTGTCCTTTATCATCTACATACTCCCTCTTGGCCATATCTTCCATAAGCACAACATTCATTTTCATTGCTACGCGGATGACACCCAGCTCTACCTTTCCTCCAAACCCTCCTCATCACTCCCACCATTCTCCCTTATCCTCTGCCTACAGGAAATCAACTCTTGGTTCTCCTCCAACTTCCTGATGCTCAATAGTTCCAAAACAGAAGTCCTCCTAGTAGCACTCCATCCACACTCTCCAAATCTAACAGCTTCTCCATGAACATTAATAACTCAACTGTCCATCCCTCTCCTCAGGTCAAGAGTCTGGGTGTCATCCTCGACAGCACACTTTCATTTCACTCTCACATCAATAATGTCACCCGGTCTGCATACTTCCACTTACGCAACATCTCTCGTCTCCGCCCTCACTCCTCACACCACTGCCGTCCTAGTCCACAGCCTTGTCACCTCCCGCATCGATTACTGTAACTCTCTTCTTTTTGGTCTCCCCAACAAATCCCTTCAGAAACTGCAGCTCCTACAGAACTCTGCAGCCCGGATCATCACTCGGACCCCCACTCTCCATCACATCACCCCCGTACTACAACAACTCCACTGGCTCCCCATAAAACAGCGAATTCACTTCAAAATACTCATTACCACATTCAAAGCATTACACAACCTAGCCCCACCATACATATCTGACCTCATCCACATCACCACTCCATCCCGCACCCTCCGCTCTTCCTCCTCTCTTCAGCTCTCTGTCCCCTCTGCCCGTCTCATCACCATGGGGAGCAGAGCCTTCAGCCGCTCTGCTCCTCAGCTCTGGAACTCTCTCCCTCCTGACCTCCGGAATACAGACTCTCTCCCACTCTTTAAATCCAGACTCAAAACCTGTTCAGACTGTCCTACCTCTCATAGCCAATCACTCCACTCTGATTTAGTTTTTATTTTGTTTTAATATGTTTTATTGTATTGTTTGTTTGTGCTTTTTATTCATTTTAACCTTGTGCAGTGTTCTGAAAGGCGCTTTGAAATAAAATGCATTATTATTATTATTAAAAAGGCATTTGTTTACTCTGCACCTTTTGCATGGAATATGCTACAGAAAGACTGGAAACTGATTTAATTTCCTTGAGCACTTTTAAATCCAAACTGAGAGATTTTGAGACCAATTCCACAATCTGCACTTGTTTTTTTAAATTTTTTTAAATAATATTTTTAAACCTTTATGTCTTATCTGTGTAAATATGTAAGTGTGTTTTGTGTTTGCTGCTGCCTCTTGGTCACGACTCCCTTGAAAAAGAGGTTCTTAATCTCAATGGGACATTTCCTGGTTAAATAAAGGTCAATAAATAAATAAATAAATAAATAAATAAATAAATAAATAAATATGGAATTTATTATTTTATTCATTTAAAGTTCCTTTAAGGATACAATATACATACCATACACTACCATAGTGAAAAGTAAATTTTGCTCATTCTTGTCCTGTCTGGTAATTAATGTGCGGTGAGTCGAGGTGACAAAAACATGTTAACAAAGATTTGCCCAAAGTGTATCCTGTAATCAACACTGTTTTTAATTAAAAGAAAGCAATGATCTTATTACCTTCATTGACACGTCAACTATGATAAATGCAAAGATGCAACATTATTAACCAAAACCAGCCAAAACCATACGAACTTTACAAAGACAAGTGGATCTGGAGGAGTGTCCTGTCTCCCTGATTTCAGAGGGAGTGATGGACAGGCAGATTAACCAATCAGAGAGAAGCATGCTCTGTTTGTGTCAAAAAAAAAAAACATAGCTGCTCATATGTAAAAAAAAAAAAAGGAGAAAAATCTACATAAAGTACTGAGACACAGAGTGAATTTGATCAGAATCAACAATGACAACATCGCACCAAACTATTAATCATCTCAGGTAAAAGAAGTTTTATATTTTGCTTACTATGAACAGTCTCCGATGTAGCTTGATCATATTGGGCATACGATTGTAGCTGGGTCCTGTTTTCTTGTACGTGACGTAGAGCTTGATGGAAATCCCAAAGTAGCAGCCCACGATGATGAGGGTGGGGAGAAGAAGGTTGAACACAAACATGGAGATGACGAAAGAGAAGCCCTCCTCCCTCATGTCCCCCCAGGCCAGAGAGCATGACAGGCCAAAGGGCTCGGGACCATAGCGCCCCCAGCCCAGGAGGGGGAGCACTGCCCACAAGAGAGCGTACAGCCAGATCCACATGCACAACAGCTTCACATTCCTCCAGCTGATCTTCTCCTCTGCGCACACAAGGAAAATACAGATAAATGATAAATAGATTTAATATTATGCCAATGTTTGATCAATGTTCTAATGTTTCTGCATCACAAACAGACCTGGAGATGTGTTTTATTTCATTCACACATGTTTCAAACTGTATATTTAGGGAATGTTTTAGGGGCCGTTTAGACGAGGACGATTGCGATTGAAAACAACCGAATATTCTATCGGAAGTGTCTTTCGTTTACACAGCGGGTAAGCGCCGTCGGGCTCTGAAACCGCAAAAATCTGAAGACTCCTTCCAGAGTGTGGAGTTCTGAAGACGGCCCGGGTCGTGTCTCCGTCTAAACGGCAAGAAGCGCAAAACATGTTCACGTCGCATACACCGATGCGCCAAGCTGGTAAAAACAATAACAAACATGTTTGACTACCTTGAAAAAACTTCAGAATGACTAAACAAGCATTAAGCGAAGAGCTCCGACCCGACATCGAGGGCGAAACAACCGTAACGAGAGCCCCTGTCGGTGTCCTGAAAAAGGTAGCCCTGACATTATATTACCTGCATTATATTATTATTATATTATTAATATATATTATATTATATTATTAGCGGCCTGGCATGCATATTCAATCGAATTCGCCCACTTTTGTGTCTTCGTATAAACAAACATTTCCTGTTGAGAACGCTCGTCTAAACGCGGATAAAAAATTGAAGATGAGACGCCACTTTTGCGTCTTCTGTTTTAATCGGCGCCGTATAAACGTAGCCTTAAACTCCACACACCTTCACTAGAACTATTTGGATAATTTCAGCCCTGGAATTGCCAATCTCTATTGAACAAAGTATTGGATCAGTTTTATATACTGTAGATCTGTGTGGACACTCAAAGACGCTTTACAGAGCATTATTCATAGTAACACAGCTGTCCTGGGGCAGATGATGGAAGCGAGGCTGCCAATCTGCACTATCGGCCCCTCAGACCACCACCATCACACATCACTTTCATACTAGGCAATGTGGGTAAAGCTTCTTGCCTAAGGACACAACAATAGTTTTTTGCAACTGGTGCCCCCCTGTGGTGGTCTCCCATCCAAGTACTAACCAGGCCCAGCCTGCTTAGCTTCTGAGATCTGGTGGACTCAGACTTTAGCCGTTTCCCAATTCAGAGAGTGCACGTACGGAGCTTGGAGGGGGGTGTGCGTCATATCCGGCGCGACAACTGCTGTTCCATTTCGTTTTTGTCCCATGCACAGTTAAGACGCGGTCCGAACAGCGCAGTCGTTTTACATGGAAATCGGGGCGTGGACCAAGCAAACATGCACACTTCGCACACTTAAAAGCCCCAGCATGCACAGCGCGGAAGGATATATGACTACAAAGATGGACTCGCCAGCAACATCGCCATGTGACAGTTGCGACTTCACTATAAAATATAAGTACTGGTTCACCTCACCTACAACTATGCTACATGAAACTCTTCATAAACTACGCTAAACATGTGTGACGGTAGCCGTAACAGCATAGATAACGACACCTGTATTACCGTTCACGTGCTTTTCCCCTTACACTTCTATATTTCCTTTGCTGTTGTAATGCTGGATATTCTACAGTATAACTATGTCCCAAATCAAAGTATTATTAGTCGCAATAGAATAATATTTTTGTCTTTAGGGAACAAGGAGCAGACCACCCGGCTGCAGTTCTTGCTGGACATAAGCAGAACTGGCCAGCACAACTCCCTGGACACTGTACTAGAGGAGAAGCTGGCGCGCTTCGGACTACTCCGCCGGCCTGCTGCTAATGCTGCTAACGCTGCTACACCGGACTCGCCTGCTGCCCCCTGCCCGGAGAGGAGACGACGCAAGCGGTGTGAGAGGAAGCAGAAGCGAGGCAAGCGCGGTGGTATCAGAGCTAGGCTAACGGCTAGCCCGCACCGGCCGGCCATTCCATCCATTCTCCTCGCCAACGTGCAGTCTCTGGACAATAAAATGGACTATATCAGACTGAGGGTTGCCCAGCGCGACGTGAGGGAGTGCTGTTTTTTTGTTTTTACGGAAACATGGCTCCATGACAACATCCCGGACTCAGCGGTGCGCCTGGACGAGCTAACATGCTACCGCTCGGACCGAGCTAGCGGTGTTCCCGGAGTTAAATCCCGCGGAGGGGGTTTAATAATTTTTCTTCGGGACGCTTATTGTCGGGACGCTGTGGTGGTATGTAGACACTGTTCACCCCTAGTGGAGTTTATGATTCTGAAGTGCCGGCCTTTTTATCTCCCGCGTGAAATCACGGCAATATTGCTAGTGGTTGTTTACATCCCACCATCAACGAACAGCGCTGATAGAAGGGAGGCACTGTACGAGCTTTATAACTCCATTAGCGAGCAACAGACTGCTCACCCGGACGGATTTTTTATCCTTGCCGGGGATTTCAACCATGCAGACCTCAAAACTGTCATGCCACAAATGCATCAGCATGTTGATTTCCCAACCAGGGGAAACAACATTTTGGACATGGTTTACACTACACACAAGGGAGCATACAAAGCTTACCCCCTCCCCCACATAGGCCTCTCTGACCACATCTCTGTTGTGCTCAGACCGGCATACAGACCCCGCGTGAGGGTCTCCAGGCCGGCTCTGAAGCAGATCCAGGTGTGGCCAGAGGGGGCCTCGTCTGCACTACAGCACTGCCTTGGTACAACAGACTGGGCAGTGTTCAAACAGGCCGCCACATACAACAATCACACTGACATTGAGGAGTACGCAGACACTGTGACCTCCTACATCACCAAATGCATTGGTGATGTCACACACACAAAAACCATCACCACCAGGGCTAACCAGAAGCCATGGCTGACAGGGGAGGTTCACTGACTGTTGAGAGCCAGGAACGCTGCCTTCAGAGCTGGGGATGTCCCCCATCTGAAGGCAGCAAGAACCAACCTGTCCCGTGGCATCAGGAAAGCCAAACACAGATACACACAGAAAATAACCGGACACTTTAGAGACAGGAGGGACACAGGGAGTCTGTGGCAGGGCATCCAGAACATCACGGACTACAAACCCTCGCCACAGACCTGTGACAACAACATCACCCTGCTCAATGACCTCAACAGCTTCTTTGCACGGTTTGAGGCAGGAAATGACACCCGGCCCCAAAAAACTCCACCACCTCCCCACGACCAGCCCCTGTGTGTGTCTGCAGCCAGCGTGAAGAGGACACTCTCCAGGATCAACACCCGCAAGGCTGCAGGCCCGGACAACATCCCTGGTCGTGTGTTGAAAGACTGTGCAGAAGAGCTCAAGGATGTCTTCACAGACATCTTTAATGCTTCTTTGAGCCAGGCTGTCGTTCCCTCCTGCTTCAAAACCACCACCATCCTTCCTGTGCCAAAGAAGCCCACTCCAGCCACTTTTAGTGACTATCGCCCTGTTGCACTTACCCCCATCATCATGAAGTGCTTTGAACGGCTAGTCATGGTACACATCAAATCCATCCTCCCCCCCACCCTAGACCCATTCCAGTTTGCATACCGGGCCAACTGCTCTACCGAGGATGCAATCTGTTCTGCTCTTCACCCAGCCCTCACTCACCTGGACAATAAAGACTCATATGTGAGAATGCTGTTCACAGATTTCAGTTCAGCATTCAACACTATAATCCCTCAGCAGCTCATTATCAAACTAAACCACCTGGGGCTTCAGACCTCACTCTGTAATTGGCTGCTGGACTTCCTCAGTGAGAGGCCACAGGCAGTGCGGGTCGGCAGAAACACCTCAAGCTGCATTAGACTGAGCACAGGAGCCCCCCAGGGCTGTGTGCTCAGTCCGATGCTCTTCACTCTGCTGACCCACGACTGCTCACCAGCGTTCAGCACCAATCACATTGTGAAGTTTGCGGACGATACGACTGTGGTGGGTCTCATCTCTAATAACGATGAGACAAACTACAGGAGTGAGGTGAGCCTTCTGACCCAGTGGTGCAGCAATAACAATCTCCTTCTTAATGTTGAAAAGACCAAGGAGATTGTTATTGACTTCCGGAGAGGCCCCACTCAGCACCCCCCACTGTCCATCAATGGTGCTGCTGTAGAGAGGGTGAGCAGCACCAAATTCCTGGGGGTGCACATCAGTGAGGACCTCTCCTGCGGTCGGCCCTGGGTCCGAATGATGTGCAATTTCCAACTTAGACTCTTAGACGAATACCCCATGTGATAGGTGGGGTGTGCAGTCAATCTGTGGCGGGACGTAAAACCTTTCTTGTGCTCTCATAGGTCTGTGAGCTGTCAACAAGGCGGGACCAGGTGCTGGGACTGGGAGTGCTTTGTGACATAATACTGGGACTGGGAGTGCTGAATCTAGACACTTGTGACTTTTTTATATAAGTATATTGCATAAGTGTTGGTGCTGAACATCAAATGTTTGTTTTATTTTATTTATTATTTTATTATATGCTCTAGTACAATGCATGATTGAATGACATGTCACCCATGAAACATCTTGGAATAAACAACAACAACAACAAAAACTTAATACACTGTGGTAGTGGCTATTTTTAGAAAGGATGTGCTTTTGATGTCTGCTGAGGGCTGTATGATTATTTGTGTATGAACAAAATGAGACTTTTTAACAACCCCTGTAACATTATCTGTCTTGGTCCTGCTTGGAATCAATAAAAAGTTTTATTAAACTATTGTTTTTGTTTTAGTTACTTTTAGAAATGGCATGTTTGACGCCAGGTGAGGTCCCTATGACGGGAGATTGATTTATGGTAGTCTAAAATGTTTTAAGACATTAATGAACGTGCCACACAACCACTGAACACTAGGCTACAAAGCTGTGCAAAGAACATTACATCATAATTACTGAAATCACACTTGTTCACACATCTGTATAAAAATATAAGATTACTAAATGACACAACACGCTGTTATAGTAATTCAAGACACTTTAATGATTAAAGTGCATCATTTAAAGAAAACTAAACAGTATAAGGCATATTTACGTCATTAAAAGACATCAGTACAAAATGATGTCAGTGCACATGTTGCATTATTGGTCAAACAGGAAGGGAGTAGAAAGGAAACATCTATGGAGCAGGGCATTTAAGTGTAATAAGACTGAATATTATTTACAATAAAGACAATAAAATAAATAGACAGTGAGACAACAGACAAAGCAGGTAGTGCAAATAAAAAGTGTAACAGTGCAGTTTCAGGCAATAAAAAAAATAAGTAATACAATAAATAAAGACAATGAATAGACAGTGAGACAACAGACAATAAAGTTGCAGTTACACAGTAACAGTAACAATGTAATAGTAATAACAATGGGAAGAGTCAATATGATGGAAGTATAAATAGTATAAAACAGTAAAACACTTAATAAGAAATAAATAGTATATAAATACTTATAATAAAATACTTTTTACAAATTAAGTTAAATTAATAACAACATGGTGGTAACAGACAGAGTAGAAAATGTTACAAAAAATAACAATAAATATACAATATGTACATAGTCTGCTCAGACAGACTCAGACTCTGTTCTTGGAGTTGGTCCACTGCCTTCTTAAAATCTGCGAAGGTCTCAAAAGTTTTTCCAGAAAGTCCCTTTGATGTAGACGATTTGGACACTTCAGAGTATGTTTTTTCTTATATTTTTTGTGGCCTTGTGTGGGTTGGGCACAGAGTGTGCAAAGCAGGATGGGCACGCATCTGTGACTCCAGCTATTACCTTCTTCATAAGCTTGGGCTCTCTCAGCCTGCTGTCGGTCTGTGCGGGCGTAGGTGTCCTGGCCTCCTTGTTTGTCTTCAGGATGCACTGTTGCCTGTCTTTAGGCACACTTGGGTCCAGAATGCACAGAACAGATCCATTCTCTTCTGGGAAGACAAAGACTGTAAGCTCACTTCAATGTTTGGATAGAAATTATTATATTATTTATTATATTGTTCTATTGCATGCTACTTTTTTCTACTGTTCTTGATCTGTGCGTTGCATCACTGGAATTTCCCCACTGTGGGACTAATAAAGGCATATCTTATCTTATCTTAAATCCCTCCATGCCGCAGGATTATATTATAAGTATACTGCTATATCATAATAACTTATGATAAACACGTGTATTATATATTATTATTAATCTTAGGCTTAGGCCTTTATTGGTCTCACACACAATGACACACAGTGACACACGGGAGAAATTTGACTTCTGCATTTGACCCATCCTTTTCAGGAGCAGTGAGCAGCCATCTTTTTCGGCGCCCGGGGGGCAGTACCGTGAAGGGTCTTGCCCTAGGACCCACACTGGTTAGCTCATTGCCCGGGGGGGAAAGTCCATGAGCTAACCAGCCGGTTAGCGGTATATTATAAAATATTATGACTATTATAACTATAATACTATATCATAAGCTGTATTAAGTCCCAGACCAATCCACAGGTCTCCAGTACATAACCTTAGACTCCAGTAGGCCAATGACAGCGACAACTGTCTATCGTATTCACGTCTGTGAGCTCTCCTGTTCCTCTACATAAAAAAACAAAGTAGCTTTTGTGTCACAAAGCGGTCCGTTTTAAATTATCACGCTATCCAAAAATAAATACGCTTCTTACCTTAAACAGTCGAATCAATCTCTCCTCTTGTCCTCTCCTCTCCGTGGTAAACGCTCTGAGAGGTTTATCATTTCGCAGGTCCCGGCACGGGGGCCCCGCCCAGCTCAGAACGCTAGACGATCCCGAGCCGCGATTGGCCGGAGGCGCAAGAAGCCGGGGAGAACGTTAGACAGTCCCGAGCCGCGGCCGGGAAGGATAGACGGGATAGACAAAGGGATGCTCTCATTGGACGTCTACGTTGCGCAATTGCACTTTCTAGTGTCCGGGTCCTGCGGACAGGGCCCTGGGTCCGAATGATGTGCAATTTCCAACTTAGACTCTTAGACGAATACCCCACGTGATAGGTGGGGTGTGCAGTCAATCTGTGGCGGGACGTAAAACCTTTCTTGTGCTCTCATAGGTCTGTGAGCTGTCAACAAGGCGGGACCAGGTGCTGGGACTGGGAGTGCTTTGTGACATAATACTGGGACTGGGAGTGCTGAATCTAGACACTTTGTGACATATTTCATCTTTTTTAATATAAGTATATTGCATAAGTGTTGGTGCTGAACATCAAATGTTTGTTTTATTTTATTTATTATTTTATTATATGCTCTACTACAATGCATGATTGAGGGAAAATGACATGTCACCCACGAAACAAAAATCCTATCCAAAAATAAATACGCTTCTTACCTTAAACAGTGGAATCAATCTCTCCTCTTGTCCTCTCCTCTCCGTGGTAAACGCTATCTGAGAGGTTTCTCATTTCGCAGGTACCGGCACGGGGGGCCCCGCCCAGCTCAGAACGCTAGACGATCCCGAGCCGCGATTGGCCGGGAAGGATAGACAGGATAGACAAAGAGATGCTCTCATTGGACGTCTACGTTGCGCGATTGCACTTTCTAGTGTCCGGGTCCTGCGGCCAGTGAATACTGCATCACTGGCAAAGAGGGCTCAGAAGCGCCTCTATTTCCTCCGCAAACTGAGGAGAGCTGGAGCCCCCCCACCCATCATGACCACCTTTTACCGAGGCACCATTGAGAGCATCCTGACCAGCTGCATCACTGTGTGGTACGGGAGCTGCACTGAACAGAACAGGAAAGCCCTGCAGCGCATAGTGAATGCAGCTGGAAGGATCGCTGGTGTCTCTCTCCCCTCCCTCCTAGACATTTTTAACACCCGGCTCACCCACAGAGCGTCCAGCATTGTGGGTGACCCGAGCCACCCCGCACATAGCCTGTTCAGCCTCCTGCCCTCGGGGAGAAGGTACCGGAGTCTCCGGGCCCACTCCACCAGGCTTTCAAACAGCTTCATCCACCAGGCTGTCAGGAGGCTGAACTCACACCCGAACTCTCACCTCACCCATCTCCCACCCCCCACTAGAGGTAAGATCGGGCCTAAAAAATCCAGCCCGACCCGACTCGGCCCGCGGGTATTAAAGCCCGACCCGGCCCGAGCCCGACCAATTAACTTGATTTGCAGGCCCGAGCCCGAAGCAAACCCGAAATTTCATATTTTATTTGTGAGGGGCGTTTTTTTGAAACAATTGATAATATAGATGTTTGACGATCATCAATTTTGCTAGTACAGCTGTTTAAATGCCTGCTCAGCGTCGAGGTCAATGTTCCCCCTAATGTTTTATGTGTCTGAGCAAACACACTAACTCCCTGAGCGCTGCTTGGACCCCTGTGCGCGACATCCGACATGCACCCCCGCTACACGCGGAAAGAGCTGCGCATGCTCGCGGCTTACACCGGTAGAAGTTTAATACGAGACACATACTTTTGTTTCTGAATACTGGCCGATTCCCCCGTATTCAGATGACCCCGCGGCTGAAAAAAAAGCGGAACTCTTTCATCCCTGCGCTGCATAGGTTTTCTTGTGCGCTGAGAATGTGTGAGCAGTGCTCAATTGCACAGGCGCGCAGCTTAGAGGGAACGTCGAGGTGCCAGTCTTTTTGCTCTCGTATGAAAGCAAAGCGCCACATTGACTACATTCAGCGAAGCCAACGCAAGTTTCTGTAGCATTTTCAACAATCAATTTGAAGCTTTTCCACACCTCACTCTTACCGGTGCGTGTTTGTCTTTTCAGTTCTCCTGTCTTTAGTTTATCCTTAACTTCTTGCTCCTCCATATTGGGGATACCAGGTCAAAATAGATGCGGACTTGCGGAGGGGAAGATTATTAAGAGCGGCTCCTGTTTAATAGTTAAATAGCAATTACCTTACAGCGCCTTCTCTGTTTTATCCAAATTATTTATTTTAAAACAATTATTCCTTAGTTTAGTATCCACACATCGTTTTATTATACATTTTTATAAACATATATTTATTTTTTTTTAAAGTCAGCGAGAGAGAAGCCCGGCCCGAGCCCGAGCCCGACCCGAAGCAATGATTGACATTTTAGGCCCGGCCCGACCCGAATTTCGGGTCGGGTCAGGTCGGGCTCGGGCTCGGGCTTAAGATCTTACCTCTACCCCCCACCCCCCATATTGGCATAACCTGTATTCCATAAAAAGACATATCACTCTAGACACTTTAAAAAAAACTGCTGCTAAGGACGACTGTTGCACTGTTGCACATTTACATTACTACTGGATTTTTTACTACTGTTGTTTACTCCTGTTATTGCACTAGAATTACTACTGTTGGCACATTTATTTTATCTTTAATGCACATTCTATTGCACATGACCATTTGACTGCTGTATCTTCCATTGCACATTTTTGATGCACACTGCACACTTTTGGACATCTGTATATAGGTATTTATTTATTATGTTGCACTGCTTTAAGATTTTACATCTTAGACTTTAGTTTAACTTTAGATCTCTGTCTTAGATAATTTTTGTTGTGTTTTGTCTTCATTTTGTATCTTGTACACTGTCTTTTTGCACTACTTGGCCAGAGAGAAACGAAATTTCGATTCACTGTATGTTGAACACATATGGCAGAATTGACAATAAAGCTGACTTTGATCTTTGATCATTGAGCTGAGGCGGGACCTGTTCCATTTCGCAGATGGCCATGTGGTCCACGGACTGCACTCAGGGCTGAGTGAGTATGCACCGCCTCGACTACAGGCTGAGACCACACTCCGAACCGTGCACTCTCTGAATTGGGAAACGGCTATTGACAAGCCAGTATGTCCAATCTACCAGAAAGATAGCCGTTAACTTGAAAACTACCGCTTCATGACATCAGAAAGTATAAGACAGTATTTTAAGCTTTGGAGATTTTTTTTTTTTTTCCATTTATATAGCGCTTTTTCATGACATGCCTTTTCATCCCAAAGCACTCCACAGTTCACCATTCATCCACTCCACACTTGGCAGTGGTAAGCTACTTTCTGTAGCCACAGCTGCCACAGGGCATGCTGACGGAAGCAAGGCTGCCAATCCGCGCCATCAGCCCCTCCAACCACCTCCAACACTCATGCACCCTCCACTTTCAGTGGGCTGCACATTACTGCGCCCAGGGACCATCTCCATGATCTTCCCGCTTCAGCTTGGTCAGGACCTCAGCTGGAGAATGCTCCCACAGGTGGCTCATGTCACAACGGGCCTCGATGTTTCTTCTGCCATGGGGGGCTACCAGTGTCCGCAGACACTGGGGGCGAGGTGGGGTTAAGTGTCTTGCCCAAGGACACAACTGCAGCGCTCATCTGTGGGAGCTTGGATCACACACGGTCCACCCGTCAATAGCGGGATTTGAACCGCCAACCCCTGGATCACCAGGCAAGCGCTCTACCAACTCCGCAAAGGCTGGGGAACATTCGTCCGTATAAGAAGGGGGGGAAGGGGGAAGAAGGAGGGAGAAAAGGGAAGAAAATTGAGCAAGCCGCAGGTTCGAATCCAGACCAGAGCGAGAGCAAATTAACAGATTTAAATTTTAAACTTGCTTATTTTAAAATCAGTTATTTATCTTTTCATAATGTTTTGTAATTTTTCAGGGAAATTATTAAAAA
The DNA here is from genome assembly GCA_036785185.1 of Paratrypauchen microcephalus. NCBI lineage: Eukaryota > Metazoa > Chordata > Actinopteri > Gobiiformes > Gobiidae > Paratrypauchen > Paratrypauchen microcephalus. The sequence goes on along the minus strand of JAVJIX010000031.1, from coordinate 2,232,141 downwards.
CTTTGTCCAAACTACTAATGTTTGTCCATTTAAGGGCATTTTACTTATGCAATTGTTTCCTATAGTAACTTTTGGGATTCCATTCATACCATATTGTAACTCTAAAGTTTCATTCAAACTGCAGGCAGCTTCTTGATATTATAAGTGCTTCTAGAATTCACTGTAAATTAATACAATATTTCTTTCATTCCACAAAGAAATATATTTATTAACACAATAGTATGCCCAAAATTTCACAATTTTCTTGGCAGTCAGTAATTTCAGTCAGGTCAGTGATTATTTTCTAACTGAAAAGAAACCAGAATATAAAAACATGAATTTTAGATTCATAAAGATATTAGAAACATAAAGATTGATATACAAGACCCACAATAAGTACATAGATAAATAGGAATAGAACAGTAATAGGATAATAATTGGAATAGAACAGTTATTAACACTAGATGGTAATAAAAATATTTATTAATATTAAAGTAAGTAAAGCTAACCCAATATTCTCATACGTTGAAGCCACACCTCTTTTGTAACTGGCTCTGTGTTTGGACAATATTCCTTGCCTTTTTACTGACTGTGACTGTTTCCACGGTGCGAAACTGCCCACATTTATGACATATATTTGAGGTCACAGTCATGCCTGACAAAAACAATGGAATGGACATATTTTTAGGTATTTATATTTTCTAATACACTAAATACCAACAAAAGCATGCAGAAGTATTTCCTCAGACATAAGTGAATAGGCAAATATTATTACTTGCATGTGAGGATAACTCTAAACTCTGATCGATGGGCCCGGTCCAACTGCTGAAGCCCAGCATGACCCCCTGGACCTATATCTGGTGCAAATGAGGGTTTTCATGATCACATGGCATCCAAACCAGCAGCCGTTGGGCAAAGAAGCGGTCTGGTGTTGGAGCCTGGTGGTACAAGGTAGCTGGTGGTGGGTGGTACCACAGGTCTCGGCGGACTTTCAGTTCCAGCTTCCCTTTTGCACCCAACATAAAAAGTGTTTCTGCCGCCCACTTGCTGTGGGATGGTCTGTGGCCATAGTACCGGGAGGTCCGCTGGTTCTGGCTATATTGAGAAAAAAAGGTATAAGAAACAAAGAAAACATTGATTGATAATGGCATGTGCATTTTTCAGCGCATCTTACCATTGTTCGTGTTGTAGAAAGAAGGATGAGGAGAGTTTGATGAAGGTCTGATGGCAGACGAGGTCTGCGGAACAGCGGCGGGCATGAGACTGTTACAGGGATATGTGTCTATGGAACCTGTGAAGTCTCTAAATGAAAGATTATTATTATTACGTTTTAGTGAAATAAAGTTGTATAATTATGACAATTTAATTTACATGTGCTTAATTTTCAGTTAAATAAAATGATATTATTACCTGAGGTAGTTTCCTCTGCAGACAAATTTGGCTTGACCACGTGAGCCCCCAAATCTCTGCTTTTCAAGCTGTTAACAAAAGGGTCATTGTCAGTCAAATTTATGGGTCTAAATCCTGCACCACTGCTGCAGATATGCGTGTGTATGTATGTATGTATGTATGTATGTATGTATGTATGTATATGTAATAACATGCTGCTAACCATGGATAAAGTCAGTCTGGGTCTTTTGGACTGCTCATTGCTCCTGGGGATAGATGGTGTGGGTCTTTTTGAAGGAGTAGACAGCTCACTCCTGGAGGTGGAGGGTGTGGGTTCTGCACTCAGCTCTCTGCTCCTGGAGGTGGAGGGTGTGGGTTCTGCACTCAGCTCTCTGCTCCTGGAGGTGGAGGGTGTGGGTTCTGCACTCAGCTCTCTGCTCCTGGAGGTGGTGCAGGACAAGTCTAAGCCAGGGGTGGCATCCACTTTAGGTGGCAGATGACCCTGTGATAAGTGCATGAAGATATACCAGACAAATAGTAGGCCTATTTAGGACACAAATATATTCTATATCATGTCTAATGCTGCTGCTTCTTCTTCTTCTTTTTTTTTTTTTAAAGAAATGTAGGATAAATGATGGCACCTTATGAAATCCACATGAGCATGTAAGACGTGTGCTCCAGAGTGGTCTGTCTACCTCTACTTGAAAGCAGAGGGCACTTTTCTATCTGAAATCATAAACAAATATTCTGCAAATAACTAGTTTGTGTGCCAGAAGTCCATACATATACACAGTATTACGTTAAAAATGTATAATTTGTATTAAGTGAATCCTCTACTTGTTTTATCTGCACACATAACATGGAATATCACAAACAGTTCCATATTAAATGCAATAAAGTTGAATCACTCTGGTACATCTCATACCATCTTTTTTTTGTCTGGGAGCAGGTCTATTGCTGTTTGTCTGCGACGTAATTACCAATGAATTAACGTAATCATTACTAGTGTCTGGTAGCTATTGAAACAATTAAACTAAGCCACTGCATTGATGAAATATGTACAACCCACCTGTTTTCTCAGTACGGTGACGTTACGGAGCTATTAGCGAACTTTTGAGAGCGGCGAAGCACATGGGATTGTTGTCAACAGTGAGCCGAAGATAGAAAGACGGCAAGATGCACTACGCACATCGATTGGTTTGCAAATGATTCAGCTCACAGTTTGATTGGACTCACACCGTGGCCTGATTTGCTCTCGTGAAAGAAGATGGAGTTGCGGATCTTATTGGAAGCAGCAAAGACTCACGTTGCAAACTAACAGGCGCTTGAAAGCTCGAGCTACGCACTCCATTGGACGAAAAGTACGGACTATCGGCTTTGCGGTACCGCATACTGCCGCCCCTGCCGAGATGTAAACAGATTAATAATAAAGAGTTACTCAAACGTGTGTGAATGAAACAAAACACAAGTCCAGGTATGTTTTTGATGAGGAAACAACATAGAACATAGATCAGAAAATAAAGTACTATGGCCTCTTTAAAGTGAAAGGCCTCACTGGTAGTCCTCCGTTGTAGTTATTCGTTTTGTTTAATTTGTAGACATGTTTAATCTCTAATGGCTAAAAGCTCATAGAGTGAGTTTCACATGGAGTAGATTTAAAGTTGTACTATGTAACTCTTCAGGTGTGGGGTCTTTATTTATTTATTTGGCATTTATTGTACCAGGCAAAACACTGAACAAATCCTTCTTTACAACAAATACCAGTATTGAAAATATGACATAAGTAGAAGTTGGACCTTTTTGAATAGTTTTAGAATAATGTACATCAGGACTAGTTCTGTGTTAAAAATGACATTCTCTTAAAGGGACAGTGTGTAAGATTATTACCCGTTAATTACTGAAATTGAAGATACCCATTCAAAAATACATTGTTTTCCAAGCCTTTTCACTTCCATCATGAAATCAAAGTATTCTTTTGGACTTAGATATAGTCACATAAAAGGGGGATCTTCCCCATGCAGAGGCAGCCATTTTGAATACGAGAGCCCAGAAGAACATTTGGGCTCCGCCTTCGCCTTCGGCAAGGCTCGTGGTTTTGGGTAAACAACACAAGCATGCTGCCGGATCAGACGTCGTAATGGATCTAACACGTGTTTTGGACTAAATTGTTTTACTGGATTTTATTCGCTGGATCCTTACGGACAGATTTCAGAGTTTGACCTGGGCAGAGCCTTCAAAGGTAAGCTTTGTGCTTTTCCGTTTTGTGCTTTTCCGTATAAAAGCCCCATGTGCTCGGGGAGTGATTGTTGTGCCGGGAAATGAATTGCATAGTCAAAAAGAGGAGACTGTAAGGTTTCATTTGATGTGTAGAGTGTCATGGTACATGATCGGGAATATGTGTTTTCATGCGAATAGAAAAAAAAAGTGAACGGGACCGCGTTTTATGTATACAGTAGTGGCACGGTTCTTGCGCCGGTACGCGAGCACGCTACGGCATGCCTGGGTGACCCTCAAGGTCTGCCGTAGCTATAACAGGAAGTGCAATAGCGACTATCCACCTATGCGCCACGAATCCTACACACTGGGGCTTTAAAAAAGAAAAATAAGAATGTTTTTGTAATTAAGAATAAATCAACATTACGTTATTATTAGTAAAGGCTATGTTTGATTTGAACATGTGTAGCTTGTATCTGGGTACAGAGGTCACATATATAAAATGGTAATTGCATTCTATTAAAAAAGTATATATTTTAATGATCACTGTGGTATCAAAAATTGCGAGTGACAAACCTTTTGCATGAATATGAGTCTGACATTTTATTACCATGACAACGCTAATATAGACCCTTTAAAAATTGGTAAACAAAAACATTCTTAATTTTGGAATGGAGGCAACTGAAGGCAAAAGTGAAATGGAACATAATGTGATTTCAATGCAAAAAACAGGATTAACCACAGAATATCACCCAATATGAAAAAATCCAGGGAAATATGAAAAAAACACTGGATACATATGAGTGATATGAGCCTGGTTTAAAAATATTTACAAATGTGTTTTATGTTATTTGTTTATGTAAGAAGAGATTATATATACACATTTCTGACAAAGGAAAAAAGACAGATTTTTACATTTTAATGGACAGATCCTTAAAAAAAGTTTATCCCATGTCATCTACAGATGACTAAACATTTCACCATTGATTATCCAGTTGTTGAGGTTAGAAAACAGATTCTTTCCCCATCCTTCTTCATAGAGAAGCAAATTACTACAATGTGTACCCTGGAAATTGAAAATGGTTTTGTTATAATATCATAAAGTTAACATTTAGATCTTTTAGTCAGTTAGTCTTTAAAGGTCCCATGGCATGAAATTTTCACTTTCTGAGGTTTTTGAATGTTAATGTGAGCTCCCCTACCCTGTTTAGGGCCCCCCTCATGGCTAAAAATTGCGAAATGTCTAAACTGAGCATTTGCGATTCTTTTCTGCGTTAGAAAAAAACACAGCTCAAACGGGCGATTCTGAACAAGGAAACTTATTGACGTCAACTCAAAAAATGCAGTTCCACCCCCGTCTGTCTGTACTCAGCGTCTCTGTAAATCACGCCCAGAGAGTTTGGACTGCGAATGCGCTAGGCAATGCGAAATGCGTTTTTTTATTTGCCTGGAGGCACGTCCGAGTGTTTCTAGGCTCGGAAGTCCTTTATCTGAGCCTCTGGACCTTTGAACAGCAGTGGTTTAATTTTATTTTCTGTGGAAATGTGTTTATTTTTCAATGGAACGCTTCAAATCTCTCCCCCCCGTGCAAAAACAAGGAAACGGATCAACTGAGGGCTCAGAGCCGAAAGCGGAGTTTGGCCACGCCCCCACCCTCTACTATTGGCCAGCTCTTTTCTCCTCATTTGCATTCAAGCAACAACGCCCATTATGGAGTGTTCAGTGAGAGAAAATTACTCTTTCTCATCTTATCTCTGTTTCTCATGCACTGAGTGTTGATTTTGAAGAAGGATTCATTTACAGTATTAGGGAACCATTAAGGAGCCATATAAAAGCATCAAGAAGTACCATGTCATGGGATCTTTAAAAACACAACCCCCCCCCCCCCCCCCAAAAAAAAAAAAAAAAAAAAAACAACACCTAAACAGTATTGATCCATTTTCTTTTTTTCTTGAGTTTTCAGATTTAAGATCTTAAAACTTTCTTGTCTGTGTTTGCTAACATGTGCTCATGTGTCACCATGGAAACTGCTGAACATTCTGCCAACAGACTTGAATTATAGAATTACCATCAGTAAGTACCCAGGTCTAAGCCTTTGGCGACACAGCCTTATCATGCGCTGTTATTGTCCAGGCCATTACACCCTCTTGTCTTGGGGTCTGAGGGTCCTTCAGGCTCATTGTGTCCACGATGAAGGCGCGCATTTGTGTTTTTTTTTTTTACATTTGCAATCTGTGTCCTTTTAACTCACGTATAGGATCAGTAATACGCTGCTGTAATGAAAACTGTAAACAACTATTACATTTGCAAGACCTAGAGGTGTTTCATTCTGCACTTTAAACATGATCAGATGTTTATTCAATCCTTCGTACAAGGGTCTTACAGCGGTTTTGAGTGTAAATTGAACCTAAAATACCATCTGCTGGGGGTGTTCTATAAGTGTGTCTAATGTTGGAATGTTTAGGCGTTACCATGGTGACGCAATGCAAACATTAGCAAAGACAAAAAGAAAGTTTTAAGGTAGTCTGAAAACTCTCAAACGGAAAGCACTCCGTTCCACCTTGATGTCATGTGGTAACACAGGAAGACCTCCACTGTGTTGGAATTACTTAAATTCCATACACTAGAATCATCTGGATACTTTCAGCTCTGGAATTTCCAATCTCTACTGAACTAAAGGTAAATGGAGCTGTTCACTTGAAAACTGTGTAATATATTAGGACCTTTGAAAAATGAATACAACGAAGTACTGCAATTTCTATTTCTAATTTCCATATTCTGCTATTTTCTGAGCTATGTTCTAATGTTGTTTCCTGATCACAAACACACCTGGAGTTGTGTTTTGTTTCATTCACATGTTTAACACACAAACCCTGCAGATTAATGGGATAGTGCGTTTTTTTTAATTTTTATTTTTTTATGTTAATCTGTATGAGTTTCCTTCTAAAAGTTACGTGTGTTGACACCTGCTCACCAGTCTCAGCTGATCCCGGTTCAGATCGCTTTCTGGAGCTCAGGTAGGGATGTCCGGTAGCTTCCCTGGAACATGAAATAAAGCTTGTTTTTCTTCTCAAAACAAAACATTTGTTAGAAAGGTGATATATTTGCGTCCCAAACAGTAGTCAACAAAACATCCAGCAGCGAACTTAGCGATCGCGTATTGTGTCTGCCGACTCATATCACTGCGCTCACGTTAGCGTATCAGCCTGTTCACCTTTAGCGGAAGTGCACGGCAGATGTGGTCCGCCGCAAGGGGAAGTTTACAAGTGAACAGGCTAATACAGCTAACGTGAGCGCAGTGATATGAGTCGGCAAACACAATATGCGATCACTAAGTTCGCTGCTGGATGTTTCATTGACAACTGTTTAGAACGCAAATATATCACCTTTCGGACAAATTTTTTGTTTTGAGAAGAAAAACAAGCTTTATTTCATGTTCCAGAGAAGCTACCGGACATCCCTACCTGAGCTCCAGAAAGCGATCTGAACCGGGATCAGCTGAGACTGTCAGAGGTAAGCCGGTGTCAACACACGGAACTTTTAGAAGGAAACCCATACAGATTAACATTAAAAAAACGCACTATCCCTTTAAAGCCCCAGTGTGTAGGATTCGTGGCGCATAGGTGGATGGTGCTATTGCACTTTCTGTTTTAGCTACGGCAGACCTCGAGGGACCCGCGCACGAGCCGCGACGCTACTGTATAAATAAAACGCGGTCCCGTTTTTGTTTTTTCTTTTCTCATGAAAACACACATTCCCGATCATGTACCATGACACTCTACACATCAAATGAAACCTTACAGTCTCCTCTTTTTGACTATGCAATTCATTTCCCTGCACAACAATCACTCCCCGAGCACATGGGGCTTTTATACGGAAAAGCACAAAACGAGGTTAGCTTACCTTAGAATGCTTTGCACAGGTCAAACTGTATTTCACCATAAACTTGCTCTCAATTTGTCCGTAAGGATAAGGATCCAGCAAATAAAATCCAGTAAAACAATTTAGTCCAAAACACGTGTTAGATCCATTACGACGTCTGATCCGGCAGCATGCTTGTGTTGTTTACCCAAAACCACGAGCCTTGCCGAAGGCGAAGGCGGAGCCCAAATGTCCTTCTGCGGCTCTCGTATTCAAAATGGCTGCCTCTGCATGGGGAAGATCCCCCTTTTATGTGACTATATCTAAGTCCAAAAGAATACTTTGATTTCATGATGGAAGTGAAAAGGCTTGGAAAACAATGTATTTTTGAATGGGTATCTTCAATTTCAGTAATTAACGGGTAAAAATCTTACACACTGTCCCTTTAAAGGGATATGCCACCCCCAGGTCAAATTTGGGCATCTCCCCACAGTCCAGAGACTAAAATAAGTGGTGGAAAGCGTTTTCCTGCTCACCCAGCCATTGTCCGAGTCTGTCGCCACTGACCGCCGCGGTATCTGCAGCTACTCCGCCTTAGACTGGAGTCTAACGTCGCCAGAGAAAGATTTTGGCCAAAAGGAATTAATTTGCTCAATGCGTTTCCCAATTACTTTCTGTGTAGTGCGCATTCATATCGAGTGCAAATAAATGTGCAAATCAACACGGAGAGCTTGACTTAGTCATTTTGGGTGGGAACTATTTTCCAGTGCGGACGAATACAGTCGAATCACGCAGCACGCTGCCAGGGGAATCCCAGTTACGCACCGGGAAGGGAGTTCCCCTGTTGCACAACGTGGTGCGTGATTCGGCTGTATTCTTCCGCACTGGAAAATAGTTCCCACCCAAAATGACCAAGGCAAGCTCTCCGTGTTGAATTTGCACATTTATTTGCACTCGATATGAATGCGCACTACACAGAAAGTAATTGGGAAACGCATCGAGCAAATTAATTCCTTTTGGCCGAAATCTTTCTCTGGCGACGTTAGACTCCAGCCTAAGGCGGAGTAGCTGCAGATACCGCGGCGGTCAGTGGCGACAGACTCGGACAATGGCTGGGTGAGCAGGAAAACGCTTTCCACCACTTATTTTAGTCTCTGGACTGTGGGGAGATGCCCAAATTTGACCTGGGGGTGGCATATCCCTTTAAGGCTGAGTTCTCGTCTCAAACGGAAAACACAACTCCAGGTATGTTTTTTTCTGAGATTACTTAAAGCTCACAAGAGTTAATTTTGCGTAATAAAGGACCTTCAATAAAAAAACCTTAATCTAACCCCAGCAGATTCTAATGAAATATACAGTAAGAAATCAATAATGGTCATGAGATTAGATAGAGACAGTCAGGCCCAAATAATCCATCTGCTGTTAAGGGGACTTCATTAACTTTTCAATGTACCACTATATGTAACAACTTTGAATGAGTTCAGAACTTAAAGAAATTATTACACATTCCCTGAAATAAAAATATTGATTTGTTCATACTTTTTCAGCATGAATCTTATTAATTGATGATGATTCCCCCCCAACTTATCATTACCATTTCAAGAATTTCAGACTTAAAGCTACAGTGTGCCTTGCCTCATTCATTCAATTATTATTATTTTTATCAGCAAATGGCAGGTGTGACAAATCAATCCTCAGATGATGCATTCCGTGAATGTAGGAAAATTCAACACGCAGCAATACATTTTCAGACAAAAAATTGACTCTGACTATAAAAACCATGTAACTTTAAAAACTTTTTTTTTCTTGAATTTAGAATGTCAATGTTTTAGTGGCTCACTTTTTAATTTATCAGGATATTTGAAGGCATCATATAAATCACGTAATTCATGGATAAATGCAAGAAGATTGTAACTCCAGCGCCTCCTACATGTCCAATGCTTTACTAGATACACTTTTCCCTAGTCCAAATCCTGCATACTTTGGCTGTGTGTGCTTAGGGCCTGTTTACACGAGAACGGGTAAAAACGACAAAATATTTTATCGGAAGTGCCTTTCGTTTACACGGTGACGGCGTTTTTGGGGCCTAAAAACGCAAAAATCTGAAACCACCCTCCAGAGTGGAAAAGTTAAACACGCTCCGCTGTAGCGTTTCCGTGTAAACTGCCCAAGACACAAAACTAATCAGATCTGCTCACGTCGCGTACGCGTTTACGTCACATAGATGCGGCCTTGATACCACGGATGTTCAAGCTGCACTAGCAGCTCTAGTCAACATACAAGAGTCATTTCAACAATTGTATAAATGGCACCCACACACATCTACGGTCTTTTCTCTTCTTCCCGTACAAGTCTTTCTCACACTCTCACAGCCACACAGACGCCAAGACACGCGACTTCCGCATGAGGCACTTCAAATGTAAAACCCCATGTGATTTTATATTTTCTAATTCACTGTAATCCTCCTGTAATGTCACTATTTTCAGTACAATATTCAAAAACATGTCAACAAAAATAAAAGTCACTGAAATGTTTGGAGCGGAACTTAACAACTCATTTAAAACACAACTAGAACATTTTATTTTGAAGTTTTACCTTTCTCTTTTTACAGTCGTGGTTAGAAATGTAACTTGACGCTGTTTTTTTTTTTTTTTTTTCAATCCAGTCATTTCCAGAGCCTCCCTTCGCTGGCTTTTGCGTCCACTTTTGCGTCTTCGTATAAACAAACATTTCCTGTTGAGAACGCTCGTCTAAATGCGGATAAAAAATTGAAGAGACGCCACTTTTGCATCTTCTGTTTTGATCGTCGCCGTATAAACGTAGCCTCAGACTTAAAACACTCTACTCCACCTGCTGCGTGTTCGCTCTGCTGCATTTAGCTCTGGCGATGAGGCTGAGTACAAAGCTGCGCAGTACCGACTGCAGAAAGATATAAGAGTGGCTAAGAGGCAACACAGCATGTGCTAATGAGCTGGCTGACGTCTTCACCTCCATTTTCAAACTCTCCCTCAGCCAACGCACTGTCCCCACCTGCTACAAAACCACCACCATCATCCCCCTCCCTAAGAACAACACCCCATCCTGCCTGAATGACTACAGGCCAGTAGCACTCACTTCAATCATTATGAAGTGCTTCAAGAAAGTGGTACTGCCCCACATTCAGAGCAGCATACCGGACTCTATTGATCCCCTACAATATGCCTACAGGGCCAACAGGTCCACCTCTGACGCCAGCTCTACTTACCTTGACTATAGATCTGCCTTCAACACAGTCATCCCCCACAGACTCACCCACAAACTGGTATCACTTGGACTACACCCTGCCCTCTGTGACTGGCTCCTGGACTTTCTGACTGGCAGGCCCCACTCTGTCAGGATTGGAAACAGAACTTCAGCAAGCATCACCAATAACATCGGTATGCCAAAGGGGTACCTGTGGGGGCCCCATCCTCTATACCCTGTTCACCCACGACTGCGTCGCATCCCACCCCGAGAACATCATCCTGAAGTTTGCTGACGACACCCCTGTGATAGGTCGTATCACAGGCGGAGACGAGGTGGCCTACAGGAGGGAGGTGGACAGTCTGGTGACATGGTGCAGGGACAACAACCTCACTCTCAACACAGACAAGACCAAGGAGATGATAGTGGACATGAGGAAGGAGAGGAGACCTCATCAGCCACTGTTTATCCGGGACCTTGAGGTGGAGAGGGTGAGTACCTTTAAATACCTGCGTCGGGAGTTTTCACATGTCTGGCTGTGTATATTCCTCCCAGTGCTAACGCGGAGAATGCTTGAGACACTCGGCTCTCCTGCATCAGCTCCCTTCAGACTCAGCATCCACAGGCCCTATTCATCATCACAGGGGACTTCCACCATGCATCTCCCTCATCTGTCCTGCCAACATACACCCAGTATGTGACCTGCCCCACAAGAGACAATAAAACTTATTCTTTGCCAATGTCAAGGAGGCCTATATCTCACCCCCCCCCCCCCATAGGAAGAGCAGACCACAATATCATCTACATGAGGCCTGTGTACGAACCCCTCGTACGCAGGCAGCCTGTAGAGCCCCGAGTGGTGAAGAGGTGGACAGCAGAGAGCGAGGATGCTCTAAGGGACTGCTTTAGCACCACTGTGTGGACAGAGCTCTGCCAGCCTCATGGGGAGGACATCAACGCAATCACGGACTGTATTACGGACTATATCAACTTCTGTTTTGAAAACACCGTACCCTCTTGGACGGTGCGGTGTTTTCCGAACAACAAGCCGTGGATTAACTCGGACATTAAAGCTCTGCTGAAGGAGAAGAAGAGAGCTTTCAGGTCCGGGAACAAAGAGGAGCTGAAGACTGTACAGAGGAAGCTGAGGAGGAAAATCAGACAGGCTCGGGCCAACTTCAGGAGGAAGATGGAACAGCAGCTGCAGCAGCGGATGTCAGGGAGGTGTGGAGGAGTCTGAAGAGTGTCTCTGGCTTCAATCCTCTGCCCGTCCAGACAGAGGGAGATCAACAGTGGGTGAACGATATGAATTCACACTTCCTGAGGTTTTATCGATCACTCCCCCCTCCCCCCGCACCGCTGCATGGGCTCACCTTGTCCCCTGCACAATGGCCCAGTCTGTCACCTCTTCACACCTCTGCCTCAGCCCCCCAGCCCCCGAATCCACATCAAGTACTCAGCCAGACCCCCAGCACATGCCTTCGCTCTTTGTCCTTCACAACAGCTCAGGTTAGGAGAGAACTGAGCTGGATAAAGAGTAGAAAAGCTGCTGGACCAGACGGGATCAGCCCCAGGATCCTTAAGTCCTGTGCAGATGAGCTGTGTGGAGTTATGGAGCATGTCCTCAACCTGAGCCTGAAGCTGAAGGTGGTGCCACAGCTCTGGAAGACCTCCTGTGTGGTACCTGTGCCCAAGACACCACACGCCAAAGACCTCAACAGCTTCAGGCCAGTGGCTCTCACATCTCATCTGAGGAAGACTCTGGAGAGGCTCGTCCTGGGTCACCTCCGCTCCACAGTGAGCTCGGCAATGGACCCGCTGCAGTTCGCGTATTGGCCCGGCATCGGAGTAGAGGACGCCATCATCTCTCTGATGCATCGCTCGCTGTCCCACTTGGAGAGGCCCGGCAGCACTGTGAGAATCTTGTTCTTCGACTTCTCCAGTGCTTTCAACACCATCCAGCCGCTGCTCCTGAGGGACAAGCTGGAGTGGGCAGGAGTGGACTGTGACCTGGCTGAGTGGATCCTGGACTACCTCACAAACCGGCTCCAGTTTGTGAGAGCCCGGGACTGTGTGTCTGACCTCATGACCTGCAGTGTGGGGGCGCCTCAGGGCACGGTCCTCGCGCCCTTCCTCTTCACCCTCTACACTGCAGACTTCAGACACAACACGGACAGCTGTGTCCTGCAGAAGTTCTCTGATGACTCCGCCATCATTGGTCTCATCACAGACGATGATGACGCGGAGTACAGAGGACTAACACAGGACTTTGTGGACTGGTGTCAGCGGAACCACCTTCTCATCAACGCGGGGAAGACCAAGGAGATGGTGGTGGACTTCCGCAGACGCCATTCTACTGCCCCCCCACCAGTGAACATCCAGGGAAGGGACATTGAGAGAGTGGACTCTTACAAGTACCTGGGTGTTCATCTGAACAATAAACTGGACTGGACTCACAACACAGACGCACTGTACAGGAAGGGCCAGAATCGGCTCTATCTCCTGAGGAGACTGCGGTCCTTTGGGAGTGAGAGGGCCACTCCTGAGGACCTTCTATGACTCTGTGGTGGCATCAGCCATCCTGTACGGTGTGGTCTGCTGGAGCAGCAGCGTCACAGAGAGGGAGAAGAAGAAACTGGACAAGGTCATCAGGAAGTCCAGCTCAGTCCTGGGCTGTCCTCTGGACTCGGTGCAGGAGGTGGGGGACAAGAGGGTCCTGGCTAAGGTCACCTCTATGCTGGACAATGAGTGTCGCCCCCTGCAGGACGCTCTGTCGGCTCTAGAGAGCAGCATCAGTGACAGACTGATTCACCCTCGCTGTGTTAAAGAGAGATTTCGCAGATCTTTCCTTCCTACTGCTGTCAGACTGTACAATGATCAATGCTAGTCATGTTCATCTCCATAGCAACCATGTGTCATCTCCATAGTAATAATTACATGTGCAATATTATTTAAAGTCACTTTACCTGCTACTTATTTGTGTAACAACCACTGTCCATCACTGCACTGTACACAATCATCTGAGTCACTTTATTGTAGTGATATTATATATTACTGAACTGGAGTCACTTTAACTGCTGTTTGTTCACTGCTCAGAATCAACGACATTTATTGTGCAGCGTTCCTGTGCCTTTTAACCTTACAATGTTGTGTTTTTTAGTTGATTGTACATACTTATTATTATTATTTATCTTAATTTTGATGCATGCTCTTTTTCCAACTGTTTCTGAAACTTGCGTTGTGACACTGCAATTTCCCCATTGTGGGACAAATAAAGGATTATCTTATCTTACCTGGGGTCCACATCAATGATGACCTCACCTGGACACTCAACTCAACACAGGTGGTGAAGAAGGCTCAACAGCGGCTGTACTTCCTGAGGAGGCTGAGGAAATTTGGCATGCCGCCCAAAATCCTCAGCAACTTCTACAGCTGCATCATTAAGTCCATCCTGACCAGCTGCATCACTGTGTGGTACGGCTGCACTACTGAAGGACCACAAACGCCTGCAGAGAGTGGTAAAGACGGCCACAAAGATCACCAGGACTCCTCAACCGTCTCTGCAGAGCATCTACCACCACAGAGTTCACAAGAGAGCTGCCTCCATCATCAAAGACCCCACCCACTCCCAACAAGGACTATTCACACTCCTACCTTCAGGCCGGAGGTACAGAAGTGTAAAATGCAAGACTACCAGACTTAAGAACTCTTTCTTCCCAACTGCTATCAGACTGTTGAACTGCCGAGCAATAGCCTTCCCTCCTGGACATTGATTGACCTATAATTTGCATGTGAGTAATTTGCACTATTACTGACCAACTGTTAAAATAATCTGTCAGATTACAGCTGCACATGTAACTGCTAGAATGTTTACACTTCCTGTTTGCACTATATTAACCATGTTTGCACCGTTTTACTACTGACAGCTGCACATAAAACTAATGTTGCACATTATCTGTAAATATGTAAATATGTACATAGCACCTAGCCCAGGGGTCGGCAACCTTTACCACTCAAAGAGCCATTTGGAGCCGTTTCACACAGTGAAGAAAACACTGGGAGCCACAAAACCCTTTTGAAATTTAAAATGAAATAACACTGCATATAACGTCTTTTTTTTTTTTTGCCTTTGTACCATAGAATTACATTTTGAAAATGAATGAACTAAAATAAAATACATTTTAATTAAATACAGTGGTCCCTCGCTATATCGTGGTTCACTTTTCATGGCCTCGCTGTTCTGCAGGGTTTTTTTATTCCAATTTTTTTAAATAGTGTATCAACGCGCATTTCTGTGTCCTGATTGGCTAAGGGACTGTAGAGCTTTGCCGATTCGTCAGTCCTTCTCCTCCGTGTCTCGTGTACAGAATGCGTTCAGTTTGCCAGATTTATATAAATGTTGGATCGCAGTGTGACTCTGAAGTGCTGTATGTTTTCTCCCCGACAAAACCCGCCACAGCGAAGCGGTCAGAAGAACTGTGAAATACACACGAAATACACTTTGGTTTCGTGCTGTAATACAGTGCTTTTTTGTTGAAAATCTACGAACGTTTAAGTGTTCAAACAAGAGAAATGTGAGAAAACGTCAATTCCACTGTGAGAAAAGTGTAGAATGTGTGTGGTGAGGCGTTTACAGCCTTAAAACATGGAGAATAATTGTAAAATATAAAGCTGACGACTTCGCAGATTTCGCTTGTCGTGGGTTATTTTTAGAACGTAACCACCGTGATAAAGAGGGACCGCTGTACTGAGCCCCATCAGAGGGATCAAAGAGCCGCATGTGGCTCCGGAGCCGCGGGTTGCCGACCCCTGATCTAGCCTATACTTTTTTATAGTGTATATTCTGTAAAGATTGTTTCTATTTGATTATATTTTTTTACATGCTTCTCTTTATCTTATATATTTATTTTAATTTTTTGTAGACTCTTGGCATCCAGTGTGGGTAAGAATTTCACTGTACAGGGAAATGTGTTTCTTTACTGTGCATATGACAATAAAAGCTTTGAATCTTTAAATCTTGAATGTTTGATGTCATGTGGCAATACAGAAAGTGCTCCATTCCATTTTCAACTCCATACAGGTTCACTTTTCAGAATCATTTGGATGATTTCAGTCTGGGAATTTCCATTCTCTAGTGAACTAAAGGTCAAATGTAGCTGTTAACTTGCTTGCATTTTGCGCTTTGGAGATGTAGACAGACTAATAATAAAGGATTACTCAAACATGTGAATGATACAAAACACCACTCCAGAGATAACAACATTATAATATGGATAAAAGCTCACGCAGAGACAATTTTGCGTAATATAGGATTTTCAATTTCAGTTTTACAGCAGTGAGCAACTTGTCATGAAATCAATACATTCCAGGATATAAAAATATTGACTATTTTCACACACTTTTTTTCTGCAATTTCAATGCGACAAATCCGAGTTGATAATGTGAGGCTCTGGTCCAATAATCAATGACGCCTCCCGTGCTAAAAGTGCCTGAGTGGAGCTTTAAAGGGACAGTGTGTAAGATTTTTACCCGTTAATTACTGAAATTGAAGATACCCATTCAAAAATACATTGTTTTCCAAGCCTTTTCACTTCCATCATGAAATCAAAGTATTCTTTTGGACTTAAATATAGTCACATAAAAGGGGGATCTTCCCCATGCAGAGGCAGCCATTTTGAATACGAGAGCCGCAGAAGGACATTTGGGCTCCGCCTTCGGCAAGGCTCGTGGTTTTGGGTAAACAACACAAGCATGCTGCCGGATCACACGTCGTAATGGATCTAACACGTGTTTTGGACTAAATTGTTTTACTGGATTTTATTTGCTGGATCCTTACGGACAAATTGAGAGCAAGTTTATGGTGAAATACAGAGTTTGACCTGTGCAAAGCATTCTAAGGTAAGCTAACCTCGTTTTGTGCTTTTCCGTATAAAAGCCCCATGTGCTCGGGGAGTGATTGTTGAGCAGGGAAATGAATTGCATAGTCAAAAAGAGGAGACTGTAAGGTTTCATTTGATGTGTAGAGTGTCATGGTACATGATACATGTACCATGATACATGGTACATGTGTTTTCATGAGAGAAAAAAACTAAACAAAACGGGACCGCGTTTTATTACAGTAGCGGGGCGCGGGTCCCTCGAGGTCTGCCGTAGCTAAAACCGAAAGTGCAATAGCACCATCCACCTATGCGCCACGAATCCTACACACTGGGGCTTTAACGCAAACTCTGTATTGAAGGAGACGGAGCGCTGAGAGAAAGCCCGAGGACAGTGTCAAGTCAAAAAAGCCCAGCCCCTCTGCTCATCATCTTCTCCTATCTTCTCTCTCCCTCTTAATATTTTATTCCTAGTCTGGCCAGTAGATGGCGCAAAAAAACCACAGGTAAGCCGGTAGTGTCGCTGCGCCCATTTAATTAGGTCCAGGTGCACAGGCACACAAACCAAACTAGGAATGCAACAGGGAAACACAGAGACACTACCGGTGAGTAAATCTACCTGTAAAATTAGTTTTCAGCTTGATAAATTCATTTGAATGAACATTTTGTTTAATTTAAAGGTCCAGTGTGTAGGATTGATGGCGAATTGGTGGATGGTGGGTATTGCAATTCCTGTCCTAGCTACGGCAGACCTCGAGGGTCACCCAGGGGCGCCGTAACACAGAGAGCTCGGCTATCCGGAGGTGGGTTCCGGCAGCCGCGCACGAACCGCGCGTACGTGTGAAGCGCACCCGCCGCTGTGTGCGGATGGGGGGAATCGGGAACCGGACCGCGGAGGGTGGAGGTCGGTCTGAACCCGGGGTGCGGGCCCGCGCTGCAACAAAGCCCCAGCCGCGGTAGGTACTATGTCCTTCTTCTTTTCCTCTTACATGAAGGTGCTTGCTCCTGCGATGTATGTGCGGAGTAAGTGTGATCCGGCAACATGCTTGTTGTTGTTTATCCAAACGCGTACTATCTCGTGTGAAAACCACGAGCCCTTTAACAACAAAGGTATAAAGAAAAGGCGAAGGCGGAGCCCAAATGTCCTTCTGCGGCTCTCGTATTCAAAATGGATGCCTCTATATGGAGAAGATCCCCCTTTTATGTGACTATATCCAAGTTCAAAAGAATACTTTGATTTCATGATGGAAGTGAAAAGGCTTGGAAAACACTGTATTTTTGAATGGGTATCTTCAATTTCGGTAATTAACGGGTAAAAATCTTACACAGTGTCCCTTTAAATATAATTAAAAGCATGAAAAACCTTAGTTAAATGGTAAATGCAATTGGCTGATTTAATTTGGGAAATGTCCAAATTTGGGTTGACGATGGATTGATACATCAAATTACTATTTTCTGATTTTAAGTTGTGAAAATGTTAAAGGACACATATAATAGTTTACTCTATTTGGTAATTGATGGGGTAAATATATTCCAGTTTTGTGTAAAATGTAGTTGTGCAACGATGTTAAAGGAGCACTAATTTAAAAAGTGTCCATCGTTTAGCAATTAATAGCTATTTGGTAATTAATTGAAATATTATATAAAATAATATATATTCAATTTGGATCATATCTAGTCATTTAAAATTATAGGAAAAAATAAGTTACATTGAAGGTTAAAATATTAACTGTTAATTAGGCCAATTTTAAATGACATTTTAAGTTAATATGTAAAATGCATATAAATAAATATTATAAATAAAATAGATTAATAGTAAAATACTAATAAAATAGATGAATCCTACTAAGATGTAAAGGTAATTTCATTATATTTGTTTACTTTAAAGGTTTTCGACCTGCTACATACTGCTACAGCTACAACTACTGCCACTGCTACTACTACTACAACTACTACTACTACTACTAAAGAAGAAGCTGGTCTTAAAGCCCCAGTGTGTAGGATTCGTGGTGCATAGGTGGATGGTGCTATTGCACTTTCTGTTTTAGCTACGGCAGACCTCGAGGGTCACCCGGGCGCGTGCACGAGCCGCGCGCCGCTACTGTATAAATAAAACGTGGTCCCGTTTTTTGTTTTGTTTTTTTCTCATGAAAACACACATTCCCGATCATGTACCATGACACTCTACACATCAAATGAAACCTTACAGTCTCCTCTTTTTGACTATGCAATTCATTTCCCTGCACAACAATCACTCCCCGAGCACATGGGGCTTTTATACAGAAAAGCACAAAACGAGGTTAGCTTACCTTAGAATGCTTTGCACAGGTCAAACTCTGTATTTCACCATAAACTTGCTCTCAATTTGTCCGTAAGGATCCAGTGAATAAAATCCAGTAAAACAATTTAGTCCAAAACACGTGTTAGATCCATTACGACGTCTGATCCGGCAGCATGCTTGTGTTGTTTACACAAAACCACGAGCCTTGCCGAAGGTGAAGGCGGAGCCCAAATGTCCTTCTGCGGCTCTCGTATTCAAAATGACTGCCTCTATATGGGGAAGATCCCCCTTTTATGTGACTATATCTAAGTCCAAAAGAATACTTTTGGACTAGAGGAGAACTAGAGGAGAAGCTGGCGCGCTTCGGACTACTCCGCCGGCCTGCTGCTAATGCTGCTAACGCTGCTACACCGGACTCGCCTGCCGCCCCCCGCCCGGAGAGGAGACGCCGCAAGCGGTGTGAGAGGACGCAGAAGCGAGGCAAGCGCGGCGGTATCAGAGCTAGGCTAACGGCTAGCCCGCACCGGCCGGCCATTCCATCCATTCTCCTCGCCAACGTGCAGTCTCTGGACAATAAAATGGACTACATCAGACTGAGGGCTGCCCAGCGCGACGTGAGGGAGTGCTGTGTTTTTGTTTTTACGGAAACATGGCTCCATGACAACATCCCGGACTCAGCGATACGCCTGGACGAGCTAACATGCTACCGCTCGGACCGAGCTAGCGGTGTCCCCGGAGTTAAATCCCGCGGAGGGGGTTTAATAATTTTTCTTCGGGACACTTATTGTCGGGACGCTGTGGTGGTATGTAGACACTGTTCACCCCTAGTGGAGTTTATGATTCTGAAGTGCCGGCCTTTTTATCTCCCGCGTGAAATCACGGCAATATTGCTAGTGGTTGTTTATGTCCCCCCATCACCGAACAGCGCTGATAGAAGGGAGGCACTCTATGAGCTGTATAACTCTATTAGCGAGCAACAGACTGCTCACCCGGACGGATTTTTTATCCTTGCCGGGGATTTCAACCATGCAGACCTCAAAACTGTCATGCCACAAATGCATCAGCATGTTGATTTCCCAACCAGGGGAAACAACATTTTGGACATGGTTTACACTACACACAAGGGAGCATACAAGGCTTACCCCCTCCCCCACATAGGCCTCTCTGACCACATCTCTGTTGTGCTCAGACCGGCATACAGACCCCGTGTAAGGGTCTCCAGGCCGGCTCTGAAGCAGATCCAGGTGTGGCCAGAGGGGGCCTCGTCTGCACTACAGCACTGCCTCGGTACAACAGACTGGGCAGTGTTCAAACAGGCCGCCACATACAACAATCACACTGACATTGAGGAGTACGCAGACACTGTGACCTCCTACATCACCAAATGCATTGGTGATGTCACACACACTAAAACCATCACCACCAGGGCTAACCAGAAGCCATGGCTGACAGGGGAGGTTCACAGGCTGTTGAGAGCCAGGAACGCTGCCTTCAGAGCTGGGGATGTCCCCCATCTGAGGGCAGCAAGAGCCAACCTGTCCCGTGGCATCAGGAAAGCCAAACACAGATACACACAGAAAATAACCGGACACTTTAGAGACAGCAGGGGACACACGGAGTCTGTGGCAGGGCATCCAGAACATCACGGATTACAAACCCTTGCCACAGACCTGTGACAATAATATCACCCTGCTCAATGACCTCAACAGCTTCTTTGCACGGTTTGAGGCAGGAAATGACACCCGGCCCCAAAAAACTCCACCACCTCCCCACGACCAGCCCCTGTGTGTGTCTGCAGCCAGCGTGAAGAGGACACTCTCCAGGATCAACACCCGCAAGGCTGCAGGCCCGGACAACATTCCTGGTCGTGTGTTGAAAGACTGTGCAGAGGAGCTCAAGGATGTCCTCACAGACATCTTTAATGCTTCTCTGAGCCAGGCTGTCGTTCCCTCCTGCTTCAAAACCACTACCATCGTTCCCGTGCCAAAGAAGCCCACTCCGGCCACTTTTAATGACTATCGCCCTGTTGCACTGACCCCCATCATCATGAAGTGCTTTGAACGGCTAGCCATGGCACACATCAAATCCACCCCCCCCCCCCCACCCTAGACCCATACCAGTTTGCATACCGGGCCAACCGCTCTACCGAGGATGCAATCTGTTCTGCACTTCACCCGGCTCTCACCCACCTAGACAATAAAGACTCATATGTGAGAATGCTGTTCATAGATTTCAGTTCAGCATTCAACACTATAATCCCTCAGCAGCTCATTATCAAACTAGACCACCTGGGGCTTCAGACCTCACTGTGTAATTGGCTGCTGGACTTCCTCAGTGAGAGGCCACAGGCAGTGCGGGTCGGCAGAAACACCTCAAGCTGCATTAGACTGAGCACAGGAGCCCCCCAGGGCTGTGTGCTCAGTCCGATGCTCTTCACTCTGCTGACCCACGACTGCTCACCAGCGTTCAGCACCAATCACATAGTGAAGTTTGCGGACGATACGACTGTGGTGGGTCTCATCTCTAATAACGATGAGACAAACTACAGGAGTGAGGTGAGCCTTCTGACCCAGTGGTGCAGCAATAACAATCTCCTTCTTAATGTTGAAAAGACCAAGGAGATTGTTATTGACTTCCGGAGAGGCCCCACCCAGCACCCCCCACTGTCCATCAATGGTGCTGCTGTAGAGAGGGTGAGCAGCACCAAATTCCTGGGGGTGCACATCAGTGAGGACCTCTCCTGGACAATGAATACTGTATCACTGGCAAAGAGGGCTCAGAAGCGCCTCTATTTCCTCCGCAAACTGAGGAGAGCTGGAGCCCCCCCACCCATTATGACCACCTTCTACCGAGGCACCATTGAGAGCGTCCTGACCAGCTGCATCACTGTGTGGTACGGGAGCTGCACTGAACAGAACAGGAAAGCCCTGCAGCGCATAGTGAATGCAGCTGGGAGGATCGCTGGTGTCTCTCTCCCCTCCCTCCTAGACATTTTTAACACCCGGCTCACCCGCAGAGCGTCCAGCATTGTGGGTGACCCGAGCCACCCCGCACATAGCCTGTTCAGCCTCCTGCCCTCGGGGAGAAGGTACCGGAGTCTCCGAGCCCACTCCACCAGGCTTTCAAACAGCTTCATCCACCAGGCTGTCAGGAGGCTGAACTCACACCCGAACTCCCACCTTACCCATCTCCCACCCCCCACCCCCCATATTGGCATAACCTGTATTCCATAAAAGACATATCACTCTAGACACTTTAAAAAACTGCTGCTAAGGACGACTGTTGCACTGCTGCACATTTACATTTACTACTGGATTTTACTCCTGTTGCACTGTTGTTTACTACTGTTATTGCACATTTACTACTGGAATTTTTAGTACTGTTGTTTACTCCTGTTGCACTAGAATTACTATTGTTGCACACTTATTTTTATTTATCTTAACTCCAATGCACATTCTACTGCACATGACCAATTCACTGCTGTATCTTCCATTGCACATTTTGATGCACACTGCACACTTTGGAAATCTGTATATAGTATAGGTTATTTGTTATTTATTATGTTGCACTGTTTTAAGATTTTAGACCGTAGACTTTAGTTTTAACTTAGATCTCTGTCTTAGATAGTTTTTGTTGTGTTGTCTTCATATTGTATTTTGTACACTGTCTTTTTGCACTACCTGGCCAGAGAGAAACGAAATTTCGATTCACTGTATGTTGAACACATATGGCAGAATTGACAATAAAGCTGACTTTGAACTTTGAACTTTTGAACTTTGAATACTTTGATTTCATGATGGAAGTGAAAAGGCTTGGAAAACAATGTATTTTTGAATGGGTATCTTCAATTTCAGTAATTAACGGGTAAAAATCTTGTTTCTGTGTTTTTCAAGTGAACCTGCATTCCTTAATAAAAGACTTGACAGACAGTTCTCTCACCACAGCAGCTTGGAGGGAGCTCTGAGGGAGGAAGTCTGTGATCATTAAACCACTGCACTGAAATGCCACTGAGCTGATTAGGTCAGCGTGGACCATCGCCTCCGTATCGATCACAAACTTGTTCAAGAGTTGAGAAGATCGGGCTGTAAGGGAGCTAAAGTTTCTGCTTGTTACTTGCAAACTCATTTCCATTTCGACTGTATTTAAGTTTGATACATAGTAGACTGTGTAAAGAAGTGGACTAAGAGAGTCTAGCACAGGGGTGTCAAACTCATTTTGGTATGGGGGCCGTATCCAAATATTTGCACAGTGAAACGCATCTATTACAGAAGTCTTTTTTATTTGATGAACTTTCTTTTACAAAATATTATATTATGAACAACCTGAAACTTTAAGAAAAATGCTATTTCGACACGAGCATACAGGTTTCCCATTCACCTCTATGAACAAATAGGAGTTAGTAAATTTTTCTTGGAAAATCCTGCACTCGGCGTCCACTTTTCTCATTTGACATTTGTGACACATTTGACATTTGTGTCACAAGTCGGCCCGGAGGTGTTTTGAGTTATTCACAGATTCTGAAAGTGTAGATTCTAAGCTTTCCAACGATGCCTTACATGTGGAAATCTGAGAACACTTGAAGAAGCAGCACATTCTGAAAATGACGAGCTGAGAAAAAATGCGTTAAAGATAGTCCTGGTTTGGTCCTGTTTTAGTCCTGGTTTGGTCCTGTTTTAGTCCTGGTTTGGTCCTGTTTTAGTCCTGGTTTAGTCCTGTTTTAGCCCTGTTTTAGTCTTGGTATAGTCCTGGTTTAGTCCCGGTTTAGTCTTGTTTTAGTCCTGGTTTAGTCCTGTTTTAGTCCTGGTTTAGTCCTGTTTTAGTCTTGGTTTAGTCCTGGTTTAGTCCTGGCTTAGCCCTGGTTTAGTCCTGTTTTAGTCCTGTTTTAGTCCTGGTTTAGTCCTGGTTTAGTCCTGTTTTAGCCCTGGTTTAGTCCTGTTTTAGCCCTGTTTAAGCAACCAGTGCTGTTATCTGAAACATGGAGAGGCTTCTTCATGATCTCAACTAACACATTCTGCAAAAAAATGAAAATCACTCATTTATTAAAAAAAAAAAAGCTTCTACTACGATTTTCTCGTGTTCGCGAATCCCGACATGTGACCGGTTTTCCCGTGGCGGGTCACATTTTCCTGATGAGTGTTTCACGATCAACAGTCAAAACGATCATCCTTTAAGAGCGTTTGGAAAGAAACAAGTCTTGATTTGTGCTGCTCTGGTGGGAGGCAGCCACACACAGAGGTGCTGGAGATGCTGCTATGGTAAACTGCACAGAAAAGAGGCGCATAAAAGTGGTGCAGAAAATTACCAATATTTTAATAGAAAATTAAACCAGCAATAATCACTTGCATTATGATATATCTGATACTGACGCATTGCTACAGTAACGGGTGGGGTAAAAATATTTTAATAGAAAATTTAAATATATTAAAATATTTTAATAGAAAATCAGCCGAGGGCCAGATTAAAAGGTCTTGGATAGCCGGATCTGACCCCCGGGCTGCATGTTTGACACCTCTGGTCTAGCGTCACCCATAATAGCACTGGACTCCAGTCAAATGAAGCTCACGTGGCTAGCAGTTATAGGAGCGAATTTGAAACCAGTTCCATGTTAGGAACAGAAATTGATTTACAGACAAAATAGTGAAATAAAAACATCATGTAGAGTGGGTTAATACGAACATTTTAAGACCAAAATGACGAGGCTCACAGTTGGAGCCGGAAACACCCCCATGTTCACTTCCTATTTGGGGAGCAGAGCCTTCAGCCGCTCTGCTCCTCAGCTCTGGAACTCTCTCCCTCCTGACCTCTGTAATATAGACTCTCTCCCTCTCTTTAAATCCAGACTCAAAACCCACCTGTTCAGACTGTCCTACCTCTCATAGCCAATCACTCCACTCTGATTTTGTTTTTATAAAATGTTTTATTGTATTGTTTGTTTGTGCTTTTTATTTGTTTTTAACCTTGTGCAGTGTCCTTGGGTGTTCTGAAAGACACTTTTAAATAAAATGCATTATTATTATTTGGAACGCAGCAGGTTAGCTATGTCCATATTTCAGGTTTGCAATTATTGTGTTATAACTCGTGGTATTTATTTATTGATTGATTGATCGATTGATTTCACATGCAGTAGGTTATAAACCTGTAGGACAGAAAAGGCATGATGATGTAAATTGTGATAGCAATACATATACATATACGCACGCATTCATACACGCACAAATCCTAAACATCGAAATACTGACCTGCACCAATTCTGACCATACATTGTATCCCACACAAAAGTAAATTAAGTGAAATAATTCCAGCCCAAATCAATTATACACCACCAATACACGAATGTTGACCAAATAAATCACCCAATCCACCAACCATGACAATAAAACACCGCATCGCACGCTTGTTATAGTACATAGAGCCTACTGAGGGAGGGCCAAGAGTCACTGGTTTTCCACAGGGATGATGTGGATGTGGACAATGTCTATAGAGTCAGAAGAGTTGAGACCTAAGAGTCACTGGTCTTCCACAGGGATAAGGACGACGAGTCTCTTCACGTCTCTCCGTAGGATGACTGCTGTCAGCTGCGGAGAGTTCCTCTTAAGTTGCCCAACTGCCAAGGAGGCAGGGAGGCCAGTACACGTCTTAACGTCTGCGTCTCTAACCAGTCCTTTCTTATCTGGGTACACGGCCTGGACCCGGCCGAGCCGGATTTGTCCCCACAGAGCGTTTTGGTCAGCAATCCATACAACGTCACTGATTTCGATGTCCCTCTTTGCCTGATGCCATTTTGGACGAATGAACAGATTGGGTCCAGCAAGTTCAGTCCATTTCTTCCAGAACATATCCACGCCAATCTGGATGGCCCTGAGACGGCGCCAGGGATGGGTACACAAGTCGATTCCACCTGTATCTCCTCCTAGTCTGGTCCTCCCGAGGAGTAGGGTGTTGGGGGTCAGATACTCAATAGAGTCTTCTTTTTCTTGTGCCCTGGCGTCAATCGGCCTTTCGTTTGTGAGGTTAGCTGCTTGGTAGAAGAGGGTTTGGAGTTCGCCCCAGGTGAGCGAGCTTATTGTCCCGCCAAGGCTTGTGAGTGCTCGCTTTATGAGCTTAACTGCAGCCTCTGCGACCCCGTTGCGATGAGGTGCGTCGGCTGGATGAAAGTTCCATGCCCACTCTGTTCCTTTCTTGGCGGCTTTGTCATCTATAGATGCTTCCCGTAAGGCAGTTAAATGTTTATGTAAATCATGTAGGGCAGGTTTAGCTCCAATGAAATTAGTTCCTCTATCAGACCACAGTTTTCTTGGATGGCCTCTCAACGCTACAAAGCGAGAGTATGCTTGGAGGAAACTTTCAGACGATTGGTCGTCAACAAGGTCCACATGAACTGCTCTTGATGCCATGCAACAGAATACTATGCCCCAGACCTTCTTTCCCGTTCTTTTCTTAATGGCATCCTTGATTTCAAACACGCCAAAGAGGTTGAGTGTAGTGTACTCAAATGGATCAGCACGCTGTGAGCGCTCTGGCGGCAGATCACTCATCATCTGTTGGCACATCTTCCCTCTTACTTTACGGCATGTGACACAATCATTAATAATTTTCTTTACTGTCCTCCGACCTTGCACAATCCATGCCTTCCTCCTGGTGCGTAGCAATGTGGCACAACACCTTCGTGGTTCTCTTCATGGGCTTCCCTTGACAGTAGGTCTCTGCGGCTCGTCGAGTCCAGGCTATGGTTCCACATAGCTTGGCCAGAGAACTGAAGT
This sequence comes from Paratrypauchen microcephalus, assembly GCA_036785185.1. Lineage (NCBI taxonomy): Eukaryota > Metazoa > Chordata > Actinopteri > Gobiiformes > Gobiidae > Paratrypauchen > Paratrypauchen microcephalus. The sequence continues at coordinate 2,205,559 of JAVJIX010000031.1, read as the reverse complement.
GTTGAGGTTCTACAAGGCGCGTCAGTCCAATTCCCCAGGATCTTCTCCGTGTGTCTGCCACTGGCATTGTACTCAGGACAAATGGTGATAATAATAATAATAATAATACATTTTATTTGTTAGGCGCCTTTCAAGGCTCTCAAGGTCGCCGTACATCAAGCTATTAAATACATTAATTAAATAATACAGTACATAAAAACAAGATAAAACAAAATAAAAACAGTGTAGAAATACATTTTAAAAACAGATACAGATTAAAAGACAGTGCAGTTATGGTCAGAGTGGTCAGAGTGAGAAGGCCTCTCTAAACAGATGAGTTTTGAGTTGAGATTTGAAGTGTGAGAGTGAGTGTGTGTCGCGGAGAGCATGGGGGAGGGAGTTCCAGAGCTGGGGAGCAGAGCGGCTGAAGGCTCTGCTTCCCATAGTGATGAGACGGGCAGGAGGGACAGTGAGGTGCAGGGAGGAGGAGGAGCGGAGGGAGCGGGCAGGTGTGGAGATGTGGATGAGGTTAGACAGGTATGGAGGGGCGAGGTTGTGGATGGCTTTGTAGGTGAGGAGTATGATTTTGTAGTGTATGCGGTGTGTGATGGGGAGCCAGTGGAGCTGTTGCAGGACAGGTGTGATGTGGTGATGGGAGGGTGTGTGTGTGATAATGCGGGCGGCTGAGTTTTGGACCAGTTGGAGTTTATGGAGTGATTTTTGTGGGAGACCGAACAGGAGAGAGTTACAATAGTCTATACGGGAAGTGACCAGGCTGTGGATGAGGATGGCGGTGGTGTGTGGGGTGAGTGAGGGACGGAGGCGGCGGATGTTTCTGAGGTGGAAGTAGGCAGACCGGGTGGTGTTGTTGATATGGGAGGTGAAGGAAAGTGTGCTGTCGAGGATGACACCCAGACTCTTTACCTGAGGGGAGGGGGAGATAGAGGAGCTGTCGATGGATATGGAGAAAGGGTTTATTTTGCTTAGGGTGGATTTGGTGCCGATGAGGAGAAGTTCTGTTTTATTGCCGTTAAGTTTGAGGAAGTTTGAGGTGAACCAGGTTTGTATTTCTGTTAGACAGTTTGTCAGAGAGGAGGGTGGAAGTGTGGAGTTGGGTTTAGTGGAGATGTAGAGCTGGGTGTCATCCGCATAGCAGTGAAAGTGGATGTGGTGTTTTCTAAAGATGGAACCAAGGGGGAGAAGATAGATTAAAAATAGAAGAGGACCGAGGACAGAACCCTGAGGAACACCTGACGTGACAGGGGAGGGGTGTGAGGTGAATGACTTGACCTGAATAAACTGGGAGCGGTGTGAGAGGTAGGAGTGGAACCAGGAGAGGGGAGTACCAGAGATGCAGATGGAGGAAAGTCTGTCGAGGAGGATGGAGTGTGAAATGGTGTCAAATGCTGCACTGAGGTCTAGCAGGAGGAGGATGGAGAGTGAACCAGAATCAGCAGAGAGGAGGAGGTCATTAGTGATTTTCAGAAGGGCAGTTTCAGTGCTGTGGAGGGGACGGAAGCCAGATTGAAATTGTTCGTAGATGTTATTGGAGGAAAGATGGGTGTGGAGTTGGGCAGCAACAGTTTTCTCAAGGAGTTTGGAAATGAAGGGTAGGTTTGAAATAGGACGGAAGTTATTGAGGTCAGAGGGATCAGAACCGGGTTTTTTGAGTATTGGAGTGACTGCAGCGGTTTTGAGAGTGGAGGGAACAGTACCGGAAATGAGAGAGGAGTGAATGATATTAGTTATGAGGGGGGACAGTGCAGGGATGGAGGTTTTGATGAGGACTGTAGGGAGAGGATCTAGTTGACAGGTGGAGGATTTGGAGTTCTGAATGAGAGTAGAGATTTGGGAGACGGACGGCAGCTTGAAAGAAAAAAACAGGTGTGTTGCGGATGCGGAAGATGAAACAGGTGGGTTTGAAACAGAGGGGTTAAGTTGCAGGTGGATTAGTTGAATTTTGGAGGTAAAGAAAGCAGCCAGGTTATTACAGAATTCGGAGGAATAGAGGTGAGGTGGAAGTGAGTCTGGGGGTTTTGTGATCTGTGAGAGGAGTGAGAATAGTGTTTTTGAGTTACCTTCATGTGAACTGATTAAATTAGAGTAGTATGTGGATCTTGCTGTGGATATGGACTGTTTGTAATGGAGGATGTGTGAGGTGAACATGTCTTTGTGTATGATGAGTCCGGATGACGGTCCACTATTGGCTCTTTCATCTCTGAGGTCTGCCTTGATGTCAGACCCATTTGGGTTTATTTTTCCTTTTGACTGGGCCCTGGTGACCGCTGCTGAGAAGGCTTTTCGCTGGAGTTTTCCCACATCTACCCCAGCCGACGGCATGATCTCACTGGCCGTCTTCATTGGCCAGTCGGTCTCGGGCAATTTCAAAAACTCAGGGCCTTCCTGCCACTCTGACCCTTCATCGAGTTCCTCTGGAGTCGCACCTCTGGTAAGTATATCAGCAATGTTTTGTTTGCCCTCAATCCACCTCCAGTCTTCCACCTGTCCAGCCTTTTGGATCTCACCAACTCGGTTAGCGAAAAAGGTCTGGTAACCGTAGCTGTCCTTCTGTATGGCTGCTAAGATTGTTTGGCTGTCCACAAAGTGAATCCAGTGCTCGACTTTAATGTGGCAGTGCTTTTCAAAATACTTTTTCAAGCGGACTGCGAAGACTGCACCACATAGTTCCGCCTTAATCACATCTCCCTTCTGATCGAGTGGAGTGAGTTTAGCCTTGGACTCCACCAACTTCACTACAACTTGGTCTTGGGTTTTCCACCGAAGGTAGAGTACAGCTCCATAGGAGGATTCACTCCCATCCGAGAATGTGATCCCAGTTGGCGGGCCTACAGCTCCAGGTGGCGTGAGGCTTCTTTCAAACCTGATCTGGCCAAGTCTCACGTATTCTTCAAAAAGTGTTATAGCAGCTTCTCGGAGTCTTGGTGAGAGCGGGACATCCCATGTGTCTCTGGACTGGGTGTTCTTGCCAGCTTCCTGGAACGATTCTCGTACCAACATTACTCCTTTCTGTTTGGCTGGTGAGGCAAGACCTATTGGGTCGTAGAACCCGGCAATCTGGCTGAGAAGTATGCGTCGGGTAAGAGGATTAGGTGTTTCTTTCCTGACATCTTCCATGCTCAGATTCAGACCTGTTCTCATTTTCCCTCTCTCCTTCGAGAAATTGATTGAAATCAGCAACCGAAGTTTCTCCGTCTCAGGTTCGTAGCCCAACCCGAGTGCTTTGTTCTCCCCGTCATGCATTTGGTTGGGCAGAACCAGAGTCCTGGGTACAGTTGTTCCTGTACTAGAGTCAACAGGGGCTTCGCTCCTCCCACTTTGGAGAGACAGAATCCACGGTTTGAGGAAGAAACCTCCTGCATTTAAAATCTCCTCCACCCCTTTTGTGATCCTTTCCAGAGTTTTGAGGTCATCATGTGACGTCAGGATGTCGTCCACATAGCTATCTTCAGTTAGAGCTCGCCGTTCTTCAACCATATCGGCAAACTGAGGGAGGTTGGCTGTCTCCCTCATAGCGACTTGGGCAATTCATCCTGCCGGTTTATCACCAATATTGACTCTGACGACCGTAAAATTCCTCAATGTCATCCTCAGGGTTGTCTCTCCAGAGAAAGCGATGGAGATGGACCTCTTCGTCTTTCAGCCATACTGAATTATACATCTTTCTTACATCACCCAGTGCGGCGTGAAGTCCACTCCTGAACCTCAGAAGGACACCTCTGATTGGATTGAGGACATCGGGACCCTTGTGAAGGAGATCATTAAGACTTGCGCCTCGGAATTCTTGGCTACTGTTCCACACAATTCTAACCGGGGTTGAGGAGGAGTGAGGGTTAGGTGCAACTAGATGGCTGATGTAGCATGTAGGTCCGTTCCAGCTGTCAATCTCCTCCTTTGTGAGTTTCGCGGCAGCTCCTCTTGAGACCATTTCATGGATTTGCTCTCTGTATGCAGCCTTCCACACCAGTTCCTTCTCCAGACGTTTCTCAGTGCTTCTGAAAGTTGCCTCTACTGCTCGCCGATTGTCTGGCAGTGTTGTAAGATCTCCTTTCCAGGGATACGCTGCATACCAGTGGGGTGAGTTACTATGTAAAAAATTTCTGCAGCTGCTTGGGAGAGACTGACTGAGTCACTTCTGCAATGTTTTCCAGGCCATAGCAGAGAATTCTATGTTCCGTAACTTTTCCCTTTGGTGTTTTCACCTTCAATCTTAAGGAATATCTTTTGGTCATGACCGTCTTCTTCATACCCCCAACTCCATGGACAATAAGCTTAATGCCCTCGCCGCATAGTCCGAGGCGATCGGCTGCTTCGTTGGTAATATAATTGGTGTCAGATGCAAGGTCGATTAGTGTGCCAGTAAGGCAACCTGAGTTTGTCGTCACTTTCAACAGCATCATCACCACTGGATGTTCTTTCAGTTTATCTCCAACCTTGGTGCATACACTTGATGATACTTGGTTCGAGAATACTTTTTTGTATTTTTCTCTTTGTTCCGGAGTAAGCTCGGCCAGGAACTCTTCTTGTTTGTCTGTTAGACCAAGTTTCTTTCCTTCGGTTCTCGCGGTACTCTGCTCCTCACTACAGCTGTCCTTCTTTGGGGTCGGTGGTTTCGGACACAGAAGATAGTTGTGATCTGACACCCCTCCTTTCCGACAGTCTACTTTTGGGCAGAGGTATCTCGAAGTACATCCTTTTCCATCCTTGGGGTGGGGCCGCAAGCACTTGGAGCATAACCCTAGCTTCTTCAGGTGGGATCTTTTATTTGAGAGGTCTTGGTCTCTGAAGATCTTGCATGCAAACAGCTTGCCGGCATGTGAATTATCTCCACAGACAGTACAGCTTGGATAATCATTCTTCTGGCCCGCCGTGGACTTAGTGGAAGCCTTCCTCGCCCTCCTCTCTGAATAGTCTGCAGGACCTTTCTCCACAGGGCCTTTGTCTGCAGGGTTCGGCTACAGCTGATCCAATTCCTCAAGAATCTCCTCCTGCTTCTTCAGAAATCTCAGGAGGCAGTCAAAGTGGTTAAGCGGAGAGAACATGTTTGCAGGGTTAATTTTGTCCATAATCCACTCCTTTTTGAGTGAACAGGGAAGCTTGCTTTCCAGAGATTGAGCGACCACACCGTTCTTCACGGCATCCTCTTCACCGAGAATTTGAAGGTTATACAGTGCTCTTTCCACAGCCTGGATCAGTTCAATTGTTCTTCTGGGATTATGTCCTTTAATGGGGGGAAGAGACTGAACACATCGTCAGCGGATGCACAGCACGATAGAACGAGATCCTTCTTGACCTTTTCATGGAGACTGTTTAGTAGGTGGAACTTTCTTATACATTCCACTTCTTGTGGGTTACCCAGTTTCTGTAGGTCCTCCCACTCTGTCTTCCATCGGTAATAGTCTCTCATGTCACCAGAGAAAGTGGGTAACCGTGCTCTTTCAAGGCTAATTTGAGGCTTGAAATCAGAGTCTCTTTGGGTTATTCCTGAGCTGCTTTGCCGTGAGGGGGGCTGGGTGTTCATGTTAGATTCATTTTTGTTCCTTTTTAGGTTGGCAGACATGTCAGGGAGAGAGGCAAAATAAGAATCTTCTAGTGGGCTACCAATTACGTCTTCATCATCCCCCTGGCTTTTTCCTCTACCATTTACTTGCTCGTTTTCATCCTCCTCTAACTTGTCCATCAATGCCAGAACCCTCTTTTTTAATGCCTTGTAATGGGTTCTTAAGTCTAATTCCTTCAAACCAGGAATCAGTTCTTTCCACTCTATTAGCATCTCTCCAAGTTCAGTAACTTCTCTGTCAAGACCTTTGTTTCTCAGTTTGCGGTGCTTGATTGATTTCAGAGGGTTGGCTTCCTCTTCCTCTGCCTGAGTAATAACTGACTCAGTCATTTTGGCCTGCGTGATAAATGCTGCCTCAGCGTAGCTGACCCAGAAAATTTCCTGGGTGGCCTTTTTAACTTCAAGGAACGGATCTTCACACTCAGCGGTCTTCGCATCAATTTGATCTGCAGATGCTACAATTTGTTCATCATTTGATTCCCTCAGGGCATACTCCTGCCCCGCTTCGGTGACTTTAGAGAAGTCTGTTCTCTCTTCCATTCTCTTCCATTCCCTTAGAATTTCAGTTGGTTCCAAAAGTCCCGGTTTAGTGAGAGTATGAGCCCTTTTGGTGAATGAAGCCTGTGCTCTTGATCGCGCACTTTTGAGTTTCTCCAAGTGTGCCATTACTCCTTTACGTTGACTGGCGAGCTATCCGTGGCCACCAGTGGGATCCTCAGGTAGGGGACACAAGCTCGTTTATCCTTGGTCAACAGGCAGTTTGATTGGTGGTAAACTTGGATCACTATGATAAGTTAATCCATTAACCGCTTGATGTGATTATTCTTTAGTGAAAACCAGATTATTTACAGTCTGTGGTTGTTTTCCGTTGCACTCAATCCAGTGCAGTGCTTCGGTTTATAACTGTTCGGTTCTTTGTATTTTCCCCACCGAACGGGGTGTCGAGAGCACACTGTGTTATAACTCGTGGTATTTATTGATTGATTGATTGATCGATTGATTGATTTCACATGCAGTAAGTTATAAACCTGTAGGACAGAAAAGGCTATGATGTAAATTGTGATAGCAACCAATAACAGCAATATAGTAATATATAATTATATAAGCACAGCATAGTATAAACATATACATGAATGTGTATATATATATATATATATATATATATATACACACACATATAAATACATATACATATATGCACGCATTCATACATGCACAAATCCTAAACATCGAAATACTGACATGCACCAATTCTGACCATACATTGTATTCCCACACAAAAGTGAATTAAGTGAAATAATTCCAGCCCAAATCAATTATACACCACCAATACACGAATGTTGACCAAATAAATCATCCAATCCACCAACCATGACAATAAAACACCGCATCGCATGCTTGTTATAGTACATAGAGACTACTGAGCCACGGAGACTATTGAGTAGAACAATGACAACGCAGCACAACACCGGCATGAAAGCCAGCCACGCATACGACCCATGTCTATAAATAACAGCAGCACACCAAATTAACTTAAAACCAGCTTAATAAATGAGAATGGCTCAGCTCACCGGCAGCGTGTTGCTCTCTCGACGAAATGACATACAGTGCCCGCTTCCGCATGTAAACCCGCGCCGCGGCACCCGCGCACATGATTGGCAGCAAACAAGCCAATGAGCATCCGCTTTAGGTAAGTGAACCACCCACCCACCTACCAACCCGTGACTTTAATCCATGTGTGTGCGAGTGCATGTGTGTGTAAGTGGACCCATGATTTAACAAACGCAACATGACTCTTAAAACACAGGAAATTTAATTAATAAAATACTGCTTTTTTATTGCTAACAGTTACTATTTTAAAGCACTGAAAGTTCTGTTCTCCTTCAGGATCTTTCGTTCTTTCATTGACTGTTTTGTGGCAAAGTGACAGCTGATATTATATTCTTTAAAAAACACTACAGTCTCTATACAGCAGCTGATAAATATTCGGTGAAAAAAAATTAACTTGTCCACTCCTCGACATTCTCTGTCCTCTTTTCTTTTCTTAGCTCCGCTCATCTTTACAGGAGGGCTGATGGGTCAAAGAGTAAAGCACAAATGTGGAGCAAAACGCCGCACCTCAACAAAGGTCAATGTATCTAGTGCGCCAGCTATTGAAAAAGCCAGAATTGCAGGGAAATTAAAACTTTAAAACATTCACAAGGTTTATTAATATAATTTCTTCAAGTTCGGCGGGCCGGATTAAGAACCTTAATGGGCCGCATATGGCCCCCGGGCCGTAGTTTGCCCATGCCTGAACCAGGCCCTGCCTTGCTGAGCTTCTGAGATCTGAAGAGATCAGGTGTTAACAAGTAGGTATGGCCAAATACTACTCCTACTGACACTTGGGTGTGAAGCTAACTGAAAGCACTATGTTAGAAGCTGTTACTCAGACTTTACTTAGACTTTAATCTGAGTTTCATTTTAACACAATCTGACAGAAAGAACTGATTTAGTTGGAACTACAACACGTGAGCAGATTTGTGCTGTTAAACAAGCCAGCATCAGTCAACAGTTTTTCAGTTAGTCACTCACACCTTTTTGTTAAAAATCAAACTCCTAAACAGGACCATAAATGTTCGGACTGATCACAGACTCCTCAAAATGTGCTGTTTAAATCCATTGTGTATTTTTCCTTGAGTTTTTCAGATCTTAAAACTTTTTTTGACAGTATTTGTTAATGTGTGTATTGCGTCACCATGCTGCTGAACATTCCTCCAATAGCAGCAACCATTAATGCTTCTCTTCTTCTTGTTTCATTCACACCCGCTGGTCCAACTTGTGATGTCATGTGGTCATACAGGAAGTGCTCCACTGTGTTTTTAAACTTCATACATCTTCACTTAACCTGGAACTGCCAATCTCTACTGAACTAAACAAGAAGCTGTTAACTTAAAAACAACCTCATGACATCACAAGGTGTAAAAGAGCAGTTTGAGCTTGAGATGTGCAGACAAATAGGATTTCTCAAACATGGGTGAATGAATAAAATTACTCCAGGTATGTTTTTGAGGAGGTAGCAGCATTATGGTTTAAAGCTCCTAGTAGTCAATTTTGTGTGATATAGGACCTTTAAAGGGATATGCCACCCCCAGGTCAAACTTGGGCATCTCCCCACAGTCCAGAGACTAAAATAAGTGGTGGAAAGCGTTTTCCTGGTGACCCAGCCATTGTCCAGGTCTGTCAGCACTGACCGCCGCGGTATCTGCTGCTCCTCCGCGTTAGACTGGAGTCTAACGTCGCCAGAGAAAGATTTCGGCCAAAAGGAATTAATTTGCTCGATGCGTTTCCCAATCACTTTCTGTGTAGTGCGCATTCATATCGAGTGCAAATTAATGTGCAAATCAACACGGAGAGCTTGACTTGGTCATTTTGGGTGGGAACTATTTTACAGTGCGGAAAAACACAGCCGAAGCAAACACCACGCTGCGTAACAGGGGAACTGCCTTCCTGGTGCGTAACAGGGATTCCCCTGTCAGCGTGGTCTGTGCTTCGTCTGTCTTTTTCCGCACTGTAAAATAGTTCCCACCCAAAATGACCAAGTCAAGCTCTCCGTGTTGATTTGCACATTTATTTGCACTCGATATGAATGCGCACTACACAGAAAGTAATTGGGAAACGCATCGAGCAAATTAATTCCTTTTGGCCGAAATCTTTCTCTGGCGCCGTTAGACTCCAGTCTAACGCGGAGGAGCTGCAGATACCGCGGCGGTCAATGCTGACAGACCTGGACAATGGCTGGGACACCAGAAAAACGCTTTTCACCACTTATTTTAGTCTCTGGACTGTGGGGAGATGCCCAAGTTTGAGTTTTTTTGTCATAATCTAGCCCTTAAAGGTGCACTACGTAACTTTTTGGTTACATAGTGGTCCATGGGTCAGGGTCCGTCACCTGCTTGTTTCTATGGATATGTCATTGCTCTGCCTACATTCATCCAATAGCAGTTGTTACGTGTGCAGTTAGCCAATGCCCAACACAAAGTTATAAAAACAGTCTCCGTTTATCTGGGATACAAAACTACACACGCACACAAAAAAAAAAGAAACAAAACAACAGAATAAAGTTTACCCAGGTATCCTACAGTCCTGCACCACTGGCGTGCGCTCGTGACTTGGCCGTCCTCCCACCAGTCCAACTGCCCGTAGTCTCCAGAAGTCCATCGAATGCACGGAATCCTCTCCAGTGGCACCCTCGAGGCAGAGAGTCCGCAGAAAAACGTGTAATCCAAGGCACTGGAGCAGCACCCCCAGCACAAATACAAGCTCACGGCACCGCCACCTGCCGTCTGTACCGAGCTTCTTCTTGCTTGGGTCCTTGACCTTCCGGTGTGTCTTCAGTGGTGTCTGTCTTCCCTCTGTCAGTGACCCCCTAAGGTCTGAATTTATAGCCGGTAAGACCACAGATAAAAGAACAAAGAACAAAGAATAAAGCTAGATCAAAGTCATCCAATCAGAAAGCATTCTCTGAACCTGAAGGCGGGACAAGAAGTGTCCCGCCCACATACATGGACCTTACAAAATGGCGGCACCCATAGAAAAACACAGAGAAATGGCTCATGTACCACAACACATTCACATATACCAACTAAAATGCAACAAATAAAATAAAATAAACAAAACGCTTGTCCGTAACACCCTCCCCCTTACAGTGAAAATTTTGATTTCAAAGATCAAAATTTTCATTCATGTCCCTCATTCAACCCACACCACCCTGAGTTCTCGGCAAAGGTCCCACACAATCCACAATCACCCTGGAGAAAGGTCCACCGAGGGCTGGGACGGGTTTCAGGGGAGCCACAGGAGGGTCTAGCTGATGCTTGCCAACCATCTGACAACTATGAGATGTCCTGCAAAAGTTACCCACATCCTTACGTAGCCAAACCCCATCTTTGAGGTCATCACCCACTGGCACCTTCACAATTTCGTCATCAGAGAGAGCCTTCTCCCTCAAACCAGCAATTTCTGGATCACTATTTTGCTCTTCGATTAGCTGTTTTCTTGACCAGGACAAACCGTCAGACACGTGAGGATCTTCACCCACTTCTACGGGTGAACTACCAAGATCCTGTTCAAACAATGTGCCAAGAAACGTATCTGACACTTCACCATGACAGCCACTCTTACTAGAGTCCTGGCTTACATGAAGTCCAGACTCATCAGTGTTCTGACCTAACACAGTGCTAGATTGCACATAGTCCTCCTCTTCTTTAGCCTTTTTGGCCACAGCTCGAGTAACTGCACATGAGGGAAAGACATCAGAGTCCACATTAGACTCTTCTTCAGTACTCGGCTGAGAAGTCAACTGCATAGAGGGGACAACTTTACCGCCAGCTAAGTCATTGCCGAGTAACAAGGAAATACCTTTAATAGGCAGACTGGGCATGAGGCCCACCTTAACTTGTCCTGTAACCAAGTCTGACTTCAAAAACACAGAGTGCAGAGGTACCATCACACCTCTACCCCCAATACCCTGGATAAGTGTGAAGTCACCGACAGCAGTGCCTTCACATTCACCGGAGGACAATGCCTCTTTCAACAAAAGTGACTGGGAAGTCCCAGTATCACGAAGGATTCGAATGGATTGAGGAGCAGAACTCCCACTTGAGGACACAAATCCCTCTGACACAAATGGCAGGAACTCTTTCCTGAAAAGATCAGACGAGCCGACCTCTCTGGTCCCATACGGGCCAGATGGCTCAGTCGAACCAATATCCGTGGGCCTCTCTATCCAAGACACCACTAAACCACTACCACTAGCAGACACCTCTCTTTCCTTCCTCCTCTGAAGGCTAAAACACTCAGACATGATATGTCCTGGTTTCTTGCAGAAGTGACAGGTAGGACCTATATATGCCTCCTCTTTGGCATCGTAATTTCCACTCTTACCCCCAGCCGCCCTGGCTTTGGGGTCACCCCCAGTCTGTCTAGTAACAGCCTGCCGGTCTTGGAATCCAAACTCAGTCTTATGCGTCAATGCATACTCATCAGCTAACTTAGCCGCTTCTCGGAGTGTCGTGGCATCTTTTTCATCCAGATACGACTTAATGTCATCCTTGACACCCCGTTTGAATTCCTCCACCAGCATCAAGTCCTTCAACAGCTTGAAGTCACCATCGACAGACTTAGATGTGCACCAACGTTCAAAGTACACTTCCTTATCATGAGCAAATTCAACATAGGTCTGCTTTTCATCCTTTCTAAGGCCCCTAAATTTCTGCCTGTATGCTTCTGGCACTAATTCGTAAGCAGTCAATATGGCCTGCTTAACCACATCATATGTCGAGGCATCACCAACAGCCAAAGCTGAATACGCCTGCTGTGCCTTTCCTCTCAAGACACTCTGCAGCATCAAAGGCCAATACTCCTTGGGCCATTTTAAACTCCCTGCCACCTTTTCAAAATGTTGAAAGTACTTGTCTACTTCCTGCTCATCAAAAGGTGGGACCAGTCTCACTTCTCTGCTAGCAACGAAGTTATCGAGGTGTCCTGTGGCTGTTCTCCCTAGCCTTGCCAACTCTAATTGCACCCCTAAAGCCTCTCTCCATTTGCAACCGTTCTCTTTCTCGTTCTCTTTCCCTGTCTAACTTCTCCAACTCGAAAAGTCTCTCCTTTTCTCTTTCTTCTGCCTGTTCTTTCTCTCTTTCCCTTTTCAACCGAAGTAACTGCAGTTGGAAAGAGAAGTCTTTCCCACTATCTGTGCTAGGTCCAGCTGGGGAGTCAGGCTCCTCAAACTGAGCTAAATCGGCAATGCTAAAAATGCCTTCACGATGATAATGCCGGGCAGCAGCCTGAGCCATTTTAGCTTTTGGGCACTTTGCGTTTATACCAGGCAGGTTTAGCGACCTAGTGACCTCCAGCAATTCAGTTTTTCTCAAATCCTGCAGACCTTTAACAGTTGGATTTTCCAGAAAGTCAAGCGCTGCTTTCGCCATGATGAAGCAAAAAAAACAAAAAAAAAAAAAACAGAAGAGTCTCGCTGCTACAGTTGGCTTTCACGAATGCTAACAGGCTACAAACGACTCACTAACGCATGGCGTTCATCCCGGACGAGCCCCCAATTATGTTACGTGTGCAGTTAGCCAATGCCCAACACAAAGTTATAAAAACAGTCTCCGTTTATCTGGGATACAAAACTACACACGCACACAAAAAAAAAAGAAACAAAACAACAGAATAAAGTTTACCCAGGTATCCTACAGTCCTGCACCACTGGCGTGCGCTCGTGACTTGGCCGTCCTCCCACCAGTCCAACTGCCCGTAGTCTCCAGAAGTCCATGGAATGCACGGAATCCTCTCCAGTGGCACCCTCGAGGCAGAGAGTCCGCAGAAAAACGTGTAATCCAAGGCACTGGAGCAGCACCCCCAGCACAAATACAAGCTCACGGCACCGCCACCTGCCGTCTGTACCGAGCTTCTTCTTGCTTGGGTCCTTGACCTTCCGGTGTGTCTTCAGTGGTGTCTGTCTTCCCTCTGTCAGTGACCCCCTAAGGTCTGAATTTATAGCCGGTAAGACCACAGATAAAAGAACAAAGAACAAAGAATAAAGCTAGATCAAAGTCATCCAATCAGAAAGCATTCTCTGAACCTGAAGGCGGGACAAGAAGTGTCCCGCCCACATACATGGACCTTACAAAATGGCGGCACCCATAGAAAAACACAGAGAAATGGCTCATGTACCACAACACATTCACATATACCAACTAAAATGCAACAAATAAAATAAAATAAACAAAACGCTTGTCCGTAACACAGTGCATTACACTTATACACTTATTCTTCTTCTTCTAACTCATCCGTGTAGAACTGACAGTTTCCTTGCTCATTTGTAGTTCACACATGTTTCACCTCAAGACATAAAGAAGCTCCACATTTTCTCACATAATTTAAAGCTAAAGCGATGCTAGTAATTTAGAAACAACTTCTCCTGTGCGAGATCAATAAAGGTCAATCTTCTAATCCTTGACCACTGTAGGGCGCTTTGTGCTACAATTTTGTATGAAAAGCGCCTTATAAATGTTTGATTGATTGATTGATTGATTGAGTTAGCCTTATAACCTGCCTGGCAGAAATATGTGTCCATGTATTGATTCTCTGTTCATTTATTTTTCTCTTCTTCCTCACTTCAGTTGGTTTTCAGTTACATAAAGGAGTCTGATGTGTTGCGGCATCTGTATTCACATGGTGGAAGTGAAGGATTTCAAATATAATGCACCGTATATTTTAAACATAATTGTGACCGACCGCAGCAAAACAGGACACAAGTCACGCTAGGGGCATTTTGAGTTATTCACAGATTCCGAAAGTATAGATTCTAAGCTTTCCAACGATGCCTTACACATGGAAAACTGACAATCTGACCTGAAGTGTGGCCATTTGAAAGCGGGACATCTCAAAATAACGATCTTGAGAAAAGCTCCTCTAAAGAGCCTCTTGTCCAGGCCTTCAGAACTCATTTGCATGACATTAAGCCAGACCCCCCAGGATTTGTTGCGATTTTGTTGCGGGAGGAAGTGAAAGTTGCGATAAATAGTTGCGATTTTCGCTTTTTGTAATTAAAATTGAGTAATATTTTGAATAATGAGTTATTACTGACAAAGAATAATACAAAGACACAGAGATCACAGATATGGTCCTAAAACAACCTTACCAACATCGAAAATAAATTACTACTAGAAGGGGAACTGTTTTGCCCGGTCTTTTGCTGTTATTTTTGTGGGCAAATGGCGCCGCAGACATGTTTCTTTGCCATTAGAAGCCGTGTTTCAATTCCCAGAGTGCACAGTTCAGAGCGTGGCCCGAAGGGCATGTGCGTCACACATTTCGACAGTACACCGGTGCGACGACTGCTGTCCCACTTCTTTTTTGTCCCATGCGCAGTTAACACGCGGTCCAAAGACCGCAGTCGTTAAGCGGTCCGCGGACTGCAGTCGGGGCTGAGCAAGTGTGCACCTCCTTGACTGCAGTCTGAGCCCCCTTCGGGCCGCGCTCCGAGCTGTGCGCTCTGGGAACTGGGACACGGCCGCAGTTTCGTTTCGTCACACGGAAGTAAAGCAGAATGTTGCGGCTTCCAAACTCAAACCTTTTAGCCGCCGAGAATATGAGGTTGGGTCCTATGGCTCGCAGATTTGTGACGCGCAAAGAGGAGGCTATGGTGACAGATACGCTGAGATCCAGATATGCGTTTTGTGCATTTATTACAAAAAGAGCGCACACAGCTATGACAGCGCAGCAGGATGAAATGGAACTCATGAAAACCAGCAGGATGAACAGATTAAGATTAGTGAAAGATGAATGAATGGTTTGCGGTCAACAAAAAATACGGCTACACCCCAACCCTGACTCTCTCCTCTGTGTGACAGGTGAGCGCGCGCTTTTACACGCACACACTTCCGTACGTGCACACACCCACACTCACGTGACCCACCGCCTCTGCCGCACACACACACACACACACACACGCACCGTGCACCTCATCTCAGTTATGTCTCCTACACAGAAGGAAGTTGGTCGGCGTTCAATACGTCGCCGATGACTGGTCAAAATTAGTAAAAATTGCTGAAACGTTGCGGTGATTGGTCAAAATTGCAACACCGCCCTGAATTCACGGGGATTGGCTGAAGTTGTGTTGAAGTTGCAAATCGCAACATCGCAAATTCCTGGAGGGTCTGATTAAGCTAAGCCCTTCCCTATCACTATCACTATGGTGTGGTGTTTACATTCAGGAAATTACAGAATTAGGGCAGAATTATACTTTGTTAAAATGGAAATGCTTTTATAACAAAAAGTCCATATAATCATTCAATAATTCAATAATTAAGTTAAAAAGTTAAGTTAAAAATCACCTGTATTGTCAATTTAATACAATACAAAATAGTATAGACCACTACAAACACTGTATAAACAGACACTCAAAGTCTTAGATAAAAAACCACGCCACATCCATCACTGCAGCATTTTATCTAAATATAATATTTTAAGTTGGGAGAATCTGATTAGATTCACAGATGCCTGCTTTGTTTACAAAATCTTACATAGACTCGCCCCTCCACCGCTCAATGACTTTGTTAGCCTAAGATCACGCTCAAACTGCATCACTAGAGGAGCCTCAAGAGGAGACTGTCTGATCCCTCTCAGAAAGACAGCATTTGGTCAATCAGCCTATTCTGTTAGAGCTTCTAAAGGGTGGAAGAGCATCCCTACAATGATCAGGGAGAGCTCCACATACAGCTCCTTCAGGTCTCAATTTAAACGTTGGCTCTTAAAGGGATATGCCACCCCCAGGTCAAATTTGGGCATCTCCCCACAGTCCAGAGACTAAAACAAGTGATGAAAAGCGTTTTCCTGGTCACCCAGCCATTGTCCGAGTCTGTCAGCACTGACCGCCGCGCGCAGCTGATGCTCCTCCGCGTTAGACTGGAGGCAACGGCGCCAGAGAAAGATTTCGGCCAAAAGGAATTAATTTCCTCGATGCTTTTCCCAATTACTTTCTGTGTAGTGCGCATTCATATCGAGTGCAAATAAATGTACAAATCAACACGGAGAACTTGCCTTGGTCATTTTGGGTGGGAACTATTTTTCAGTGTGGAAAAAGACAGACGAAGCACACACCACGCAGACAGGGGAATCCCTGTTTACGCACCAGGAAGGGAGTTCCCCCGTTACGCTGCGTGCTCTGTGCTTCGGCTTTCTTTTTCCGCACTGAAAAATAGTTCCCACCCAAAATGACCAAGGCAAGTTCTCCGTGTTGATTTGCACATTTATTTGCACTCGATATGAATGCGCACTACACAGAAAGTAATTGGGAAACGCATCGAGCAAATTAATTCCTTTTGGCCGAAATCTTTCTCTGGCGCCGTTGCCTCCAGTCTAACGCGGAGGAGCAGCAGCTGCGCGCGGCGGTCAGTGGCGACAGACTCGGACAATGGCTGGGTGACCAGGAAAACGCTTTTCATCACTTGTTTTAGTCTCTGGACTGTGGGGAGATGCCCAAGTTTGACCTGGGGGTGGCATATCCCTTTAACAAATCGGATCTGTCAACAACACCAAACTCCTGCTGCTGCCATCTAGTGTTTGTCCTCTGCATGTGCTTCTTTGTAATTCTGTTTTAACAAATCTTTTATTGCCCCTTTTGTTTATTTTCTTGTGCCTTTTTTTTAATATAATCTTTTACTGTCATTAATTGCAAGCTGTTCTTACCTGTCTGTTTGTAAGATTTTAAGTTTTTAATTTATTTTAGATGTAATGCTTTTCTACTTTTTAACCATGCCTGCAAATGTTTTTACAGGGAGCCCTCTGTACACCATGGCAACGGACAACAGATGAAAACTTGCCTCTTGGCTAATTCTGGCATGTTAAACAGTTACTAAACTTGCACTGTCCGCTATAAATAAATAAATAAAATAAATAAAATAAGAACACTACACACACACACACCTACACATGCACACACACACACACGCACACACACACACACACACACACACACACACACACACACCTACACACCTACACACCTACACACACACACACACACACACACACACCTGCAAACTCATGAGGGTTGAAAAAGGTGACAAACTACCGGTAACCTCGTGGCCCCCTTAAACAGCGCACAATCAAGGAAAATAAAGGGCATTTTCACTGTAAAGCTGTCATAATATAACCAAATGTATTTGCATTTACATAATCTACACTTAAAGGGACAGTGTGTAAGATTTTTACCCGTTTATTACTGAAATTGAAGATACCCATTCAAAAATACATTGTTTTCCAAGCCTTTTCACTTCCATCATGAAATCAAAGTACAGTGGTACCTCACCTTACGAATGACCCAACAAACGAAAATTTCAAGTTACGAAACGCCTTCACGTTAAATTTTGGTCTCTAGATACGAAAGAAAATTCAAGTTACGAAACGCGAAATCTCAAAAATCCAAATAATGCGCGCTCAGCCACACACATTATACGCTTTTCTCAGACTGGATTTAAACTTTTCTCACATTTGTCTCTCGTTTAAACACTCAAACTTTCATAGATTTTCAACAAAATTATTAATAGTGAAGTGTGGGGGGAAGGAGGAGGGGGGCGAAGACTGCGCTCTGACACGTGTGTGATAGCCGCATGTGTGACAGCTGACCCGGCGCGGGGGCTGCCAGCAGGTCTAGACCTGGACTAAACCAGGACTAGACCAGGTGGATTAAAGCGCCGCGCGTGGGTCTATTTCCTGGTTTCGTTTCGAGTCACAGCTGGATCCTTACGGACAAATTGAGAGCAAGTTTATGGTGAAATACAGAGTTTGACCTGTGCAAAGCATTCTAAGGTAAGCTGACCTTGTTTTGTGCTTTTCCGTATAAAAGCCCCATGTGCTCGGGGAGTGATTGTTGTGCAGGGAAATGAATTGCAAAAAGAGGAGACTGTGAGGTTTCATTTGATGTGTAGAGTGTCATGGTACATGATCGGGAATGTGTGTTTTCATGAGAAAAAAAAAACAAAAAAAAACGGGACCGCGCGGCTCGTGCACGCGCCCGGATGACCCTCGAGGTCTGCCATAGCTAAAACAGAAAGTGCAATAGCACCATCCACCTATGCGCCACGAATCCTACACACTGGGGCTTTAATACTGACTCACACTCAAGCTAGCCTATTTAATCTATACACACCTCAGCATTAGTAACCCGTTGGAATACAGGTACAGGTAACCTTACTCGTTCCCTCATCAGCTCAGGACCCTTGGGAGCACTTTGTGTTGAAAGTGGAACAGGAGGAAGGACACTAGTAGTAGTGAGTATTGTGCTCACTTTTTTCTTGTGCACCTCTGTTTGACAGTGTGCCATCAGAGCATGGAAACCTTTTTTCCCATCATTTATTTCTTTGTAGCAAAGGGTGCATTTACAGTAGCCCGCTTTGTCAATTTTTTTGAAATACTGTGACAGTGGGAAGCTGTACTGCACCCCCTTCACCTCAGTCTTCACTTCCAATTTCAGCCATGCCCAGCTCCACCTGCATTTTTGCCCTATTTCAAGCTGATGCACATACAGTACACCATCCTCCTCAAGCTCTCTCATCTGGAAGAAAAAAAATCCAACCTTATTGCCTAGATCAGGGTACATGTCGTCACTAAAAACATTAAGGCGACACCCAACTGCATTTGTTGACATTTAAAAATGTAAATGGTTTTCAAATTCATGGGGTTCGTGTTGGCGTGACATAGTAGGCTAGAACCAGTTTCACATTGGATGTTTTTGACGATAGTGTTTTTGAACAAATCTCTCCAACAAAAACACACTGGTAGGCAGGTGCTTTCTTGACAGCTGACCATGAATGACGCGAGTGAAGTCCTTCTTCGGGCAAAAAAAAAGAGTGACGACCTACCGCGCTCAATTAACAAAATAAAAACAGAAACATAATGTTTGGTGGAATTCTCGTTGGCTTCTAACGCCAAAACAAGCGCCTTTTCACCTTCAACATATGAAATAAACAGCTGCTAGTTGACGATGATAAAAATTTGCTAATGTCTTTGATACTAGCCTGCTTGGGCTCTAAAAGGCAAGCTACAGGCCCTGTCAGCTTTCTATCTTTCCATTAGGGATGCAAATTATGCCTTGTTTCTGCTCAGGTGTTTTCTGTATCTGAAAACCATCCAATGTGAACAGGGACATTCTCCAGGCAACGCACTAAGCAAATGTGTTCGTTTTCAACTCTCATATCCGACAACAGAGCAACTAGTATTTACATCTGCATCTGTTTTATGCAGTTAGCTGGCATAATATTAATTTTCAGCACGTATAATGTAAAAAAAAAAAATTCTTGTACATATTTCTGGCACTGCAAAACTTACCTCCACACATGTAACAGCAACGAAATCCTTAATCCAAAGACAAGTTTTTCATCCGTTCATCCCACAGAGTGGTCGTTTTCACACCTGCCTTGTTTGGTTCGTTTAAAATGAACCAGAGTTTGTTTGCTCCTTTGATTCGGACCTTTTGGGCTGGTGTGAATAAAAACCAAAAATCTCGATCCGGAGCAAACAAGCGAACCGAGACCACCTAAAAAGGTCAGTCTCGGTCCGGTTCCATACGAACTGCGGTTCGTTTGAGGTGAGAATGCAGAGAATGCAGACCGGACTCGATCCGACACAAGTTGGCTTTTTGTACTTAACGAGCTCCCGTCGTATGTCGAGCATTATGGGAAACCGAGGCTGACGAAATGAAACTAAACTAAACTAAACTAAACTTACAAGGCTTACTTACGTTTTGCGTGAAGAGCAAGAGTCAGAACTTGATGCGCACATGATCTCTGTCCTCCGTAGTCGTCTTGACCTGTGTCTTCGTCGTTTGGAAATTGATTGTAAAATAGTGTAAACCTCACGATGCTGCTCAAACATTTGTGAGAACTGCAAAAACTGAGCAAACCATATCGCTAAGGCTAGATTGAAAACGGCACGTAACGCCATTATTCTCCTCCTTCCGCGTTTGGACACGGCGTTTGGACAGGGCTCATTTCTGTCCAACGGCTGAGCGACCTCAGCACACGTGCTTTTGTTTATAGATGTTAGTTCGCTTGGGGAAAAAGTGCAGTGTGAAAGCAAACCGCACCAAAATAAAAAAATTTAAAAAAACATTTGGTCCGGACCAAAGCAAGTGAACTATCGGACTTTCCTGGTGTGAAAACGACCTCTAGACTGTCCCAGATCCGTTGATCAGATCCTTTCACAAAATGAGGTTGCCAGATCACTCAGTAAAAAAGGTGACTCTGCAGACTCTGAATCCTAACTGCTATGGAATTTTCAGAAGCGAGGACTGGCAACCAGAACTCCAATGGAAAAGATGCGCACCATTACTGTTTTATTTAGCGACAAACCAAATGTTCGGCAACGTAGACACCCCCCCCCCCAAAAAAAAAAAACAAAAAACAAAAAACTCTTCGGATCTACACGATTCACACAAGTGACCCATTTTGGGATCAAAACGGCGAATTTCACCGAAAGGTGACTAGTTTGCAGGTATGCACACACGCACGCACGCACGCACACACACACACACACACACACATATAACAGTTTTTCTTCAAGAAAATTAACATATCTGAAATAAAAAGATTTTCATTTAATAATCAGTTGTGTCACAAGAGGTAGATACAACAAAGGAAGATTATTTTGATTTAGTATTCATTTGGGTAAATTATTTTCAAAGAAGCATTCTTTATTTTTATGTTTAACTAATTTGAGTTAAAGAAAAGAGAGAAAAAGCCTGAGAATTTAAATTTCAAATTAAGGAGATGAAATAAAATGATTTTCATTTAAAAATCTGTTGTGTCACGTTCTACTTTTAGAGAATTATCAACACGTATGAGTGAGGGGGTACTTGAGGTATGACAGAAGGGCTCAGGGGCTACACAAGACAAAAAAGGTTGAGAAACACTGCCATAAACAATAGTTACTCGCTAATATCCTACAGTACCGATAACATACATAGGTAAACTTGCAACAACCTAGCTAGCTCCTACCTTAACAAACAAAGCAGATGAACGGAATTCGCGGAACAAACTTACCCAATGACACAGCGCTGTGCTCAGTACTTTCCGAGTCTGGTCGTAAAACGTCCTGTAGAGAGGTGGTGGGTAGCGAATGCGCGCAGTATTAGAGTCAGTCTCACGAAAGTATAACCACGCTTTCGACTTCAGCAATTTTGTACGGTTTGACGACTCCGCAGCCAAGCTAATTGATTAGCTAACTTACAAGTTAGGCGAATCTCGCCTTGCCTGTGAACGAGGGGCGTGACCACGCTGTGTTTTTCATACACGCGGACGTTTCAGCCAATCTCAGGTGGCATTATCAGACCATAAGCACACAGGCACGTATCTGAGCCACACGTGATTAACCTCTGGGTATCCAAACGTGGAATCGAAAGATGAGGCATATTTCGATACCCAGAAGAACCTAAGCATTTCGGTCGGTGCCATGGAGGAACCGAATTTCGATGCCCAGCCCTAATGAGGACACAACATCATAACAGATTAGAAAATAGCGTAATATGGGCGCTTTAATGATACTATGAAATAATTGGAATAAAAAGTACTTACTGGGAGAATGCATGTTGAGAGACACTATGAACCGCACTATAGCCAAGATGACCAAGTTCATGATGCTAGCTACACCAAAGAGGAACCCAGCCATGGCGTAGTACACACAGGTAGCGTGTCCTCCCAGCCAATGGTGACTCCAGGCCGATGCTACAGCTAATGGGTACATGGTGATGGCTGCTCCTAGATCCGTCACCGCTAAATTCACACTTAGCAACTCCGGCGGCTTCATTTTAGAAGATCGTTTGAAGGCCATTATGAGGACCAGCAGATTTCCAGCAATGGAGAAAACGGCTGAAAGAGAAAACAGAAGCAGAAATGACACATAAGTGGACCAAACACAATTTTTAAGCAAAAGACACATTTAAATTCAAATCCATGCGTCTTGTTTACAGTAACAGTGTTAGAGTGTGATATTTTGGTAAGGTGGTAAGGAGGTAAACTGCAACTACAATACATCACATAGAGAGCGTTTAAGAACAACAAATGCTATTCAGAGCTAAATTGCAGCTATTACAATGTCTGAACACAGCAGGACTGTGTCAGGCTTTGTGTGGGAACTTTCTTGGTGAGGTGAGGGATTTTGCTAAGGAGCTAGCTCTGGCCTCTTGAGATGCTACAGGCTTTTTACACCACGTATGGCAGCATATCTGGCAGAAGACCTTCCAGAGGAAATACTTGGGAATGAAGCATTTCATCTCCAACTGAAACACCAGAGCAAAGTGAGCGCAAGCCCCGGGATCAAAACATGGCCGCCCATTCATATCAATGGGCCAAGCTCAATGGCTCATGGAAAAATTCTTTCTGGGCAGGAGGGATTATTTAGCTGAAGTTC
The DNA here is from genome assembly GCA_036785185.1 of Paratrypauchen microcephalus. Taxonomy (NCBI): domain Eukaryota; kingdom Metazoa; phylum Chordata; class Actinopteri; order Gobiiformes; family Gobiidae; genus Paratrypauchen; species Paratrypauchen microcephalus. The sequence goes on along the minus strand of JAVJIX010000031.1, from coordinate 2,183,049 downwards.
CAGTGAGCAGCTACTACTCTAACTTAAGATAGCTCTAAGCTAGTGACACCCCGTCCAGTTATTTGAATAGATCCATGAGTGAGAGTGAGGTCTTTCCTGTTGTGTTCACCTGGTGCCCCCTGAAGGCTGCTGTGATGCTGCAGGACACAGGGGGGACACTTTTGGCTCTACCTCTCCTCAAACTGCCCTGACACTGATCTGCTGACCCTCTCTGACCAGTCCTCCTGACAAACTGCACGGAAACCTTTGACTGAGACTTAAAGGCCAGTGAGAAGTGCCTTTAGAAGATATTTAAAAGCAGCAGTGAGACAGAACCCTGTTAAAGATCCCATGACATGGTACTTCTTGATGCTTTTATATGGTGCTTTAGTGGTTCCCTAATATTGTATCTGAAGCCTTCTTCTCCAAATCAGGCCTTGGTGCATGATATAGCCTCTTGGAGACAGTCCTAGGGAGAATGTGCCTTTTAATGTGCCATTCTGAGCGTGGCCCTTTAATGCAAATGAGGAGGACGGAGATGGGCCAGTGTAGGCGGATGGGGGTGTGGCCAAATACGGTCACTGTGCATGTTAATGTTTATGTGTCTGTTGGGGAAAGTGAAGAAGCGATCGTCAAAACTTTTCAGAGAGACCCCGAGTCTGATCCTGAAGGTGAAGAAGTTGCAACTCAGCGGCTTCAGCAGGACGTCTCCAAATGGTTAGTTTGAAATGTTACATCTGAAAACGATACTTTCATTAGGTTGTTTATGTATACTGTTACGGTTAGCATGTAGCCAGCATAGCTTATGTTGTTGTCGCTATGTAAGGAAGAACATACAGAAAAAATACGGAATTCATCAACGCTGGTGGGGTAATAACTTCCCAGAGCCTAATGACTTGACTATGTGACTATGCTTACATGCACTTAACTCACTGACTGCCGGAGACGTCGACTGACGTCACCTCGAATCCAAACGTTGTATGCCGCGATGTCTATCGACGTCAATTGCATTTTTCAGCGGGGGTCGCTAGGATACGACCTGGAGCAACTTTTAATGTGTAATTCATACCTCCTAACCTGTAAGTTGCTATCTTTTGTATTATTGTCTGCCAATCGGAGACGCGGAAGAGAGAAAGAGATCAGCGTGTGTAGTGTGTAGTGGCGAGAGAAGCAAGATGGCGAGTAGAGCGAATGCGTACAAGCAGTTGACTCTTGATCAGTGCCTCCAGAGCGGTTGGAGTGGCCTTGGGACCCAAGATTCCAGATCACAGGATCGCGGAGACACGCCGGATCAGGCAGGCATTTCGGGGCAGAGATCTGGTCTGCCAGAGGCAGGCGATGTGTCAGGTTCGGGCATGTCGGAGCAGAGGTCTGGTCTGCGCGAAGTAGGGGCATTGTCTGGTGTTAGGCACTCTGATCAGGAGGACGACAGCGCCAATGAAGATGATTTCAGTGAACCAGACCCTGATTCATGTGATGAGTGGCTGCCGCCAGTATCGACTGGGAGCAGGAGATCCTCGTCTCCAGAGAAGCATGAGATGGGTATGAAGAACTAAGTTTACATGATGCTGTTGTGTGGTAATTGTGAAGGAATTTTCTATTTACAGAGCCTTCATCCAGCAAAGGACCTACCCCCACTCCTGCTTGCAAAGCGAAGGTAAAAAAATAAAAAAATAAAAGTATTCTCCACATCACACTGCAGCAATACAAAAAAACCAAAAACAAACAAAACCTGGAGTTGGACCTGCCAGAGGACTTCTTTCAGCTGTTTATTACAGATGAGCTGCTGGAGCACATCACTGACCAGACAAACTTATATGCACATCAGTATCTTGCCGCTCACCCTGACAGTCTTCCAAAAAGCAGAGCAACACTTTGGAAACCAGTGTCAGTGTCAAACGATTCTTTGGTCTGACGTTTCTAACCGGTTTAATTTAAAAAAAACAAAAAACTGGACAAACACTGCTCATTGGATGAGATGATAGCCACACCATATTTTTCAAAGACAATGCCATGAAACAGGTTTCAGCTGATTTGGAGGTTCCTGCATTTCAGTGACAATGCATCACAAGACAGAGGGGACAAGCTGTATAAAGTCCGCCCAGTGTTGGAATACATTCTCAAAAAATTTTGAGCCATGTACTAGGGCTGGGCGATTAATCGAGATTTGCGATATCTCGAGATGTTTTATGAAATCGAGAAAGATTTTGGCATATCGAAAAACTCGAGATAATGCGCTAAATGAATAAGATTTCGCCACTTCCTCAACTGTTTGTGGAGCTGTCCGCCCCGCCTCCTTCTTGCGTTTGTGTTTCACTGCGTCTCGTGGTTCCCCCTCCCCTCCCCGTACGCACACCACGTGTGTTTGTTGATAACCAGTGTTGCCAACTTAGCGACTATGTCGCTATTTTTAGCTACTTTCTGGACTCCCCTAGCGAGAAAATTAGACAAAAGCGACTAGCGACAAATCTAGCAAGTTTTTTTGGTGATCAGAGGCTCCAAGATCGCGGGAGGGGGAAAAAATAATTGCGCCGTTTTCTCTCTTTCCCCGTTCAGAGAAAGAGACAGAGAGACACAGGCAGAGAGGGGCGGGGGCGGAGTTGAGAACAGCGTGGACTGTCGCTTCACTCACCAGTCTCTCCTCTGCTCCCTCCCATCTCGTCAGATCGCCTCGGAGTCTGGTCATTCCTCTGCCATAGGCTCTGATTCTCAATAAGTGTATGCCTATGCGCTCTGATTTGTTTTCTTTTTGGCGACACAAAGTCACAAGTAGCACTGCTTAAAAGGCTAGTTGTACAGCACAGAAAAGTTTTTAAAAAGCTAGTTCTTTAGCACCAAAAAAAAATAAAAAATAATTAAAAAGCTATAGTTTGCCCACTATAGCACAAAAAAATAAATAAATAAATAAAAAGCTTTAGTTAAACTACAGCACAAAAAAAACCACAAAATAAAAAAAGCAAGCTATAGATCTTGGACTACAGCTCAAAAATAAATATCTAAAAAATAAAAACAAAAAAAAAACAACAACAAAAAAACAAGTATATGTAATAACAACACCAATAAAAGGTTAGTGTCACGGGGTAAGGAAGGTTAGGATGTGCTGTCTGGACCTTTTTTAATTAATTACGAAATGAGGGATTTTTTTGTCTCATCTTGAATTTTTTTGTTTTTTTTATCTTTGCACTATATAACTGTCTACCCTCAGATTTTATGTTTACAATTAAATAAGGCAATATACTACTTCCTTGGTTTGATAATGTTAAAATTGGTCCACAAGCACAGCACTTTGTTACTAGTACCTGTCTACCTCTAGGGACTTGGCTACGAAATGAGGGATTTTTTTTTTTGTCTTTTATCTTAAATATTAAAGAATCACTTTATAAGAACTGTCTACCCTCAGATTTTATGTTTACAATTTAAATAAGGCAATGTACTACTTGGTTTGGTAATGTTAAAAATGGTGCACAAGCACTTTGTTACTAGTACCTGTCTACCTTTAGGCACTTGGCTGCCTACCTGTTTGCACTTCAATAAAAAAAAAATCCTTGCTGAATTTGGCGCGTTTATTTTTTTATTTTTTTTCCCCCTGCATAAATATCGAGATATATATCGTATATCGAGATATAGCAAAAACATATCGAGATAATTTTTTTTCCTCCATATCGCCCAGCCCTAACATGTACCAACCTGGCCAAAACGTTTTTATCGATGAAGGCATGATGCAGTGGCGGGGGCGCTTGGCATTCAGGGTGTACAATCTGCAAAAGCCAGTATAAAAAAATATGGCATTAAATCATATGTGCTCTGTGATTCAGCCACAGGATATTGTTTTAACATGCGGTCTTATGTTGGAGAAGACAGCACTCTGCCAGAAATTGTATTTGATCTCCTGAATCGTCTCACAGGTCATGGCTACACAGTGTATATGGACAGTTTATATAATTCAGTGTCACTGTGTGAAAACCTACTGAAAAAAACCCCAAATGTCTGTGGGACACTGCGGAAAAACAGGAGGGAACCAAATTTCATCAGGGACATTAAAAAAGTGACCTGTGGGCAGGGGGGATGGTGGTAGCGGATGGTGGTAGCGTGGCATGACAAAAGGGTGGTAAAGGTGGTGACCAAATGCCACCAAGATAAAATGCAGACAGTCGATGTGTGGCAGAGGAAACACAAAGACAAAGTCCCCCAGTTGAAGACTGAGTGTGTTGTGTCCTACAATGCCTGTATGAATGGGGTTGACAAACTGGACCAAAACATCTCTTACTACCCCTTCATCCGGAAAACCCTCAACTGGTCCAAGAAGTTTGTCGCTTATATCTTCCAGCTGGCAATATTTAACTCCTTCATCCTTTACAGAACTGTAAATCCAGGCCAGTGTAAAACCCTCTTGGATTTAATTGAGAAGGTGGTAAAAACCTGGACCACAAGGGAGGAAGTTGCAGGTGAGGGGGTTGAGGGGGACGAGGAGGAAGGACATAAGCTAAGGGCACCATATTGCACAGACCCAGAGAGCTGGCTAGATGGTAACATAGCAAGGCACAAACTCAAACACCTGATGCCCACCGGGAAGAAGCCAAGACCATCAAGGAGGTGTCGAGTCTGTGCAAGTAGGGACCAGCGCAGTGAGACAAACATGTGGTGCAAGGTGTGTTGTGTCCCCTTGCACCCAGGAAAATGCTTCACAATTTACCACACAAAGAGAAACTTCTCTGATGGGGGCTGAAACACACTCATATACACACATGCACCTGCACACATCCGAGAGATTGTTCTCAAAGATTGTTTCTCAAAGTTTGTTCTCAAAGATTGTTGTCAATTTGCATATAGTTAGATTTCTTCTTTGTAAATAAAAAATGTATTTTGCTATCAAAAATGAACTCTGGTGATAAGGACGAGTAGAGGAGGGTGCAGCAACAGCTAAAAGTTCAACTAAGGCAGGGTCAGGAGGCTTATGGGAGGGAGTTGGAGGCTAAACTCAAACAAAATAATACTAGAGAGGTCTGGTGGGAAATGAAAGCTATTTCTGGTCTCTCCAGACCCAAACAGCAAGACAATAGCCAAGACAGGTCAAACGTGCTTAATTTACATTTTTAATTGCTTCTCCTCAACTGGCACCATCCCTGGACCCTCTCCAATTTGCATATCAAGCTCACATGAGCGTTTAGGACGCTATAATCTATCTTCTGCAGCGGGCTCACTCACTCCTGGATAGTGTTAAGGGCTCTGTGAGGATATTGTTCTTTGATTTCTGCAGCGCCTTTAAAGGTCCCATGGCATGAAATGTTCACTTTCTGAGGTTTTTGAACGTTAATGTGAGCTCCCCTACCCTGTTTAGGGCCCCCCCATGGCTAAAGGTTGCGAAATCTGTAAACTGAGCATTTCCGCATTTGAAAAAAGACAGCCCAAATGGGAAATTCTGAACAAGGGAACTTTCTGACGTCACCCTCGTGGAAAGGTTTCCACCCCCCGTCTGGATGTCTACCCACCGTCTCTGGAAATCACGCCCAGAGAAATTGGACCGCGAATGAGCTATGCTATGCGAGATGCATTTTTTTATTTGTCTGGAGACACGTGAGAGTGTTTCCAGACTCGGATGTCCTTTATCCGAGCCTCCGAACTTCTGAAACAGCAGTGACTTAATTTTATTTTCTGTGGAAATGTGTGCGTCTCATATCTTCCTCCGCGCTTACACACACGGAAGTGGGGACAGTGCACATCGCACCGCTAATCCAGGAAACAGCGGTGTATTTGGCCACACCCCCACCCGCTGCACTGGCCTGTCTCTGTCCTCCTCATTTGCATTCAAGCAACAACGCCCATAATAAAGTGTTTCAGAGACATTTTTTTGACTCTGACTGTGTTCATGAGGCTTTCTCATGCACTAAGGCTTGATTTTGAAGAAGGATTAATTTACAGTATTAGGGAACCATTAAGGCGCCATATAAAAGCATCAAGAAGTACCATGTCATGGGATCTTTAAAGGAGAATTAACGTTTTTTACAATCTGAGCATCTTATTTCTTAAGTTGTTTAACTCACCCATACCACTTTGGTGTCATTTGGAGCAGTTTTGTAGATGTTGTGGTGTAGCCGTGTCCGTAAACGTGAGTTCTCAGGGCAAATGTTTCAAAAACCTGAGCATTTCCACATTTGAAAAAAGACAGAAAAGATCGCTGTGTCAGCGTACACTTTAAGTGGAGTCCAAAGCAGCCTGAAACCCGATATCCAGCTATCCAGTTTCATTTGATGACGTCATCATAGAGGACAGCGCGCATGCGTGAAGTCACAGCTGTTTAGAAGATAAACACCGCTAGTCCGAAAGAAGCTAACACCACTCTGAACTTTTCTGTTGCGAGACATGGCTGAAGATTCGGACTTTGAGATTGAAGAGGACTTATTTGAGTATGATGGCCGTCCCTATCGTTTTGAGCCTGAGTATACGGAGGAAGAGATATTAGAAAGAAGGAAGTGGAGACAGTTTGAGGAGCAGCGCACAAGAGAACAGCGAGCGACGGCCCGTCCACGAAAAGACAGTACCTTGTGGTGTTTATGTGGACATTGTATGTCGATGGCCACAGAGGAAGAATGCCTTTGCTGTCTCGAGTGGGATATCGGGTTTCAGCCCGCTTTTGACTCCACTTAAAGTCTACGCTGACACAGCGATCTTCTGTGATGTGAAAAGCGCAGATTGTAAAAAGCGCAAACATATGCCCCGAGCACTCACATTCACGGATACCGCTACACCACAACATCTACGAAACTGCTCCCAATGACATCAAAGTGCTATGGGTGAGTAAAACAACTTGTTTTATTACTGAAATAAGGCTCAGATTGTAAAAAACGTTAACACCCATCCTGAGCAGTTTCTCACCCATGAGAGAAGGCTGGATTGTGTTAAAGGAGACACAATCCAGCCCTCTCTGATGGGTGAGAAACTGCTCAGGATGAGTGTCAGTTCCTCCACTGTCTCCTGTATTACTGACTACCTGTCAGGCCTCAGTATGTGCGACTGGGGACCACCCTGTCTGAAACTGTGGTCAGTAATGTAGGAGCCCCTCAGGGTACAGTCCTGTCTCCATTTCTGTTCACTCTGTACACCTCTGATTTCCAGTACAGCTCAGGGTCCTGCCATTTGCAGAAGTTCTCTGATGACTCTGCGGCGGTAGGGTGTTTCAGGGATGGACAGGAGATGGAGTACAGGATGCTGATTGCAAATTTTGTGGAGTGGTCCCAGGCAAACCATCTGCTCCTGAACTTGGACAAGGCTAAGGAACTGGTGATTTACTTCAGGAGGATGAGGTCACCAGTGGAGTCCATTACCATCAAGGGTCACGAGGTGGAGATCGTGGACTGCTACAAGTACCTCGGCGTTCATGTGAATAACGGGCTGGACTGGAGGGACAACTGTAATGCTGTGTACAAGAAGGGCATGAGCAGACTCTACTTCCTGAGGAAGCTCAGGTCTTTCAATGTGTGCAGTAAGTTACTGGAGATCTTCTACCAGTCTGTGGAGGCCAGCGCCCTGTACTCTGCCGTAGTCTGCTGGGGGAGCAGCACCAGTAAAAGAGACATCGGACGGATTGACAAACTGATCCGCAAAGCTGGTCACGTGATCGGCTGTGAGCTGGAGACATTTGTCACAGTGAGGGACAGGAGGACACTGGACAAACTGCTCTTCATCATGGACACTCCTGCTCACCCACTGCACCGGACCATAGAGGGACAGAGGAGCTCATTCTCCAACAGGCTCCTACAGCTCCACTCAAACAGTGAGAGATACAGGACGACATTCATACCATACTCCATACAACTGTACAACAACTCACCTTATGTAACAGATAATACTCCCTACAACTGTACAACAACTCACCTTATGTAACAGATAATACTCCCTACAACTGTACAACAACTCACCTTATGTAACAGATAATACTCCCTACAACTGTACAACAACTCATCTTATGTAACAGATAATACTCCCTACAAGTGTATACAGCTGGTACTGTACATCAAATTTGATACTGTATTTTGTATTTGACTACTAGTCTATTTAAACCTGATTATACATGTGTATGTATGTATATATATATATATATATATATATATATTTATGATCATTATCTTATGTATATAAGATCATCTGACAAGTCTATTGCTCTTTGGTTGCTATTCCATCTATTATTCTTTTGTTCTTTTACCCTCTGTTTTATATTGTATATTATATTTGATGAGTGAGCTACCGTACCAAAAACAATTTCCCTTGTGGATCAATAAAGTTTGAAGTCTAAAAATCTCTTTCTCTGTTGTTTTAGATGCACAAAAAGCTCAGTTTCTCTACTTTGTGGTCAAAACCAGTGTTTTTGCTGAAACTACCCTATGTTCTACTATCAACAGGACAGGAAGAGATTGAACTCATTGACTGCCAGCCTGTTTTCAGAATGAAAACCCCCACACTGCCAGAGCTTTTAGAGCATTTTCACAGAATACTCACAGAATACTGACTATATAAAGATAAGATAAGATAAGATAAGACTTTATTGATCTCACATAGGAGAAATTTACTTGCCACATTAGCTCCAGGCAGTTTAGTGCAAAAGAAAGTTTGAACAAGAACAAGTAAATAAGAGAATATATATATTAAAAAAAGAAAAAAAAAAAAAAAAAGCATGTCTGGACTATATAGTGGAGTTGTACAGTCTGATGGTGGTGGGGATGAAGGATCTGCGGTAGCGCTCCTTCTTGCACTGGGGGTGCCTCAGTTGGCTGCTGAAGGAGCTGCTCAGCTCCTCTACAGTCCGGTGCAGAGGGTGAGAGGTGTCATCTATGATGGACGTGAGTTTGGCCAACACCCTCCTCTCAGCCACCTCCTCTACAGAGTCCAGAGGACAGCCCAGGACAGAGCTGGCCCTCCTGACCAGCCTATTAATGTTTAGATTAAAGTTCTCTATGCTCACGTATATTGACGTCATGTTAACCCATGACTTACTCCTGAAGATTTACCATCGTCACATCTGGCTGTATTAACTTATATTTACCTGAAGATTTACCACTGTTCTACCTATATGTTTTGGATAGGTGTCACTGTGGAAATTGTGCTGCCATGCCCTCAGAAGCTGAGAACATTTGCTGCTTGGATAACTCAGGTAACACTCTAAATTGAAAACAACTTTATACCTTCATTTGACAAGTACATATGCCTAAAAGTGATACTTATCATTTATAATCATAATTAGGTTACTACAAGAGGGTCAAGGGACAGCTCACATGTTTGGTGGACCAAACTGAATTGGAGCCTGTCTGCCTCAACGTGTACTCTGCAAAATATACAGCCAAATATACAGAGCTGACTATGTTCTTTTACTATTGAGAGGAATACACCAGTACAGTGGTACCTCACCTTACGAATGACCCAACAAACGAAGCGCAGTGTGAGCGCATGTGAGCGAGAGCCATGCAAGAGCCGGTGCTCTAGAGGAGCCGCAGTGGTCTGGACTAAACCAGGACTAAACCTGGTGTTGTGAGATGTGTCTATATTGTGTCTATAGCTCAGTGCAGAAGAAAGAGAGAGAGAGAGTGAGTGTGTGCGCGCGCTGGGGGCGCTGTATGTATGGCTCCGCGGAGCAGTGGAGCCGGGTCGGTCTAGGTGTGTGTCCGCGTGTGCTCTCTCAGGGGAGAGACAGAGACGGCGATCGGGCAAGTAGAGGGTAAAAAGGTGCTACTCCTACAGTGTAGTGAGCTAATAAAGCCCCACTCTGCAGCAAAACCACTCCCTTTTATTTGCATTCTCATCCACCGCAAGCGCACGAGGTCCACAAGGGAGTTAACCCCGGAGGGAACGCTGTCTCCGGCCCTGGAGAAGACGATCTCCCCTGTGCTCCCCAACCACGGTTAGGGGACGAGAACAGGAACGGTTAACACTGGACTAAACCAGGAGGAGCCGCGCTCACATGCGCTCACACTGCGCTCACACTGCGCTCACACTGCGCTCACACTGCGTGCGGTCCCCTCCTCCCTGCGGTCTCCTCCTCGCTGCTCGCCTCAGCTGTGACTCGTGAGAAACCAGGAAATAGACCCGCACGCGGCGCTTTAATCCACCTGGTCTAGTCCAGGTTTAGTCCAGGTTTAGTCCGTCCAGTCCAGGTTTAGACCTTGGTCTAGTCCTGCTGTCAGCTCTGCGCCGGGTCATGCTGCGCACACGTGACCGCGCAGTTTTCTCCCCCCTTCCGCTCCCCCCCACACATCAACATTGATACGTTTTGTTGAAAATCTATGAAAGTTTGAGTGTTTAAACGAGAGACAAATGCGAGAAAAGTTTAAATCCAGTCTGAGAAACCAATCAGGACGCAGAACACATTGTTACACTATAAAAAAAGTTACACTATAAAAAAAAAAAACTTGGATCGGGGCCTTGGAACGAATCAGGCTTTTTCCATTGAAATAGCTACTCAACTTACGAATTTTTCACGTTACGAAACCACTTCTGGAACGAATTCATTTCGTAAGGTGAGGTACCACTGTACTTTTTTTTTTTTTTTTTTACAAAAATTAATAAAAGAATAAATAAACTGTTGACACTTGTGGAAACACATTTCCACAGAAAATAAAATTAAACCACTGCTGTTTCAGAGGTCCAGAGGGTCGGGTAAAGGACTTCTGACCCTAGAAACACTCGCATGTGCCTCCAGGCAAATAAAAAAAACGCATTTCGCATTGCGTAGCTCCTTCGCAGTCCAAACTCTCTGGGCGTGATTTCCAGAGACAGGGGGTGGAGATCCAGACGGTGGTGGATCTGCATTTGCATTTCTTTTTTCGATGTTACGTAACAAAGGCGCCTTGTTCAAAATCGCCCGTTTGAGCTGTGTTTTTTTCAAATGCAGAAAAGGATCACAAATGCTCAGTTTAGACATTTCGCAACTTTTAGCCATTGGGGGGGCTAAACAGGGTAGGGGAGCTCACATTAACGTTCAAAAACCTCAGAAAGTGAAAATTTCATGCCATGGGACCTTTAAGCTTTCGTGTAGCGATCATATTGCTGTGCTCTGTGCGGGACCGCGCTGTGCAGCTGCTCACTGCAGGACTCACGTGGCGGTCATGTTGTGGCGATCTCCATTCACAATGCGGCTAAGCTCATGCTAACGCTAGCATTGATACAAATGTGGTGAGCGTGATCACAAACTCTCTTTACGTTAATTTCCACTCTATTTTTGTTTATATAAAGGCCGAATGTTTTGCCATAGGCTATAGCGGTAGAGTAATACTTTATTTTGATTAAATTTGACCCGTTTTGGCACTTTTGTAACTTTTTTTGACTCGGTGCTTATTTAGCCATGAGGTTTTGAATGGAAGTTCTTATGGGACGCGCAGCAATTGAAACTTAAATGTTTTCTTTTTGTAACTTTTTTTTGAATGAATTAGGCTGCAATGCCAATACTAATTGATTTATTTAATAGAACTTTGAAAGTGCACTTTATTTTATTTTTGGAATTAAAGCTATGTTCTTGAAATTATTGAATTGTTATTAGTCCATTTTGATGTGACCAAAAGTTTATTTATAGGTATACAGCTAAGATATATGGCATGTATTTATTTATTGTTATTTATTTATTTAAAGCATAGTATATTATACTTATATACGACATGCGGTCGTTGTACCGGACCGTTGTGGTGAAGAGGGAGCTGAGACAAAAGGCGAAGCTCTCAATTTACCGGTCAATCTACGTTCCTACCCTCACCTATGGTCATGAGCTTTGGGCAATGACCGAAAGGACGAGATCGCGGATACAAGCGGGTGAAATGAGTTTCCTCCGTAGAGTGGCTGGGCGCTCCCTTAGACATAGGGTGAGGAGCTCAGTCACACGGTAGGAGCTCGGAGTAGAGCCGCTGCTTCTCCACGTCGAGAGGAGCCAGCTGAGGTGGCTCGGGCATCTATTCCGGATGCCTTCTGGTCGCCTCCCTCGGGAGGTGTTCCGGGCATGTCCCACCGGGAGGAGGCCCCGCTGGAGGGACTATGTGTCCCGGCTGGCCTGGGAACGCCTTGGGGTTTCCCCGGAGGAGCTGGAGGAAGTGTCCGGGGTGTAGGAAGTCTAGGAATCCCTGCTTAGACTGTTGCCCCCGCGACCCGGCCCCGGATAAGCGGAAGAAAATGGATGGATGGATAAAATTAAACCACTGCTGTTTCAGAGGCTCGGATGAAGGAACTAAAACATACATAGGAAGGGGGGAGAGGGCAAGACAAAGAAGACTGGGCAGATGTCGGCCGGAGCAGAAGGCAGATCCTGAATCAACATATTATTTGCATATTGTATTTTATGTGTGTGTGAGGGAGGAGCAAGTGGTCAGTTTGCTGCTCCTGGCGTAAGACTTATTACTGTAAGCTCTACGGGAGGCTGACCCAGAGCTCTGCTTTAGACTTCTTGTTAGGGAAATAAACTTTTGATTAATTTGACATTTTTGAATCTTGGTCGTCTTTAGAGAAGAACCTGCTATACATTCAACACTAGTAGTTAAAAAACAAAAAAAAACAAAAAAAAAACAGTAATAAGACTTTACTTTTGCCATCAGTCTCATTGTGGTGGGGAAGAACGGCTTATAGCAAAGTAAGACACTTCCATAGAGGGTGGATTTGAGCTTTTGTGTTAGCATAACTGTAACTGTAGCAGCTGTCAAACATCATACTGAACCTTATACCTGCAGCCGGTCAGACAAAAGGGCAAAAGGCGCTATCCGTCTAATCCAAACACAATAACATGTCCTCCTGAGAGACGATGTGACAGCGGATAAGAACATTAATTAGAGAATGGACAGAGAATGGACAGCTCTATGGGTTTATGGCTTTTTCAATTATTATTTCTTTACACGACTCCAAGTTGTTTAATGCGCTTATTCCACAGCTACAAACTGACATGTCTCACCTGTGAGTCTGAAAAGCCTATTCACTCTCTATATAAATTTATATTGTGGAAAGATTTCTTTCAGTCTGTCTTTGTGTAAATAAATGTGATTTCTACCTTAGACCAGAGCATCATTAACATGTGTAAAGGCTCAACAGACACAACTGTCTCCACCCTCAGGAAGCCCTTTGTTGTATTACCTGTCCTCAAATGGACGTTACATTGATTATGATAAAAGGAGAAGTTCAATTTGTCAACTGGACAAAGTATGTTTGGTTGAAAACGTTTCGCCGCTCATCCGAGAGGCTTCATCAGCTCTAATAAGAATACTGGTAAGCCACTTGCTTATATCTTGCTGCAGGGAGCTAGAGCTAACTAGCTAACTACTCTCCGAAACTATCTCATTGGTTTCCGTCTTTTGTTTCTCTGGCGTCTGGATAACGATCCCTATTCATCCCTACGGCTGTTTTTCACACCTCTGGCCCTGACCTGGCTAGCCCTATTGTTCCCCTGTTTGCTTGATCTAGGCTTAAGAATGGAATTATAGATGGGAGACAAAAATTGATTAGCACAAAAAGTCTAAAACCGATATGTGGTGCTGTAAACAGGAAACAACCAGAGCCAGAGGAAACGCAACACTACAAAGAGCACATGCGAAGTCCTTTCTCTTCCGCAAAAAAGCATCGCAACATCATCGTTTTCCAAAAGCTGCGTTTTGCTCATCCACATGACAATGCGACCCCCAGCAAGACAAGAAGAATAAACCTCTGTCTGTATAACAAAAACTCATCGGGCTTCACAAATGCATTAATTATTTATCGTCAAGAGATACATAATTTTTTCCACAACAGTCTCAAACATCTTTCTCTTAGTTCTGTGTTTTTGTAAGATACTGTATGTGTCTGGCATGCACTGATTACTGATTTGCCTTCAACTAAGTTTTCCTCGGTCAGAAGGAACAGGCACTTGTTTAAGGGTCAGATGTTTATTCAGGAGGAAGTAGAAGGTAATATTGAACTGAATTTTTGAAAACTTATTTACATATTATAAAATTTATTTATTTATTTATTTATTTATTTGTTTGTTTATTTATTCATTTATGTTTGTTTGTTTATTTATTCATTTATTTTAAACAATTTATATATAATTTATTTATAAATCTAGTCCTTACATTCTACTCACAGCAGTTGAACATTTGTTTATCTGTTGCTATGGTAATGTTGTGGCGATGGCCGAAGAGCAGTGATACAGAATGTGATTTAACCGTTGCCGGACAACTTTTGCAGTATGCAATATTAACGCACAGCTGTGAGCCACTGCAATTCTCATTAACTGTGGTATAGGCAACAATAAAAACACACATTGGTACTTTTGAGTCTTTTAAGTCTAATTATGTGTAAAAATCTCCACCATGTTCACTCCGTTCACAATTTGCACCATTTTAATGGCCTTTTGTTGGTTTTCAACAAATATTGGTCGTATTAGTCTCAAAATTCACAGTGATATGTCACCAAACATGTTTTAAGTAGCTACATATTCCAAATGTACATGAAACATGTGTGAATAAAACAAAACACAACTCCACACAAACACAACATTATTTATTTTACAGAAATACAGTGATCCCTCGTTTATCGCGGGGGTTCGGTTCCAGAAATAACCTGCAATACGTGAAATCCGCGAATTAGGACAACTTTATATTTTACAATTATTCTACATGTTTTAAGGCTGTAAACGCCTCACCACACACATTATACGCTTTTCTCAGACTGGAATGAACCTTTTCTCACATTTCTCTGTTTAAACTCTCAAACTTTCGTAGATTTTCAACAAAATGTATTAATAGTGAAGCGTGGGGGTGGGGGGTTCGCACGGACACGTGCTAATCCAGGCCTAGACCTGGTCCAGTCCTGGTTTAGTCCAGGACCACTCCAGGTTTAGACCTGGTCTAGACCTGGTTTAGTCCAGGTTAGTCCTGGGTCTACAGTCTCTTAGCCAATCAGGATGCAGAACACAATGTTACACTATAAAAAAAATTAGCTCACTCAAACATGTATTTCAACTCAACTGGACCGCATTTGAGACTTGAGTGCTCAGAAAATCCTTTATTTGCATTATTTAATTTATTCATTTAAAAGGACAGCTCAAAGAGAAAAGATGCTCTGTGCCAGATTTAGTTACACAAGCTAAAATCAAGCTGTTTTCACCTTCCCCCTATCCCACATCACATACCTGTAACTGACTGAAATTATATTAACAATGACTGAAATTATATTAACAATTATTTATTAACAGAACAGAGTGAATTATACAATCTGAAATAGGCCTGACAAAGATATCAAAAGCACAATAATTACATTTAAAAATACATAAAATCCAGTGTAGTATGTAAGTATGAAAATGAAAACTAAATAATAATTGTGATTGAAATGAAATGTATTGATGAAATGTTTTAAAGTAAAGTCAGTGTTAGTGTATTGTCTGGAAAAGGGAAAAGGAGGCAGATAACATAAGATTTTCATTTTCTTGTATGTTTAATGTTATGACATGGTTAATGTCTTTTTATACTTTATGAATGAAATAAACAAATACAAAAATAACAGATCAGAAACTAGAGTAATATGGGCTATTTAAAGATACTATTAAAACACTTGCTGGGAGAATGCATGTTGGGAGACACTCTGAACTGCACTAAAGCCAAAATGACCAAGTTCATGATGATAGCTATGCCAAAGAGGAACCCAATGCTCCATATTCCTGCATAATACACTGCACACAGCATAATATTTCAAAATTATACAATTTTAGGGTATAAACGAAAACCATGAAAGATTTACATAGGCCTACACTTTTCTGCATTCTCTACAGCAGTCTTTGCTTTACTTATCCAATAGACCCCTTTACAGTTAGTAAACAGACGTGATGTCACCGGCATGTGCGCGCATTGTTGACCCAGAATCAACCATGTCGGACCAGAGCGGAGTATCTGAACGATAGGGAGAGCTACATTCAAAAGCTCACATTGAGCAACGGGGTTCGACTACCAGATCCTTATGCGATCACGGAGTGGCAGTACGACCGCAGAAAGTGGCCAGATTTACAGTGGACAGATATCCACTGTTATTTAGTGGAGAAGCCCAGCGTGTATACAAGAGAGAAAGTGCGCGCATACAAATCCATGGATGCCTACCGCCTACCAGTTTGCCGTGTGTGGCCATGTACAGAAGGTAAAATACTACGATATCAATGGGGAGTTTTCATTCACAACGCAACTGCACTTGCGTTGCGGGGTAAGTAACATACTACGACTGCATCGCCCTTGCTCTCCCCCAGAGCCCCTTTCTTCACCTGGGACAATCCCTTTGGTCCTCTACACTCCCCCTGTTTCTCTTAGCCCTTGTGCCCAGTGGTGTTTATTCCCGTGCCCACATCCCCCGATGTGTCTTCTGAGTGCTTTGCGAATGTTATTGTGGTGTTAAAATATGTACCTTGTAATAATAAAAGATAAAAAAAAACTACGACTTAATTCACGAGTCACAGATGTGATCTCAGTCATGTCAAATGCCATTTATAATGGTCTTGCGAAAACTTATTCGTGTTCGTTTACATGTGTCTGTCGTAGAGGTTACCCGGTTAATATGTCTGTGAGCTTTACGGTGTCCTGTGCTTGCTAGTTAATCATGCTGCTTGTTTAGGGTAATTTGCCCTGGTGTTCACTTGTGTGTATGTCAGTTGAATGATATGAACTATCATTTATTCCATCTGTTTCTCTTTATTCGAGTTCTTCTCTTCTATATCTTCGCTGGGGGTTTTATGGCAGCAGTGGCTTTGTTTTGAGTCAACACTGCGTGCGCATTCAGTGATGACGTAGCTTTGAAACAGGTCTATAATATTTTCATACAAAAAACTGCTGCCCATTATTGTGAATACCGATTAATAAATATTTTGAATTAATACAGTATATATATTGTAAGAGCCATTTATGTGTGTTTTTTACGTGTGGCCGCCATTTTATGAGTTCTATGTATGGCGGCCATCTTATGAGTTTTCCAAGTATCTGCTTTCTGATTGGACGTCGGACCCGCTTTAATGTTGAAAACGCTTTATTCAACTAAGAAATTGAAATCCTTTATTCTTTGATCCTTTATCTTTGATGCTACTTGGTATATATTCAGACGTAGGGAGACACAGAAGACTCAAGACACAGAAGAGTCAAGACACAGAAAGACAGAAGATACCACACCAAGACACACACATATACACACACAAGAAAAACGACTACACTACGTAAGGATAGAAGCCGCGGTCTGGTGGCCAGGAGGATACCCCGAGACCACAGATACTCCGAGCCGGGAGATGACGGGGTATTAGGACATCCTGGACCACAGAAGCTACACAGTCTTTTGACTGTCGCGTAATAGTCACGTAAGAACGTAACGTCGGACGTCACGTAGGACGGATTCCATTCGGGAGCATACGAAGCACAGTCTCCTGAGCAACAATCGGGAATACTCGTCGCCACAAGGCACAAACGGACGTCAAGTAGCACCGTCAACAACGAAACATAGGGTGAGTCCTGTCGGGAGCCAAGAAGTACAAGAAAGCCCGGTCTCCCAGTGACAGGCAGGAACTCACCACTATACGACACGCAAGGACGCCAAGAAGGACATCACAACACATACAGAGCCTTACACAACAGGCATAGGAAAACCACAAGCCTCAGAAATTCCTCTTTCCGTTTCCTTCTTTGTTCACCTTATTTTTATCCACTCTGTATGACCTTCACTTTAGTAAAGATAGAAAAGACAAACCTTTTGATTCAAGACTCTTTATTTTACATTACGTTACGCGTCGGAAAGAAAACTTCAAGAAA
The DNA here is from genome assembly GCA_036785185.1 of Paratrypauchen microcephalus. NCBI lineage: Eukaryota > Metazoa > Chordata > Actinopteri > Gobiiformes > Gobiidae > Paratrypauchen > Paratrypauchen microcephalus. The sequence continues at coordinate 2,165,305 of JAVJIX010000031.1, read as the reverse complement.
CACCGAGGCCGAGGCTAGTGAGGCGGTTCGCCGCACTCACATATATGATAACAGGAGAAGCCCTATTGTTTCTTTGGGCTAGGCAGGTCAGGGCCAGAGGTGTGAAAAACAGTCGTGTAGGGGTGAATAGGTATGCTAAACTAGACGCCAGAGAAACAAAAGACAGAAACAAATAGGCGAGATAGTTTCGAAAAAATTGCAGTATAGTTAGCTCCTCCCTGCAGCAAGATATAAGCAGTGTCTTACCAGCACTCTAACCAGAACTGACGAAGCCTCTCGAATGAGCGGTGAAACGTTTTCGACCAAATAAACTTTGTCCAGTTGACAAATTGAATTTCTCCTGTTATCATGGATTCTACCTGGACGACTGAGGGATTCTTCAAGTATATATATATATATATATATATATATATATATATTTTTTTTAAACTAGTCCCTACTTAGAGCAGCTGAGCATTTATTTGCCTGGTGCTATGGTGATGATACATGATTCTGTTTTTTTTATTTCACAATTTTGTCCATAAATAAATTCCTATTCCTAATATGGAAATGGCTCCAAATTGGCTTCTATAACTGCTAGCCTCGTCAGCTTCATTTGACTTCTTTATACTTTATAAAGTCTATGGCCATAACCAAAAATCATGAAAGATTTATATAGACTTTTCTACATGTACTCCCTCCAGCAGTCTTATATTTGCTTAGAATATTTCTTAAGCAGAAAAATTGCTTCCCATTATTGAGAAAAAATAGAATGGAATAGAATATTTTGTTATTCTCTACACAATCTGCATTTACAAACTCTGAGGCCTGTACTACAACATGCATTTCCCAGGTGGGCAGCTTGACCTTGCACCAGACCAAGAAAGCAGATTACATGTAAACTAGGGGTGGCACGGTTCACAAAATTCAGTTTGGTTCGTATCACGGTTTAAAGGTCACGGTTTTCGGTTCTGTACGGTTCTTATTGGTTTCTTTCAAAATACACCTTATATCCATTTATCTTAATAATCCACAATAACAGGATATAACATTAAAAAGGTTATAAGATTATATAATAATCTAATGTAATATAAAATCTTAATACAATGTAATAATCACACATCTGAATTTGACATGACTTTAAGCCCATTATTGGAACCATCTCTCCGATCTGGTGGCAGGAACTATGTCACCTGCTGTTGAAAAAACCCAACCACTAGATATTGAAGAAACAGAAACAAAAGTACGTGTCTTGTATTAAACTACTGGTGTGCGGGCCGCGCTCCGTCTGGAGCTGCGGACACCGCACATCAGCGAGCGTGCGAGCGAGCGAGCACGTGTAACGTGTTACGTGTATCACAGGGCAGGTTAAACTTTATAAAACATAAAACAACGACTTTTCACGCTGTCTCTCCTCCTCCTTCCCTGATAGCGCATAAGCTCCCTCCTCAATGCTTCTGATTAGAGCGCATTTCGGCGGCGGCGTGAGGGGGGGGGGGTGTCTGTGACTTTCTGCTTTTCTCCAGACACCGGATTTAAATGACACTGGTGCATCCTCTATGTCCTTGCCGCTATCTCTACTCTCACTTGCCATTTCTATCTAACTTTATTTACCGCACTCATTCATCTTACATACGAGGTTACGTATGGGCATGCCAGAGGCAAGTATACATTGCGCATGCCCGGAACCGTCAGGTTCGTCGTGACAAGCGAACCGAACGGTTTGTCGGTTTTTCATGAACCGTGCCACCCCTAATGTAAACTCTAGAGCAGTTATTTTTGATTGGGTCAGTAATAGGACCCCAGGACGTCTAGATTATATCAGGTTAGGGCTGGGCGATATGGAGAAAAAAAATTATCTCGATATGTTTTTGCTATATCTCGATATACGATATATATCTCGATATCTATGCAGGGGGAAAAAAAACAAACAAACGCGCCAAATTCAGCAAGGTTTTTTTTTTTTATTGAAGTGCAAACAGGCAGCCAAGTGCCTAAAGGTAGACAGGTACTAGTAACAAAGTGCTTGTGCACCATTTTTAACATTACCAAACCAAGGAAGTAGTATATTGCCTTATTTTAATTGTAAACATAAAACCTGAGGGTAGACAGTTCTTATGAAGTGCTTCTTTAACATTTAAGATAAAAGACAAAAAAATCCCTCATTTCGTAGCCAAGTGAAAAAGCACATATTAAATTAATTGTTTTTAAATATAGATTAATAGAGCCTCAATCCATGAATTCTCGTGTGTTTTGTGACTGTAGTACGTTTTATATTTGTGTGTGTATTTGCTTTAACTTAGCACATTATTCTGCATCATTTTTTTTTCTAGAAATACTATATTAATTTATTGCAACCATTAAAACGCAAGTGTGCTTTAGAATCAACGCCACATACCCGACCCACCCAAATATTTCACTCACTGGCAACACACACACACACACACACACACACACACACACACACACAGAGATGAAAAATCCCCGATCGCCAAATGCAGCCTTGCTCTGTACCGCACTGACAAGAAAGTGGCGACTAGGGAGATTGTATCTAGGGTCAAGCGTTTTGAGCATTCGTATGAAGCCCGGTCGCTCAACAACCGCTATGGGCGTCATGTCTTTTGCGATATGAAAGGCAATGGACTCCGTAATGCTGACCCACCTTGCACTTGTTTTTCCATATGGTAGACACCGGGGTAAAGATGTTTGGAGCGTTGTTTGTTGTGTCTTAGAAGAAGTGGTGGTGGGTTTGCCCTCGATGATTTTGATGGCACCAGTTTCTTGCATTCTCTGCAAAATGCCTCTTTCTGCTCCTCATCGGACGTTTAAATCCGAAATACCGCCATATAATGGAGCCGTTTGTTCTTTTCTTTGGTATGAATTCTCTTGTGCTTCTGTGGGCGCCGCCATGTTAAAAATGAGTTATCAACAAACACACGTGGCGTGCGCACGGGGAGGGGAGGGGGGGACACGAGACGCAGTGAAACACAAACGCAAGAAGGAGGCGGGGCGGACAGCTCCACAAACAGATGAGGAAAATAAGCAGTGGCGAGTGGCGAAATAAGAGTGGCGAAATCTTATTCATCTCGAGTTTTTCAATATGCCAAAATTTTTCTCGATTTCATAAAACATCTCGAGATATCGCAAATCTCGATTAATCACCCAGCCCTATATCAGGTCAATGATTTTATTTTTCTATGCAACGTCTGTTCATACAGCGATTCAAACAGAAGAACTCCACATCATCTGGCCCACTGCAAAATAAAATGGAAAAGCCCAATACTTAAAGGTCCTATATTATCTAAAAGTGACTCTTGTAAGGTTTTAGCCATGTTATAATGTTGTTACCTCTGTCTGTCTGTCTACATCTCCAAAGATCAAAATGCTCTGTTCCACCTTGTGATGTCATGTAGTGGTACTTTTAATGCTCCTTTTAACTTTTTGTTTAGTAGAGATTGGGAATTCCAGAACTGAAATCATCCAAATGATTCTAGTGAAGGATTATAAAGTTTAAAAACACAGTGGAGCACTTGTATTACCACATGTGAGTGAAGAACTAAATATGCAAAGTTTGTGTATTAAACATGTGTAAATGAAACAAAACACAACTCCAGGTATATTTGTGATGAAGAAACAACATCATAACATATATGTGTATAATATGTGCCCTTTAATCAGATGCAGTGCCGTAACATTTCTTCACACTGTCTTCTGAGAAAACCCCACAGAAATATCATTACTGCAGACCTTTGAGTCAACTGGAACTAAATGTATAGGGAATTGATTGTTAATTGTGAACTGTAGAAGAAAGTGTATTAATTAGTGAGAAATCTATATTTATTCATTATAATATGGATATTGTGAGCTTTAATCCATATTGTAATGTTGTTACCTCCTCAAAAACATACCCAGAATTGTATTTTGTTTTAACACATGTTTGAGTAACCCTTTATTATTATTCTCTACATTTCACAAAGCGGCAGTTTTCATGCAACTTTTTTACTTTTGTTCAGTAGAGATTGGACAATTCCAGGGCTGAAATGATCCAAATAATTCTAGTAAAGGTGTATGGAGTTTAAAACACAGTGAAGCACTTCCTGTATTAGTACATGACATCAGAAGGTGGAACAGTGTGTTTTAGTTTGTGTGAATGAAACAAAACATAACTCCCAAGGGGGTATTCCATCAACGCAGCTAAACATAGCGGCGCTTAAAGGGATATGCCACCCCCAGGTCAAATTTGGGCATCTCCCCACAGTCCAGAGACTAAAATAAGTGATGGAAAGCGTTTTCCTGCTCACCCAGCCATTGTCCGAGTCTGTCGCCACTGACCGCCGCGGTATCTGCAGCTACTCCGCCTTAGACTGGAGTCTAACGTCGCCAGAGAAAGATTTCGGCCAAAAGGAATTAATTTGCTCGATGCTTTTCTCAATTACTTTCTGTGTAGTGCGCATTCATATCGAGTGCAAATAAATGTGCAAATCAACTGGTTAGCTCAACTGGTAAGTCATGGACTTTCCCCCTGGGGGTTGTGGGTTCAAATCCACCCCGGGCAATGAGCTAACCAGTGTGGGTCCTTGGGCAAGACCCTTCACGGTACTGCCCCCCGGGCGCCGAAAAAGATGGCTGCTCACTGCTCCTGAAAAGGATGGGTCAAATGCAGAAGTCAAATTTCTCCCGTGTGTCACTGTGTGTCATTGTGTGTGAGACCAATAAAGGCTTAAGCCTAATCTTAAAAAAAAAAACATGTAGAGCTTGCCTTGGTCATTTTGGGTGGGAACTATTTTTCAGTGCGGAAGGACATGGCCGAATCACGCAGCATGCTGCCAGGGGAATCCCAGTTACGCACCGGGAAGGGAGTTCCCCTGTTGCACAACGTGGTGCGTGATTCGGCCATGTTCTTCCGCACTGAAAAATAGTTCCCACCCAAAATGACCAAGGCAAGCTCTCCGTGTTGATTTGCACATTTATTTGCACTCGATATGAATGCGCACTACACAGAAAGTAATTGGGAAAAGCATCGAGCAAATTAATTCCTTTTGGCCGAAATCTTTCTCTGGCGACGTTAGCCTCCAGTCTAAGGCGGAGGAGCAGCAGCTCGTGCGGCGGTCAGTGGCGACAGACTCGGACAATGGCTGGGTGAGCAGGAAAACGCTTTTCATCACTTGTTTTAGTCTCTGGACTGTGGGGAGATGCCCAAATTTGACCTGGGGGTGGCATATCCCTTTAAGTGGTTAAGCCTCGCCTGAAGAAGTGTCACCTTAGACTTAAGCCTGAAGTCGTTCCACTAACGCGTTTCAGCTGCGCCTCAGCGGCGCTAACTTCAGCCGGGCCTATCCTGTCCTGGACTAGGCGTGTGCACAGGGGACGTAAGAAGCCCAGAAAAAGCGACTGTCGAAAACGCGATTATGTCGAAGATTCGGGCTGATTATTTCAGTGCATCAGAACAGAAGTTGCTTTTGGAACTCTGCAACACATTTGCAGTAACCAAGGCGAGAGACATGGCGTGGCAGAAGATCGCCGAGCGCTTAAATACGTAAGTTAAGTTCGATAACTGTGCTGAATGTTGAGTATGTTTTCACCATCAGTAGCATGACAAGTCCGTGGGGGAGAAGACTCACCACGGTTTGTCAGTCGAAATTTCTTTTTACTGTGTAAAAGTATTTGCTCCAACTAATACGTTAAATTGTGTTATCTTGTCTTTGAGCAGGAATAATGTGAAGAGGACTGTTTTGCAGGTAAAGACAAAGCATAATAACATTTTGCAGAGTGGTAAGTAGGCTAATATTAATATTATTATTCAGTGAAATTAGTAGTACTGTAGAAATGGTACCTTAATTTAATTTAAAATGAACAGTAGCTACCAAGCCACAGGAGGTGGGAGCCCCCCTCAAAACCTTTCACCTGCAGAGGAGCTGGCACTGGCCCTAAACCGGGGTCGCCCACTGGTGGAGGTAACTGAAGGAGGGACCTCATCAAGGGACCTCAGCTGTGATCCAAGCATTTGTATATTTTAATAGTATGTTTGTGTTCTAGTTACTGAAGATGGCGTACACTTGGACTCAGCAGTCCTCCAGCAGTGCCTTGCCTGACCCTCAGCAGTCCTCCAGCAGTGCCTTGCCTGACCCTCAGCAGTCCTCCAGCAGTGGCCTCACACCAGAATGTCATACCTAATTTCTTTTATTGTTTTATGCCTATTGATGGAAATTGATAAATAGGATTTCATTAAAGATTAAGATTGAGCCTTTATTTGGTCTCACACAGTGACACAGTCACAATGACACACAGTGACTTCTGCATTTGATCCATCCTTTTTCAGGAGCAGTGAGCAGCCATCTTTTTCGGTACTCAGGGGGCAGTACTGTGAAGGGGGCAGTACTGTGAAGGGTCTTGCCCAAGGACCCACACTGGCTTGCTCATTGCTCATCCTCAGGTCCTCCTGGGGATAGTCAGTGACTTACCAGTTGAGCTAACCAGCCGGTAACATCTTGTGGCAGCAGTGTGAGGCTTGCACAGCATCTCTGAAGCAAATTTGTTGAATCATTGAAATGTTGCATCATGGAATGTGTCTGTTATTTGTCTACATTTTGTTTTAAAAGTAAAGGTTTACCTTTAACTGTATTCTTTGATAGAGATGTCACATAAAATATAAAGTGTCAATGTCGTCAAGTGAGAGTGATGTTAGGCCCAGCTGATCTATGATGATATGAATAATTGTAGGTTGAATTAATTCACATTTGTGTAATGTGTGGCAAATGTAAATTGGTGAAAATATAACAAATAATTGACTCTTGACAAATAATTGACATGAATACTGTCAGTAATAAGAATCAAACCCGGGGCTCCCACGTGAGAGACGCAGCACTTAACCACTCGTTCTCTGTAACAGCTTTGGAATTCTTTTATCTGATAATGTCGTAAAGACAGTGGTTCAAAAGAACATTTTAAATTACTGGAAATTTGTCAAAACTGACCAAGAACGTAAGGTAATTTTTTTTGCTGATATTGTCATCCTTGTTTTCGGACAACACAGATAGTCATGTGGGAGGTGTGCGGAACTGTTTGTTTGACACTCTGTTTACTTCAGGTACATTAAGCCTGATCATTAACCTGCCAGGGACCCGGCTAGCTCAGAGGCCTATGTTGCCCCAGTAACTGAGTGAGGACTAATGTTAGCGAGAGTCATGGAACCGAACTCTCACTAAAATTAGCCCGGCCTATCGAAATTAGCCGGGCTTTGCGCTTAGCCATGTTGATGGAATACCCCTCAGGTCTGTTTGTGATGAGGAAACAACATAATAACAGATCAGAAAATAGACAATAATGTCTGAAAATAATTGGACAACAGTGTAGTCTCGATACTTATCACTGTGAATGGCTGTTTTATACTGTTGCATTTTGTGCGTTTAAAGATGAGAAATTCCCATGTTAATTGGCCAAAAAAGCCTATTATAACTTGCTTACAGGATGCCCAGAAGAGACCCTATAGCCGTATCTCAATTCGCAGTGTGCACAGTTTGGAGTGTACTTTTAACGGCACATACGTCACTTCCGGCGTGACAACTGCTGTCCTATTTCGTTTTTGTCCCATGTGCAGTTAAAATGCGGTCTGAAAACCGCAGTCATTTCCATGGAAATTGGGGCGTGGACCAACTGTGTGAAGATGCACACTTCGCACAGTCATATATCCCAGCATGCACCCTTCTTCTACGGGAGAAAACGGAGTCGGCGGCTGCATCTGGCAGTTGCGGGACCTGTCCCATTTCGCAGACGCCCATGCAGTCCTGGGAGTGCACTCAGGACTGTGCAAGTATGCTTCTTTATCATGCGCTCCATACCTTGGATTGATGTGAAAAAATTATCACAGTAAACACGTGTATTAGAAGTAGTGACTTTATTGATCTCACACTGGATGGATGGATGTAGAGTTTGAGACAGACGATTTATCACCAAGGCTCCCAAACCCAGATCCTCTGGTTCTTCAATCTTCTAGTAAATTTCTCCTATGTGAGATCAATAAAGTCTTATCTTATCTTATCTTATCTTTAACCATTACTCTACAACCCAACAAGTGCATTAAAGGTGCACTGTGTTTTTTTTTTTGGTTCGGAGTCTTTCACATGCTTGTTTCTATTGATATGTCATTGCTCTGCCTGGAATGTTCCACAGTATGACATTAAACAGCTCTACTTTACACTTATTCAATTACTGGTGGTTTTACAGCTCAAAAATACCTAGAAAAACAGGCATTCTGACTGTGAGCGAGGTCGCCTCTCCACAGATCTGACCTGTAACTTGGTCTGGTTTGGTCTCCATGAAGATAGAAAGGTTTAATGCCATACTGTGAAACATTCCAGACAAAGCAACAACATTTCCATGGACAAAAGCGTCTGACGGACCCTCCACCTGAAAAGTTACGCAATGCACCTTTAACATGCAGCTGACATGACTCTAAATCTGTAAGGTTACATCACTAAGGTCTCACAACTGCGCATATTATTCAGTATTCCTGTATTTTTTCTTGCAACTAGAAAAATATGAATCTAAAAGTGCAGCAACAGCAACAAAGTGCAACAGCGTGAGAGCGTGGAGCAGTTATTATTAGGGATGGGCATTCGGTGAAGTTTTCTTCGTCGATCGTCGGGAGAATTAATGAGTAATAATCGGTTAATCGTTAACATATTTTGTATTAAAAAGAGAACAACCATTCACTCGTGTGTGTCCGCTTTTACCATGTCTGCCGAGGCTGTGGGAACAGGCGCTTCTCCACGGGAAAGTAAATCTGCAAATCAACATGCGTAGAGGTGGATTAAAGCGAGGCGACACGCATCCTGCAGCCTCTGCAAGCGCGCTCGGAGTTAGCCGCTTTGGGATCCGAGCTAACCGCTGCTAGCCCGCTGTCTCTGTCCTACCTCCTCCACACAACCCAGCCGTATCTGCAGCAATATTTTATTAAGTCGTGAAAGCCTTTGCCCTCCACGGCACTGATGGGGAGCATGTCTGTTTCGATCATCTTCGCTATCAGTTCGGTGACCTTCTCTGCTCGTTGAGCACTGCAACTCCTCCTGGTCTGTGCTAGCACAGAGTCCAGGCTAGCCTGTGATAGAGATGATGAACCTTCATTTACCAGACTTGGATGCGCGGTGTTCAAATGATAAATCATTTGTGTTGTCGATGAGGTATATTTGTATGCTGCATTGCAGTGCTTGCAGTGCGCTTGGTCATTTTCTAAATTAAAGTGGTCCCACACAACACTTCGCCGCGACCTCTTCATGTTTTGGCGATTGACCTACGGAAGCTTGCATATATCAACTGAGGCGATTGTTTTTTTTTTGTTTTTTTTTGTCGACGAAAATGAACTTGCTCGGTGAAATTCTTAATGATCAATTATCGGTTAATCGATTAATTATGCCCATCCCTAGTTATTATGAAGAGGGTCCTTGAGGGAGCTGGAGATAGCTAGCCACAGCAAGGGGGCCATGGGGTTAGAGAAGTCAACGTTGCTAGAGTTCAGAGAACCCAGCAAAGTAAAGCAAGCGTTTCTTGATTAAAAGTGCGTCAATGTTACGCTACAGCTGTACAGTGGAGTTAATGAGGAGTTCATTTTGATATAATACAAAAGACATGATACAAACTGGAGGGCTCTCAATGAGATTAGACAACTTAAAAAGGTTAGACAACAAAACGCAGGTAACACATATAGAGAGAAGAGAGAACACAGCTAAAATACATGGTTTGTGTTAAATGTGTGTGAATGAAACAAAACACAACTCTAGGTATGTTTTTAATGAGAAAACATTACTAATACAACAGAAATTAAAAAGGTGTCAAATGTGCACTTTAAAAACACAGATTTGAACATTTTTTATTGGAAAAATCATTGAAAAAAGTAGATAACATTTTCTTGTCCCTGGTGGAAAATAACATGGTTTGTGGAGTGCTTTTATCATGTAATAATAGCTCGAGGGAGGAAAACAGTGACTTTGTGTTCTGTTTCCTCTTCTGCATATACAGTGAGATCCAAGGTCTGGCTATTGAAAAAGCTACTGAAAATGCATTATTGGCTTATAAGTAATGCATTAACTACTCATGAATGAATGAATGAATGAATGAGTTCATGAAATACAGCAATGATAAGACTCAATACAGATTTTCAAACCACAATGTTATTTAAAGGGTCCATATTACACTATTTTTTTATGTAAATGTAAATAAAATGTTTCTTCATCACAAACAGAGCTGGAGTTGTGTTTTGTTTCATACACACATGTTTAACACGCAAACCCTGTATTTATGCTGTGTTCTTCTCTCAACCTAAAAATACCCCATTCCACCTTGTGATGTCATCTACTCCACTGTGTTTTTAAACTCCATACACCTTCACTAAAATCATTTGGATCATTTCAGCATAATAATAAAGGACCTTTAAACTGTTTTACGATATATAAGAGATTCTAATAGTTCCAATACAGATCCAGACTTTCACGGCTGTGCACCAAAGTGGTTTCAACTGACATCTTTATAATTAACAGAATTAACAGCAATGCACATTATTCAGACGTGTTTTTTTTAACTAAGTTAAGTTTTTGTCTCAATGGATCTCACACAAATGGACTGGATTGTTTGCTTTTGTGGAAATAATCAATCTATTAACAACTGGAGATAAGGTAAGTGCTAATGCTGGCACCGTTAACCTCATAGGTGGTTATTTAAGAGCGGGGAATGCCTTGGGGTCCCACTGGAGGAGCTGGAGGAAGTGTCTGGGGTAAGGGAGCCCCTGTTTAAACTGCTGCCCCCACAACCAGGCCAAAGATAAGCAGAAGAAAATGGAATTAGTGATTATGCCAGATACATCTGATTAACTTTACATGTTTTGGCTCCTTCCTGTGACCTTGGACACGGAAAAGAGTGAGAAAAAGGAAACAGCCAACAAACAAATCCAATCAATAAAAGAACAAGAAGAGCAGGAACAATGGCACACTCATCCATGCCAAAAGCAAAAATACCAACTCAAGAGTGCCCATCGAGATCAAACCAGGTCCAAGAGTATGGAAGATAATTTGTTTCATCATATTTTTTTATTTTAAACACTGTTGAATTTCTCACTTTGAATTTTTTAACTCTGAATTTTTTTTTTTAATTATTTTTATTTTGAATTTTTGAAAATAAACATTTATATAATATTTATTATTTATTATTTATAGAATTTGCGGGAGCTTTTCCAAAAAGTTGCGATGAAAGTTGCGGTGCTTTTAAGGTTTTTGTTGCGATTTTGTTGCGGGAGGAAGTGAAAGTTGCAATAAATAGTTGCGATTTTCGCTTTTTGTAATTAAAATTGAATAATATTTTGAATACTGAGTTATTACTGACAAAGAGTAATACAAAGACACAGAGATCACAGATATGGTCCTAAAACAACCTTACCAACATCGAAAATAAATGACTACTAGGTGGGGAACTGTTTCACCCGGTCTTTTGCTGTTATTTTAGTGGGCAAATGGCACCGCAGACATGTTTCTTTGCCATTAGAAGCCGTGTCCCAATTCCCAGAGTTTGCGGCTCGGAGCGTGGCCCGAAGGGCATGTGCGTCACACATTTCGACAGTACACTGGCGCGACGACTGCTGTCCCACTTCTTTTTTGTCCCATGCGCAGTTAACACGCGGTCCGAAGACCGCAGTCATTAACTCTTTCTCTACCGGAGACGTCGTTTGACATCAGAGCGATTCCAGACGTAGTCTACCGATACGTCGATTGACGTCAGAGCCGTTTTTCAGCGGGGGTTGCTAGGATACGTCCGGGAGCAACTTGTAATTCATAGTTCAAGGTGTAATTCACACATCTAACCCCTAGGTGGTGATCGTGTGTGTGTTAGTTTGGCGATCGGGGGCGGAGAGCCCAGAAGCGCTCACACGTGTGTACTGAGTAGTGGAGCAATATGGTGTTAGCTGCGGCAGCTAACAATCGATCGGTTTTTACGGAGTGATCCGAGCGGTCGGAGTGGTCTTGGGACCCAAGGTCCCGGACCACAGGACCGCGGAGACACGCCGGATCAGGCAAGGACGGCAAGAAAGAGATCTCGTCTGTCCGAGGCAGGGGCCATGTCTATTCGGGTCTCAGACCCGGAGGACAGCGAATTTGAGTCCAGCGAGCCAGACCCCGAGCCGCCCGATGAGCGGCTGCCGTCGGGATCCTCTGGGAGAAGCAGATCCCCCTCTCCAGAGGAAGAGATGGGTAAGAACTAAGTTTACGTGCTGTGTGGTGAATCAATGAATGAACTTACTTTATCTCCTCCCTGCCTGCATGCACTTTTTCCCTCTTGTCCAAATGTCCGGGAGCTACTGTGTGAATGAATGCAGGCGTGCGTGTGTGTGTGTGCGTGTCTGTGCGTGCGTGCGTGCGTGCGCGTGCGTGTGTGCGCGTGCGTAGCTATGTGTATAAAGGTTCATGCGTGTGTGTGTGTGTGTGTGTGTATGTAAAGGTTTATGCTTGGGTATGTGTGTGTGTATATGTAAAATTGTATATGTAAAATGCCACTATTGATGTGAAGGAATTTCCCATTTACAGAGCCTTCATCCAGCAGAGGACCTACTTTGCGAGCAGGGGTGGGGACCTCTGCTCGCAAAGCGGAGAAGAAAGGTAAAAAAAAAAAATTCTCCCCATTACATTGCAGCAATACAAAAAAATTACATTAGGTAATGTTGTACATTTCTGTCATTTTACAGGTGGTGCATCTGCCACACAAAGTGTGGAGTGGCAACAAAATGTTGGGAACCCAACATGATTCCCTTCACGGCCACCCCTGGACTCCGGAGCGCTGCAGCGGAGCTGAAGTCTGACGTGCCAGCAGACTTCTTTGAGCTCCTCATCACGAATGAGCTGCTGGCACACATTACTGAGCAGACAAACCTTTATGCTCGCCAGTCCTTTGCCGCTCTCCCTGACAACAACACACACGCGCGCACACACACACACACACGCATACATGCACGTGCACACATTGTTCACGCACGTGCACACATTGTTCACGCACATGCACACATTGTTCACGCGCGTGCACACATTGTTCTGTTGTTATTGTAACTGTTGTTATTCTCTCAAGATTGTTCTCTTTGTCAATTTGTATATAGTTATTTCTTATATTTGTAAATTAAAAAAAAAAATTGCAATCAAAAATCTTTCTCTGTTATTTTAGATGTTTGAGGTGTCACTAAATCAATAAGTATTGATGTCAAAGTCACTTATCTGCTTGTAATACCTCCTTTCACAAAAAGGTCCACCAGCTGGTTAGCTCAACTGGTAAGTCATGGACTTTCCCCCTGGAGGTTGTAGGTTCAAACCCCCCCCGGGCAATGAGCTAACCAGTGTGGGTCCTTGGGCAAGACCCTTCACGGTACTGCCCCCCGGGCGCCGAAAAAAGATGGCTGCTCACTGCTCCTGAAAAGGATGGGTCAAATGCAGAAGTCAAATTTCTCCAGTGTGTCACTGTGTGTCATTGTGTGTGAGACCAATAAAGGCTAAAAAAGCCCAAGCTTAAGGTCATTTTCTCAAATTTGTTGTCAAAAAACAGTGTTTTTGCTGAAACTTTGCTATGTTCTACTATCAATTACTTGAGAACCGAAAAGGTTAGAAACATAATTTTTTTTCCAGGTGAAAGATGAGAGTCGACACTGTGTGCTACGTTTATATAGTGAAAGAACTCAGTATTCTGTGAGTCTTGAAAAATCAGTGAAAATGCTCTGAATCTCTGGTAGACAGGGGCTTAGATTTTGAAAACAGGCTGGTAGAGAAAGAGTTAAGCGGTCCGCGGACTGCAGTCGGGGCTGAGCAAGTGTGCACCGACTTGACAGCAGTCTGAGCCCCCTTCGGGCCGCGCTCCGAGCTGTGCGCTCTGGGAACTGGGACACGGCCGCAGTTTTGTTTCGTGACACGGAAGTAAGGCAGAATGTTGCGGCTTCCAAAGGTTGGGTCCTATGGCTCGCAGATTTGTGACGCGCAAAGAGGAGGCTATGGTGACAGATACGCTGAGATCCAGATATGGGTTTTGTGCATTTATTACAAAAAGAGCGCACACAGCTATGACAGCGCAGCAGGATGAAATGGAACTCATGAAAACCAGCAGGATGAACAGATTAACGTGAAAGATGAATGAATGGTTTGCGTTCAACCAAAAATACGGCTACATCCCAACCCTGACTCTCTCCTCTGTGTGACAGGTGAGCGCACGCTTTTACACGCACACACCCACACTCACGTGACCCACCGCCACCCACACACACACACAAACGCACCGTGCACCTCATCTCAGTTATGTCTCCTACACAGAAGGAAGTTGGTCAGCGTTCAATACGTCGCCGATGATTGGTCAAAGTTAGTAAAAATTGCGGGAAAGTTGCGGTGATTGGTCAAAATTGCAACACCGCCCTGAATTCGCGGGGATTGGCTGAAGTTGCGTTGAAGTTGCAAATCGCAACATCGCGAATTCCTGGAGGGTCTATAGAGATATAGAGAGAGAGAGAGAGAGAGAGAGAGAGAGAGAGAGAGAGAGAGAGATACTGCACAGAACTCTCAAGCTCCCAGGACCCGAGCTGGATGAGAGTGAGAGACCAACCACCGTGGAAGGTGAGGAGCACATTTTTGTGGCAGACATTCAGGAAAGAGTCTCAGGCATGAAAAGTTGGACAGCACCGGGCCCTGACATGATCCACGCATACTGGCTAAAGAAGCTCATTGCTCTCCACGAGTGCCTGGCAGCACAAATGAACCAGCTGCTAAGGGATGGAACTCACCCTGAATGGCTAACCCAAGGGCGTAAGATCCTGATCCTGAAGGATCCCTCGAAGGGTACAGTCCCATCCAACTATCGGTCAATAACCTGTCTCTCCACAACATGGAAGCTCATGTCAGGCATCATGGTGGCTAAGATAAGTGGGCACATGGATCAATACATGAGCGCAGCACAGAACGGCATCGGCAAAAAGTCCAGGGGAGCCAAACACCAACTCCTGGTTGACCGAACAGTCGCCCGTGATTGCAGAACCCGTCAGACCAACCTGTGTACTGCCTGGATTGATTACAAGAAAGCCTATGACTCAATGCCACACACATGGATCACTGAGTGCTTGGAGCTGTACAAAATCAATAAGACTCTAAGGGCATTCATTGCAAACTCAATGCGGTTGTGGAAAACCACCCTTGAAGCCAATGGCAAGCCACTTGCGCAAGTGTCCATCAAATGTGGCATATACCAAGGAGACGCACTGTCCCCACTGCTGTTCTGCATAGGTCTGAACCCCCTCAGCCAAATGATTGAAAGCACAGGCTACGGATACCGACTCAGAAATGGGGCCACCATCAGTCACCTCCTCTACATGGATGACATCAAGCTGTACGCTAAGAGTGAGCGAGACATCGACTCACTGATCCACACCACCAGAATCTACAGCACAGACATTGGAATGTCATTCGGGCTTGAGAAATGTAGTAGGATGGTGACAAAGAGAGGGAAGGTAATCCACACAGAGGGGGTCTCACTCCCAGAGGGAACAATAACAGACATTGAGGACAGTTACAAGTACCTTGGTATCCCACAAGCAAATGGCAACCTTGAAGAGGCAACAAGAAAAGTGGCTACAGCCAAATACCTGCAACGAGTAAGGCAAGTCCGAAGAAGTCAGCTCAATGGCAAGAACAAGGCAATAAACAGCTATGCCCTGCCAGTGATCAGATACCCAGCAGGAATCATAAGCTGGCCAAAGGAGGAGATACAGACCACAGACGTTAAGACACGAAAGCTCCTGACCATGCATGGAGGGTTCCATCCCAAATCCAGCACCCTGAGACTGTACACGAGCCGGAAGGAAGGAGGCCGAGGACTAGTGAGTGTGGGAACCACTGTCCAGGATGAAACAACAAGCAAAAATGTTCATGCATTCAATGATTATGTCCCACATTACCTACTGTCTACCCATCTGGTCACTTGCCACTGCCACAGCTCTGAAACCTCTGTATTCACTGCACAAACGCACAGTTAAAATCCTGGACAAAAAACCCAACCACACCCATCACTGTCCAATATTACACAAACACAGTCTACTCAACTTGGATAACACAATCAAATACTCCAATCTATGCCTCATCTATAAAATCATGCACGGTCTGTCAGCCCCACCACTTAGCCGGTTTATAAATGTCAGAAACACCACCCACAGTAGAACCAGACGAGCAGTAAGAGAGGACTGCATCACCCCCTTCAGAAAGAGTACATTTGGTCAAACATCCTTCTCTGTCCGCGCTGCCTCTGACTGGAACCTCACTCCCACCACCATCAGGAACGCAAACTCATACGTCACCTTCAAAACAAACTTAAAAGAATGGCTTATGGACAATCAGATCTGTGAGCACTAACTTAATGTGCTCTCGCTGCTCCCTGCTAGCCTCTTGCCTCCTCCCTTGGTGTGCGCGACTGTGTGTCTGTGTGACTGTGTGACTGTGTGATGGTGTAACTGTGTGCCTGTTCAGGTCAGTGCGATATATCTGTCATATTTATGTAAGTGGTTTTATGATGAAGTATGTCTCTGTTGTGCCTGGGTGAAAACATATGTATTTGTTAACTGTCTCAATCGTTGATTTGAATTGAATTGATCTGTTGTCAGTTGTTGTCATGTCAGTGTCTTGTCCCTGTAAATAGTGATAATTTTATATTCTATATTTTATATCTATATTCTTTATATTTTATGTAACCATTGTTCCCTGTTTTTAGAATGACAATTACATCTGTCACAGGACTACAGATGAAAAATAGCCTCCTGGCTAATTCTGGCATATTGACAGAAATGTTTATGAATATGCACTGTCCTGAAATAAATAAATAAATAAACAACCAAAATCCATAAGTACATCAAGGACAAGGCCCCAACAAATGATGTGCTCAAGGAATGCCTCAGACAGTGGAGTGCAGAGGAAGAGGTGCAGGAGGGACCATCATGGCAGGACAAACCCCTACATGGGGCGTACCACCGAAACATAACTGAAGTGGCTGATATCAAGAAATCCTACCAATGGCTGGAGAGGGCTGGTCTGAAGGACAGCACAGAGGCCCTCATCTTGGCTGCACAGGAGCAGGCCTTGAGCACCCGAGCAATAGAGGCCCAGATCTACCACACCAGACAAGACCCAAGGTGTAGGCTGTGCAAAGAGGCTCCTGAGACAGTCCAGCACATAACTGCAGGGTGTAAGATGCTGGCAGGGAAAGCATACATGGAGCGACACAACCAAGTGGCGGGCATAGTGTATAGAAACATCTGTGCAGAGTACGGGCTGGAGACCCCAAGGTCAAGATGGGAAACACCTCCGAAGGTTGCGGAGAATGACCGAGCCAAGATCCTGTGGGACTTCCAGATACAGACTGACAGAATGGTGATGGCGAACCAACCAGACATAGTGGTGGTGGATAAGCAACAGAACAGAGCCGTGGTGGTGGACATTGCAATACCAAGTGATGGTAACATCAGGAAAAAGGAACACGAGAAACTAGAGAAATACCAGGGGGTCAAGGAAGAGCTGGAGAAGGCCTGGAAGGTGAAGGCATCAGTGGTGCCCGTGGTGATCGGAGCACTCGGGGCTGTAACCTCCAGGAGCCTATGTGTCCTGAAATCCCGCAGTCGGTCACATATATAGGCTAATAATTCAAGAGTATACAGCAGAGTTTAGAAATAACACAAAATATTAGCTACAAAAAAAGTATTATTGTCAGAGATAAATGTGCATTGTGTAACTTTTCTGGTGGAGGGTGTGTCAAATGCTTTTCTCCATGGACTGTTTCAGTATGGCATTAAACCTTTCTACTGTATCTTCATAGACTAAAGACTAAACCACAAGAGTAGCGACCCCTGCTCACAGTCAGAATGTCTAATGTCTAATTTTTTTTGTGCTAAAAAAATGCTTCAAAAATGTGTTTGTAAATGTCATGGTTGTGGTTAAAATATTACAAAAACCTTGAAAGAATTTACCATAAAATGTACCACAGAAGAGCAGAAAAATCACTTTAGAAGCTACCCTTGTTTGGGAGACTAATCTTTTTTTGGAGGAAGACTTTTTAATTTTTAATTTTTTATTTTTTTTTTGAAATTGTACAACAACAAAAATAAACATAAACAAAACAAAGCCCTGCCACACCACACCCCTTTCTCCACACTGTGCGAAACTATACAAAACACTGGGAAAACAAACATCAACTGTCACTCAAGTCTTCAGGTCATTTTTAATTAATTTAATTAAAGGTGCATTGTGTAGCTTTTCTGGTGGAGGGTCTGTCAAACATTTTTCTTTGTGGTGATGTCATTCCTCTGCCTCGGAATGTTCCACAGTGTAACATTAAACAGCTGTATCTTATATTTATTAAATTACAGGTGATAACAGGAGAAGTTCAATTTGTCAACTGGACAAAGTTTGTTTGGTTGAAAACGTTTCGCCGCTCATCCGAGAGGCTTCGTCAGCTCTAATAAGAATACTGGTAAGACACTTGCTTATATCTTGCTGTAGGGAGGACCTACCTAGCTAACTACTTTCCGGAACTATCTCATTGGTTTCCGTCTTTTGTTTCTCTGGCGTCTAGCTAACGATCCCTATTCA
Source organism: Paratrypauchen microcephalus (assembly GCA_036785185.1). Taxonomy (NCBI): domain Eukaryota; kingdom Metazoa; phylum Chordata; class Actinopteri; order Gobiiformes; family Gobiidae; genus Paratrypauchen; species Paratrypauchen microcephalus. The sequence continues at coordinate 2,146,694 of JAVJIX010000031.1, read as the reverse complement.
TCCCTACACGCCTGCTTTTTCACACCTCTGGCCCTGACCTGGCTAGCCCTATTGTTTCCCTGTTTGCTTGATCTAGGCTTAAGAATGGAATTGTAGATGGGATGCAAATTATGTCTGACTCCACCATTTCTGTTCAGAGAAGGATTCTCTTTTTTTGACAAAAACAGCCTCTTTAACTCCCCTCTCAAACCAATTCTTTTCCCTGGCTAAGATCTGAAACTCACTGTCCTCAAATGAATGACCCGTGGCTTCTAGGTGAAGATATACGGCAGAAGACGGTCCACTCTGGCACGCCCGTCTGTGTTGGTACATCCTCTTGTGAAGTGGCTGCTTGGTTTCTCCAATATAGCGCTCACTGCAGTCTTCACTACACTGAATGGAGTAGACCACATTGCTTTGTTTGTGGCTCGGTGTTTTGTCCTTTGGGTGGACGAGTTTTGTCTGTTATCATGGATTCTACCTTGACGACTGAGGGACTTTTCACGTAAATTACAGGTGGTTTTATAGTTTAAAAATACCTAGAAAAACAGACATTCTGACTGTGAGCGGGGTCACCTCTCCACAGATCTGACCTGTAACTTGGTCTGGGATGGTTTCCATGAAGATAGAAAAGTTTAATACCACTGTGGAACATTTCAGACAAAGCAATAACATCTCCATGGAGAAAAGCATTTGATGGACCCTCCACCAGAAAAGTTACACAGTGCACCTTTAAATAATACATGTCTAATTTTGCATATCTTCCACTTCTAGGACAACAGAAAACCCACAACATTGTCACAAATATGATGCAATCGTCTGTTCCTCTTTTCATTTTTCTCCACAGTCCACTTATTAAGAGATTGTCCTACTTTTTCATTGATATTTGAATTATAAAAAAGTGAGATACATGATAATATATTTGTTCTAATGTTGTTTCCTCATCACAAACACACCTGGAGTTGTTTTGCTTCATTTACATGTTTAATATAGAAACCCTGCAGATTTAGGCTGAGTTCTTCTCTTAAGCTGAAAAGACTCCTTGTGTTCCAACTTGTAATGTCATGTGGGTAACACAGGCAAGTGCTCAACTCCACACACCTTCACTAGAATCATATGGATCATTTCAGCCCTAGAATTGCAAATCTCTACTGAACTAAGGTCGTTTTCACACCAGGAAAGACCGATAGTTCACTTGCTTTGGTCCGGACCAATTTTTTATTTTTTATTTTTTTTATTTTGGTGCGTTGCTGGTGTTGCTGTTTTCAGTCTAGCCTTAGCGATATGGTTTGCTCAGTTTTTACAGTTCGCACAAATGTTTGAGCAGCATCGTGAGGTTTACACTATTTTACAATCAATTTCCAAACGACGAAGACACAGGGTAAGACGACTACGGAGGACAGCGCTCATGTGCGCATCAAGTTGTGACTCTTGCTCTTCACGCAAAACGTAGGTAAGCCTCGTAAGTTTCGTTTCGTCAGCCTCGGTTTCCCATAATGCTCGACATACGACGGGAGCTTGTTAAGTACAAAAAGCCAACTTGTGTCGGATCGAGTCCGGTCTGCATTCTCACCTCAAACGAACCGCACCAGGATTCAAACCGTGCTGAGACCAACCTTTTTAGGTCGTTTTCACACCAGGAAAGTCCGATAGTTCACTTGCGTTGATCTGGACCAATTTTTGTTTTATTTTTTTTTATTTTGGTGCGGTTCACTTTCACACTGCACTTTTTTCCCCAAGCGAACTAAAGTCTATAAACAAAACCACGTGTGCTGAGGTCACTCAGCCATTGGACAGAAATGAGCCCTGTCCAAACACGGCGTCCAAACACGGAAGGAGGAGAATCATGGCGTTATGTGCTTTTTTCAGTCTAGCCTTAGCAATATGGTTTGCTCAGTTTTTACAGTTCGCACAAATGTTTGAGCAGCATCGTGAGGTTTACACTATTTTACAATCAATTTACAAACGACGAAGACACAGGGCAAGACGGCTACGGAGAACAGCGCTCATGTGCGCGCATCAAGTTCTGACTCTTGCTCTTTACGCAAAACGTAAGTAAGCCTCGTAAGTTTCGTTTTGTTTAGTTTAGTTTAGTTTTGTAAGCCTCGGTTTCCCACAATGCTCGACATACGATGGGACAGACCCGACAGGAATTCGCGATGTTGCGATTTGCAACTTCAACGCAACTTCAGCCAATCCCCACTAATTCAGGGCAGTGTTGCAATTTTGACCAATCACCGCAACTTTTCCGCAATTTTTACTAATTTTGACCAATCATCGGCGACGTATTGAACGCCGACCAACTTCCTTCTGCCTTACTTCCGTGTGACAAAACGAAACTGCGGCCGTGTCCCAGTTTCCAGAGCACTCATCTCGGAGCGCGGCCCGAAGGGGGCTCAAGCTGTTTCCCAATCCAGCGACTGCACGCTTGTGAGTGTGGTCTCGGTCTGCAGTCGAGACGGCGCATAGTCGCTCAGTCCTTAGTGCACTACGTTTCTCGCATGGCCGTCTGCGAAATGGAACAAGTCCTGCCTCAGCTCAATGAGCCGGGTGGTCTGTTCCTTGTTCCCTAAAGACAAAAATATTATACTATTGCGACTAGTAATACCCCCCCCCCCCGATTCATCCCTGATTTACAGTGCGCTGCATAAGTTTTCTTGTGCGCTGAGAATGTGCGAACAGTGCGCAGCTTAGAGTAAACGCTGGACATGGCGATACTGTAGAATATCCAGCATTACAACAGCAAAGGAAATATAGAAGTGTAAGGGGAAAAGCATGTGAACGGTAATACAGGTGCCGTGATCTATGCCGTTACGGCTACCGTCACACATGTTTAGCGTAGTTTATGAAGAGTTTCATGTAGCATAGTTGTAGGTGAGGTGAACCAGTGCACACATTTTATAGTGAAGTCGCAACTGTCACATGGCGATGTTGCTGGCGAGTCAGTCTTTGTAGTCATATATCCTCCCGCGCTGTGCATGCTGGGGCTTTTAAGTGTGCGAAGCGTGCATGTTTGCACGCTTGGTCCACACCCCGATTTCCATGGAAATGACTGCGCTGTTCAGACCATGTCTTAACTGTGCAGGGGACAAAATCCGAATGGAACGGCGGTTGTCGCGCCGGATACGACGCACATCCCCCTCCAAGGACGCTCAGAACCGTGCACTCGCTGAATTGAGAAACAGCTTCAGACTGCAGTCAAGGAGGTGCACACTTGCTCAGCCCCGACTGCAGTCCGCGGACCGCTTGGGACAAAAAAGAAGTGGGACAGCAGTCGTCGCGCCAGTGTACTGTCGAAATGTGTGACGCACATGCCCTTCGGGCCACGCTCCGAGCCGCGCGCTCTGGGAATTGGGACACGGCTTGTAATGGCAAAGAAACATGTCTGCGGCGCCATTTGCCCACTAAAATAACAGCAAAAGACCGCGCGAAACAGTTCCCCTCCTAGTAGTAATTTATTTTCGATGTTGGTAAGGTTGTTTTAGGACCATATCTGTGATCTCTGTGTCTTTGTATTATTCTTTGTCAGTAATAACTCAGTATTCAAAATATTACTCAATTTTAATTACAAAAAGGGAAAATCACAACTATTTATCGCAACTTTCACTTCCTCCCGCAACAAAATCGCAACAAAAACCTTAAAAGCACTGCAACTTTCATCGCAACTTTTTGGAAAAGCTCCCGCAAATTCAGGCATTTTAACCCGCAACAATCACAAAAAATGCCCACGAAATCCTGGGGGGTCTGGATGGGAGCTCGTTAAGTACAAAAAGCTAACTTGTGTCGGATCGAGTCCGGTCTGCATTCTCACCTCAGACGAACCGCACCAGGATTCGTATGGAACCGGACCGAGACCGAGCTTTTTAGGTGGTCTCGGTTCGCTTGATTGCTCTGGATCGAGACTTTTGGTTTTTATTCACACCAGCCCAAAAGGTCAGAATCAAAGGAGCAAACGAACTCTGGTTCGTTTTAAACGAACCAAACAAGGCAGGTGTGAAAACGACCTAAAAGTAAAAGGAGCTGTTCACCTGAAAACTACCACTTCATGCCATTACAAATAGGAACAGAGCATTTTCAACTTTGTGAATGAAACAAAGCACAACTCCAGGTCTGTTTTAGAGGAGGTAACATTATAAGCTCACAAGAGTCAAATTTGTGTAATACAGTAAACTCATACGGCCTTATTACAGTTATAATAGTTTATATACCTATATCATCTTTTTCTAGTCCGTCCCTCCATGCCCCCCCCCCCCACACACACACACACACACACCCCACGGTTAGCCTTTTTGATGCCCTGTCCCAGTCAAAACAAATACGTCTATCCAAACGGGTCCCAGAGGTTATACGGCAACGATAAGAGCACTCCAAGTCCCTCCACGGACGGAACAGACGCCGCTTTTCTAATGAAACAAAACAAGAAACAAAACAAAACACACACAGGAGAAGATGAGGGCCATAATGTCAATACGGGCTTGGTTACACCTGACCGAACCGTCTCCATCCCGCAGCCTCTACCGATCTACCGTTCAATTTCCTACTCAACTGACCCGTACATCAACTCTTATCTCGTAACATCTCGCTATTCTACACGTCCAAAGATAATTACACAAGTCTACGGGCAATTCATCAACACCAGAGTCAATTCAAACGTGGCAGTACTGTTTCCACAAAATTACAAAAACTGTGTGAATACAGGAATCCCAAATCTAAAAGAAAACCCCTATGATTTCACATTATGTACAGTTATTGTAAATATACTTCATAATAACTTAAATTCCGGACGCTAACTTGTATAATTGTGCCATCTTCACGCACACGCAACACTGGATGCGTGTGCCAAAGTGCGTAATTTCTTTCCATCTTTTACTATTGTTTGTAAAGTGGGAAAAAAAATGAACGTAATTTCACTTTTTACTCACCGACAACAAGCAGAAAGCATCCCGTACCGATATCCAGCCCGGGGGATAAAGAGGAGACGTAGATGTCCATGTTCAGTGCGCTGCGTAACCGAGCGGATAAAAGTGCTTTTTCTTCCTGAGACGTGACAGAAATGTGGCGCTCCTCCGTCAGATCCACATGCTCACGCGGAGGGAGAGAGAGACACGCGGAGGCACCCACTCACGCGCGTGCACGGGCCCCTCAGAACGCACGCGGGCACAGGGACGCTCCTGGCAGCCTTTGCGCATAGACCGGCCCCAATAGACCACTAGGGGGCCCCGGTGGGATTTACAGTAATCCCTCATTTATTCGGGGGGTTAGGTTCCAGAAATAACCCGCAATAAGAGAAATCCGCGAAGTAGGACAACTTTATATTTTACAATTATTCTACATGTTTAAAAGGTCCCATGGCATGAAATTGACACTTTCTGAGGTTTTTGAATGTTAATGTGAGCTCCCCTACCCTGTTTAGCCCCCCCCATGGTTAAAAGTTGTGAAATGTCTAAACTGAGCATTTGTGATCCTTTTCTGCGTTACAAAGGCACCTTATTGACGTCAGATCGAAAAAAGAAATGCAAATGCAGTTCCACCCCCGTCTGTCTGTACTCAGCGTCTCTGTAAATCACGCCCAGAGAGTTTGGACTGCGGAGGAGCTACGCAATGCAAAATACGTTTTTTTATTTGCCTGGAGGAACTTGCGAGTGTTTCTAGGCTCGGAAGTCCTTTATCTGAGCCTGTGGATATCTGAAACAGCAGTGGTTTAATTTTATTTTCTGTGGAAATGGAATGCTTCTCATCTCTCCCCCCCACGCAAAAACACGGAAGTGGGTCACAGAGCGGAGCGGAGAGCTTGGCCACGCCCCCACCCCCTACTATAGGCCACCTCTGTCCTCCTCATTTGCATTCAAGCAACAACACCCATAATGGAGTGTTCCAGAGTGACATTTATGACTCTTTTTCATCTTATCTCTCTTTCTCATGCACTGAGTGTTGATTTTGAAGAAGAATTCATTTACAGTATTAGGGAACCATTAAGGAGCCATATAAAAGCATCAAGAAGTACCATGTCATGGGATCTTTAAGGCTGTAAATGCCTCACCACACACATTATATGGTTTTCTCAGACTGGAATGAACCTTTTCTCACATTTATCTCTTGTTTTAACACTCATAGATTTTTAACAAAATGTATTAATAGTGACGCGTGGGGGGAGACACGGCCCCAGAAGCTCCGCCAGACGCACGAGGAGCACTGCCACGTCTCGGGACGCGACTCGCACCAACCCCTTGGAGAAGTGCGCGACACGTGCACCTCTAACCGTGGTCAAATCCGTGACAGAGCAGCGTGACCGTCGCGACGCCGCGCGTACACCGGGGCTGCGAGCACGAGATCGGCGGCGCCCGGACCACGTCGTCTCAGCCCAAGCAACAAACCGAACATGCACAAACGAACACAAGAGCTGCAGGAAACCATCAAAGAGCCGCATGGAGTGATTTAATCCTGGTTTAGACCTGGTCCAGTCCTGGTTTAGTCCAGGTCCAGTCCAGGTTTAGACCTGGTTTAGTTCTGGTCTAGACCTGGTTTAGTCCACGTTTAGTCCTGGTCTAGTCTCTTAGCCAATCAGGATGCAGAACACAATGTTACACTATAAAAAAAAGTTACACTATAAAAAAAATAAATCAAAAAATCAAAAAAAAATCTGCGAAACAGCGAGGCCGCGAACAGTGAACCGAGATAGAGCGAAGGACCACTGTATTGGAAGATACTAATCTGAGAAGATTTTTTTGGGGGGCTATTTAAAAGGTGCACTGCATAACATTTCTAGTGGTCTGCCACCTGAAAATGTTATTGCTTTGCCTAGAATATTCCACGGTATAGATTAAACCGGTCTGTCACAAGGGAGACAAGCAGGATACAGCATGCTATATTACAATTCTCCACCAGAAAAGTTGCACAATGCACTTTTAACCCAAAACATGTACATAGGTAAAATCCTCCAGCTGAGGTCCTGACCAAACCGAAGCAAGAAGATCATGGAGATGGTCCTCGGGCGCAGTAATGTGCTGCCCACTGCTCCTAATAACAGGATGGGTTAAATGCAGAGAAGAATTTCTCCAGTGTGAGATCAATAAAGTCACTTCTTCTCTTAAAGGTTAGGTAAAAGTTAAATGAACCTGCAAGTCCCCACTTTTAGGACTTGACTTGATAAAATGGACTAAGACTTGGACTTGACTTGGACTTGAACGTCAATAACCTGGGACTCAGACTTGAGGCCTGAAACTTGAGAAGACTTGATGCTTCTCCTAAAACAATATAAAGTATGTTTCTAGAAAATACTTTTCTCTTTTCAGCTGATACATGCGGTGCTTAATTTTACAGAACAAACTGGAACATGTCCCTCCCTTTGTTACTTTGGATGTAACTGAAGTACTGTGATATGGTATCCTCAAATGGTCATTCATTCATTCATTCTTCTTCCGCTTTTCCATTTTCTGGGTCGCAGGGGCAGCAGTCCAAGCAGATCTGCTGCCCAGAACACAATGCACCAACCCCCATGAATCCTCCTGTGGGTGGTGGGTCCACAGGAGGACGACTCACATCACAACGGGCCTTGATGTATCTTCTGCCATGGGGGCTACCGCAGACACTGGGGGCGAAGTGGGGTTAAGTCGCAGGGACGTGCACAGGAATTTTGAGGGGCAGTTGCTCTGACCTGAAGAAAGGGCAAACCAACCCCCCCGATTGGCGATTGTGGCAGGATTCTTCAAGAACTCAGGCTTAGTCGGGATAAGCGTTTCTAGGTGGTTTATTGTGCTCTCCCACAGTGCAAAAAAGGTGTCAAATGTGCATGGAAAAAATATTTATAGTGGTGCTGTGATGCAGACTTCCCCTTTCAGTCTTTCAGTCTTTCAGTCTTTCGCTCACTCTCTTTCTCTCCGCCACGTTACCTCCAGTGTAACCAATGCAAGACTGACTGTGGAGTTGCAGAGCACACCTATATACCGCCTTTGCCCCTCCCACATTACATAACATCCATTGGAAACATTATTTACACCATTTCCACTATTAATACAAAATCAATAAGTCACATAAAACACTTGAAATGCACAGAGAATACGAATAATTGCCCATGCACCCTGAGTCGCGGCAGAACACGCTGGAGAGGTTATGGGATTTATTTTATGGCTGATAATGAGAAGGGTTCGGCGCGCAGAGTGCAGCAGATAAGGAAACAGGCGTGCGTGTCTTCACGTGCTCTCCCTGGGGACAACGCTCTTAGGGACGGGCCTGCTCTGTCACAGCGACTTTTTGTTTTCATTTTCAAATCTAGGCCTAAGCCTACATGAAATTCTGTATCCAGTGAACGATTTATTATTATTATTTTTTTTTTTCCATTCGGAAGGGCAACGTCAGTCCAGGCTGGCATAGGGGCAGTTGCCCGGGCAACCTGAGCAACCCCCCTGTGAACGTCACTGGTTAAGTGTCTTGTCTGTGGGAGCTGGGATCACGCGCGGTCAACCCGTCAAGAGCGGGATTCGAACTCTACCAATTGAGCTACTGCCGCCCCATCCTCAAATGTCTGACAGTAATATACATTACAACAGAATACATTAAAGTACAATACAGCAAAACAGAGGGAACTACACAGAACATGATCCTTCCTTTTGAGTGTATAGAAAATAATAATTATTAAGGACTTTTAAATCTGAATTCTTTCTATTCTGACTGTAATGATTCACAGTAAGATCTTGTCAGGGCATTTATATAAATACTCATATATAATTATATCATGACTTTTTAACTACAGTTTAGAAGTCATATAAACTGTAAAAAGTCTTGTAATGACTTGAAGCTCAAAGCAGATGACTTGGACTTGACTTGGACTTATGGGCCAGTGACTTGAGACTTGACTTGGACTTTCTTGTCTTTGACTTGGGACTTGACTCTGACTTGAGGTCAAAGACTTGAGAATTACTTGAGACAAGCTGTCTTTTGTGTTCTGGTGGTACACGAGGAACTCTTCAGTTCTATTATCGTATTGCCTGACCAGCCCATGTCCCTTCAACATTCTGTTTGAACACAGAAGGGACTCAAACTGGACAATAGAGTGTGAAAATCCTCTCTCCAAACTTGAGACAATCCAACCACAGCCGCTCATTTGTGTCACGTGTCTTTCGAAAACATCTCCTTTCCAAAATTCTCATAACATTCAGAACAAAATATATAACTTCTTTTACTTGAGATAAGTCATATCTTGGTGCTTCGGTTGTTGCTCACACATGGCTTAAACCTGAGGGACCAGCCCTCCAGATCGTGTACAAAAGCTGATCCAAGGCTTCACGTCAAGAGAGCGGCCGTGTCATTGCATCTATAATGTGCCCTATACTTTACATACGTAGAAGAGCAAGCCCCATCTCATTTACACACATAATGGTTCTACAGAAAGCAGTGGATGTGAGAAAGTATATGAAATTGCATACATGAGTCTAAAGGTCCTATATTACCCAAAATGGATTCATGTGGGCATTGAGTCATGTTATAAGTTGTTGCCTCCTCAAAAACAACCTGGAGTTTTTAAGTTTTGTTTCATTCACACATGTTGAGTAACCCTTTATTATTACCCTTTATTATCTGTATAATCCCCAAAGCTCAAAACGCTCTGTTGCACCTCATGTTACATGTCATGTCATAAAGTGGTAGTTTGAGTTAACAGCTCCTTTTACCTCTAGTTCAATGGAGATTGGAAATTCCAGGGCTGAAATCATCCAAATAATGCAAGTGAAAGTGTGTGGGGTTTTTCCCTTCCTTCAGCAGCCGACTGAGGCACCCCCAGTGCAAGAAGGAGCGCTACCGCAGATCCTTCACCCCCACCGCCATAAGACTGTATAACTCCACTGTATAGGCCAGATGTGCAATATCCTTTTTCCATGCTCTCCATGTTAATGTTTGTATTATTATTAGGCCCGAGCGCTAAAGCGTAGGGCCTATTGTTATTGTTGTGGTTTTTCTTCTTCTTCTTCTTCTTCTTCTTCTTATTATTATTTCACCCCCCCCCCCCCCCCTTTTTCCCCCTCCCCCCCTTTTTTCAGGTTTCGGGTACTTCCCACCAACGAAAACTCACGAAATTTTGCACAAAATTCAAGAACGCCAAAAAAGGAATTTACAAATAATCTGTATAAAAAAATCTTTAAAAATGGCTTGACAGCGCCTCCTGGAAAATCTAAATACATTGCGCCTATGGCTATACCCGTGTTGCCATGGCAACAGGCCAAACATCTGTCCTCGCCAATGGGATGCCCGGCAAAAGCGTTTTCACGGAAACACCGTTCACTCTTTTAGAACGCTTTTAATAACTTTTAATGTCCCACTTGTCTAGATGATCCAGCACGATTCTGGTGAGTCTGGGTCAAAAACCCGAGGAGGAGTTCGTTAAAATACGAGGACAGGGTCATGTGCTCGGTCCAATATGGCTGACTTTATGTTGGTCGCCTAGCAATGGTGTTTCTGTGTACCAAATTTGGTTTGGCTACGACAAAGTTTTTGCCGGGCTGGTGAGTGCAAGCGAGGGCCGATCATCGCCGCTTGCGGCTATATTTATTATTTATTATTATTATTACTTATTTTTATTATTGCCTACTTTATTCCATTCTTGCCTGCATGTACTTTTCTTTCTAGTTTTTCAAACTGTCCTGGAGCTACTGTTGCAAGTAAATTTCTCCTGTGTGAGATCAATAAAGTCTGACCTTATCTTATCTTATCTGTTTTGTAGTTACCAGCTGACATCACAAGGTGGAACAGTGTTTTCTGTTTGAGAGAAGAATGATCAAAGGAGAAAGTTCAATTTCATGGATTCTACCTGGACGACTGAGGGACTTTTCACGCATTTTGAGAGAAGAACTATATATGCACATAACACAGATCAGAAAGTGTAATATGTAGTAGTGTAATATGAGCCCTTTAATAGTATAGATCAGAGGTCTTCAACAGGGGGGGTCACGACCCCTAGGGGGGTCGCGGAGGTACTGCAGGGGGGTCGCGAAATCTTTTGATTTCACTTTAAAATAATATAATTTTATATTTTATAGTGTAAAATACAGTATTAACCTGTGTATTATTTCCTTGTATTGGATGTACCATAACAGAGTAGCAATGTTTATACATGACACTAAGCTCAATTTAATATAAAACACAATTCTATGCCGTATATATAGTAGGGGGTCCCTGGCCCAGTTCGCCATCTGTTTGGGGGTCCCTGGCCTGAAAAACGTTGAAGACCCCTGGTATAGATAATGGAATTTTCAGTTAGTGCAGGTAAGCTCATATCTCCAGCATGCAGACAACCAATCCTTACTGACAGTAAAGGGAGCAGTGAATGTAGAAGTCTTTCAGCACCTGGATCTTATATTCTGTTCTTTAGCATTGACTTTTATCCTTGACTGAACACTGTCCTTTCTACTGGGAATTTGAATTCCTTTATTTCATAAGGACAGTGTTCAGCTCAGGTATTTGGGCCAGTCACAATATTTTTAAATTTTTTAAAATTTTTTATTTAACCTTTATTTAACCAGGAAAGTCCCACTGAGATTAATAATTTCTTTTTCAAGGGAGTCCTGCGCGACACGTACACCCCTCATCGTGGTCAAATCCGTGACAGAGCAGCGTGACCGACGCGAGGCCGTGCGTACACCGGGGCTGCAAGCACGAGATCGAACCGCGGCGCCCGGACCGCGTCCTCTCAGCCTGAGCCACAAACCAACCGCACGAAACCAGCAAAGAGTGGTTTAACCCTGGTTTAGACCTGGTCTAGTCCCGGTTTAGTCCAGGTCTAGACCTGGTCCAGTTCTGGTTTAGTCCAGGGCCAATCCAGGTTTAGACCTGGTTTAGACCTGGTCTAGACCTGGTTTAGTTTTGGTCTAGACCTGGTTCAGTCCACATTTAGTCCTGGTCTAGTCTCTTAGCCAATCAGGACGCAGAACACAATGTTACACTATAAAAAAAAAAAAAAGTTACACTATAAAAATAAAAAAAATCCGCGAAACAGCGAGGCCGCGAACAGTGAACCGCGATAGAGCGAGGGACCACTGTACTCTATTCAGTGTAGTGAAGACTGCAGTGAAACAAAACAGCCACTTCACAAGAGGATGTACCAACACAGACGGGAGAGCCAGAGTGGACCTTCATCTGCCGTACATCTCCCTCTAGAAGCCACGGGCCATTCCTTTGAGGACAGTGAGGTACAGATCTTGGCTAGAGAAAAGAAGTGGTTTGAGAGGGGATTTAAAGAGGCTATTTTTGTCAAGAAAGAGAATCCTTAAGACCCCATATAGAAATTGAAAACAAATAGGTGTGATAGTTTCATAGTAATTGCATTGTAGTTAGCTCCTCCCTGCAGCTAGTTATAAGCAGTGTCCATCAGCACTCTAACCAAAACTGAAGAAGTAGCTTGGATGAGCTGCGAAACAAATTCGACCAAATAAACTGAATTTCTCCTTTTGCCATGGATTCTACCTGGACGACTGAGGGATTCTTCACACATTGTAACACATGGCATCTTTTCCCTTTTGAACAGTCAGATGCCCTATTTCAAAGTGTCACTGTCATTTTTGTTGGTCCCTGGAGCGCCACGGATTTATGTTCTTCATCTGCCCCCCTCCTGTGGGTCACATGACATGCTCTTCTCCAACTGTGCTGCTACTCCACTCCTGTGGGTCAGCTGATGGCCTCTTCTCCAGCTGTGTAAGGCTTTTCCTCTTCATTGTTTCATTTCAGTCTGTGAATTAGAATTAGATCTGTGAATTAGATCAACCACGCAGGGCCGTATCTCTCTTTATCAAGGGTCTAAGCAAAATACTATCGGGGAGCCCCATATTTGTAAAAAAGTAATACATACTGCAAAACTAAAATTTAAATTAAATCAAATGAATCACGCGTACAATATCACAGAGTTTTTGAGTTTTTGACAATTTGTATGATATAGTAACATGCTCTCTGAATCAGTAAATTGATATTTTGCAGAGACATTATGCTGGGGGTGTTCTACATGTACTGTACTGTATTATAGAGGAATCAATTTACCCCCCCAAAAAATAAAAAAAATTAAAAAAATAAAAATAAATAAATAAATAAATAAATAAATAAATAAATAAATAAATAAATAAATAAAAATAATAATAATAATAATAATAATAATAATAATAATAATAATAATAATAAATCTATTTCTAATATGGAACTGGCTCCAAATTCACTCCTATCACTGCAGCTTAAAGGTCCCATGGCATGAAATTTTCACTGTAGCTGAACACTTTGGATGACGTCACACTCCCTTAGTCCACTTATATGTTCTTTTTTTCTTTATAGGCCTTTAATAATATTTAATACAGAGATGAGAGGCAGGTAAAGTCATTGTTGTCAAAATCCATATTTCTTGTGTAATGCAGTGAGTTCTGTCACGCCCCTGCCTGTGACTGGAGTCTCATGAGTGAGGTGTGGGCGGAGTCTGCTGGGAGCACCTGCACGCAATCTTCAGTCAATGAAGCCGCTGTTTCAAAGGGCCGGTGTACTGTCGAAACTGGCTGCCTCGTCAAGATGAGCGCTACTATGCATGCGCACCACCCCTTTAAGCGTTGTTTAAAGTTTAATGTCGTTTAAATGCCATCGAGCTGAGTTCTTGAGGCAGAAATGGAGTTGTTTTCAACAGTGACAACGCAAGTAAGTAACATTTTAACAGTGTATTGGTTTTATTGTATGTTTTAACCAATTAAGCATGTAAACAGCTGGTTAGCTCAACTGGTAAGTCACTGACTTTCCCTTCACGGTACTGCCCCTCGGGCACCGAAAGATGGCTGCTCACTGCTCCTGAAAAGGATGGGTCAAATGCAGAAGTCAAATTTCTCCTATGTGTCATTGTGTGTGAGACCAAATAAAGACTTAATCTTAATGTAACGAACGATATGTGAATGTTAGATTTGCGGCAGAATACCTACGTCAGATGATAATAGTTTGGATTTAACATTTGACTGATAATATAAGCATGTAGAAATGAGCTCTCTTTATCTATATTCATATAAATGGGTAAATAATGGTGATTCTACAGTGGGAGCACTATTTAATGGGTCAAGTGGACTGTCAAAATGAGCTCCCTTCAGTCTGAGCCTTATCTGACAGATAATATAAGCATGTCGAAATGAACTGCCTAGGCATACATAGGCCGCAAAGTGAGGGACGAAAAGTCTTTTAGAAATTGAATTCCGCTCCGACGTCTGCGAACTACACAAACTCCAAATCATAAAAACGAAAGAGTTATGTTAAGCTTACAGCAAAAAGTTCTCGTCACAAGATCCGGTCAATTTTTCATGCCGATAGATTTTATAAGGAACTACTTTCTTCAGGTTCGCGGGAGGTGCCATGGTCTCCACGTGATCCGGCTACACCAGTAGTTGCTGCATTTGATAAACACAGACGCAACATGGCAGCTACGAGAAAGACTTTGAGCAGTACTGATGAAGCAGAAAACTCACCAAAACGTCCCAAAAAGACGAAATTTTCAGGACATAAGCACTGCTATATGCACATTGTGTCTGAGAAGCATGGAAAAACTCTGGATTTTACACTCACACGATGGAATACCTATCGAAACAGTCTCAATCCGTAGCCGAAAACTACAAACACTGCCTAGATGTGGATTTTAACAACATTCCCGAGGACGCTGGTTTCCATCCCACATCACTGCTCTGTCAAAGGCAGAAACATTAACAGCAGGTAAGCAAAAATGCATCCCATCCCCCACAACACACACACACATACACACCTATCACTAATGACCATTCATCTCACTCCCCTCCACACAGTTGTATCTCCCTTGTCAGACCAGAGAAAGAACAGTAAGTCATATGTTATCTTTACATAAATGAACATACAGTACAATATGTTATTTATTTTGTATGTGAACACAATCACAACACTTATTTATGTTCTTATGAATCTTTTTTTTTTTTTTAGGAATGAGCCAACATTTGACGTCTTTTGTGAGAGGGTCATCCGTCAAAGGCTCCAGGAGGTGCTGAGAATGGGACAGCTGAGGAAGGCCTTCGTAGAACTGGTGAAGACAAGTGAAGATCTTGATGCTTCAAACTACAGGTAATTTGAAGACAATTTATTCCTCACATGCAAGGACAGTTTCACATGGCACACTCAGCTTGCTGTCTGCAAAGACATGTACTATTTTACAACAAGGAAAACAGCTGATAATGTGGTTTGTGACGTGTGGTTTTGGGCACATTTGTTATTACCTTGCACTAAACACCCATACGGAACTGTCTTGGGCTGCTGTTGATGCCTGATCTTACTTGACTGTACTGTGTTGCACACTATCTTATAGTTACTGTAGAGTTATAAAAGTTATTTATTACACTGGTCACACAGGAAAAGACTTGATAAGCTGGTCAGGAGGGCCAGCTCTGTCCTGGGCTGTCCTCTGGACTCTGTAGAGGAGGTGGCTGAGAGGAGGGTACTGGACAAATTCACGTCCATCATGGACGACACCTCTCACCCTCTGCACCGGACTATTGAGGAGCTGAGCAGCTCCTTCAGCAACCGACTGAGGCACCCCCAGTGTAAGAAGGAGCGCTACCGCAGATCCTTCATCCCCACCGCCGTCAGACTGTAGAATTCTACTATATAGGCCAAACGTGCAATATTTTTTCCATACTCTCATAGTTACTTGTATTACTATATTATTACTTATTTTTAGTTTATTCTTGCTGCATGCACTTTCTTTCTTGTTCAAACTGTCTCTGCCTGGAGCTACTGTGGCAAGTGAATTTCTCCTATGTGAAATCAATAAAGTCTTATCTTATCAATAAAGTCTTATCTTATCTTATCTGGAATTTCCCCACTGTGGGACTCATAAAAAAGGCATATATCTTATCGTATCTTATCTTGCTACACTTTTGTTACACTTAGGATAGGTTACAACACAATACCTCTCATTGCTCTATGTCTTGCATCTTAATGTCTGTTCTGTCCTGCTTATATGTTGTCCCGTATCAGTAGTAGGGATAATGAGAAACATCATTTCAATTCCTTTGTATGCCCAGTGCATGTGAGGAATTGACAAATAAAACTGACTTTGACTTACTACGTCTGTTGTTTAGCATACAAACTCCACCCTGTAATGTTTTGTATTCCCTCTACCACTTTCTGTGTTGATTTGTGAGAGTGACTATACCAGCCACAATTGTAATTCATTGAATTCATTTTATGGTGCAGTTTATATTGTATATATGTACATATGTGTTTCATGCTACCACTGCTCAAAAAATAAAGGGAACACTAAAGTAACACATTGTACATCTGACTGAATGAAATATTTTTTATTAAATACTTTGTTCTTTCCATAGTTGAACGTGCTGACAACAAAATCACACAAAAATTATCAATGAAAATCAAATGTATCAACCCATGGAGGTCTGGATTTGGAGTTATACTCAAACTTAAAGTGGAAAAAAACACTACAGGCTGATCCAACTTTGATGTAATGTCCTTTAAACAAGTCAAAATGAGGCTCAGTAGTGTGTGTGGCCTCCGCGTGCCTGTATGACCTCCCTACAACGCCTGGGCATGCTCCTGATGAGGCGGCGGATGTTCTCCTGAGGGATCTCCTCCCAGACCTGGACTAAAGCATCTGCCAACTCCTGGACAGTCTGTGGTGCAACTTGGCGTTGGTGGATGGAGCGAGACATGATGTCCCAGATGTGCTCAGTTGGATTCAGGTCTGGGGAACGGGCGGGCCAGTAACATCAATGCCTTCGTGTTGCAGGAACTGCTGACAGACTCCAGCCACATGAGGTCTAGCATTGTCTTGCATTAGGAGGAACCCAGGGCCAACTGCACCAGCATATGGTCTCACTAGGGGTCTGAGGATCTCATCTCGGTACCTAATGGCAGTCAGGCTACCTCTGGCGAGCACATGGAGGGCTGTCCTGCCCTCCAAAGAAATGCCACCCCACATCATTACTGACCCACCACCAAACCGGTCATGCTGAAGGATGTTGCAGGCAGCAGAACGTTCTCCACGGCGTCTCCAGACTCTGTCACGTCTGTCACATGTGCTCAGTGTGAACCTGCTTTCATCTGTGAAGAGCACAGGGCGCCAGTGGCGAATTTGCCAATCTTGGTGTTCTCTGGCAAATGCCAAACGTCCTGCACGGTGTTGGGCTGTAAGCACAACCCCCACCTGTGGACGTCGGGCCCTCATACCATCCTCATGAAGTCTGTTTCTGACTGTTTGAACAGACACATGCACATTTGTGGCCTGCTGGAGCTCATTTTGCAGGGCTCTGGCAGTGCTCCTCCTGTTCCTCCTTGCACAAAGACGGAGGTAGCGGTCCTGCTGCTGGGTTGTTGCCCTCCTACGGCCTCCTCCACGTCTCCTGACGTACTGGCCAGTCTCCTGGTAGCGACTTCATGCTCTGGACACTACGCTGACAGACACAGCATACCTTCTTGCCACAGCTCGCATTGATGTGCCATCCTGGATGAGCTGCACTACCTGAGCCACTTGTGTGGGTTGTAGACTCCGTCTCATGCTACCAGTAGAGTGAAAGCACCACCAGCAATCAAAAGTGACCAAAACATCAGCCAGAAAGCATCAGAACTGAGAAGTGGTCTGTGGTCACCACCGACAGAACCACTTTCTTATTGGGTGTGTCTTGGCAATTGCTTATGAGTTCCACCTGTTCCATTCCGTTCTATTCCATTTGCACAACAGCATGTGAAATTGATTGTCAATCAGTGTTGCTTCCTAAGTGGACAGTTCGATTTCAAAGAAGTGTGGTTGACTTGGAGTTACATTGTGTTGTATAAGTGTTCCCTTTATTTTTTTGAGCAGTGTATTTGTTTTTACAGTATGTCTGGTCTGTGTGTATAGTTAGGAGTCAATAAATGAACGAATGAATATGAATGGTCCTGAGGGGTATTCCACGAACGTCGCTAAACATAGCGCCGACTAAGTGCTAAGTCCTCGCCTGACCTAGCCGTAACTTAGACGAAAGCCTGAAGCCGTTCCACTAACGCATTTCAGCTGCGCCTCAGCAGCGCTAAGTTCAGTCTGGCCTAATCAGGCCGGGCCTCCGCGCGTGCATGGGGTAAATAAGAAGCCCTGAACAAGCGACTGTCGAAAACGCGATCATGTCCAAGATTCGGGCCGATTTTTTTTCAGCGCATCAGAACAGAATTTGCTTTTGGAACTCTACAACATTTGCAATAACCAAGGCCAGAGACATGGTGTGGCAGAAGATCGCCGAGCGCTTAAATACGTAAGTTAAGTTCTGTAACAGTGCTGGAGGTTGAGTTTTTTAAAGTATGTTTTTCACCATCAATGTCAACACTAATCCGTGGTGCAGGGGAAAAGTTATGGTCTGGCGTGCGGGGGGTTGTGAGTTTGGTTCTCATGGTGGACAGTTGATATCATAAATATTATATATTTGTAGAGCAGTCTTGTCAGTTGTAATTTATTTTTACTGTGTAAAAGTATTTGCTCCAACTAATACGTTAAATTGTGTTATCTTGTCTTTGAGCAGGAATAATGTGAAGAGGACTGTTTTGCAGGTAAAGACAAAGCATAATAACATTTTGCAGAGTGGTAAGTAGGCTAATATTAATATTAGTATAATATTAATATAATATATTCAGTGAAATTAGTAATACTGTTGAAATGGTACCTTAATTTAATTTAAAATGAACAGTAGCTACCAAGCCACAGGAGGTGGGAGCCCCCCTCAAAACCTTTCACCTGCAGAGGATCTGGCACTGGCCCTAAACCGGGGTCACCCATTGGTGGAGGTAATTGAAGGAGGGACCCCATCAAAGATCCTTCCTGTGAGTTCTCGCTTGCCTCAGCTGTGATCCAAGCATTTGTGTATTTTAATAGTATGCTTGTGTCCTAGTTACTGAAGATGGCGTACACTTGGACCCTCCTCAGCAGTCCTCCAGCAGTGCCTTGCCTGACCCTCAGCAGTCCTCCAGCAGTGCCTTGCCTGACCCTCAGCAGTCCTCCAGCAGTGCCTTGCCTGACCCTCAGCAGTCCTCCAGCAGTGCCTTGCCTGACCCTCAGCAGTCCTCCAGCAGTGGCCTCACACCAGAATGTCATACCTAATGTCTTTTATTGTTTTATGCCTATTGATTGGAATTGATAAATAGGATTTCATTAAAGGGACAGTGTGTAAAATTTTTACCCGTTAATTACTGAAATTGAAGATACCCATTCAAAAATACATTGTTTTCCAAGCCTTTTCACTTCCATCATGAAATCAAAGTATTCTTTTGGACTTAGATATAGTCACATAAAAGGGGGATCTTCCCCATGCAGAGGCAGCCATTTTGAATACGAGAGCCGCAGAAGGACATTTGGGCTTCGCCTTCGGCAAGGCTCGTGGTTTTGGGTAAACAACACAAGCATGCTGCCGGATCAGACGTCGTAATGGATTTAACACGTGTTTTGGACCAAATTGTTTTACTGGATTTTATTCGCTGGATCCTTACGGACAAATTGAGAGCAAGTTTATGGTGAAATACAGAGTTTGACCTGTGCAAAGCATTCTAAGGTAAGCTAACCTCGTTTTGTGCTTTTCCGTATAAAAGCTCCATGTGCTCGGGGAGTGATTGTTGTGCAGGGAAATGAATTGCATAGTCAAAAAGAGGAGACTGTAAAGTTTCATTTGATGTGTAGTGTGCCATGGTACATGATCGGGAATGTGTGTTTTCATGAGAAAAGAAAAAAAAAAAAAAAAACGGGACCGCGCAGCGTGCGGGTCCCTCGAGGTCTGCCGTAGCTAAAACAGAAAGTGCAATAGCACCATCCACCTATGCGGCACGAATCCTACACACTGGGGCTTTAAAGAGGCTTGCACAGCATCTCTGAAGCAAATTTGTTGAATCATTGAAATGTTGCATCATGGAGTGTGCCTGTTATTTGGCTACATTTTGTTTTAAAAGTAAAGGTTTACCTTTAACTGTATTCTTTGATAGAGATGTCACATAAAATATAAAGTGTCAATGTCGTCAAGTGAGAGTGATGTTAGGCCCAGCTGATATAAGTTATATGATGATATGAATAATTGTAGGTTAAATTCATTAACATTTGTGTAATGTGTGGCAAATGTAAATTTGTGGAAATATAACACAAAAATTGACCTGTGCATGAATACGTCAACAGCGGGAATCGAACCCGCGATGCCCACACAAAAGATGCAGGATGTAACCACTTGACCAAAGTATTTCTTGTGAAAGTTCTGGAATTCTTCTATATGTTAATGTCATAAAGACAGCGGTTCAAAAAGCATATTACCAGAGATTTGTCAAGAACCAAGAACGTAAGGTAATTTGTGTTTTTGCTGATATTGTTTTCGGACAACACAGATACTCATGTGGGAGGTGTGCGGAACTGTTTGTTTGACACTCTGTTTACGTCAGGTATGTATTCTCTGCGACACGGCCTGATTAAGCCACATCTTTAGCCTGCCTGGTACCAGACTTTCAGCTAAAACCATGTTGCCCCAGTAACTCAGCGGGGACTAAGTTTAGCGAGCGTTGTGGAACCGAACTCTCACTAAAACTAGTGCCAACTGTCGGGCTTTGCGCTTAGTAGCTTTCGTGGAATACCCCTCTGGTCATTGAATTAGGCTAATCTTTATTGATCCACAAGGGAAATTGTTTTTGGTACGGTAGCTCACTCATCAAATAAAATATACAATATAAAACACAGGGTAAAAGAACAAAAAGAAAAATGGATGGAATAGCAACCAAAGAGCAATAGACCTGTGTCAGATGAGACACAGTTATATACATAAGATAATGGTAATAAACAAATATGTACAGTCAGATTTAAATAGAAAAGTAGTAGTCAAATACAAAATACAGTATCAAATATGATGTACAGTACCAGCTGTATACAGTTGTAGGGAGTATTATCTGTTACATAAGGTGAGTTGTTGTACACTTGTATGGAGTATGGTATGAATGTCGTCCTGTATCTCTCACTGTTTGAGTGGAGCTGTAGGAGCCTGTTGGAGAATGAGCTCCTCTGTCCCTCTATGGTCTGGTGCAGTGGGTGAGCAGGAGTGTCCATAATGGAGAGCAGTTTGTCCAGTGTCCTCCTGTCCAGTCCAGCCTGTTGCCCAGGTACAGGCCAGCCGAGAGACATAGTCCCACATTATGGCCCACGCAATGTCCCACATTATGGCATTACGCTTACACATCTCTAAGGAGACAGCAGGTGACACTGAAGGGCCAAGTTACATGTCAGATCTTTGGAGAGGCGAGCCCACTCACAGTAAGAATGCAAGTTTTACGTCAATACAATAAAATACATTAAAATAAAAATGTTACTGAGTAAATGCAAGATGTATCCGTTTATCCGTTGCCATACCGGGACATTCCAGACAAAAGAATAACATCTCCATGGAAACAAGCAGGTGGCTAAACCTTTGACCTTTTGAATGTCATGAAATACACAGCAACTGAGAGTTGAGGAATCTTTAAATTAAAACTCTCACAACATGCATAACTAAGCTATAATTTATTCAAAACCAGGCCTATATTTTAGTCTAATAAATAAGTTAATAAAGTCCTAGACAGTTCCTCCGGGTGTACAGCAGTGGCTGCAGACTGTGCTGCACTGTTTCTGCACAGCTCTGTAAGCATGCTCATGATGGTGTCCAGACGTCGAGAGGTATCCTCTGGTTGGAGAGAGGAGGTACACCAACTCATCAACTGGTGTGACATAAATAACCTACAACTCAATGTTAACAAAACAAAACAAATAACTGTGGACTTCAGGAAAAAACACCTGACACACATCCCACTCACAATCAATGGCAGTACCATGGAGTCTGTGAAAAGCACAAAGTTTCTGGGAGTGCACATCACAGACGACCTCACATGGACCACCAACACCACCTTGCTGGTCAAGAAAGCACAGACACGCCTTCACTTCCTGTACAGGATGAGGAGAGCTGACCTCCTCACTTCTGCACTCATCACCTTCTAAAGGGGTGCTATTGAGAGCATCCTTACCAGCAGCCTCTGTCTGGCACGGCAGCTGCTCAGCTGTGGACAATAAGGCTCTACAGAGGGTGGTGAGGACTGCAGAAAAGATCAGCAGGTCACCCCAACCAGCCATTCAGGACTTATACACATCACACTGTTCCAAGAGAGCCACCAACGTCATCAAGGACACCACCCACCCAGCACAAAAAAAAAAAAAGAAATTGGGGAAAAAAAAAAAAAATCAACTTTCAATTATCCTGGTTTATTAGTGCTCTATTCCACCTTGTGATGTCATGTAAAGTAAATAGCTCCTTTTATCTTTAGTTCAGTAGAGATTGTCAATTCCAGGGCTGAAATCATCCAAATAATTTAATGAAGGTGCACTTTCTGTATTACCACATGACATCAAACAGAGTGTTTTCGGTTTGAGAGACGAACTCAGCCTAAATCTGCAAGGTTTGTGTGTTAAACATGTGTGAATGAAGCAAAACAACTCCAGGTCTGTGATATAACCAAGATCAGAAAGTAGCGTAATATGAGCCCTTTAATGATATGGAATTCAGATAACAATGCATGACTTATCTCAAAAGACGGACTGTTTCATATTAAATCCATAGACAGTGTTTTGACAATGAGCCGTTTGACAGAGCCTCATTTCTCAGACTTGACCGATTACATCTGCTTTGTACCATCTTTCCATCATTGAATCACTCCTTCACAGACTTTTCTAAATGAAATCCTTTGTGAAGACCAAATGACCCCTGCAGTGAGGTTATGGTCTATCTCAAGATGCTGCTGTGATTGTGTGACAGGTCTGACAGAGGTAATATTTATTATGACATTCAGTTTTAGTACCATGTGTCCTCAGGAGTCTTGAGTTATCTATGATGGGTTTTATAATTAAAAGTGCTTCACATAACATTACTTTTCTGCTTGCCTTCAGGGAGATGTTATTGTTTTGCTTGGAACATTTCACAGTATGGACTTAAATGTATCTATAATTAATTATTTTCAAATTAACTGATCTATAACTTGACTTGGTGGTGTCACTTTCGTGCAAGTCTAATGCAATACTGTGGAACATTCCAGACATTCCTTATGATCTTCATATTTGGTCTGCTCCATTTAGTGTGGTGAAGACTGCAGTGAGCGCTACATTGGAGAAACAAAACAGCCACTTCACAGACGAGAAAGCCAGAGTGGACCTTCATCTGCCTCCTATTCTCCATCCTCAGACCTAAATCAAAACAAAGATGATACATGAAATGTATTTGATCAAAAAAACTTTTGTCCAGTTGACAAACTGAATTTCTTCTTTGCCAGTCCAAGCAAAGCACTTGCATCTCCCTGGAGGGAGGCCAATGTGCGCTCTCCAACCAAAAGTTACATAATGCGCCTTTAAAGGTACAGTGTGTAGGATTCGTTGCGCATAGGTGGTGTAGGTACCATGCACTTCCTGTTTTAGCTACAGCAGACCTCAAGGGTCACCCGGGCGCGCCGTAACGCGGACATCTCGCGTACCAGCACGCACCCGGAGCTGTGCGAGCTCTCGCCGACAACTACTGTATAAATAAAACGCGGTCCCGTTCACTGTTTTTTTTTTCCTTTTCTCATGAAAACACACACCTGACCAAGCCGAAGCAAGAAGATCATGGAGATGGTCCCCGGGCGCCCTAATGTGTGCTGCCCACTGCTCCTAATATATGTATATACTGTATATATAGGATGGGTTAAAATGCAGAGAAGAATTTCTCCAGTGTGAGATCAATAAAGTCACTTCTTCTTCTTCTTCATTCCCGATCATGTACCATGACACTCTACACATCAAATGAAACCTTACAGTCTCCTCTTTTTGACTATGCAATTCATTTCCCGGCACAATAATCACTCCCCGAGCACATGGGGCTTTTATACGGAAAAGCACAAAACGAGGTTAGCTTACCTTAGAATGCTTTGCACAGGTCAAACTCTGTATTTCACCATAAACTTGCTCTCAATTTGTCCGTAAGGATCCAGCGAATAAAATCCAGTAAAACAATTTAGTCCAAAACACGTGTTAGATCCATTACGACATCTGATCCGGCAGCATGCTTGTGTTGTTTACCCAAAACCACGAGCCTTGCCGAAGGTGAAGGCGGAGCCCAAATGTCCTTCTGCGGCTCTCGTATTCAAAATGGCTGCCTCTGCATGGGGACGATCCCCCTTTTATGTGACTATATCTAAGTCCAAAAGAATACTTTGATTTCATGATGGAAGTGAAAAGGCTTGGAAAACAATGTATTTTTGAATGGGTATCTTCAATTTCAGTAATTAACGGGTAAAAATCTTACACACTGTCCCTTTAAGTAACCTATCATGTGTATTGAAAGACATACTGAGACTCCATTTAAAGGAGAATTAACGTTTTTTTTTTACAATCTGAGCCTTATTTTGGTAATAAAACAAGTTGTTTTACTCACCCATAGCACTTTGGTGTCATATGGAGCACTTCCAGAGATGTTTTAGATTAGCGATAGCTAATATAATATAGATAGATATAATATATGCCCTGAGCAGTCTCCAAATAACACAAACTTTAGCACTTTTCAAGACATAGAAGCTCGATGTCTTAGTCTACACTTTCGTTTGAGTCAAAAGTGGCCTGTAATCCGAGATTTATCCATAATTTACAGCTTTATGTTTCATGTTTGGGTCCCGGGAGCTGAGAGCGAAATAAGCTGTGACTCCGCACATGCGCACTGTCCTCCTCATCTACTCAAAACTATGGATAAATCTCGGATTACAGGCCACTTTTCAAATCATAGAAGCTCAATGTCTTAGTCTATGCTTTCGTTTTAGTCAAAAGTGCTAAAGTTTGTGTTATTTGGAGACCGCACGGGGCATATATTATATGCCCTGAGAACTCGCACTACGGCTATCGCTAATCTAAAACATCTCTGGAAGTGCTCCATATGACACCAAAGTGCTATGGGTGAGTAAAACAACTTGTTTTATTACCGAAATAAGGCTCAGATTGTAAAAAACGTTAATTCTCCTTTAAAATAACTTGACTCTTTACAGTTCTCACTCTGCATAGAAAACCCCTCAATGCACACTACCTCGCTTTCTGTCCTCCACCTACTTCTCCTCATGAATGTGGTCTTCAAACACAAGTCAAAGAGAATATATTTTCCGCATTTTGACATAAGACAAAGCGCACTATAGACTCCACTTCACTCCACAGCCCAGATCTTATACGTTTAATCCTTTTTCATGCTGCATATTACATATTACATAGAAACTACTCCAGCGAAACAAGCATACTGAAAGGCTTATATGCGATTTCATGATAGGGAAAGGTTAGCGCTAGCATTATATTCTATAAGTTATTTAAGGGCGCAGCTTGCATGTAAAAGATCTGCTGAAAATCTGAATTAGAAGTAGAGAGAGAGAGGTACTTTATAATTCATGGAGCATTGTGTTTTGAGAATTGGCCTAATTGTGCTAAAATAAATCTATTACAGTGGTACCTCACCTTAAGAATGACCCAACAAACGGAAATTTCAAGTTACGAAACGCCTTCACGGTAAATTTTGGTCTCTAGATACGAAAGAAAATTTAAGTTACGAAACGCGAAATCTCAAAAATTCAAATAATGCGCGCTCAGCCACACACATTATACGCTTTTCTCAGCCTGGATTTAAACTTTTCTCACATTTGTCTCTGTTTGAACACTCAAACTTTCATAGATTTTCAACAAAATTATTAATAGTGAAGCGTGGGGGGAAGGGGGAGGGGGGGCAAGACTGCGCTCTGACACGTGTGTGATAGCGGCATGTGTGACAGCTGACCCGGCGCTGCCAGCAGGTCTAGACCTGGACTAAATCAGGATTAAACCTGGATAGAACCGTGAGGTCGGCCTCTTCAAGACCTCCAGGCCAGTGACCGGGACAATCCCCGGACCCATGACCGCTTGGGGAGCTCTTAAGGCGGGCTGGCAGTTCTCTTAATCCACCTGGTCTAGACCTGGTCTAGACCTGGTCTAGACCTGGTCTAGTCCTGGTCTAGTCCTGGTCTAGTCCTGGTTTAGTCCTGGTTTAGTCCTGGTCCAGTCCAGGTCCAGTCCAGGTTTAGACCTTGGTCTAGACCTGCTGTCAGCTCCGCGCCGGGTCATGTGCGCTATCACACACGTGTCAGAGCGCAGTCTTCTCCCCCCCTCCCCCTTCCCCCCACACTTCACTATTAATAATTTTGTTGAAAATCTATGAAAGTTTGAGTGTTTAAACGAGAGACAAATGTGAGAAAAGGACGCAGGACGCAGAACACAATGTTACACTATAAAAAAAGTTACACTATAAAAAAAAAAAAAAAACTTGGATCGGGGCCTTGGAACGAATCAATCTTTTTCCATTGAAATAGCTACTCAACTTATGAATTTTTCACGTTACGAAACCACTTCTGGAACGAATTAATTTCGTAAGGTGAGGTACCACTGTATTATATTATATTATATTATATTATATTATATTATATTATATTATATTATATTATATTATATTATATTATATTATATTATATTATATTATATTATATATATTTTCTAGTAGATGGTCGGTAACCTACTTGTCTTCATAGAAATATTATCGCTTTGTCTAGAATGTTCCACGGTATACATTTAACCCATCTATCTCAAGGAAGACAACTACAGTGGCCCCTCGCTATATCGCCGTTCACTTTTCGCGACCTCGTTGTTTCGCGGATTTTTTTTATTCCATTGCGCATTGTGTTCTGTGTCCTGATTGGCTAAGGGACTGTAGACCTTTGCCAGTTTGTCCGTCATTCTCCTCCGTGCCGTGTCTCCTGAACAGTACAGAATGTGTTCAGTTTGCCAGATTTATATAAATATTCAATCGCTCGCAGTGTGACTCTGGAGTTCTGTATGTTTGCAAGTTTTCTCCCCGACAAAACGTTCTCAAATATAATCAAAGGTGGCATGTCTGTTTGGTCAGAGGAACTGTGAAATAATACACGCATCACTATTAATACATTTTTTGTTGAAAATCTAAGAAAGTTTGAGTGTTTAAATGAGAAATGTGAGAAAACGTTAATACCCGTCTGAAACAAGTGTATAATGTGTGTGGTGAGGCGTTTACAGCCTTAAAACATGTATAATAATTGTAAAATATAAAGTTGTCCTACTTAGTGGATTTCACTTGTCGCGGGTTATTTTTAGAACGTAACCCCCGTGATAAACAAGGGTCCACTGTATACAGTAGGCTACATTACAGGTCAGATCTGTAGAGAGGCAACCTTCTTTTTGAGAAATAGAAGCACCTAGAGAAATGGAATCCTAGATAGATGTGTTTAATGTCATACCATGGAACATTCCAGGCAAAAATCTCTAGCAGAATATAACTTAAATATTCTGGATATCTCCAGAATATTTAAGTTACTTAATTTTAAACTCACTAAGAGCAAATGAATTTATGTTTCTCTGTATGTAACCCAATGTAACCTCTGCTCATATAAACCAATAATAATAATAATAATAATAACAATATGCACACACTCACTGGGTAAGGAATTTAGTAACTTTAAATGATTGGTTAAAATACAAAAAAAAAAAAAAAATTACAACAGTGTGTTCAATACAGTGGTCCCTTGTTTATCTATTATTATAACCACTAGGTTCCAGAAATAACCCATAATAAGTGAAATCCGCAAAGTAGGACAACTTTATATTTTACAATTATTCTACATGTTTTAAGGCTGTAAACACCTCACCACACACATTATACACTTTTCTCAGACTGGTATTAACATTTCTCACATATCTCACATTTCTCTCTTGTTTAAACACTCAAATTTCCATAGATTTTCAACAAAATGTATTAATAGTGAAGGGGGGGGGGGGGGGGGTGCGTGCGGACACGTGCACCGTCACAAAACAAGGAAAAGAGCTGCATGCGGTGGTTTAATCCTGGTTTAGACCTGGTCTAGTCCTGGTTTAGTCCAGGTTTAGACCTGTTTTAGTCATGGTTTAGTCCATGTTTAGTCCATGTCTAGTCCTGGTCTAGTTCCGGTCTAGTCCCGGTCTAGTCCCGGTCTGGTCCCAGTCTGGTCCTCATGTCTTAGTCCCGGTCTGGACTTCCTACAGATCCAGTGACTCATGTCTCGGCTCCTCGTGCATCCAGCGGGACCCCCCGCCCCCCCAGGTCCGCCTCTATAACATCTATATAAATGTGTCAAACTGAACACATTCTGTACTGTACAGGAGACACGGAGGAGAAGACAATCAGGACGCACAACACAATGTTGATACACTACACTATAGGAAAAAAAAAAAAAAGTCAGCGAAACAGCGAGGCCGCGAAAAGTGAACCGGGATAGAGCGAGGGACCACTGTACACTTTGAATGACAATACAATTGAAACATCGAAACTAATTAACCCCTTTTTTCAGTCAAATTACCTCTGACCTTGTAACCAGTTCAGTTCGATTTTGTGGCAGGCCTGATGTTGCTCGGGTGCGTTGGGGCCTTAAAACTAAAAAAATTGCAACTTCACTTGCTAGGCAAGCCAAAATAAAACATTTGCACAGGGTTTCACGGTTACTCATGGACCCGTAGCTCCAATCAGTGGGACAAAGCTGGGCATATAACATGTCCGTGTCCAGGAGCTTGTTCAAAGGGCGGGTACGTCTGGCTTATACAGAATTTAGGCTTCTGGAGCAGCATGTACAGTGGTACCTCACCTTACGAAATTAATTCGTTCCAGAAGTGGTTTCGTAACGTGAATTTTTCGTAAGTTGAGTAGCTATTTCAATGGAAAAGGCCTGATCCGTTCTAAGGTGTTTTTTTTTTTTATAGTGTAACATTTTTTTCTATAGTGTAACATTGGTTCTGCGTCCTGATTGGCTAAGAGACTAGACAGGACTAAACGTGGACTAAACCAGGTCTAGACCAGAACTAAACCAGGTTTAGACCAGGTCTAAACCTGGACTGGACCTGGACTAAACCAGAACTGGACCAAGATTAAACCACCACGTGTCGCTCTTTGCTGGTTTCGTGCGGCTGGTTTGTGGCTCGGGCTCCAGAGGACGCGGTCCGGGCGCCGCGGTTCTATCTCATGCTCGCAGCCCCGGTGCCAGTCGTGCAGATCAGGACAAGGGGTGCTCCTCGCGCGGTGCTGTGCTCCTCGCCGCGCGGTGCTGTGCTCCTCGCCGCGCGGTGCTGTGCTCCTCGCCGCGCGGTGCTGTGCTCCTCGCCGCACGGTCATGTCTCTGCACTGCGTCCGGAGTCGTGTCTCCCCCCACGCTTCACTATTTAATACATTTTGTTGAAAATCTTGCGTGTTCGGCGCTAAAGCTAAGAGGCCGAGAAAGGTGCTTTTTGAGCGGGGATAACAGCGGGGCGTGCATCTGAGCACGCATTATTCGAATTTTTGAGATTTCGCGTTTCGTAACTTGAATTTTCTTTCGTATCTAGAGACCAAAATTTAACGTGAGGGCGTTTCGTAACTTGGATTTTTCGTATGTAGGGTCTTTCGTAAGGTGAGGTACCACTGTACACGTTGAAATGAGATAACTGACATCTACAGTAGGGTCCAAAGAGAGTGGCCTTGGTCCGCTGTGCATTAGAAAGTGTCTCTTTAGCAAATCTATCCCATAAAATGTCTATAATTTGCATATAGAGGTTATTACTAATTTAGCTTTAGCATGCTAAGTCGCTAACTCACGATTAGCATTACACAATTCTAAGTACAAAACGGGCAGTTTTGATACACAAAATAAATACATCATACACTCACTTGACATCCAATAACAATAGTCCCACACAAGACCTGTAGACTATGCATCCACGGCTAATTTTATGACTATTTTACTAGACTATTGGGTTAACTCCTGCTACCCTCCGCTGCTCACAGCCAAGTCGATTCCTCACTGATTGGATAACATCAGTATCTCTCCCATTTATAATTCCATTCTCAAACCTAAATCAAAACAAACAAAGGAAACAATAGGGCTAGCCAGATCAGAGGGGTATTCCACGAACACGGCTAAGCGCAAAGCTCGGCTTTATTCGACAGTCCGCGCTAGTTTTAGTGAGAGTTCGGTTCCATGACTCTCTCTAACCTTAGTCCCCGCTGAGTTACTGGGGCAACATGGTTTCTGCGGCTAGCCTGGTCTGGGGCAGACTAAAGATGTGGCTTAAACAGGCCGTGTCATACGTACCGGAAGTAAACAGAGTGTCAAAAAACAGTTCCGCACACCTCCTCCCGCATGACTATCTGCGTTGTCCGAAAACAATATCAGCAAAAAAAAAAAAAAACGTAAGGTAACTACCTTACGTTCTTAGTCAGTTTTGACAAATTTCCAGTAATTTAAAAACATACTTTTGTCTTTACGACATCATCAAATAGAAGAATTCTAGAAGCAGCACACAGAAGGACTTTGGTTGAGTGGTTAAGCACTGCATCTTTCATGTGGGCGTCCTGGGTTTGATTCCTCTTACTGACGTATTCATGCGCAAGTCAATTATGTGTTATATTTTCACAAATTTACATTTGCCACACATTACACAAATGTGAATTAATTTAACCTACAATTATTCATATCATAGAACTTATATCAGCTGGGCCTAACATCACTCTCACTTGACGACATTGACACTTTATATTTTATGTGACATCTCTATCAAAGAATACAGTTAAAGGTAAACCTTTACTTTTAAAACAAAATGTAGCCAAATAACAGACACATTCCATGATGCAACATTTCAATGATTCAACAAATTTGCTTCAGAGATGCTGTGCAAGCCTCTTTAATGAAATCCTATTTATCAATTTCCATCAATAGGCATAAAACAATAAAAGACATTAAGTATGACATTCTGGTGTGAGGCCACTGCTGGAGGACTGCTGAGGAGGGTCCAAGTGTACGCCATCTTCAGTAACTAGAACACAAACATACTATTAAATACACAAATGCTTGGATCACAGCTGAGGCAAGCATTAGCCTAGAGAATACCTTGAATATACTCCTCATGAGAACTCACAGGAAGGATCTTTGATGGGGTCCCTCCTTCAGTTACCTCCACCAGTGGGCGACCCCGGTTTAGGGCCAGTGCCAGCTCCTCTGCAGGTGAAAGGTTTTGAGGGGGGCTCCCACCTCCTGTGACTTGGTAGCTACTGTTCATTTTAAATTAAATTAAGGTACCATTTCAACAGTATTACTAATTTCACTGAATAATAATATTAATATTAGCCTACTTACCACTCTGCAAAATGTTTTTATGCTTTGTCTTTACCTGCAAAACAGTCCTCTTCACATTATTCCTGCTCAAAGACAAGATAACACAATTTAACGTATTAGTTGGAGCAAATACTTTTACACAGTAAAAATAAATTACACTGAACAAAAATATAAACACTTTTGTTTTTGCTCCCATTTTTCATGAGATGGACTTAAAGATGTAAAATTCATTCCAGGTACACAATATTACCATTTCTCTCAAACATTGTTCACAAATCTGTCTAAATGTGTGATAGTGAGCACTTCTGCTTTGTTGAGATAATCCATCCCACCTCACAGGTGCGCCACATCAAGATGCTGATCTGACATCATGACCAGTGCACAGGTGTGCCTTATACTGCCCACAATAAAAGGCCACCCCGAAATGTGCATTTTTTTTTGCTTTATTAGGGGTCTGGGGACTCAGAACCAGTCAGTATCTGGTGTGACCACCATTTGCCTCATGCAGTGCAACACATCTTCTTCGCATAGAGTTTATCAGATTGTCAGTTGTGGCCTGTGGAATGTTGGTCCACTCCTCTTCAATGGCTGTGCAAAGTTGCTGGATATTAGTGGGAGCTGGTACACGCTGTCGTATACGCCGGTCAAGCACATCCCAAACATGCTCAATGGGTGACATGTCCGGTGAGTATGCTGGCCAGGCAAGAACTGGGACATTTTCAGCTTCCAAGAATTGTGTACAGATCCTTGCAACATGGGGCCGTGCATTATCTTGCTGAAACATGAGGTGATGTTCATGGATGTATGGCACAACAATGGGCCTCAGGATCTCATCACGGTATCTCTGTGCATTCAAAATGCCATCAATAAAATGCACCTGTGTTCTTCGTCCATAACAGATGCCTGCCCATACCATAACCCCACCACCACCATGGGCCACTCGATCCACAACATTGACATCAGCAAAGCGCTCACCCACACGACGCCACACACGCTGTCTGCCATCTGCCCTGAACAATGTAAACTGAGATTCATCCGTGAAGAGAACACCTCTCCAACGTGCCAGACGCCATCGAATGTGAGCATTTGCCCACTCAAGTCTGTTACGGCGACGATCTGGAGTCAGGTTAAGACCCCGATGAGGACGACGAGCATGCAGTTGAGCTTCCCTGAGACGGTTTCTGACAGTTTGTGCAGAAATTGTTTGGTTATGCAAACCAACTCAGACGATCTTGGAGGTGAACCTGCTGGATGTGGAGGTGCTGGGCTGGTGTGGTTACACGTGGTCTGCGGTTATGAGGCCGGTTGGATGTACTGCCATATTCTCTGAAATGCCTTTGGAGACGGCTTATGGTGGAGAAATGAACATTCAATTCACGAGCAACAGATCTGGTTGACATTCCTGCTGTCAGCATGCCAATTGCACGCTCCCTCAATGCTTGTGACATCTGTGGCATTTTGCTGTGAGACAAAACTGCACATTTCAGAGTGGCCTTTTATTGGGCAGTCTAAGGTACACCTGTGCACTAATCATGATGTCAGATTAGCATCTTGATGTGGCACACCTGTGAGGTGGGATGGATTATCTCAACAAAGCAGAAGTGCTCACTATCACACATTTAGACAGATTTGTGAACAATGTTTGAGAGAAATGGTAATATTGTGTATCTGGAATGAATTTTTAGATCTTTATGTCCATCTCATGAAAAATAGGAGCAAAAACAAAAGTGTTGCGTTTATATTTTTGTTGAGTGTATTTTTGTTGAGTGTAGTTTTCATTTGTTACAGGTGCTATAATGTCCAGTGCATCACTTTACCATAAAAAAAAACACTAATTTTACCTGTTTTTTTAAAAAACGTTTTACACCTTTTTCATAGATAAATAACTTTTTAATATACTTACTTATTTCATATTTTTGTGGGCCTACGTAAATGGTGCCTACCTAGGCAGAAAAGGTATGAGGAAAAAAGCTGCATAAACATGCAAACTCCACACAGAAAGGCCTGGGCGACCCAGGGATCAAACCCAGAACCTTCTTACTGTAAAGCGTGAGTGCTAGCCACTA
The DNA here is from genome assembly GCA_036785185.1 of Paratrypauchen microcephalus. Classification (NCBI taxonomy): domain Eukaryota; kingdom Metazoa; phylum Chordata; class Actinopteri; order Gobiiformes; family Gobiidae; genus Paratrypauchen; species Paratrypauchen microcephalus. The sequence continues at coordinate 2,113,428 of JAVJIX010000031.1, read as the reverse complement.
GCCACTCAGGCTACTTTCACGGCTACAGTCAGATAAGTTTTGACAATCCTTGTTTAACAGACTGCAGATATCTCTGGACAAGAGTTTTGGGTAGCTTTCAGTTATTCTCGAATGGCATAGTGTGGTTGTTTGGGTTTTCTACTTAAATAGCGCACCTTACTTTTTTTTTTTTCCAAATGTGGGTTTTGGCCACCATTAACCATATTCTCTTAGCGGTGCTGTGTACCGGCTGTGAATGTTATACCGGTGCGCCGTTCCGGTGTGCACCGCTTTACTTTCACCACTGGCTCTGACTATATAAGTGACAAACTTCCTTGAGTTCGCTGTGCGACAGGTGCAGGCAGTACTATGTAAACTGTGTGTAATTGAGCTTAAATCCGATTAAAATACCTGTGTGTTAAAACTTCAGCAAAAGTCTCCTGATTTTAGTCTACACTCTCCAGGGTGCAGTTGTCTCTATTGCTTGTACATTTTTTTTAACCACATCTTTTCCTTCCCTTCGCCTCTCTATTAATGTGCTTGGATACAGAGCTCTGTGAACAGCCAGCCTCTTTTGAAATGACCTTTTGTGTCTTGCCCTCCTTGTGAAACGTGTCAATGATGGTCTTTTGGACAACTGTCAGGTCAGCAGTCTTCCCCATGATCATGTAGCCTACAGAACTAGACTGAGACCATCTAAAGGCCTTTGCAGGTGTTTAGAGTTAATTGGTTGATTGAGTGTGGCACCAGGTGTTTTCAATGTTGAACATTTTCACAATATTCTAATTTTCTAAGATACTGAATTTTTTTTTTTTTTTTTTTTAGTTTTCATTTATAATCATCAACATTAAAGGTCCCATGACATGGTACTTCTTGATGCTTTTATATGGCTCCTTAATGGTTCCCTAATACTGTAAATGAATCCTTCTTCAAAATCAACATTCAGTGCATGAGAAAGACACATGTACACAGTTAGAGTCAGAATCTCTCTCTCAGAACAACTCATTCTGGGCCTTGTTGCTTGAATGCAAATGAGAAGGACACAGATAGGGTTAGAGGAGCGGGTGGTGCGCTGTCTCCCACTTCCGCGTTTTAAGTGCGAAGGGAGAAAGGAGAGGAATTTCAATGAAAAAAACACATTTTCACAGAAAATAAAATGAAACCACTGCTGTTTCAGAGGTCCAGAGGGTCGGGTAAAGGACTTCCGAGCCTAGAAACACTCACACGTGCCTCCAGGCAAATAAAAAAACGCATTTCGCATTGCATAGCTCCTTCGCGGTCCAAACTCTCTGGGCGGGATTTCCAGAGACAGGGGGTGGAGATCCAGACGGTGGTGGAACTGCATTTGCATTTCTTTTTCCGATGTTACGTAACAAAGGTGCCTTGTTCAGAATCGCCCGTTTGAGCTGTGTTTTTTTCAAATGCAGAAAAGGATCGCAAATGCTCAGTTTAGACATTTCGCAACTTTTAGCCATTTGGGGGGCCTAAACAGGGTAGGGGAGCTCACATTAAAAACCTCAGAAAGTGAAAATTTCATGCCATGGGACCTTTAAAAGATATAAAACACTTGAAATATATTAATCTGTGTGGAATGAATGTATACATTACACAAGTTTCACTTTTTTAATGGAATTACTGAAATGATCAAAGGAGAAGTTCAATTTGTCAACTGGACAAAGTTTGTTTGGTTGAAAACGTTTCGCCGCTCATCCGAGAGGCTTCGTCAGCTCTGGCTCTGGCACAAAGCCTCTCGGATGAGCGGCGAAACGTTTTCAACCAAACAAACTTTGTCCAGTTGACAAATTGAACTTCTCCTTTGATCATGGATTCTACCTGGACGACTGAGGGACTTTTCACGCAAATTACTGAAATAAATAAACTTTTTCATGATATTCCAACACTTAATACACGCTTAATAAATCTAAGCCCATTTTCTGATCAAAGGGGTCTTTGCTGTGAGAGAGTGCACGGGTGTGAGGAGGTGGAAGGTGGAGTTTAGATGCACGCTGTTGGAGAAGTGATTATGTCCATGGACGTATAATTTTATCTTATCTTATTAAGATCCATGATTGTATCTGATCAGATGAGCCAAAACTGTTGAAAAACTAAGAAAAGTGTCCCACTCAAAGCTGTCAATTGATAGAGTGAAAATCATAGACATTTTGGGATCATTTAGAAATTCCTCCTGGATGTTTTTTTTTAGGTCTCGAAAGGAGGACATATCCAGGAAAAAGAGGACATCTGGTCACCCTAACCTACTTTTATAGGAACAGAAGCTTCCTCTCGTTAAGTGCTTACATCATTGTAAAGGTCTTAACATTCTGTCTGTGATTATGCATCTGTAACCTGCTCTCCTCTGTCTGATTCTGAAATATATATTTATTTTAGCACAACTCTGCTACTTACCAATACACAGTGAATGGAGCAGGGAGTGCAGCTCTGCAGGGCCTATGGTACGGGCAATTTAAAAACACTGAAACTTAAGCACACTGAGAAAATATTATTCTTAGACTGAACTTTTATTGTGTGAGAAATGGATTACTGCAAAAAATAAACTGAACATTGTTTGATGTACTCACATCTTCCACCAGGGCCCCAGACTTAAACCTACCTTCTCTGTTGTCCTGTGGTTGCCAGGTCTGTAGCTTTCCTGCAGTTTGGCAAATGTTGAATCCTGTCATTATTTGTGAGACTGGCTCCACAAACTTGCCATCTTAATTTTATGGTTTAAAATAATTTCCGCTGTCAGCCATCAAGTCTTTGGTTATATAAGGGTCCATATTATACTATTTTCACTTGATTGACATTTGGAATTGCCAATCTCTACTGAACTAAAGGTAAAAGGTTCCCTGGCCAGCCAAATGATATCTCTCTGTATTTGCTCTACAGCGAGATACCATTTGGACACCCTCGCTCCACCCTCGCTCCCCCGGTTAACAACGGACTCCACGATTCTGATTCGTTCAAAGATTGTGACGTCACTGCACCCGCCTTTGCCTGCAACGTCACTCTTAGGCAGCGGAAGTTCCTCCTCAGTTTTGAATCAAGATGGCGCATCGGAGAACTGAACGTCCCTTCCATTCAGCTGTAAAATTGGTCTTAAATGACCTAAAACACATCGATTCCTTAAAACCACAGCAGCTGACAGCTCTAGAGGCCTTTCTTTTCTTTTATTTGATTGGTTCACGTCGCTGTCCGTTAACTGTTCTCTGATTGGTTCACTTATCTGTCTGTCTACGCGCAACGGCAGCGCATGCTGGACCAAGCATTACCAGACTCGCCGCTGGTACAGCGATGAGTCATGGATTCTTCCAGGCAAGGTAAAAGGAGCTTTTAACTTAAAAACTGCCACTACATGACATCACAAGGTGGAACAGATCATTTTGAGCTTTGGAGATGTAACAAGATGATGAGGTAACAACTTTATAACATGGCTTAACGCTCACAAGGATCCATTTTGTGTAATATAGGACCTTTAAGTACATATATTTCAGTATTTTGCCATGTTAGTGAAAAAAATATTTTCTACAGTCAGTATATTAATTAATTTCTCGAGTTAGTTTCCTGTGTGATTTACAAATTAAAGTCTTAAAGTGGAGAGGCCACTTTGTACAGTCAGTTGTGTATAGAACATTGCAAGTCGAAGCTTTTCAGTGGACAGGAGAACAGTATGTCCTTCTTCGTACTCCCTTTGCTATTTGTTTCCTGAAATCAAGGTGAATTAGATTATAGTGACTCATACAAACCTTGTATAGCTCAGAAACATATTTATATATATATATATCTTTTTGTTGCCATAGTGATTTAGTGGTAATCATTATAGTTTTAGCCTACACTTTTACTCACTCAAATCTTTATAAATACCGTTTTATGTTGTGTATTGGCTGGTAACTAGGGTTCTAAATAGAAACTGATTCCCAGATACAAAGTGATACTGGAGTTGGTAGAGGTCTCTTTCTTTCCTGACAAGTTTAAAGGACTTATATTACACTATTTTCTGGTCTGTGCTATAACAATATTTCCTCATCACAAACACACCTGGAGTGGTGTTTTGTTTCATTCACACATGTTTAACACACAAACTGCATATTTAGGTGAATTTCTTCCAACAGAAAACACTCCACCTTGTGATGTAAATGGTAATACAGGAAGTGCTCCATACACTTTCCCTACGTTTATATGATGACGGTCTGAACAGAAGACCCAAAAGTGGCGTCGCGTCTTCACTTTTTATTCCGCGTTTATACAAGTGTTTTTGGGAGGAAATCTGCATGCATACGGTGACGCAAAAGTGTGTGGAAATCGATTGGGTATGCATGCCAGGCGGCTTGTTAGTGCTGTGATATATTATCACTATTTCCACGCATGCATAGAATCTTCCTTCTCATTTGCGCTGCAAAAAGCAAAACAAAACCTGGCTAGCAAAAAAAAAAAAAAAAAGAAGTGTGGTCAGATGAAGAAGTTCAACTATTGCTTCAGACCACGTTAGACTACAAAGCAATGAAAGCGCAACAAGGTCCTGCCAAACAAAGTACACTGATGTGACATAAACGCGTATGCCACGTCAGCAGATTTAACCAGAGTTTTGCGACTTGGGCAGTGTAGACGAAGATGCTACGGCGGAGCCTATTCAAGTTTTCCACTTTGGAGGGCGGTTTCAGTTTTTTGCGTTTTTAAGCCCCCAAAACGCCGTCATCGTCTAAACAAAAGGCACTTCCGATGAAATATTTTGTGTAAGAGTCCTCGTGTAAACAGGCCCCTAGAATCCTTTGCGTTATTGATTGGTTTTCTGAGTGTGCTCCCAATTATTGTGGATTCCTCTCAGATGTGTTTGTCATGTGATCATGCCTATGTAAGCTGCACCTACGCCAATAAACGAGTGATTGTGTGTTCTCGCCGCAACCTGTGTCCAAGCAAGTTTATTCTCGCTCTTGTAGCAGTATCTAGCCAAGCTCTGTTTAACGAGTTATGGGCCCAGATGCCATCTTCCATCATGTCAACCTGACGTAGCCGAACTCCTTGACAGAACCTTAACAGAAGAACTTTGACTAAAACCGTGCTATTGGATAACTGTTCATATTTCCTGTTGGCTCATCAAGATAAGTTAGTGTTCACATTGTCTTCTTGATCTGCAGCGTATTTCATTATTGCAATTTTCAGATATGAAATGCAATCCTAAGAAGCCTGATGCTTACCCCAGTCTTCATATACGACCTCCTCTGCGTCTCTGTGTGTCGTCTGAATTTGGGAACGCTGCAACACAGCTGTGCACATCCAACCTATGTAGAGATATTGCCAGTGTCACTTGCTGCTGCTGTATGACAAGCAGATGGGAAAAACAGATAATGTCATAAATGTCCAGAATTCTTCAAAACTTGAATTTGCAGACAAAAGGACAATTATCAATAGTGCATGACAATACAAATACAGTGGTACCTCACCTTACGAAATTAATTCGTTCCAGAAGTGGTTTCGTAACGTGAATTTTTCGTAAGTTGAGTAGCTATTTCAATGGAAAAAGCCTGATTCGTTCCAAGGCCCCGTTCCAAGTTTTTTTTTATAGTGTAACTTTTTTTTATAGTGTAACACTGTGTTCTGGGTCCTGATTGGCTAAGAGACTAGACCAGGACTAAACGTGGACTAAACCAGGTCTAAACAAGGTCTATACCTGGACTGGACCAGGACTAAACCTGGACTAAACCAGGACTAGACCAGGTGGATTAAAGCGCCGCGTGCGGGTCTATTTCCTGGTTTCTCACGAGTCACAGCTGAGGCGAGCAGCGAGGAGGGGACCGCACGCAGTCCGAGCGCATGAACGAAGGCAGGTAAGAGCCGCGGTGGTTTCATCCTGGTTTAGACCTGGTTTAGACCTGGTTTAGACCTGGTTCAGACCTGGTTTAATCCTGTTTTAGAGGAGGCACGGTTTGAGCACGGGTCTCATCCTCTCAGCCCCGCGCCGGGTCATGCTGCGCTATCACACACGTGTCCTCGCCGCGCACACTTCTCCACCCTCCCCATTCCTCCCACGCTTCACTATTAATACATTTTGTTGAAAATCTATGAAAGTTTGAGTGTTTAAACAGAGACAAATGTGAGAAAAGTTTAAATCCAGTCTGAGAAAAGCATATAATGTGTGTGGCTGAGCGCGCATTATTTGAATTTTTGAGATTTCGCATTTCGTAACTTGAATTTTCTTTCGTAACTAGAGACCAAAATTTACCGTGAAGGCGTTTCGTAACTTGGAATTTTCATTTGTTGGGTCGTTCGTAAAGTGAGGTACCACTGTACAAGTATTGCAGTTTGGCCTAAAAGTATGAACTCATATACCCCTATAACAATCTCATACTTTATCATGTTTCATGTTCCATGAATGAAACTATGTTGTATTGCAAATGTCTTAGATTAGCCTTTATTGTCTCCCTTGGGAGAAATTTGTCCTCTGCATTTAACCCATCCTATTATCAGGAGCAGTGGGCTGCACATTACTGCACCCGGGGACCATCTCCATGATCTTCTTGCTTCGGCTTGGTCAGGACCTCAGCTGGAGAATCCTCCCACAGGTGGCTCACGTCACAACGGGCCTCGATGTTTCTTCTGCCATGGGGGGGGCTACCAGTGTCCGCAGATACTGGGGGCGAGGTGGGGTTAAGTGTCTTGCCCAAGGACCCAACGGCAGCGCTCATCTGTGGGAGCTTGGATCACACGCGGTCCACCCGTCAAGAGCGAGATTCGAACCGCCAACCCCTGGATCACCAGGCAAGCACTCTACCAACTGAGCTACTGCCGTCTTGCTCTCTGATGTGATCACTGACCATGATATCTTGGTTAAACAAACTACAAAAAAGGAGTTTGGCGTCCTCGTCAGCAGCAGAAGCCAGCACGAGTTAAGATTAAAAAAAAATTCCCTGCAAATTCCTTTTCCCCTGACCAGCAAAGTGACTGTGAATCAGTAGGGAAGCAGCTCGAATGTCGCCATCTGTGTGTTGGCTAGTTAATTTGAGATATCACAACACTATAAGGAGAAATGAAAGAGACCCTGGGTTACAATTAAAACTGTCACGCAACATGCATTCATTTCTTTAGCGGGTCGAGATAAGCGGGAAAAAGATGCACTGTGCTCAGACGTCGCCCGGCCAAACAAGGTCTGCATCAGGTGCTGGGGAACCAGAGCACCTGGATGAAAAATGGGCTACTGGAACAAGGCGGAAATGGGCGAGATGCGAGAACAAGGCTCTATTGGAATGCTACTACTCCAGTAACCCTAGGCAGAGGGGTTACATGAACAGGATGTGGGATGAATACGATACCCACAGTCCAAGCTAACGGCCAAACAACTAGTAGCTCAGTGTTCCAACATCCACAAACGGCAACTGCTATCACAACTAGAGATTGATGAGGTACAGCACAAATGCTACGGCAAGGGGGAGCCAAGACGCCAGGTGAGAGGGGAGTTAACACCAACCCCCCAACCAGAGACTGGGTACGAAGCCCCAATAAGTATCATGCTGAGCGAGGCAGCATCTGACTTGGAAAGATAAGATCAACCCCGACGCCAGTTACAGAGGCTAAGTGAAGTACCATCTGAAAGTCTCCTAGAACATGTGAATGCAGCACTGAGAGCGATCCCTACCACAACTATCACTGAAACCAATGAGCTGATATACACTTCAGCAGCAGTGATCCTAGAGGTGCTGGGCTATAAGAGCAACCATGGGAGCCATGAGAGACAATACCCACCATGGAAAAGACAGTTAGAGGTGCGGAGAGAAGTGAGCCAATTGTCAGAGGCCCAGAAAGGTGCAATGAAAAAGCAGCCAGATGCCCATACCTGAAACTTCCAAGCAAAGGCTACAAGCAATACAGGCCCAGATCTACCACACCAGACAAGACCCAAGGTGTAGGCTGTGCAAAGAGGCTCCTGAGACAGTCCAGCACATAACTGCAGGGTGTAAGAGGCTGGCAGGGAAAGCATACATGGAGTGACGAAACCACGTGGCGGGCATAGTGTACAGAAACATGTGTGCAGAAACACCTGGGAAACACCTCCGAAGGTTTCAGAGAATGACCGAGCCAAGATCCTGTGGGACTTCCAGATACAGACTGACAGAATGGTGATGGCGAACCAACCAGACATAGTGGTGGTGGATAAGCAACAGAACAGAGCCGTGGTGGTGGACATTGCAATACCAAGCGATGGTAACATCAGGAAAAAGGAACACGAGAAACTAGAGAAATACCAGGGGCTCAAGGAAGAGCTGTAGAAGGCCTGGAAGGTGAAGGCATCAGTGGTGCCCGTGGTGATCGGAGCACTCGGGGCTGTAACCCCCAAACTGGAGGAGTGGCTACAACAGATCCCAGGAAAAACATCAGACATCTCAGTCCAGAAAAGTGCAGTACAGGAACAGCAAAGATACTGCACAGAACTCTCAAGCTCCCAGGCCTCTGGTAGAGGACCCGAGCTGGATGAGAGTGAGACACCAACCACATTGAGGAGCACACACACATATATATATATACTTGTAATAGGTGTGAGAAGGTAGTGCAGAGTGGGATCATCAAGAGGGAAAGGGAATTTTTCCCTCCAAATGGATGGTTTACAGTTCAAAAATTTTCCGGGGGGTCTTGAGCTGTATCAGAAAACTAAAGTATCATAGTCATAGTTTGTTTTATTGTCGAAAACAATCATGTACATGTACATAGAGTGAATTTGAAATTTCGTTTCCCCACGCGCCGCCGAGCATACGCCCATGGACCACTATGGAACCTACAGGACCACTAAGGGATTACAGATATAAGACCATGGGAATAGAAAAGAAAGTACTATGATTGAATGTTGAAAATCAGATTCTATTGTCTAAAGAAAGAGTTTTTTTTTTTTTTTTAATCATCATTGCGGTATCAGAATCGGTATTGAGTAACAGCACTACTCCAGACAGCTGCATTGGTCAGAAAGCCAGATTCCTTGTGGATTCTTCCTTCAGATCTGCTCCTCCCCTGATCCTGCGCAAGCTCTGAGGTCAGTGTAACAGCACCACTGATTTTAATCTCTTCTCTAGTCTTACACCCGCTGTGGTGATGGGTGATGAAGACCAGGGATTTCTGTTTCAATCTGACACCAAGGAATACTATGGCATGTGCTACAAAACTGAGTATTAACATGCCTTGAAATTCTAATCTTGTACAGCAAAATGAACGACGGCGACACCAACAGGCTTACTTCACCCTATTTTAGAATCAACACAGGCTATTTTGTTTGTGTTCAATGCACAGAAGGGAAACTCTTTGTGCATTTGTGGACAAGGAAGATGTGTTTTTTCTTTCAACTGGATTTAACTCAAGTTTAATATTTTGTCTTGTTCCAACTGTTGTAACGCTTTGACCAATCAGATTCAAATAACTGTCATGACGCCTGACATTCTGGATTTTCTGGATCTCTTTTAGCAAGAGCCTTTCAGTTTTACTTTGCTGTCGTCTTTGCCCCCACCGCAGTTTGAAGTGATCTCCAAAAAAATGCATGTGCAGATTAAAAAAAAAAAATCATTTTAAAAAAGTAGTAAAACAATATAAGATGAAGCATGAGAATCAAACACATTTTCGATACCCCAGTCAGAGAGAAATTTGGTATCCATTTGCCCATCACTAACTACAAATAAACTCACATTTGATATAAACCCTGCGTTATATTAGCAACAATATCGGTTAGATAGCCATCTATATTCAACCAACCATACCACAAAAGCTCAGAGTATCTACCATCTCTATTTCAATTAAAGACCATGACATGTTTCTTTATAATAGCCTGTCTATTCTCAAAGCTCGCAGAGACCTCTTCTCTTTTTTCTGTCAGCCTCCTGTGACTCACATCCACACAGCAGGAGACGTTCCATTGATGAGACATGTTTGTGTTGGACATGGAGGGGCCTGGTCTCATAGGACCGACATATCTTCTGTCCTCACGAAGGTATTCCCCAGCCTTTTTTCATAAATGTTTGTCACATATGTCATGTTTTGTTCTTGATGAAGCCTAATGACCCACCCAAAGGCAAACAAAAGCACAGCATTTTCCCCAGGCATGACACTCTTGTATTTATAATGCAATGGAAAGATGATTGGAAATTCTTGATTTTGACTAAGCTAGTTAAAGGACCCATATTACGCTATTTTCTGGTCCATGTTATAATATTGTTTCCTCATCACAAACCTGGAGACCTGGAGTTGTATTTTGTTTCATTCACATGTTTAACACACAAACCCTGCAGATTTAAAGGAAAAGTAAGTAAGTTTTTTTTTTTTTTAACAATCTGAGTCTTCTTTCGGCAATAAAACAAGTAGTTTTACTCACCCATAGCAGTTTGGTGTCAATTGGAGCAGTATCGCAGAAGTTATGTTGTAGCCGTTCTGTTCTACTAATGATCCCGTATCCGTTAGCGTGAGTGCTCGGGGCACTGCTTTGCGGTGTCCAAATAACACAAACTTTAGCACTTTTCAAATCACAGAAGATTGCTGTGTCAGGGTAGACTTTTAGTGGATTCCAAAACGGCCTGAAACCCGATATGCAGCTATAGTTTCATTTGATGACGTCATCAGAGAGGACAGTGCGCATGCGTGAACTCAGCTGTTTTGTAAACACAGCTAGTCCGAAAGAAGCTAACACCGCTCTGAACTTTACTTTTCTGTTGCGATATCGGGTTTCAGGCCGTTTTGGAATCTACTAAAAGTCTACCCTGACACAGCGATCTTCTGTGATTTGAAAAGTGCTAAAGCTTGTGTTATTTGGACACCGCAAATCAGTGCCCCGAGCACTCACGCTAACGGATACGGGATCATTGGTAGAACAGAACGGCTCAACATAAGTTCTGCGATACTGCTCCAATTGACACCAAACTGCTATGGGTGAGTAAAACTACTTGTTTTATTGCCGAAAGAAGGCTCAGATTGTAAAAAAAAACGTTACTTTTCCTTTAAGCTGAGTCCTTACCTCAAATTAAAAACAATTGCCAGTCACTAATGAACTAAGGATAAAAGCTAGCTATTAACTTGAAAACTACCACTTTTTTATGTAGACAGAATAATAATAAAGGGTGTGAATGAAGCTAACAAAACTCCAGGTATGTTTTTGGTAAGGAAACAACATTCAAACATCTCTTACAGCTCACAAAAGACAATTTTGTGTAATATAGGACCTTTAATCAGTTATTGTGTATATGAGTTTCTGTAGTCTGTCCCTCCATGTCCTACCACATCCAATATGACCTTTTTTCTACAGTTTTCCATCAAGCTCGGGTAAGTGGCTAATGCTGGCACCTTTACACCGCAAGTGTTTTATTCATAATCAGATGTCCAGATAAACACCTATCTCTATCCACTGGTGTATGTCTGACTCTTGCAATGCATTGTGGTCTATATTAATTTGTCTAGTGACGCTGGACACTACTCAAGGTGCATTGTGGGAAATTTTGCTAAAAAATAGTGCTAAAAATGACATCCATCCATCCATCCATTTTCTTCCGCTTATCTGGGGCCGGGTCGCGGGGGCAACAGTCTAAGCAGGGACGCCCAGACCTCCTTCACCCCAGACACTTCCTCCATCTCCTCCAGGGGGACCCCAAGGCGTTCCCAGGCCAGCCAGGACACATAGTCCCGCCAGTGCCTCCTGGGTCTTCCCGAGGGAGGCGTCCAGGAGGCATCCGAAACAGATGCCCGAGCCACCTCAGCTGGCTCCTCTCGACGTGGAGAAGCAGCGGCTCTACTCCGAGCTCCTCCCGTGTGACTGAGCTCCTCACCCTATCTCTAAGAGTGCGCCCAGCCACTCTACGGAAGAAACTCATTTCGGCCGCTTGTATCCGCGATCTCTTCCTTTCGGTAATTAAAAATGACATGGCCCCTCAATAGTGCCCCAAGTAGAGAACAATATTCTCTCTATTATGTGAACATTTGGACACGCTTATCTAAATGGTCACTACCTTAGACTTAGACAAACTTTACTGATATACAAGGGAATTGATTTGGACACAGTAGCTCACATCGCACGTCGCAGTTTATTAAAATAAATAAAAATTGTAATAATAAATTCAAAATAAGTTGCAAAAATAACTGGTGTCAAATAAGCCACAATTATATATATGAGTACTAGTCCCTACCTAAACCCAAACCCAAAGGAAACAAGCATTAACTGCCCCAATATCAGGATTAAACCTATTTAGAGAAAAAAAATCAGCTTTACGGTGTCAGACTAATAACCGTCTCTTCTCGTTTAAGTCTAAAACCATGTAAAAACAATTTGATAGAACCAATATGGAGCAGACTGCCCTGATATCCACGTGTAATCTACACTCACTGCCTCGCGTGACGATACTTTGCAAAAAACAAACAAACAAACAATTATAAAAATTATAATTAGCCTCTATAGGGTTGGAGAAACAATGTGGTTTGAAGCAAATTAGCACAAATATCATTGGTATGACCTCTCCTCTGTAATGCTCTTATTGACAAAATTGTCTCAGAGGAGGAGTGGCTGTGAAATTTGTGTTACCTAACGCTTATTGAGAACAAAAGGGTGTGAAATTACATAGGAGAAATTATAAGTTTGGTTTTTGTTGTACATGAGTTTATAATCTCAGATGGAGGGTCAGGGTCAATATAACCCCATTTGTGAACAGTGATTTATCCAAACACAAAATCCACCTTAATCTTTCTGCGTTTGCACTTGTTCTGGTTCAGTCCTGGTTTAGTCTTGGTTTGAGGTTAGTTAATATTCCCATGGCAACAAAGTGGTTGGTGGTCCTGTAGTTACCTGACTCAAACTGTTTCTGATGTTTTTTTTTTTTTTTTTTTTAACATCATATCATGGGATTTTAACCAACTATAAGTACAGCATGTGCAGTTCAAAAGACACAAGTAAGGGACGGTTGGGTTGTGGGAAATTAACTGTTTTTCCCATATTCATGGAGATTGGGCAAAAAGGTAAATAGTCAGACCTTTACGAGGAAATACTCTGAAGGAAAGAACCATTTCATCACCAGCCAAAACACCAGAGCAGAGCACCATGAGGCCTTTCCTGTTGTGTTCACCTGGCACCCCCTGGAGGCTGCTGTGACGCTGCACGGCTGCTCTTCCTCTCCTCAAACTGCCCTGACACAAGTTTAGCTGTCATGGCAATGCTAACAAGAACTCATATGCTAAAAGCATAATAAAACCACTTTATAAACTGAAAATTCTGTAGCATCTCAAATGGCTACTTCCTTAGCTATAGTTCCTCAGCTAGCCTTTTGACAGTTTTTCATTTCACACAATCCACTTCAACACTTCTTAGTTTGTTAAAATCCCATGATATAATGTTAATAAACAAACTGTTTCAAAAACTGATCGGTGTGTGAGCCAGGCAGCCACAAGAGCAGCCAACAGAGCAGTGACTCAACACTGCACCTGTTCTCTGACGTAGACAAACTTTATTGATCCACAAGGGAAATTATTTGGATATAGTAGCTCACTCATCACAATCAAGAGACAGGTGTTAAATGATACATGATTATAAAAATAAATGTATATGTACAAGTCAAAATAAAATAGATAATAAAAATAATAAAATATATAAAAAATAGGAGACAAGAACGATACTGCAATAATGTTCTGATTGACAAAGCATAAGGTTATTCGTTACTTCAGATTGAGTTGTTGTACAGTTGTAGGGAGTATTATCTGTTACATAAGTTGGCAAAAGGAGAAATTCAGTTTGTCAGCTGGACAAAGTTTCTTTGGTCAAAGCAAAGAAAACTTTGTCCAGTTGACAAACTGAATTTCTCCTTTTGCCATGGATTCTACCTGGACGACTAAGGGATTCTTCACATAAGGTGAGTTGTTGTACACTTGTATGGAGTATGGTATGAATGTAGTCCTGTATCTCTCACTGTTTGAGCGGAGCTGTAGGAACCTGTTGGAGAATGAGCTCCTCTGTCCCTCTATGGGCTGGTGCAGAGGGTGAGCAGGAGTCCCATGAAGGAGAGCAGTTTGTCCACTGTCCTCCTCTGGGAACCCCATGCACAATACAATCAGAATGACAATGGCAGCGCTCATGATGTCAGCCAGTCTGACCAAGGAACCCTGGCTAGTACCTCACCACCACCGAGTCTGAAGTGAATTAAATCTGTAGAGTGCTTTGTTACTTGAGTTTGTAATCTGCATGCTTCAAGTTGGTTATGTAATTGAACTAATTGAGGTCCAAACTGAAAGCACAATAAGTGGTTCTGCGCCCAGTAGTGCCTGTACTTTCAGCAAAAACTCAAGCGTGCAAGTGTCTCACCACCCACCATGACCACATTCTACAGAGGAACCATTGAGAGCATCCTTTCCAGCTGCATCACTGTGTAGGGCAGAAGCTGCACTGACCACAAGAGGAGAGCCCTGCAGCGCATAGTGAACACAGCCAGGAAGATCACTGGTGCACCACTCCCCTCCCTGCAAGACATACAGTATACACCACCCACCTGTGTGGCAGAGCCATCACAATGTGAGTGATGCAAGCCACACATCACCATACTGTTCAGCCTCCTGCCCTCTGGGAGGAGGTACAGAACCACCAGACTCACTAACAGCTTCATCCACCAGGCTGTTTGGATGCTGAACTCTCTCCCCTCTCTACCCACCAGGAAGCTAGGAATCTGCATCTCCCCAAGAACGGAACTCTCCAAAGAACACTTGGACATAGAGCCCCCCGACTCCCCCTATATAGTGCCTTGCACTATATGCCTTTTGCACTATTTACCATTTATTTATTATGCATGGGATTGTGAGAAACATAATTTCGATTCTTTGTATGAAGAACTGACAATAAAACTTTGAACTTGAACTCGAAAGGCAATATGAGAACTGAGGGGCCTGCATAACACCCCACTGTGTGAAAAATCTATAGTGCAGCTCATTCCCAAATTGTTCAATCAATAAGGGAATGTAAATGGTCCTTGAATGGATCTGACACGAGGTAATGTGTGTCAAACAAAAAGGTGAAAAAACAAGTCTGACAGAGACATGAAAAGGCTAATGGGAAATGGACAGCTCGTTACTGGAGGTGTCATGTCCATTTGTTGTTAGCGAGGGTGACTCAGAGCAGCCATCTGCTGTAGGACTATGGACGAGACATGAACTCTTCAAAGATCAGCACTTTAAAGGTGCACTATGGTACTTTTGTGGTTGAGGGTCTGCCACCTGTCTCCATGGAGATGTTACTGCTTTGGCTAGAATGTTCCACATTATGACATTAAACATATCTAACTCAACGGAAACAACAATATTTTAAAGGTGCACTATGTTTTTCTGTGTTGGAGCATGGTCATCTGCTTGTTTTCACTGAGATGTTATTATCTTGTGTAATATTTTCCACAGTTTGGTGTTGAATGTATCTCCATGGAGACACTAGCCAGTGTTCTTCTGTTGAAGAAGGCAAGTTATGGAAGTTAGGCCCTCCAGTACTGAGTGAACCATCCAGTTAGGTTCTCCTGACCAAGATTCTGGGTAAAGGTCTGATGATTCTGTGGAACTGCCAGCTGCTCACAGGTGGACATGATGGAGACCATAAAGTGGCCGAAAGGAATGTGACATCACTGATAGCGTCCGGCTCCAGTCAAATGAAGCTCATGATGCTAGTTGTTACAGGGGCAAATTTGGAGACAAGTTAGGAATAGGAATTTATTTATGGACAAAATAGTGAAATAAGACCAAAAAGATGAGGCTCACTGCAGCAGTTACAGAGAGAGGGGTGACTATTTTTCAATGCAAAGTCAATTGGAAACAGAGAGAATTGTTTTCACAAATGGGCCCTACACACAGGATCCCCATGAGGACTGAGAATGCCCTGCTCATAATTCACTCAGAAGGATATTCAAACAGGAAAATGAGCAATAATAAATCCATTTGGAACAAGTGCTGTGTGAATCAGCATTTGTAACAGACTTAAGCCAAACAAGGGGCTCACATGAACTCTGGTGAGGTGAGCATAGCTGGAGCTAAAAAAAACTGACTCCAAAATCTGACAAGAACATTCACTAGCTAGGACCACGCCATCAACATAATGCAGTGAAGATGTTTATTATTGGATGATAGTGGATGTCTCGGTGAATAGGTGGTGATGGCTGGGTTGAGACATTGGGTGGGGGCTCCGTCTCAATCTTCGATTGGCCCAGCGGAACGGGACCCCCCCCTTTTAGGAGATGTCTTGTGGCTGAAAGACAAACGAGATAGGGGTGGGAGGGAGGGGTCGAGATAACCGAGACGAACTGGAATGAAGGGATGAGTGGCTATAAATGGCTCCGGGAAGTTAGGGGTGTGGTTATGGTGAACTGTGATTCGCTGGTGAGGAGGAGAAGGTGGTTGAGGCGTGGTCCTGCTCCTGAATTTCAGCTAATCACATTAACTCCATTTCACTAGCTAGGACCACGCCATCAACATAATGCAGTGAAGATGTTTATTATTGGATGATAGTGGATGTCTCGGTGAATAGGTGGTGATGGCTGGGTTGAGACATTGGGTGGGGGCTCCGTCTCAATCTTCGATTGGCCCAGCGGAACGGGACCCCCAAAAGTTTTTGAAAGAGCATAAAGTGGAATGGGTCTGGAGGAGATCGTTGAGGTCGTGACGATCGTACACGAGGTAGGTGCTGGAGACCCGACAACCAAGGGTTCGAATTTTTCCAGTCGGGTACATCTGCCTGGCCGTGGACATAGTGGCGCCAATGCGAAATAAATGAATGGAGAATGGATGGGGTGTTATGCCAGAAGAGGTCCGTGAAAGGCAAGAGGTTTCCGGAGCGCAGAGTGAGAGTGCAACGGTAGAGAAGGTCCGAAATAAGTGGTAGGTGTTTCGGAGGAAGGCGAGGTTCAGTTTTTTGCAGTCCTTTAATCAGGCACGGGAACATGAAGATGAGACTGGCAGTCTTCACCAGAAATCAGCTTGTATATGAGATTTATCCCTGAGAGGTAAGCCTGGATCTACTCCCGCGGGAGGATTCATGGGGGCCGGTGCATAGTGTTCTGGGCAGCAGATTTGCTGTCCCCGTGACCCAGAAATGGAAAAGCAGAAGATGGATGGATGGATGGCAGCCTGGACGGTGGAGACGCAGACATTCCTGGAGTGGCGTGAGAGGGTGCTGATATTGCAGATGATGGTGACGTCAGATGAGCAGAGGGGAAGCTGATGAAGGTGGTGTTGACTGATTTATTATTGTTAGAATGAATGGGAATGCCTGGATTAATCAGACCCCCCAAAAAATGGTGGAAAAGTAGGACGAAGTTCCGATGAAGCTGAAGGCTAATTGTGCGATTTGAGGGCTCTGGAAGCAATGCAGAATCCGACTACTGCCGAAGATTCGGACTGAACACTGGAGAAACTGGAGCTGCGTCGTGAAGGTGCCGTATGGCGAATGAGTCAGGAGTGATGTAGAGAAACCGTGACGTGGAGGGTCTTCTCCCCTGACTGAGGAGTTGGACCTTTGCTGGAGTGGGGTCACTCGCGCCAGCGCAGATGGTTGACGGACGTGACCATGATAATGCTGATGTGCGTCCTTCAGCATGGGTTCGGATGGCAAGCATAGGAACCTGTAGGTGAAGAAAGCCACGCTCGAATGTTGAGGGTTGGATAGGTGAGGGATGAGGGTCGGGGGGATGCGGGTCGGAGGGATGCGGGTCGGAGGGATGAGGGTCGGAGGGATGAGGGTCGGAGGGATGAGGGTCGGAGGGATGAGGGTCGGGGGGAGGGGGTCGGGGGGGGACCTGTCGGGAGGGAGACCTGACGGGAGGAAGATCTCCTATCGTGAGTCGGGAGAGAGGCAGAGAAAGACCCGTCGTGGGTCAGGAGGGAGGGAGACCCGTCATGGGTCAGGAGAGCGAGGCAGAGAAAGACCCGTTGTGGGTCAGAAAGGAGTGAGACCCGTTGTGGGTCAGGAGAGAGGGAGACCCGTCATGGGTTGGGAGGGAGAAAGACCCGTCGTGGGTCATGAGAGAGAGAGGCGGAGAAAGACCCGTCGTGGGTCGAGAGACCCATCGTGGGTCGAGAGAGAGACCCGTTGTGGGTCGGGAGACCCGATGTGAGAGCTGGGCGAGCCGTCGTGAGAGCCAGGCGAGCTGTCATGCGGTCGTGAGAGCCGGGTGAGCCGTCGTGAGACCCAGGCGTATTGTCATGCCGTTGACCTGACGGGAGGAAGACCTGTTGTGGGTCAGGAGAGAGGTGGAGAGAAGAAGACCTGTCGTGGGTCAGGAGGAAGGGAGACCCGTCATGGGTCAGGAGAGAGGGAGACCCATCGTGGGTCAGGAGAGAGGCAGAGAAAGACCCGTTGTGGGTTGGGAGGGAGGGAGGGAGACCTGACGGGAGGAAGATCTGATGGGAGGAAAGGAAGCTATGCCTTTATTAGTCCCACAGTGGGGAAATTCCAGTTCTGCATTTAACCCATCCTGTTATTAGGAGCAGTGGGCAGCACATTACAGCGCCCAGGGACCATCTCCATGATCTTCTTGCTTCGGCTTGGTCAGGAACTAAGCTGGAGGATTTACCCATGGTGCATGTTTTGGGTTGATAGGGGAAACCGGAGTGCCTGGAGGAAACCCACCCAGACACGGGGAGAACATGCAAACTCCACACAGAAAGGCCCAGGCGACCCGGGGATCGGACCCAGACCATGCACGCAAACTCCACACAGAACACACACCTGAAGACCTGTTGTGGGTTAGGACAGAGGTGGAGGAGAAGACCCGTTGTGGGTCGGAAGACTCAACGTGAGAGCCGGGCGAGCCGTCGTGAGAGCTTGTCATGAGGCCAAGCGAGCAGTCGTGAGCCATCGTGAGAGCCGTCCTGAGAGCCAAGTGAGCAGTCGTGAGAGCCGTAGTGAGAGCCAGGCGAGCCGTCGTGAGAGCCGTAGTGAGAGCCAGGCGAGCCGTCGTGAGAGCCGTCAAGAGAGCCAGGCGAGTTGTCGAGCCGTCGTGAGAGCCAGGCGAGCCGTCGAGCCGTCGTGGGAGCCAGGCGAGCTGTCGAGCCGTCGTGGGAGCCAGGCGAGCCGTCGAGCCGTCGTGGGAGCCAGGCGAGCCGTCGAGCCGTCGTGGGAGCCAGGCGAGCTGTCGTGCTGTCGTGGGAGCCAGGCAAGCCGTCGTGAGACCCAGACGAGCTGTCATGCAGTCGTGAGAGCTGGGTGAGCTGGCGGTCATCATGCTGTCATGAGAGCCGGTGAAACGTGACAATCGGCCAGTCGTCAGTCGGCTTGGAACCTGTGGAAAAGCTAAGGACCTGAGGGTGGAGGTGCATATTGGGGATGTTCAAAGGGCAGGTACGGGGTGAATGCTGGACTGATGAGAGCGGTCGAATTTGGAGACCGTAATAGTAGTCGCGACATGAGAGCTGAGAATGATGAAAGAATGCAATGATGTAGCATGAGCAGAAGATGAGGATTAGATGGCGAGAGCATCGCTGAGGATGCGTATAGGATAGAATGGTGAAGTCATGAGCTGACGTCGATGGTAGGATCCTCGATCGGGAAAGAGGTGGTGAGCCGAGATGGTGTAGCTCAGGTGAGGGCGGAACTGGGAGGAGCTGAATAGTGTGACACGTGGTTATGATGGCTTAAGCTCGCTTGTAATGGATGACGTGAGCTGCCCGAGCTATAATAGTGTGAAACAGCAAGGGCCGGAATATGAATTGATGTCGAGCGGGTGTAAAGACAGCTAGCGTACGTCAAAATTGCGTGAGCAGCACGAGCTGAAATTGAGTGAGTGACATGAGTCGATGGGTGCTGAATATTGGAATAGCAGAGAGAGGATGTAGAGACTGCTTAGCTAGCATGTGATGGAATGGTGTGAGCTAGCATGAGTTGCATGAGTTAGAATGGTCGGATGCGAGTCGGTAGGAGAGGTTGAATACGAGATGACAGTGTGCCATTGCAGAGAGGAGTTAAGCGAACAAAAACATTCGTACGACGTTTCGGAGTGTGAACGAAAATAGTGTGAGTGGGCGTGGTGACTTGTGTAGGCTGCAACGACAGATAAAACATTTGGGTGTTGGGGAAGGGGGGGGGGTGTAGGGCGGGGGGAAGGGATAGAGCAGAAGACGGGGAATGGATTAGAGGCCCTGCCTAATGTGGGTAGGGCACGAGAGCCATCTAGCTCATGATAACTGAAAAGAGAGAAATGAGAGATGGGGAGAAGATGCATGTGCATGGGGAATTGTGCAGCCTGCGAGATGGGGACAAGAATGAGACACGAAGGGTGCAGGCACAGGGGGAGATGGCCTGCTTGAAAGCAGCTGAGATGATACAAGAGAATTCAAGTGAAACTGCACAGTAGACAGAATACGTTTACTGGCCACTGGTGGTGATACTACTTAGCCCCCAGCAGGGGGAGCTATGAGGCTGTAGTGGAGGAGAGGAGGGGGTGGCGACGTCTGCAGCTGCACGCGGGAAACTTGATGGGAACCCGGAAGCTCGTTCGTCTCGTTCCAGGGCGCCGGGGTTACATTCTTGATCTAAACTGTTGAAGGTCCAGTCTTGATGTGTCAGCCTGAAGGGGAACGGCGGGTGCTGGGCGGTACCGAACGCTGTGGCTGCTAGAGGCCGGGCCGCGCTGTGCAGAAAGCCGTGGTTGCCAAAGCCGGTCTGCGCACCGAGAGCCGTCTCACTCTGACAGTACACCGGGCTGCGCCTGGAGCGTTCGCTGGGCGGCGCGGATATGCGGTGGAAGATCCTCCGGCTGCGGATTCCTGAATAGAAATCCTTCGCGGCGTAAGGAATTGCGGACTGGAAGGAACGAGGAGACGTGAGGCAGGTTGGTGTTTGAATGTGACGGGTTGTTAACCCAGCTCGAGCGAGCTGACGCGGTTGAGCTGTCGAGATAACCGAGACGCTCTTCTTTTTCTTTCTTTTTCTTTCCTTCTTTTTCTCTCTTTTTTTTCTCTTCTCTTCTTCTCTTTTCTTCTCTTATTTTTTTCTATTTTTTCTTTTTTCTCTCTCTTTTCTTTTTTCTTCTCTTTATCTCTTTTTCTTTTCTTCTCCTCTTCTTTCTCTCTTTTTCTTCCTTCTTCTCTTTCTTTCCTTCTTTTTCTTTCTTTCTCTCTTTTTTTCTTTTTTTTTTCTTTTTTTCTTTTCTTCTTATTCTCTTCTTCTTTCTCCTCTTTCTCTTTTTTTCTCTTTCTCTTCTTTTTTTTCTTTCTTTCTTTCTCTCCTTTCTTTTCTTTTTTTGCTCTTTCTTTTTCTCCTTTTTCTCTTTTTTTCTCTATCTTTTTATCTTTCTCTTCTTTTTTTCTTTTTCTTTCTTTTCTTCTTTTTTTTTCTTTCTTCTTTTTTCTTCTCTCTTTTCTTCTCTTTTTCTTCTTTTTTTCTCTTCTTATTCTCTTCTTTCTCTATTTTTTTTTCTCTTTTCTCTTTTTTTCTTTTTCTTCTTCTTCTTTTTTTTTCTCTTTCTCTCTTTTCTTCTTTAGTGGATGTCTCGGTGAATAGGTGGTGATGGCTGGGTTGAGACATTGGGTGGGGGCTCCGTCTCAATCTTCGATTGGCCCAGCGGAACGGTACCCCCCCTTTTAGGAGATGTCTTGTGGCTGAAAGACAAACGAGATAGGGGTGGGAGGGAGGGGTCGAGATAACCGAGACGAACTGGAATGAAGGGATGAGTGGCTATAAATGGCTCCGGGAAATTAGGGGTGTGGTTATGGTGAACTGTGATTCGCTGGTGAGGAGGAGAAGGTGGTTGAGGCGTGGTCCTGCTCCTGAATTTCAGCTAATCACATTAACTTGGTGCTGCAACAACAAAATTTCGATTCACTGTATGTTGAACACATATGGCAGAATTGACAATAAAGCTGACTTTGAACTTTGAACTCCATTTCATTCATACAAAGCTATGAGAGAAGTTTGTTTGCTTTGGACTAAGCAGCCAATTCAGAATTTTAAAGGTAAACTGGTGGAGGGTCGCACACAACAGATATTTTGGAATCCTAATTATCCTTCATTTATCCCTGTAGGGAAATTATTCTCTGCATTTCACTCATCCTTTCAGGAGCAATAGGCAGCACATCTTTCAGGCACCCAGGGACCCATCTCCATGATCTTGTTGCTAGTCTTGGTCAGGACCTCAGCTGGAGGATTTTCCCTATGGAGCATGTTTTTGGGCTGATGGGAGAAACCAGAGTGCAGCCTGTGGAGAGGTAACTTTAACCTGGCTCACTCCAGATTGATTATCAATAATATTGATAAAATACACAAAGACCCTAACCTTTGACCCCAGTGAGTAATGATGAGTGATTACAGCTCACTGCCTTAAACACACTGTCAAAGTAAACACATGTTTGGGGGTAATTACATAGCACTGTTAAGAGCTTCCAACACAAAACATTGTCTCATATTGATCTGTGCTTCCTTTTATACGGTCTTAACATGAAAAACAAAACTAGTTAATTTTAAAGATCCTATATTACAACAAATTAAAGGAGAATTAATGTTTTTTTTTTACAATCTGAGCCTTATTTCTGCAATAAAACAAGTTGTTTTACTCACCCATAGCACTTTGGTGTCATATGGAGCATTTCCGGAGATGTTTTAGATTAGCGATATCCGTAATTGCGAGTTCTCGGGGCATATATATATATATATATATATATATATATTTACAAAAGTGAAAATTGTGTGAACTTTACTACAACTTCACATAAATGCAGGCCTCACTATAAATGTTAAAATCTTAATATGAGCACACTGTTAGCCTCATAGCATAATTAGCTAAAGTCTTTCTTCCAATTTGGCAGTAAATGTCTTTCTAATTGGCTGAGGAACGAGCCGATGACACTTATAGAGGAAACAGAGTCTGGAAACAAGAATAGGACAGAAAAGTATGATTATAAAAAGTATGATTATAAAAAGTATGATTATAAAATTATTCTATAGAGCAATTATTCTATAGAGCATCAGTCCGATGCTCTTCACTCTGCTGACCCACGACTGCTCACCAGCGTTCAGCACCAATCACATAGTGAAGTTTGCGGACGATACGACTGTGGTGGGTCTCATCTCTAATAACGATGAGACAAACTACAGGAGTGAGGTGAGCCTTCTGACCCAGTGGTGCAGCAATAACAATCTCCTTCTTAATGTTGAAAAGACCAAGGAGATTGTTATTGACTTCCGGAGAGGCCCCACCCAGCACCCCCCACTGTCCATCAACGGTGCTGCTGTAGAGAGGGTGAGCAGCACCAAATTCCTGGGGGTGCACATCAGTGAGGACCTCTCCTGGACAGTGAATACTGTATCAGTGGCAAAGAGGGCTCAGAAGCGCCTCTATTTCCTCCGCAAACTGAGGAGAGCTGGAGCCCCTCCACCCATCATGACCACCTTCTACCGAGGCACCATTGAGAGCGTCCTGACCAGCTGCATCACTGTGTGGTACGGGAGCTGCACTGAACAGAACAGGAAAGCCCTGCAGCGCATAGTGAATGCAGCTGGGAGGATCGCTGGTGTCTCTCTCCCCTCCCTCCTAGACATTTTTAACACCCGGCTCACCCGCAGAGCGTCCAGCATTGTGGGTGACCCGAGCCACCCCGCACATAGCCTGTTCAGCCTCCTGCCCTCGGGGAGAAGGTACCGGAGTCTCCGGGCCCACTCCACCAGGCTTTCAAACAGCTTCATCCACCAGGCTGTCAGGAGGCTGAACTCACACCCGAACTCCCACCTTACCCATCTCCCACCCCCCACCCCCCATATTGGCATAACCTGTATTCCATAAAAGACATATCACTCTAGACACTTTAAAAAACTGCTGCTAAGGACGACCTTTGCACTGTTGCACATTTACATTTACTACTGGATTTTACTCCTGTTGCACTGTTGTTTACTACTGTTATTGCACACTTACATTTACTACTGGAATTTTTAGTACTGTTGTTTACTCCTGTTATTGATTTTTACCCCCGTTGCACTGCTGTTTACTACTGTTATTGCACATTTACTACTGGAATTTTTAGTACTGTTGTTTACTCCTGTTGCACTAGAATTACTACTGTTGCACATTTATTTTTATTTATCTTAACTCCTATGCACATTCTACTGCACATGACCAATTCACTGCTGTATCTTCCATTGCACATTTTGATGCACACTGCACACTTTGGAAATCTGTATATAGTATAGGTTATTTGTTATTTATTATGTTGCACTGTTTTAAGATTTTAGACCGTAGACTTTAGTTTTAACTTAGATCTCTGTCTTAGATAGTTTTTGTTGTGTTTTGTCTTCATATTGTATTTTATACACTGTCTTTTTGCACTACCTGGCCAGAGAGAAACGAAATTTCGATTCACTGTATGTTGAACACATATGGCAGAATTGACAATAAAGCTGACTTTGAACTTTTGAACTTCTATGAAACAGAGCTGGACTGGAACAAAAAAAAAAACAACCCTGGCATTTTTGGCTTAGACTAGCCCCTCATAATTAGCGGAGCACAATGGACTAATTTATGTACACTGCCTGACAAAAGTATTAGGACGATTGTGTATTTCTGAACTTTCATAAATAATGATAACAAGACATATTGGTAATGACAGCAAATCAATTTATTGATATATTAAAGCAAATTTCATCATGTGTAAAGGCATATTATTGCAAAAATGGGGACTCTTCACAGTGTAGGTCTAACTCAGGTCTAAACAAGGACTAGACTAGGACTATCATCCTAATACTTTTGTCAGGCAGTGTATGTGTTCCCCGAAGTAAAGTATTTTACTATTGTTATGTCTTGGCCGAGGGGAAACCAGAGCACAACATTTAAAGGAAAAATCCCATCTCACAAAAAGCACTCATTCATAAATAAACATTCAATGGTTTATTTAAAGGTCCCATGACATGGTACTTCTTGATGCTTTTATATGGTGCCTTAATGGTTCCCTAATACTGTAAATGAATCCTTCTTCAAAATCAAGACTCAGTGCATGAGAAAGACACAGAAAGTACACAGTCAGAGTCAGAAAATATCTCTCTGAACACCTCATTCTGGGCCTTGTTGCTTGAATGCAAATGAGAAGGACACAGATAGGTTAGAGGAGCAGGTGGGGGGGTGGGGGTGGGGGCAAATGCGCCGCTGGTTCCTTGTTACTGGGCGCTGTCTCCCACTTCCGCATTTTAAGCGTGGAGGAAGAAAGGAGAGGCATTTCAATGAAAAAAACAAATTTTCACAGAAAATAAAATTAAACCACTGCTGTTTCAGATGTCCAGAGGCTCAGATAAAGAACTCCCGAGCCTAGAAGCACTCACATGTGCCTCCAGGCAAATAAAAAAACGCATTTCGCATTGCGTAGCTCATTCGTGGTCCAAACTCTCTGAGCGTGATTTACAGAGACGGTGGGTAGACATCCAGCCGGGGGGTGAAGCTGCATTTTTCGATGTGACGTCACATAGTTGCCTTGTTCAGAATCGGCCGTTTGAGCAGATGCTCAGTTTAGGCATTTCGCAACTTTTAGCCATGGGGGGGGGGCTAAACAGGGTAGGGGAGCTCACATTAACGTTCAAAAACCTCAGAAAGTGAAAATTTCATGCCATGGGACCTTTAAAATGCATCTTGCACACGATCATGTTGGCTGGCACCCCTGGCCAAATTCCTGTGGAAACGAAGCGTAAAAAAAAAAAAAGAATCTACACGATTCACGTAGGTCACCTGTCTTGGCTTCAAAATGGTGAATTTCACCAAAAGGTGAGCGCTCACCACTATGAAACTGGCAGGGATCAGTGCAGAGAAAGGGGTGGGGCCACTCTTATAAGCTACTGTACTATATCCTGATTGGTTTAGTCCACTGTCTATATTGAAGATGGACCAATGGGCCGCCTCCTCTAAATTGTGGGCCAGTCTCTAAGTAAAAAAACAAACAAACAAACAAAAAAACAACAGCATCGGTCCCTAGGACTGTTGGCCCACCGGGAAAATGCCCGGTATGCCCAATTACCAGTCCAGGCCTGCTATGAAACCAGCAAAATATTATCGGCTACAGGAGCTAGCATAGCCTGTATATATAAATGGACATAGCTAACGTGCTAACCACCATGTTCCAAACAGGAAATGAGCATGGGGGTGCTTCTGGCTCCAATTCACTTTGTATTGGAAAGAATGTCGCCCCTCTCTCTATAACTGTTGCAGTGCTGCACTTTTCCGGTGGAGGGTCTGTCAAATACTTTTTTCCATGGAAATGTTATTGCTTTGTCTGGAAAGTTTCACAGTATGGCATACAGCTACAGGTCAGATCTGTGGAAAGGCAAACCCTCACAGTAAGATTATTTTTCTAGATATTTTTGAGCTTTAAAACCACCTGTAATTGAATAAATGTAAGGTAGAGCTGTTTAATGCCATACTGTGGAACAATCCAGGCAGAGCAATGACATATCCATAGAAACAAGCAGGTGACGGACTCCCCAACCAGAAAGTTACATGGTGAACCTGTAAACTGCTCTACATGATCCTGGTGGGTTTTTTTTTTTTTTTCCCCCCCGCTATTCTATATGTAAATCATTCCTGTTCCTAATATAGAACTTGACTCCAAATTCGCTCTTATAAGTGCTAGCCTCATGAGCTTCATTTGACTGTAGCAGAATGCTATGGGGGCTAGTCAAATATCATATATCAGTGTCACGTGTGGAAATTCCCTGTTGTTTCCGTGGTGATGTTCTCTCTTGTGTCCAGTGACCTTCATTGTGTGAAGAGGAGGCTTTCAGATCACAGAGAGGAGAGAGAAGAATGCTGTGCATTATTCTGGATCAGGTGAGACCAGTGATGTGCGGTGAGGGTCATGGCTGGTGAGGCACTGACGTCATCAGTGACATCACCAGGTGTCGGCAAGTAAATTTGGCCCCGGGCCAATTTCTTTCCCTGTAAGTGACTAGAGCTTGTAATATTTTTGCAAACCCTTTAGCTCAGTGCTTCAATTATTTTCTGTGGCGCCCCCCCCCCCCCCCCCCCCCTAGGAGGAAGAAAGATTTTCTCTGCACCTCTGCATAACATTGTATCCTTTATTTACATTAAAAACAAACAAAAAAAGAAACCTATTTTATATGACGCTAACAGTGCTCGCTGGTTTAATGAAGTGGCTTTCACAAAGCGGGATGATTGTTGGCGATATTCGGCACATTTATACGGTGGCCGAGGGGTGCAAAACGCGTAGCAAAAGCGAAAACACCTGCAAATGAAAAACGATGCAAACCAGAAAACACCTGCAAATTAAAACGCGTAACAAAAGCGAAAACGCGCTGCAAATAGAAAATCGATGCAAACCAGAAAACACCTGCAAATGAAAACTACAACAGAAGTGCTCCAAACCTGAAGAGGGCGCTCTCAGTGTAACAATGCAAGCTACTGACTCAGTGAGTAAACAGGGGCTAACACGGAGAAACCACAGGAGGACAACAAAGAAAGTTATTCTTGAGGTAATGTGGAATTTATTTGACTATGTTCATATATTGTGCTAATAAATGGACTACCTCACAAACCGGCCCCAGTTTGTGAGAGCCAAGAACTGTGTGTCTGACCTCCTGACCTGCAGTGTGGGGGCGCCCCAGGGCACTGTCCTTGCGCCCTTTCTTTTCACCCTCTACACTGCAGACTTCAGACACAACACGGACAGCTGTGTCCTGCAGAAGTTCTCTGATGACTCTGCCATCATTGGTCTCATCAAGGATGACGATGATGGGGAGTACAGGGGACTAATACAGGACTTTGTGGACTGGAGTCAGCGGAACCACCTCATCATCAATGCAGGGAAGACCAAGGAGATGGTGGTGGACTTCCGCAGACGCCACTCTACTGCCCCCTCAGTGAACATCCAGGGAAGGGACATTGAGAGAGTGGACTCTTACAAGTACCTGGGTGTTCATCTGAACAATAAACTGGACTGGACTCATAACACAGACGCACTGTGCAGGAAGGGCCAGAGTCGGCTCTATCTCCTGAGGAGACTCAGGTCTTTTGGAGTGAGAGGGCCACTCCTGAAGACCTTCTATGACTCTGTGGTGGCATCAGCCATCCTGTACGGTGTGGTCTGCTGGAGCAGCAGCATCACAGAGAGGGAGAAGAAGAGGCTGGACAAGGTCATCAAGAAGTCCAGCTCTGTCCTGGGCTGTCCTCTGGACTCAGTGCAGAAGGTGGGGGACAAGAGGGTCCTGGCTAAGGTCACCTCTATGCTGGACCATGAGTCTCACCCCCTGCAGGACGCTCTGTCGGCTTTGGAGAGCTGCTTCAGTGACAGACTGATTCACCCTCGCTGTGTGAAGGAGAGGTTTCGCAGGTCTTTCCTTCCTGCTGCTGTCAGACTGTACAACGAACACTGTTAACATGTCATTCAACTTTATCTGCACTACAATATTCAACTATAATCCAGAGTCTATTTTTAGGTCTAGGTTTAAATGATCCTAGGCCATTATTTATTTATTTATTATATTGTTCTGTTGCATGTTACTTTTTCGTGCTGTTCTTGATCTGTGCGTTGCAACACTGGAATTTCCCCACTGTGGGATTAATAAAGGCATATCTTATCTTATCTTATCTTAAATACATAAATGAAACAGCTGTACAGGGCGGTACATCACGTTCCGTTTATTTTATTGTTTCATACATAACCAGACTTTGCGATAGGATCAGATTGACACAAAACTGCACTCGTTTTAATAGTACATTAAAAAGCCATCTTGTCCCAGTCTCCCTTACCATACGACACTGCACATTATGCTTGTTAATGACAGCAGTTAACTTGTACGCAGTTACGAATGAGCTCCAATGTTGGTGAAGTAGTGAATTATATATCATCTCACTTATACGTTTCTGATTTCAGTTTTCTACTTCGTCTTTTGTCCAGGCTATGTTTTGTCCTTATTGTGGACAACATCTGGGAGCCATTCTGATGTTCTGTGGCTCATGTGCCAATGTGCAATTTTTGTCAGAATATGCAGACAACAGTAAGTGGACCCATAACCCTTTTTTTTTTTTTTTTTTTCCCACAAAAATATAAATGCCCTATGTCACTCTTTTGAGTTCTTATAAATATTAGGGTCATGCAACATATTAAGTGAAATTCTCTTTGTAGGGTCAGCATCAGATACCCCCAGAGCCTCAAAGCGTGACTGGAGATGATCTCCACATGGACTGCGTGTTGCCTCGTTCTGAACTGGACGCAGATCCTCCAGTGAAACTGGAAATCCACAGTCAGTTCCACCAAACCTGATGAAAATACATTGTTACATGCTGCTTGGACTGATTAGTTGCCTTTTCTAATACAAAAAGTGCAGATTGTTCATCTTTTCATCATGTACTGTTGTTGTTACCTCATGTTGTTGTTACTATGTATATCATCCATCTCTCTCTCTGAGAGAGTGAGAGAGATTGAGTGAGAGAGATTGAGTGAGAGCGAGATTGAGAGAGAGAGATAGATTGAGAGAGAGGTTGAGAGAGAGAGATTGAGTGAGAGAGAGAGTTTGAGAGAGAGAGAGACAGAGAGAGATTATTATAATGTTGTTTCATCATGTACTGTTGTTACATTTTATACAGTTATTCCAGTTAATGTAAAAAATACAAACCTGTGAGGTAGGCTGTACATGACCTCTGGTTTACCAGATGGACAACAAGACTGTTTAACAGGTCTGATTGTATGAGTGTTCCACTTTTCTCTGCATTCATCAAGGTCACATTGTAGCACATCCATAAATGCAAATGGCAGGAGGCATGTGTGTTCATGACTAGTGTTGAAGAGATTTCTCTCTCTTAGGTCATTTAGAAGGTCCATCCAAAATTGAGACCTGTAAAAACAAACTGGAATTAGGGCAATGCATTTGAGCAAATGTTTTGGGTTCTAATGCAACTGAAAATGTTTTAATTTACTGATGGATGCAATTTGTTCAAAAAAGCAATAAAAAATACTCGCAAAGACCACAATGGTCTATATATATATATTTTAATGTGCATCTAGCTTATAAAATACTTAAGACAAAAAAATACATAATACCTCTGTTTGCGAAAATATGACCACCAGCTTTCAATTCTTTGGTTTGCCGTTGAGGAGCCGTACAAATGACTGGCAGCCCCAGCATAGTCATCGGTGTGAGATGATCTTAAGGCACAATGAATGGCTGCCATTGTGCCATTTTCAGTACCACAGTCAGTGCGATGTCGCATTGGAATGATTCCACATTCTGACAGACAGTTCAGATAATTCTGGCCAATGACCTGTGGGTCATTGTTGCTTGCTCCACATCTTAACCACAGCACTTTACGGGAGTATCCATCTATGCAGCCACTTATTCCAAAGCCATATGGTTTTAATTTGTCATATCCATCGATATGCCACACATGGTTTGGTCCATCAGAACTGTAAACCCTTCTTATAAATCTTCTGCTTGCACGAAGTTGAGTTCCGTGTGGATCAAATTCTCTCATCAGGGCCATAACATCATCCCTCCTAACTGTCAGAGAATATTTTAGGCGCAGTGTCTGCCACATTGAACGGTAACCACAGTGTTGACCTGGACCGTTTAATTCCTCCTGTATAGCAGCACGAACGCTGGCAAGAGGAGAGTAGTCTTTTTGCCTGAATAAAGACATCCTTTTCAGCTTCCCCTTCAGGGTGCGAAGGCTCATATGGACATTATGTTTTGAAACCAAAAAATCAAAAATTTCTGCATAGCTGTAGCTGTGATTGAAACATCTTTTTTTATTAGATCCTCTTCTGTGGGGGTATCTGATGCTGACCCTACAAAACACAAAATGGGATAAAGGCAGAGAATTTCACTTAATATGTTGCATGACCCTAA
Source organism: Paratrypauchen microcephalus (assembly GCA_036785185.1). NCBI lineage: Eukaryota > Metazoa > Chordata > Actinopteri > Gobiiformes > Gobiidae > Paratrypauchen > Paratrypauchen microcephalus. The sequence goes on along the minus strand of JAVJIX010000031.1, from coordinate 2,082,656 downwards.
TATTAATAAGAACTCAAAAGAGTGACATAGGGCATTTATATTTTTGTGAAAAAAAAAGAAAAAAAAAGGTTATGGGTCCACTTACTGTTGTCTGCATATTCTGACAAAAAAATGCACATTGGCACCACATGAGCCACAGAACATCAGAATGGCTCCCAGATGTTGTCCACAATAAGGACAAAACATAGCCTGGACAAAAGACGATGAAGTAGAAAACTGAAATCAGAAACGTATAAGTGAGATGATATATAATTCACTACTTCTACACCAACATTGGAGCTCATTCGTAACTGCGTACAAGTTAACTGCTGTCATTAACAAGCATAATGTGCAGTGTCGTATGGTAAGGGAGACTGGGACAAGATGGCTTTTTAATGTACTATTAAAACAAGTGCCGTTTTGTGTCAATCTCTGATTCTATCGGAAAGTCTGGTTATGTATGAAACAATAAAATAAACGGCACGTGATGTACCGCCCTGTACAGCTGTTTCATTTATGTATTTATTAGCACAATATATGAACATAGTCAAATAAAATCCACATTACCTCAAGAATAACTTTCTTTGTTGTCCTCCTGTGGTTTCTCCGTGTTAGCCCCTGTTTACTCACTGAGTCAGTAACTTGCACTGTTACACTGAGAGCGCCCTCTTCAGGTTTGGAGCACTTCTGTTGTAGTTTTCATTTGCAGGTGTTTTCTGGTTTGCATCGATTTTCTATTTGCAGCGCGTTTTTGCTTTTGCTACGCGTTTTCGCTTTTGTTACGCGTTTTAATTTGCAGGTGTTTTCTGGTTTGCATCGTTTTTCATTTGCAGGTGTTTTCGCTTTTGCTACGCGTTTTGCACCCCTCGCCACCGTACATTTATGCTGAAAAAAACTCCAGCGGCTTATCAGTGTGACTAGGGTGTAATGTCTTTAAATGAAGCATTAATTTATTTGGCTTCATACTGTCCGCTGCCAACGTTTTTAGACACGTACGGTTGTTGATGTACAATTACACTTAGTTCTAGTACAGTACGGCAAAAAGCATGTTTCCCAGGGTCACGCGTGCCCCCCCGGCATCACCCCCCTGGGGGAAGAGGCGCCCCACTATTTGAGAAGCACTGCTTTAGCTCCAGCGTTGGTCTTCCTTTAATTATAACCTCCTGCTTCGACCATAAGTCCAGTTTAGAAAACTGCTTGAGCTTTAATATGAAATCTTCCTCCATTTAAAAAGTAGGGCCAGACAAGAAGAAAAATGTGAAGTTGAAGGGATTATTAAACTTGATTTACTAACTCTAAATTGTAGCTTGCTGTCACTTATTCTAATCAGTTGCCCCAGGAGTTGCAAGAAGAACCTCTGGGCTCACGAGTGCCTCTGCCATGAGACCAGGTAATTACGTGCCTCACCCGGCGCCTTTTCACTGCCGCTTTGCTTTAGCGCAGTATCTGTTACTGCTGAGCTTCAGCAGTCACTCCATGTGAGGCACAAATGGCTGGTGCCTCTCTGCACGGCTCTTCTCACTATTTGAACGGTAAAAGTGAAAATTTTGAATTAAAAAAGAATTAAAATGGAAAAGTTAAATAGAAAATAACTTTAAAATACAAATCATTGGACAAATATAACCATTTATTTTTTCCTTTTCCTTTTCCTTTTTTGTCTGTAATGACAGGTGAAGCACGGCCCCACCTGTCCACCCTGACTGCACGTCACTGGGTGAGATGCTGGTGGCACCCTCCAGGCTTTATCTGACTGAGGTCTTCAATAGACTCTGTATGGGAATAGAAGGGAGCCCTGCATATATAGACAATATACTCACCAGATAGTCATATAGTATTTGCCAATAAATAATCTCTTTGAAAAATATTGGTACTTTGCATCTGAGGTCATCAGTGTTGCCTGTGCATGAGACGTTAACTGAAAGCACTGCTCTGTCTGAAGCTCTGTTAATCAAGTTAGACCTAAAGGTGCATTGTGTAACTTTTCTGGGTTCATCACATGCCTTTCTCCAGGGAGATCTTATTGCTTTGTCTGGAATGTTTCACAGTATGGTATTAAACTTTTCTATCTTCATGGAGACCAAACTAGACCAAGTTACAAGTCAGTTCTGTGAAGAGACGGCCCCACTCACAGTCAGAACGTCCGTTTTTCTAGGTATTTTTGAGCTTTAAACCACCTGTAATGTCATAATGTGGAACATTTCAGGCAGATCAATGACATCTCTACAGAGAAAAGCATTTGACGGACCCTCCACCAGAAAAGTTATATAGTGCACCTTTAATCTGAGCTTTATTTGAACATAATTTGACCAGAAAGAACTGACTTAGCTGGAACTGTGCTTTTAAACAAGTCCCTCTCAAAATAACAGAGTCACAAAATCAAACGCCTAAACAAAACCATGAATGCTCGTATTGATCACAGACTCAGTGAAGCTCAGTGAAGAATCACAGCAAACACGTATTTAAATTTTCTCTTGCAAGAGGGGAGGCTGACTCCAACAGAGTAGTCAGCAGCCTTCTCCGCTGGGCTGTTCCTTCTTGCAACTTTTATTAATTCACAGATGGGTGTACACAAATATGCAAATTTCACATGATAAAACAACATGACATGTCTTTTCCCAGAAACTCAACTTTCCCAGAAACTCAACAACCTTGACTTTTGCAGCTGCAGGTTACAATGTCCCTTCTTTCAAAACTCCCGGCCCAGATCTCCTGACGCCCTTCCTTCATCTCCCACAACACTGAGATACAATATTCCAATTAATTTGATCAAAATACATGAAGTAATGATAACACATTTATAATTATTATAACCTTAATTAAATTTGATCAAAATACATGAAGCAACGATATCACATTTATAATTATTCTAACATTTCCCTTCTGTTTATCATTGATGAATGTCAAAATCTCATATCCAGGATACACTTCTCTTTTCAGTTTTCTGTGTAACCTTCATTTTCATGACAACTTCACCATTTACACTCAGATGATTACAGATTACAAATTACACATACAAATCTTTATTCTCAACCCCGTCATCATCAGTTTGGTGTAACAATGCCTGGTATTCATCACTTATCATTACATTCTGCACTGTACTGCCAATCATTTTGGTCACAATGGTCCGCAAGCATGGTAATATACAATAAGTAAAAACACAAAACAGTACAAGAATGATCAGAATTGGTGTTAGGGCTTTTAGTAAGATTGACCACCAGGATCCTGAGGGGAGCCATGTCCACGGATCCCAGCTCTGGCCCTCGTTAATTGATTGGACCTGTTGTTGGAGCTTGTTTAGGTCATCTAATGCATTCATAATTGTTCCTCCATCACCACCATTGTCTGGAATATAAGTACAATACTCAGATCCTACCAATTTGCAAACTCCACCACTTTCAGCTGTCAAAAGGTCTAGGACAACTCTGTGTTGCAGGACTGTTGCTCTAATTGCATTTAATTCCTCAGTCTGTGCTCGGTTAATAGTCTCAGAAAGGTTCATAAATCTTAAAAGAGCATATCTAGTAATTTGGACTTGATCAGATAATATTGCATTTTCATATAAAGGAAGTGCCATGAGAAACCTTGTTGCCCCATCAAATAACCTCTAGTCTTCTGGTATTTCTGCATTGATGGGTGCAACCCCAACACACTTATGTTGGACGTCATAAAGGTGTGATCTGACAGAGCCACCAGTTCCCTTCCATCCTGGAGGCAGTTCCATGTACACAGAAGAGCCACACATCCAAAAGTAGTCTGCTAACACTTGATTACCTTTAGGCCCCAGTGCTGCAGTTGCTGCTTTGGTCCCAGACACAGGGTTATGTTGCAACATCTTTGCGACATGTAACAGACTCGGAGTGTTCTTGCACGTGGTGTTTGTAATACAGGCCCAATATCTGGTTTAATTTACTAATGGAATATATATCCAAATGACCTCACATAGTCTTTTTGACGTTTGTCCTACTGGTATGCTACCATTTATGCGAGTAACACAGGAGAGCATATAATTTCCTTTTAGTAAGTGTGACGTATGGAGTCGTATGTCCAATTTGGTGACTTTAGGTTGTGGCCAAGCTAACATGTCTCTTGTACCACTGCAGGTACTGTTTATTATGGGAGATTTCTTCAGATTTAAAGGTTTAGAAAAATCGGCTAGGGTGAAATTGTTAACCCCTGGGTGTCTACTCTATGCTATTAAACATTTGGAAATCTCAAACAGAACAGGATATGGCCAGACAGGTGATTCAAATGCAGAGGAAGGCATATGAGTGCAAACATAACAATTGGTTTGGACAGCTGTATACGCAGTGAAATTCATCAGTCTCCACCAAGAGTTAGCATGGTAATTATGTAACAGTACTTCGGGTTCATTCTGCCATCGCTTAATAAGATTTGCTTTCCCCTCTTTTACCTTAACCTCTTGCAGTTCTAACCACAGAGGGGGAAGCACAACAAAGAGTCCAAGCCAGGAGATCACACATAAGAACGCTGCAGGAGCAGTTCATTTTTTCCCAAAGTCCGGTTGATGTTGGCATTGTATGTATATCTTCTGGAGGGAGAGGTTACTAACATGTCACCTCCTTGTGTAAGCTAACAGTGTCTAGGAACCAGTAACATGGTCAGCACCACGGACAGATCTGGCACCACGGACAGGTCCAGCACCACGGACAGCTTCAGCACCACGGACAGGTCCAGCACCATGGACAGGTTCAGCACCTTTCAAAGATTCAGCGGAGTAAGCTTCCTCCCTAGGGCTAGGAGGATCTCCCTGCTTCACTGACTTTGAGACAGACAGATTACACCACTGCTTCTCTTTGTAGTCAGACTTCCCCTCTCTAGCCAGTTGAGTCAGCTTCACCCAGCTGTTTTGTTTTGCAGTGTGAAAGGTGTATCCATGTCGGTCTCTCTGCGATTTTTACTGCTGTTGGCATGGTCAGGAGGACTTGGAACGGGCCCTCCCACCTTGGGCTGGACCAATGTTTCCAATGTTCCAATGTTTCCTCTTTATAACTTTGACGAACACCAAATCACCAACTTGAACTGGATGGCCTTCCTGTGAAGACAAAGGTGTATCTGGCATACTATTAGCGCTTTGGATCTCTCTACTACATAGAGTCTTTTTCATTTTTTTAAATCTTTTATTATTAAAGTTACATGTTTTAAAACCACAATAACATTTGCAAAGTACTCAGAAGACACATTGGGGGATGTGGGCATGGGAACAAACACTACTGGGTACAAGGGCTAAGGGACTTGAAGGTACCTGGGGGAAATACAAGGGGGACCGAGAAAGAAAAACAGGGGGAGTGGAGAGGACCAAAGGGATTGTTCCAGGTGTAGGAGCCATTTCGTACATTCTGTGTTCTGGAATATTCTGTTTATAACAGCACTTCCTGTCCCGCCTTCTGGTTCAGGAAATGCATTGTGATTGGACCACTTTGATCTTTCCTTGTTCCTTGTTCTTTTATCTTTGATCTCACCTACTATAAAATACAGAGGTAGGGACCACACTAGCTCAGAGAGGACACAGACACCGGAGAAGACACCAAGACACATAACACACACACACACACGAAGAAAGAGACCACGCTACATAGGTAGTGTGGATAGAAGCCGCGGTCTGGTGGCCAGGAGGTTACCTCGAGTCAAGGGTTGACGGGGTAATAAGACGTCCTGGACCACAGAAGCTACACAGTCTTTTGACCGTCGCGTAATAACCACGCAAGAGTGTAACATCGGCCGTCTCCCGGGTGACAGACGGGAACGCGCACCGTTACAAGGCACATACGGATGGATGTCGATGTAGGAACGTCACGTGGGACGTCACGTAACAAGGAGGTCACGTGAAACGTCACGTAACAGCCGCTGGTAGCAAATAAGACGGATTCCCGTCGGGAGCCGAGAAGCGAAGAAGCACGGTCTCCCGAGTGACAGACGGGAAAACGCGACACTACAAGGCACGTACGGACAGCAAAGAAGAACCAGTAGCACCGTCAACAACGCAACGTAGGGTGAGTCCTGTTGGGAGCCACGGAGTACAAGGAAGCCCGGTCTCCCAGTGACACGCAGGAGCTCACCGCTATAGGACACGCAAAGACGTCAAGAAGGACATCACCACACATACAGAGCCTAACGCAACACGCATAGGAAAACCACAAGCCTCAGAAATTCATCTTTCCATTTCCCTCTTTATTCACCTTATTTGTACCCGCTCTGTATGACCTTTCACCTTAGTAAAGATAGAAAAGACAAACTTGGATTCAAGACTCTTTATTTACTTTACGTGACGCGTCGGAAAGAAACTTCAAGAAACACCGAGGCCGAGGCTAGTGGGGCGCATTGCCGCACTCACACCAGGTAAAGAAAGGGGGGTCTGGGGGAAAACAAGGGCGATGCAGTGTCCAGGGAGGGTCCAGATGACAGGGTCCAGGGGGGGACAGCGGAGGAGGGTAGGGGTCAGAAGTCCAACTGAGGGGAACCGGTTCAGGAGATGGAGAAAAGTGTATTGTCTGGGGTGATTTAACTGAGATTTTATTGTACCATTAGTTCTCTCAACTAAGCCTGCGCTTTGCTGATGATAGCTGCAATGTCTTTTTAGGTCTATTTTTAGATTTTGTCCTATTTTATCTATTACCTGGTTAACAAAATGAGTTTCGTTATCACTTCTAATAATTGGTAGAATGCCGTGAGTTGGTATTACTCTTTTACATAAAACTTTTGCTATGGTTAATGCGTCTGGTGTAGAACATGGAAAAAGCTCTACCCATTTATAAAATGCATCTATAATAACAAGACAGTACTTTGTTCCTTTACTTTTTTTAATTCTATAAAATCCATATGTATTGTGTGGCATGGGTATGGTGGGTCTGAGAATTGCCCTCTCTTTGGTCTAACATTGCCTTGTAGATTGTGCCTAATGCATGTTACACATTTGTCAGAGTTAGATCACAGATTCAATACTGCCACAGTATTACTAAAAGGAACAACCAGGGACACCAGGTTGAAGTTTTACTTGTCGGCAAGGGGGAACAGAGAGACTGACCCCACCTGGGTCAGTTCACCAATGTCTGCCAACAATGGGACTGCTGCTTCAGTTTTTATTGAGTTAATCACATGACACGCAGATTGCATAAATCATAGGAACATACACAGTTTGTGACTGAAACAAGACATGAGGAATCAGGGGCTTATCTTTCTGGAACACATTTTATCATAAGTGATGATGTCATATGTGATATCATAGTGTGTGGGTCAGACCAACAGTGGTCTTACAGCTGATTTCCATATCATGTTTCACAAATCTAATGATGTCAAGGATGTTAGACATTAAGAACAAGATTGCAATAATAAGTTTAACAATGGAATATATTTGAACATAATATAATATAATAATCATAATTTCTTTAACACTCCCTCCTGTTGTTCAAATTTATTACACACATTTACACATTATAAGAACTTCAATACATGTGCTCTTCATTAAGATATTTACACATGACATCATAATAGGTAATGGTAAAGTTTAAACAGTTGCATCCTCATTGAAGTCATCACGTAGAAGCAATTGCATATACTGGACATCAGCGAATTTAGTGGTTATAGTCCATAGTACGTTCAATAGTGTGGCGACATAATGGGATACAACAGCAGCCACAAAATAAGAATAATGAGATGACAATAATTAAGGATGTAATGAAAGGTATGGTAACTTTAGCCCATGAACCAAAAGTGTCATCAAACCACTGGGGCAAGGGATTGTTCACCCCTGACCTTTCGTGCATACAGGTGGACATAAGGCAGAGTGTAGACAGATTACAACTCACAGAACCATCAGGACTGGATAAAAGGAGAAATTCAATTTGTCAACTGGACAAAGTTTGTTTGGTTGAAAACGTTTCGCCGCTCATCCGAGAGGCTTCTTCAGTTCTGGTTCTAGTGCTGGCTAGACACTGTTTATATCTAACTGCAGGGAGGAGCTCACTACACTGAAATCGTTTTGAAACTATCTCAACTAATCTGTGTCTTTTGTTTGCACTAGAACCAGAACTGAAGAAGCCTCTCGGATGAGCGGCGAAATGTTTTCAACCAAACAAACTTTGTCCAGTTGACAAATTGAATTTCTCCTTTTATCATGGATTCTACCTGGACGACTGAGGGACTCTTCACGCATCAGGACTGGAGTTGTTTGGAATAAGAGTGCAATACTGATCTCTAAACATATCACAAACTCCTGTGCTTTCTAAAAGTAACATATCTACTGCCATACGTGTTTGCATTGTAACTAGGGTGTTAGCATGAAATTCCTCAGAGAGACCTGCACCCATATTAGTTGTCAGGTTGATAAGGCGTAGTAGGTGATAATGGAGGTAATTTATGCGATCTACGTTCTTATTAGGGGTGACAGGGAAGATAGCGGATATGATTGGAAAGCTCTCAAATCCTGTGGCAATTTGGTCAGCCAGTTTAAATTGATCCGGAACACCTCTAGGGACATAGCATCAATGTAGGTGGTGTCAGGAGCAACGGGCAAATCTGTGTGCCTGGTTGATCGGCGGCGGCGCGTAGAGTTAGTATGAGCCTGGGTGGTGATTATTGTGGCAGGTTGGATTAGTAAGACATAAGCACAAACTCCTACCCAATTCATGGGGAGGTGTCCCCTAAGACCAGGGCCTCCACACCACCACCAAACATCCTGTCTTTGATACTTAAGATGCACAGAAACATCTACTCCAACAGTGATGTTACAGGACGTAACTGCATCTAGATCCTTGCACGTAGAATTGGTCCTGCATGCAGATTTGTTATAACAAATAAACTGTTGCTCGTGAGGTGGAATTCAGAAGACAGGTGGCTGTATTCCTTTGGTTAAGTTAAAAATAGAATCAAATTCTCGGCATTCATCACTGAGGTTTGTGGAGTTTTTTATTTTAGAAAGTTCAATTGCACATGTATTAGATGGTAGTGCATCAACTAATCGAAGAATAGGCTTTCCAGTCATACAAACTATACAATCCTGTGATACTTCTTGAGCTGCCAATTGAGCGATACAGAGCCACAAATTATGCATTGAGCTGACACCTGTAGATAAATATACATGCACATATACATATCGATGCATTAAAGGTGACAATTTCAGAGCGGTATGCTCGTTCTATGATGGGACGTGTTTGAGTAGTAGTAGTACCAATTAGCTGGTCTCTACACACTATTATGTCACAAAAGTACAGTGGTACCTCACCTTACGAAAGACTCTACAAACGAAAAATCCAAGTTACGAAACGCCTTCACGTTAAATTTTGGTCTCTAGATACGAAAGAAAATTCAAGTTACGAAGCGCGAAATCTCAAAAATTCAATTAATGCGCGCTCAGATGCACGCCCCGAAACGTAAATACACTTTATCAACACACACGGGGTTAGGTTCCAGAGGTGGCCCGGGGTGGGAGAGGTCCGCAAGGTAGGACAACTTTGTATTTTGCAATTGTTCTACATGTTTTAGGGCTGTAAATGCCTCACCACACACATTCTACGCTTTTCTCAGACTGGAGTTGGGCTTTCCTCGCATTTCTCTCTCGTTTGAACACGAACATTCATAGATTTTCAACGGAATGTGTTGATAGTGAAGCGTGGGGGGGACACGGCTCGCCGAACACGCAAGGGGAGCGGAGACACAACAACACATCATCAGTGGGTAAAACTCACCTGTCTCACGACGGTCTAAACCCCGCTCACGTTCCCTTAGTGAGTGAACAATCCAACACTTGGTGAATTCTGTGAAGGATCATTCATCGAAGGATCAAAAAGCGACGTCGACACGGCGCAAGGGCGCGGGATGGAGCTGCGGCGCCCGGGCTGTGCCTCCCCCTCGGGGCCGAGCACGTGTGGGCCGAGCATGGCAAGGCCAGTGGAAAGCCGCACGGGGTAATTTAATCCTGGTCTGGTCCCGGTTTGGTCCAGGTCCAGTCCAGGTTTAGACCTGGTTTAGTTCTGGTCTAGACCTGGTTTATTCCACGTTTAGTCATGGCTCTACAGTCTCTTAGCCAATCAGGAAGCAGAACACAATGTTACACTATAAAAAAATGTTACACTATAAAAAAAAAACCTTGGAACGGATCAGGCCTTTTCCATTGAAATAGCTACTCAATTTACGAAAAATTCACGTTACGAAATCACTTCTGGAACGAATTAATTTCGTAAGGTGATATGATTACCACTGTAATCATATACTCAACAAAAATATAAACGCAACACTTTTGTTTTTGCTCACATTTTTCCTGAGATGGACCCAAAGATCCAAAATTCACTCCAGATACACCACACTACCATTTCTCTCAAACATTGTTCACAAATCTGTCCAAATGTGTGACAGCGAGCACCTCTGCCCCGCCGAGACAATCCACCCCACCTCAAGATCAAGATTCAAGATTCAAGATTGTTTATTTGTCATATGCAGAATCAACACAAGGTCAACAATGCAATGAAATGCTTAGGATCAGAAGAACCGTTGACTCGCTAAGATAGTCAAGAAGTACTAATAACATGCAATAATAGTACATGGTAAAAAAAGTGTTGTTAAGTGCAGGGGAAGAGGTAAACAATATAATAAACAATATAATAAACAATATAATAAAATATGTAATAAAAAAAAAAAACAAGGTACAATGTACAAGGTGCAGGTAGGATTAAATCAAGATCAAATAAGGTGTAAGTATTTCACAGATTGCACATAATATGGTGTGGTGTAGGTGTTGCATGTGGATTTCGTATTGCACATAGTGTGGTATAAATGTCGCACATAGTGTGGTATAAATATTGCACATGTAACAGTAACACCTCACAGGTGTGCCACATCAAGATGCCGATCCGACATTATGACCAGTGCACAGGTGTGCCCCAGACTGCCCACAATAAAAGGACACCCCGAAATGTGCATTTTTGTTTGCTTTATTGGGGGTCTGGGGACTCAGAACCAGTCAGTATCTGGTGTGACCACCATTTCCCTCATGCAGTGCAACACATCTTCTTCGCATAGAGTTTATCAGATTGTCAATTGTGGCCTGTGGAATGTTGGTCCACTCCTCTTCAATGGCTGTGCGAAGTTGCTAGATATTAGTGGGAGCTGGTACACGCTGTCGTATACGCCGGTCAAGCACATCCCAAACATGCTCAATGGGTGACATGTCCGGTGAGTATGCTGGCCATGCAAGAACTGGGACATTTTCAGCTTCCAAGAATTGTGTACAGATCCTTGCAACATGGGGCCGTGCATTATCTTGCTGAAACATGAGGTGATGTTCATGGATGTATGGCACAACAATGGGCCTCAGGATCTCATCACGGTATCTCTGTGCATTCAAAATGCCATCAATAAAATGCACCTGTGTTCTTCGTCCATAACAGCCATTGAAGAGGAGTGGACCAACATTCCACAGGCCACAATTGACAATCTGATAAACTCTATGCGAAGAAGATGTGTTGCACTGCATGAGGGAAATGGTGGTCACACCAGATACTGACTGGTTCTGAGTCCCCAGACCCCCAATAAAGCAAAAAAAAAAAAAAAGCACATTTCGGGGTGGCCTTTTATTGTGGGCAGTCTGGGGCGCACCTGTGCACAGGTCATGATGTCGGATCGGCATCTTGATGTGGCGCACCTGTGAGGTGGGGTGGATTGTCTCGGCAGGGCAGAGGTGCTCGCTGTCACACATTTGGACAGATTTGTGAACAATGTTTGAGAGAAATGGTAGTGTTGTGTATCTGGAGTGAATTTTGGATCTTTGGGTCCATCTCAGGAAAAATGGAGCAAAAACAAAAGTGTTGCGGCTATATTTTTGTTGAGTGTATGTAGGGCCAGGAATATAAAAGTATAGTCTCAACAGAGTGCATTCTGTAGAATTTGGCTGTCCTGTCATATTGAGAGTAAACACTACAGAATCAGACAATTTAGTAAGAGTAACAATTGAAGACCATTTTCTAGAATCTGATGTAGTCGGGGCTGGAGTCCAATTTTTCCCAGAGTAAGCTACGGTGTTACACCAAGAATTATCCCGTTGTCCTATCGTAGGATAAACTTCCCAATATCCCGTAGTGGTTTGAGACGACAGCATGTGGTATATAAAGAGTTAATTCATGAAATAACACCACTTCTGCTGAGCTGTCAATAGCCATTGCTGCTGCTATTACAGCTTGTACAAAAGGTGGCACACCTCTTGCCACTGGATCTAATTGTGAGGAATAACATCCTACAGGTTTGTTTTTACTACCATGTTTTTGGAGCAGTACTGATGTCATAAATAATTTTTTTTTAGTCTACTGTTTGTGTGAATGGTTTACTATTTGCAGAAAGCTGTTAAACCTTCTTCTGTCTATTTTATTTTGTCATGAGCTGCCATAAGCTCTTCATAAATTAGATTTTGCAAAGGTCTTGCCAACTCGGCATAGTGTGGTGCCCACATGCGACAATAATTACATAATCCTAAAAAGGACATAATTTGTTTCTTTATTTGTGGTTGTGGAGCCGATAGAATTGTTAGTTTTCTTTCTGCTCACTTTGTTACCTGTTTCTGCCAAATGTTGTAATAGACTTATAGTGTCATGTTTACATTCTTCCTGAGTTTTTTATGCAATCAGAGTGTTATCTACGTAGACAATTACTTGACTTCCATTTGGTGGATTAAAGCTAGCTAGACAATTTGATCTGGCTGCAGAAAATATAGTTGGACTTTCTGCAAACCCTTGTGGAAGTCTGGTATAAGTGTATCTTTTTCCTTCAAATGTGAATGCAAACCAGTGTTGACTATCTGGGTGTAATAGCACTGGAAAGAAAGCATTACTGAGATCTATAACAGAATACCATTTTGATTCTGGTCACATGGAATTTAGTAGACATTTGGTGCTGTCTGCACCACTGCTTCGTTAACTGGTCTCCAGTGTTGTATAAAGTACTGGAAAATCAAACTCAAGTAAAAGTATAGGTACCCCTCCCAAAAATGACTTTGGTAAAAGTCGAAGTCACTGACTGAAATGTTACTTGAGTAAAAGTCTTAAAGTATCTGGAACTTCTTGTACTTAAGTATGACAAGTAATGTCAAAATAAATGTACTCAAGTAATGTAATTAAAAGTACAAGTAAAAGTATCAAGCAAGGGCAGTCTGAAGCTAACCCTCGCTTTGTTACTTAGATCGCACAAACACACAGCGCTTGTTTACATTTTTAAAAGTAGGCACATGTTAATGTTATTTTTTTGTCCGTTCTCATTCGTTACACTTAGCCTACAGCTATGCCTTCCCTTGAGCCGAAAAAGCTAGGTAGCCTGTTAGCTCCAACATCGTCAAATACGCTTTGTGTAACCGAAACAATGTCACACAAAGTTGATTTCTACATGTTATGCTCAAGGTTTCACAACAGTGTCTAGAATGTTCATGCTATGGTTACTGAAATTGGAATATAGACGCTAACAATTTCATTAATCTAGAACTTACCTCAATGTGTTTCTTGAGGTTGGACAGGGAGTTTCTGTAAGATAGGATTTCCACTTTTCTTGGAAGGCACAAGAGGCACTTCATTCGATAGGACAAATCCTTCATATCAGCGTAAGAGAACATTGTGTTTAAGTACGGCCAGGGATGCTCATCGTCAGGTCCCCCTTCATTTGTAGCCGACGTGGATGCTGTCTCCTCTTCCATCAGGGATGTTGATTGATTAAACTAGCTGCATGAAACCAACAGTTGTAGCAGGGCTCTCAAGGCTCACGCTTGAGAGTGTGACACACGCAATTCGACGTATTCACACGCGCACACATGGCATTTCTCACGCTGATTTGTGTTATTTTTTTTATTTATTTTTTTTGTGCCCAGAAAATCGGTCTGTGTGGCTTAGTTTATGCAGGCTCCGCGCGTTTTCAGCGCCGCCCCCCCCCCGGCGCGTCTGCTCCCGACCGTGCGCTCCGAGCGGAGGCCGGAGCAGACGCGCCGTCCCCCGGGCACGTCCTGAGCCTCAGTCCCGGTGGCACGTCTCCTCTGAGACGCACCGACTCCGGTCCCCGTGTCTCCGTCTGTGCGTAACGTGTCCCCCCCGACGGCTTACGCGCGGAATACGTGCGGCCCAGAGCCGAACTGCCCGTGGTGAGACGCGGTGAGACGCGGGCCCGGTGCATTAACCAGACTCTTACATGAATCCGTTAAAAATGTCCCACTCCCCCCCGCCCTGCTCCCTCCTCCCCGCCCCTCTCAGCGCGCACTGAAAAAGTGCGGTGATGATAAAACAAACTGAGAACCATCAGGTAATAACTTCATTTATATAACTCTCATTAGTTGCTTTGTAGTTTAAGCTTGCTCTTTAGACAAACAGGGCTCTCAACACGCAATTCGACGTGTTCACACGCTCAATTCAAGCGCCCCCCCCCGTCCTCGGGAAAAATTGTTCACTCGCACCCCCCCCCCCCCCCCGGTCCTCGGAAATTACAGTCACACGCACGACCCCGCTCAATACTTGAGAGCCCTGGTTGTAGGCTGATTGTCATGCGCAAGTAGCGAGTAGCAAGTAGCCCAGGCACGTGCTGACTTCCTTGCAGTCAGTAGAGGGTTTTTTTTGTAACAAGTAACTAAACGGCACATTGAAAATGTAGTGGAGTAAAAGTATGCAATTAAATTCAGAAATGTAGTGAAGTAAAAGTAAAAGTTATCATTTTTTTTTAAACTCAAGTAAAGTACAAAATCTCCCAAAATGTACTTAAGTTCAGTAGTGAAGTATTATTACTTCGTTACTATACAACACTGCTGGTCTCAGATCTTGGATAATTCTCCTTTCTATAGATGGGGGTGCCTTTTTTACCTGGAAAATTGTTGTATTACATGATTCTGGGCATGGGACTAAGACTCTTGGCTTCAGTAATTTCTGTATTACTGGATTGATGCCTTATTCTGTGCCTTCTTTTAGTAGTAGCCTTTATTTTACACTAGGTTATGTAGTTAAAGGGACAGTGTGTAAGATTTTTACCCGTTAATTACTGAAATTGAAGATACCCATTCAAAAATACATTGTTTTTCAAGTCTTTTCACTTCCATCATGAAATCAAAGTATTCTTTTGGACTTAGATATAGTCACATAAAAGGGGGATCTTCCCCATATAGAGGCAGCCATTTTGAATACGAGAGCCGCAGAAGGACATTTGGGCTCCGCCTTCGCCTTCGGCAAGGCTCGTGGTAGCACCGGAGGCAAAGCAGCAGGCGGCTCCGGCGCGCTGCGCAAGAGAGAAGGAGAGAAGGAGAGAGGTGCGGGTGGGGTGGGGGGAGGCTCGTGGTTTTTGGGTAAACAAGCTGCTGTATCACATGTCGTATTGGATCTAACACATGTTTTGGACTAAATTGTTTTACTGGATTTTATTCGCTGGATCCTTACGGACCTATTGATACCAAGCTTGTGGTGAAATACAGAGTTTGACCTGTGCAGAGCCTTCAAAGGTAAGCTAAGTAACAAACCGGTTTGTGCTTTTCGTATAAAAGCCCCATGTGCTCAGGGAGTGATTGTTGTGCCGGGAAATGAATTGCATAGTCAAAAAGAGGAGACTGTAAGGTTTCATTTGATGTGTAGATTATCATGGTTCACGATCGGGAATGTGTGCTTTCATGCGAAAAGAAAAAAAAACTGAACGGGAGACCGCGTTTTATTAACACCGTTGTTGTCGGCCGGGTGCGCGGCGGGTGCGCGCACGGGAGCGCGCGCGTTACGCGAGCTCTCCGCTACGGCGCGTCCGGGTGACCCTCGAGGTTTGCCGTAGCTAAAACAAGAAGTGCATAGCCACTATCCACCTATGCGCCACGAATCCTACACACTGGACCTTTAAAGTCTGAAGAAAATAAAGTTTTCAAGGGCTCGCACACTCTCACACAAAAAACTTAAATTACTCAATTGTCATATTACTCAACTCAATATTAAAGGCACTGAGTTATTATCTAATTCAATCTAATTGTTATTCTAACGTCACACTCCCTTAGTCCACTTCTTCATACAGTCTATGCATTACACATTGTCGACCATCATCAGAAACCAACTAACAAAAAGTATGTGATGATGAACAAACAACCAACACATGTATAATACTTTATAATACAGTAATTACAGTTATTATGGCTTGTAGTCATTGAAAACATGTTTTGTGTCCACCAATTACACATCGTTTATCAACTGAATGCCTGGAAATAACCTTTTTTCCAACAGTATCATGGGTTCGCTACCTGCTTGTCTCCATGGAGATGTTATAGCTTTGCTTGGGATGTTCCATGGTATGACATTAAACATATCCATCTAGCATTTATTATTATTTCTAACATTTTCTATTGCTCAAAAATACAGTGCTTTGTGTGTGTGTTTGTGTGTGTATGAGCGTGGAGAGAGGGGTGGGATACTTTTTTTTTTGTCTATTGCAGCAGTTTTCAAAATTCAACACAATTCGAAACACATGCAAGACAAAATAACGGTCCACATCTGCAGGTCCACATCCGCAGTAGCATTGGTAATTGTGTGTGCGGGTATTAGCTGTAAAATACATCCTTTTCTGATTCTATCTCAGCAAAAATCAGCAGCAAGGGAGGAGACAGGACCCTGCAAAAAATGTAGGAAATATGATCCTGATTATTTAAAGTTTGGTTTCACCTGGTCGGGTTCTGAGACTGCACCTCTGCCACAGCGTGTAATCTGCAAAGAGGTGTGTGTGAATGTCACCATGACACCATGCAAACTCCAGCATCACAAGAAAGAAAGAAAGAAAGAAAGCTATGCCTTTATTATACTCAACAAAAATATAAACGCAACACTTTTGTTTTTGCTCCCATTTTTCCTGAGATGGAGCCAAAGATCCAAAATTCACTCCAGATACACAACACTACCATTTCTTTCAAAAATTGTTCACAAATCTGTCCAAATGTGTGACAGCGAGCACCTCTGCCCCGCCGAGACAATCCACCCCACCTCACAGGTGCGCCACATCAAGATGCCGATCCGACATCATGACCAGTGCACAGGTGCGCCCCAGACTGCCCACAATAAAAGGACACCCCGAAATGTGCTTTTTTTTGCTTTATTGGGGGTCTGGGGACTCAGAACCAGTCAGTATCTGGTGTGACCACCATTTGCCTCATGCAGTGCAACACATCTTCTTCGCATAGAGTTTATCAGATTGTCAGTTGTGGCCTGTGGAATGTTGGTCCACTCCTCTTCAATGGTTGTGCGAAGTTGCTGGATATTAGTGGGAGCTGGTACACGCTGTCGTATACGCCGGTCAAGCACATCCCAAACATGCTCAATGGGTGACATGTCCGGTGAGTATGCTGGCCATGCAAGAACTGGGACATTTTCAGCTTCCAAGAATTGTGTACAGATCCTTGCAACATGGGGCCGTGCATTATCTTGCTGAAACATGAGGTGATGTTCATGGATGTATGGCACAACAATGGGCCTCAGGATCTCATCACGGTATCTCTGTGCATTCAAAATGCCATCAATAAAATGCACCTGTGTTCTTCGTCCATAACAGCCTTTGAAGAGGAGTGGACCAACATTCCACAGGCCACAAATGACAATCTGATAAACTCTATGCGAAGAAGATGTGTTGCACTGCATGAGGCAAATGGTGGTCACACCAGATACTGACTGGTTCTGAGTCCCCAGACCCCCAATAAAGCACAAAAAAAAAAGCACATTTCGGGGTGGCCTTTTATTGTGGGCAGTCTGGGGCACACCTGTGCACTGGTCATGATGTCGGATCGGCATCTTGATGTGGCGCACCTGTGAGGTGGGGTGGATTGTCTTGGCGGGGCAGAGGTGCTCGCTGTCACACATTTGGACAGATTTGTGAACAATGTTTGAGAGAAATGGTAGTGTTGTGTATCTGGAGTGAATTTTGGATCTTTGGCTCCATCTCAGGAAAAATGGGAGCAAAAACAAAAGTGTTGCGTTTATATTTTTGTTGAGTGTAGTTCCACAGTGGGGAAATTCCAGTTCTGCATTTAACCCATCCTGTTATTAGGAGCAGTGGGCAGCACATTACTGCGCCCGGGGACCATCTCCATGATCTTCTTGCTTCGGTTTGATCAGGACCTAAGCTGGAGGATTTTACCTATGGTGCATGTTTTGGGTTGGTGGGGGAAAACGGAGTGCTCAGAGGAAACCCACCCAGACACGGGGAGAACATGCAAACTCCACACAGAAAGGCCCAGGTGACCTGGGGATTGAACCCAGACCATGCATGCAAACTCCACACAGAACGGCCTGGGCGACCGGGAATCGAACCCGGAACCTTCTTGCTGTGAAGCATGAGCGCTACCCACTCAGCCACCGTGCCGCCAAAGCATGCGAATTTAGTGAACAAGGCAGTTGAGTTTTTTGAGAGGAAGCGTGATGATTTGCAGTCACAGAAAAGCATTATGCATGCATGATTTCAGTCATCAGGTGTTGTCAGCAGTAGTTTTGGCACCGATTACAAATGTTAAACATGTTCTGTTGATTTGGATAGGCCTACTGATGTTAAAAGTAGCATCAATTAGGCCTGCATGAACTTGGAAATTATTTGCTGTTGCAAAAATCGTTTATGAATGCACAAAAAAATATATGAAAATATGAAAATACAATATTAAAAAAAAATATTATTAGTTGTTATTGAAACTCATCTTTGCGAGGAACACAAAAGATGCATTTACTTCAAAGACCTGTGTGTGTGTCTATTTCTTTTCTTTTCTTTTTTTTTTGGTTACATATACAGTGGTACCTCACCTTACGAATGACCCAACAAACGAAAATTTCAAGTTACGAAACGCCTTCACGGTAAATTTTGGTCTCTAGATACAAAAGAAAATTCAAGTTACGAAACGCGAAATCTCAAAAATTCAAATAATGCGTGCTCAGCCACACACATTATACGCTTTTCTCAGCCTGGATTTAAACTTTTCTCACATTTGTCTCTCGTTTAAACACTCAAACTTTCATAGATTTTCAACAAAATGTATTAATAGTGAAGTGTGATAGCGGCATGTGTGACAGCTGACCCGGCGCTGCCAGCAGGTCTAGACCTGGACTAAACCTGGACTAAACCTGGACTAAACCTGGACTAGACCTGGACTAGACCTGGACTAGACCTGGACTAGACCAGGTGGATTAAAACGTCGCGCGTGGGTCTATTTCCTGGTTTCGTTTCGAGTCACAGCTGAGGCGAGCCGCTGCTCGCATGCAAGAGGTCTAGATCTGCTCTCCAGGGCCCCTCCAGGCACGGAGCCCCAGACATCCAGCGACCCAGGGGGACACTGCCAGCCCGCCTTAAGAGCTCCCTAAGCAGGCATGGGTCCGTGGATTGTCCCGGTCACCGGCCTGGAGGTCTTGAAGAGGCCGACCTCACGGTTCTATCCAGGCCGCTCTGGGAGCACCTTACTGGTCTTACAGGTCTGGAGCGGGTCTAGAGCAGCTCTTGCATGCGCCTCAGCTGTGACTTGAAACGAAACCAGGTTTAGTCCAGGCTTAGTCCTGATTTAGTCCAGGTCTAGACCTGCTGGCAGCGCCGGGTCAGCTGTCACACATGCCGCTATCACACACGTGTCAGAGCGCAGTCTTCTCCCCCTCCTCCTTCCCCCCACACTTCACTATTAATACATTTTGTTGAAAATCTATGAAAGTTTGAGTGTTTAAACGAGAGACAAATGTGAGAAAAGTTTAATTCCAGTCTGAGAAACCAATCAGAACACAATGTTACACTATAAAAAAAGTTACACTATAAAAAAAAATCAGGCTTTTTCCATTGAAATAGCTACTCAACTTACGAATTTTTCACGTTACGAAACCACTTCTGGAACGAATTAATTTCGTAAGGTGAGGTACCACTGTAATCTGGAAATTGAAAAATAAAAAATCCTTATGTGAATAGGGGTGACTGTCCATAGATCTGAATTGTAATGTAGCTTAGTGCAGCAACATTTCCATGGACACAAGCAGGTCAAGCACCCTCTCTTACACACATTCCACAGTGCCCTTTTAGCACAGCAACCACATTTTAAGCTATTGTCACGATCTCTTTCCCATTTTTCACTGTGGAGCACCCTGTCAACCCCACCACGGTCTCATCGGTGCCGTTCATATTACAATCTGTGTTCATTTTACTTTCTCTCATCTTTCCATTCCTGTTTTTCCTCTCTGAATAGCCACTACCGTCTCCTCCTCTTCCTCCTCCACAGCAGAAGCAGAAGCAGCAGTCCTTGTCCTGCTTCCTGGTGCTGATCTGCTCTCTTCTGGTTGAGCGTTGGAAGATGAAATAGATGAAGGGGTTGTAGGCAGTGGAGCTCTTGGCGAATAGACAGGGCAGCAGAGTTACGAAGGGGCTGAGCAGGTGCTGGGACCGTGCGTGGTGCAGGCTCCAGTAGCTTACAGCAACGTAGGGGCTCCATGCGATCAAGAAGCCCACAGAGATCATCACAGCCATCTGAAGACAGGGATGAAAGAGAGAGAGAGAGAGAGAGAGAGAGAGCGAGAGAGAGAGAAGAGAGAAGAAAGGGCCTTAGAAAAAATGTGTGTGTAACCTTGAGTTCATGTATTGGAATCACTCATAACATGGTATTATGGTTTGATACACACCCTGCATATTTAGGCTGAGTTCTTCTCTCAAACTGAAAACACTCTGTTCCACCATGTGATGTCATGTAGTAATACAGGAAGTGCCCCACTGTGTTTTTAAACTCCATACAGCTTCACCAGGATCTAGGACTTGATGACCTAGGACTAGGATTTCATGATTTCAGCCCTGGAAGTGCCGATCTCTATTGAACAAAACAGTTAAAGGTAGCTGTTAACTTGAAAACTACCACTTCGTGACATCACAAGGTGGAAGAGAGCATTTGGAGCTTTGGAGATGGAGACAGATTAAGAACAAAGCATTATTCACACATGTGTGAATGAAACAAAACAACTCGAGGTCTGTTTTTGATGTCAGTTTTGCATAATGTAGGACCTTTTATTATTTGTTAAACTGTATAATTCAATAAGAATGACTAGAAATAAAATACATAAAAATTTAATGGGGAAAAAAAAACTTGAGCCTTGACCAGTTATTATTATATATATTTTTTAATTTGTTAGGAAATTAAGATATTCTCCCTTTGCTACACAGCTGTCATATTGCAATATTGTCAGAGTATAATCATAATAATTACTGTACAATTATTAGGCTATTTTGAAAATATTTAATCACCTATACACCTACATACACTACACCTTAGTACTTGAGCTTCTTTCTACAGAACAATAATGTCCCAGAGCATTCTTTTACATTCTTGGACTCATTGCAGTGGGTTACCATGGCGATACACCTTGGTACCAGCAGGCCATTGTTCTGCTTTAATGCCTTACTGCATCTGGTGCTGAGGTTCAGGTGGAGGAGTCATGTCAGCTTTTGTTTACCTCATGACCTCATCCCCTCTTGCTTGATCTGTTTTATGTTTTATTTAGTGAATGATTCACTTCAGAGGGTTAGAAAACAACAATTGCTTTCTATTGTAGGTTGACTATCCACAGCAGAGGTAGCAAACAATTGTACTTAAAGGGATATTCCAGGATTTTTGACATGGGGGCTCATTTCCGAGTTAGCCAGAGTGCTGCAGAGATGTAGCCTGGGAATTCCCAGGCCGCTTCCGTTCGTTTGTGATATGGTCACGTGTTAACCAGACTAGCAGAGATGTGGAGACACTTTTTAGCGAATTTCTTACATCATGATGTATGATGGATTTTGGATGTTTCATCCTGGACAGTACAGTGGTTCCCACACTCACTAGTCCTCGGCCTCCTTCCTTCCGGCTTGTGTACAGTCTCAGGGTGCTGGATTTGGGATGGAACTCTCCACGGAGCTTTCGTGTCTTAAAGGTTCCATGGCATGAAATTTTCACTTTCTGAGGTTTTTGAACGTTAATGTGAGCTCCTCCACCCTGTTTAGGCGCCCCCTTCCCCCGCCCCGGCTAAATATGTAAACTGAGCATTTGCGATCCTTTTCCATGTTTGAAAAAAAGACAGCCCAAAGGGGCGATTCTGAACAAGGGAACTTTCTGACGTCACACTCGCGGAAAGGTTTCCACCCCCCATCTGGATATCTACCCACCGTCTCTGGAAATCATGCCCAGAGAGTTTGGACTGCAAACGAGCTACGCAATGCGTGATGCGTTTTTTTATTTGCCTGGAAACATGTGAGAGTGTTTCCAGGCTTGGATGTCCTTCATCCGAGCCTCCAAACCTCTGAAACTGCAGTGGCTTAATTTTATTTTCTGTGGAAATGTGTTTTTTTTAATGGAAAGCATGTCATATCTTCCTCCGCTCTTAAAACATGGAAGTGGGGCCAGCGCACCAGCGCACCGCTAATCCAGGAAAAAGCGGAGCATTTGGCCACAACCCACACTGGCCTGTCTCTGTCCTCCTCATTTGCATTCAAGCAATAACACCCAGAATAAAGCGGTTCAGAGACATATTTAGCCTCATGAAGGCAGTCAGAGTCATATCTCATGCACTGAGGCTTGATTTTGAAGAAGGATTCATTTACAGTATTAGGGAACCATTAAGGTGCCATATAAAAGCATCAAGAAGTACCATGTCATGGGATCTTTAATGTCTGTGGTCTGTATCTCCTCCTTTGGCCAGCTTCTACCCTGCAGGGTATCTGATCACTGGCAGGGCGTAGCTGTTTATTGTCTGTGCCTTGTTCTTGCCATTGAGCTGACTTCTTAGGACTTGCCTTACTCATTGCAGGTATTTGACCACAGCTGCTTTCCTTTTTGCCTCTTCAAGGTTGCCATTTGCTTATTGGATACCAAGGTACTTGTAACTGTTCTCAATGGCAAAAGGAGAAATTCAATTTCTCATTCAAGCTGCTTCTTCAGTTCTGGTGTGGTATCTGATTGAACCTTTCACCTAGTATGTGGGTGTTGAGGGTCTATACATTCCACAAAACATCTGGAGATGGTTAATCAATGTATGGAAAGTGGGATGTCCTCCAGAAAGTTATAAATGTGGGAGATTCCTTTGTTCGGGGTGATCTCTTGTGATTGGCTTCGAGGGACCCGGACCTTATGTCTGTAATTGGCTTATGCTCTGTTTTGTAATAAATAGTATTTTACTATCAAAGCGTTCATCTTTTGAATGATCCTCGACACTTTTTCCAGCTCAAGAACCGCATAGCAGGTGAGAAAGCTGCTTGTTATTATAAACTACACTGGCTAGAGTGCTGATGGACACTGCTTATAACTGGCTGTAGGGAGGAGCTAACTACAATGAAATTACTCTGAAACTATCACACCTATTTATTTACAGTTTCTGTTGGTCAGGTAAGCCTATTCAATATGCATATTCAATATGTTGGGGTGTGGGGTCTTGTTAATATAGCCATTCAGGCCCATAATGGGTGTTTTCACACCTCTAGACCTGACCTGGCTGCCATATTGTTTTCTTTGTTGTTTTGATTTAGGTTTGAGGATAGAGTTATAGATGGGAGACAAATGATGTCTATCCTCAATGTCTGCTATTGTTCCCCTCTGTGTGGACTACCTTCCCTCTTTGTCACCATCCTACTACATTTCTCAAGCCCGAATGATATTCCAATGTCTGTGCTGTAGATCCTGGTGGTGTGGATCAGTGAGTCAATGTCTCGCTCGCTCTTAGTGTACAGCTTGTCATCCATGTAGAGGAGGTGGCTGATGGTGGCCCCGTTTCTGAGTCAGTATCCATAGCCAGTGGGGTCGATGATGTGGCTGAGAGGGTTCAGACCTATGCAGGACAGCAGTGGGGGAGTGCGTCTCCTTGGTCTATGCCACATTTGATGGACACTTGTGCAAGTGGCTTGCCATTGGTTTCGAGGGTGGTTTTCCACAACCACAATGAAGGCCCCTGAAATTGTACACCTCCAAGCACTCAGTCCCTGTGTGTGGCATTGAGTTATAGGCTTTCTTGTAATCAATCCAGGCAGTGTAGAGGTTAGTCTGACGGGTTCGGTCAACCAGGAGCTGGTGTTTGGCTCCCCTGGAGTTTTTGTCAGTGCCCTTCTGTGCTGCGCTCATGCATTGATCCATGTTCCCGCTTATCTTAGCCGCAATGATGCCTGACATGAGTTTCCATGTTGTGGAGAGACAGGTTATTGGCCGATAGTTGGATGGGACTCTTCCATTTGAGGGATCCTTCAGGATCAGGATTGTACGCCCTTGGGTTAGCTATTCAGGGTGAGTTCCATCCCTTAGCAGCTGGTTCATTTGTGCTGCCAGGCACTCGTGGAGAGCAATGAGCTTCTTTAGCCAGTATGCGTGGATCATGACAGGGCCTGGTGCTGTCAAATTTTTCATGACTGAGACTCTTTCCTGAATGTCTGCCACTGTGATGGTGACTGGATTCTGTTCAGGGAGGTTGCTGAGGTCTTCCCTCAGAGCCACCAGCCACTGTGCATCGATGTTATGTGATGCCTCCCTCTACCATAGTCTTTCAGTCTCCAGCCTTGGTGGGTCTGCTCTGGTGTTATTCCCCTGCCACTGAGCGTACACTTTCGCAGGTTGTGTTGCGTCGTGTGGCTTCATTTTCTCGCATGTACCACTTTAGGCGGCTGGCTAAGGCTTGCAGCCTTTGTTTGGCTCATATTCTTTCAGACCATGATCTTATCTTTCAGGTCAGACGCTGCCTCATTCAGTGTTATACTTATTGGGGCTTTGTACCCAATCTCTGGTTGGGGAGTAGGTGTTATCTCCCCTCTGACCTGGTGTCTTGGCTCCCCCTTGCCATAGCAATTGTGTAATGCATATATATAGGTTTTATATAAACAGTATCTTAAAATCCATGTTGATCAACATGATGCAATTAAAGGGTCTAAAAGGAACTTTTATCGTGGTTTAAATGCTTTTCCTATATGTTCCATTTAGTTGCATGTAACTTATCTGTCTCCATGGAAACAAGCAAATGACTGAGTAGAGACCAAACTCTCTGCATGTATTGTATTTCAGTAGTGTCATCATGATACTAAAATTGAGCAATTTTCAATATTCTATACCAATTCCGATACCGCAATGATAGTTAAAAATACTCTTTCTTTAAACATCAGAATGTGATTTTCAACATTAAATCATAGTATTTTCTTTTCTATTCCCATGTGTCCTTATATCTGTGTAATCCCTCGGTGGTCCTGTAGGTTCCATAGTGGTCCATGGGTGTATACTAGTCTATGTGCTCTTATACTTGTTCTGGTACAGGTCAAAATTATTCTAAAGACATTCAGGAAAGGTTCATTTCTGTCCTGTTAATGTGATTTTTTTTTAGTGTTGATATCTGCTCAAATGAGTATCTAGTTTGGATACTAGTTTTGGTATCAATTATTATCCAATTTGTGAAACTTTTGACAATCTTAGCAGCCATTTTATTACATTTAAAAACATCCTGTCAGTCATCATAAAGCTTCTAGCTGCAGGAGCCGCACTACTGTAGAGTTATTCACCCTGCAATTTATTTCAGATACCTGGGGAGGCTTAGGAAAGAAAAGCAATAAAAAGAAATGCCACTTCACACTGCAATGAATTTAAGTTTCCGGTTCAGAATTTATTGAAGCTCAACCATAATTTTGTACTGTCAGACTCTGCTAATCTGTAGGCTACAGAACACAGTGCCCACAGCAAAAACAGTTATATTCTTACTATACTATATTGATTTGAATTGCATATATCATATTTACTTTTTAAGCATAGATTCTAAAAGGGCCCATGTTATGCTATTTTCCGATCTATGTTCTAATGTTCATCACAAACAGACCTGGAGTTTTTTTTTCATTCACACATGTTTAACACACAAGCCCTGCAGATTTAAAATGAGTTCTCTCAATCTGAAAACACTCCTTGTGATGTGATGTGGTGATATAGAAAGTTCTCCACTGTGTTTTTAAACTCCATACACCTTCACTAGAATCATTTGGATAATTTCAGCCCTGGAATTTCCAATCTCTACTAAGAAAAAGGTCAAACGTAGCTGTTAACTTGGAAACTCCCACTGCATGACATCACAAGGTGGAACAGAGCATTCTCAATCAATCAATCAATCAATCAATCAAACAATATTTAGAAAGCGCTTTTCATACAAAATGTAACACAAAGCGCCTTACAGTGGTTAGGGATTAGAAGATTGACTTTTATTGATTTCACACAGGAGAAGTTGTTTCTACATTTGACCCGGGGACCATCCCCATGATTTTGTTATTTAGTCTTGGTCAGGCCCTAAGCTGGAGGATTTTACCTATGGTGCATGTTTTTGGGTTGGTGGGGGAAACCGGAGTGCCCGGAGGAAACCCACCCAGACATGGGGAGAACATGCAAACTCCACACAGAAAGCCCCGGGCAACCCGAACCTTCTTGCTGTGAAGCATGAGTGCTAGCCACTCAGCCACCGTGCCGCCAGAGGAAAAAAAACCCAAAACAGACGGACAAACAAAGAGACGGACAAACAGACAGACAAACAAACAGACAAACAGACAGATGAGCAAACAGACAGACGGACAAACAAACAGACGAACAAACAGATGAGCAAACAGACAGACAGACAAACAAACAGACAGACAAACAAACAAGCAAACAAACGGACAAAGAGATGAACAAACAGACGAACAAACAAACAGAGGGACAAGCAAACAAACAAACAGACGAACAAACAAACAGATGAACAAACAGACAGACGAGCAAACAGACAGACGGACTAACAAACAAACAAACAGACAAACAAAGAGACTAACAAACAAACAGATGAACAAACAAACAGACGGACAAACAGACAGACAGACAAACAGACGGACAAACAAAGAGACGAACAAACAGACGGACAAACAGACAGACGGACAAACAAACAGACGGACAAACAAAGAGACGAACAAACAAAGAGATGAACAAATAAACAGATGAACAAACAAACAAACAAACAGATGAACAAACAAACAGACGAACAAACAAACAAACAGATGAACAAACAAACAGACGGACAAACAGACAGACGGACTAACAAACAAACAAACAGACGAACAAAGAGACTAACAAACAAACAAATGAACAAACAGACGGACAAACAGACAGACAGACAGACGGACAAACAAAGAGACGAACAAACAGACGGACAAACAGACAGACGGACAAACAAACAGACGGACAAACAAAGAGACGAACAAACAAAGAGATGAACAAATAAACAGATGAACAAACAAACAAACAGATGAACAAACAAACAGACGAACAAACAAACAGATGAACAAACAAACAGACGGACAAACAGACAGACAAACAAACAGACGAACAAACAGACAGATGAGCAAACAGACAGACGACAAACAAACAGACAAACAAACAAGTAAACAAACGAACAAACAAAGAGATGAACAAACAGACGAACAAACAAACAGAGGGACAAGCAAACAAACAAACAGACGAACAAACAGACTAACAAACAAACAGATGAACAAACAAACAGACGGACAAACAGACAGACAGACAAACAGACGGACAAACAAACAGACGAACAAACAGACGGACAAACAAACAGACGGACAAACAAACTGACAGACAAACAAAGAAACGAACAAACAAAGAGACGAACAAACTAACAGACAAACAAAGAAACAAACAGATGGACAAACAGACAAACAAAAAAAAACAAACGAAAGACAAGCAAACAGATGACCGAAGTCAATCAAAGGCCAAGCTAAACAGGTGAGTCTTGAGCCCACTCTTAAAAACATGAACGTTCTCTGCAGCCCTGAGCTCCTCCGGCAGGCAGTTCCATAGATGAGGGCCGTAGTACTGAAAAGATGCCTCTCCGTGACTTTGGGAATGACCAGGAGCTGCCGGAGGAGTGCAGTGACCGTGAAGGTTCATAAGGGGAAAGCAGTTCTGAAAGATAAAAAGGCCCAAGACCATTAAGACATTTAAAAACCAGTAAAAGAACTTTAAAATCTATCCTGAAACTCACAGGGAGCCAATGCAGAGATTTTCAGACTGGTGTAATGTGATTCTGGTCTTTGAAGATGTAGACAGACTGAATAAAAGGTTACTCAAACATTTGTGAATGAAACAAAACACAACTCCAGGTCTGTTTTTGAGGAGATAACATTATAACATGACTTAAAGCTCATAAGAGTAAATTTTACGTAATATAGGACCTTTCAGAGTGTTACCCATGATGCCGTGGGGCTTTAGCTGCATCTCAGTTGAAGCTGTTGAGTTCACACAGACTCAGATGTGATAATCGCCAGAGGGTTAACCAGCCCCTGACCTCACTGCTCGGTCAAACCCACACTCTCAGTAACACTTTAAATATGATGCTTTCCTTGTGAATACAGATACACTGTTATAAAGTACACGTTACCCCTTCCCCCGTGTTAATGGATTATTGTAGCAATCAGCCACACCTAAAATCAATGAAAAAATTTGACCCATTTGCTATGGCAACTGTGTCAAGAAGTGAATAAACCAAAAGGGTAATGGTCTTTTCACGATTTTGGAGCTTTGTAAACATTAAAGCTACTGTTTTTACTTAGTCTAGCTGACCTGCTGTATTCTTACATGACACCAGATAATTACTATATCAATATATAAAAGCTGGAACAATCAATTTTGGGGCTTAGTACTTATTGTATGCACAGTTTCTTCTATAAGGGGTCTTGTGGTTCATTCTGCTTTTTTAGATTTTTTGTTACTTAACTCAAAGGAATACTTGGTGGTCACACAAACTGCATAGTGTTGGGAGAAAAAATAGAAAACACTGCTCTTGTGGTATTTCCTTCTCCAGTTAGAGATAAATAAATGCGTAACAAATGGTCAAACAAACATAAAGTTGTATTAAATCCTATGTTGTGTTTTTATTCTAAGTATTCAGAATGCAGTAGTCTGATACTCTTCATACTCTGTCTGAAGCTCTGTTACTCAATAGTTAAACGCAAGTATTTGTTAGCAACTTTCACCTCACAGCTAGAAGGTTCCAGGTTTGATTCCTGGACCTAGTTCTGTTTATTCTGTTTATTTAGAGTTTGCATTTTATCCATCCCTTTCCTTCGAACACTCAGGTTTCCCATTACCTGACCAGCCAGAACCACATGCTTTGACAAAACTTTACAAATCTGAGTGGATCTGAAGCTGGGTCCTGTCTCCCTGATTTCAGAGGTTGCAGTTGACAGGTAGATTAACCAATCAGAGAGATACATGCGCTGTTCAAAACAAGCTTACACCTATAAGAGGAGGAAAATCCACATAAAGGTCTGAGAATTGACGCAGATTTTTACAGAATCAACAATTGTAAAATCAAACTATGACGAACAACAGGAAAAAGAAGTTACAGATACAGACAACTGAAACTCAAAAAGAAAAACTATAGAAAAAACATAAGTCAAAGAGTATATCTCCAAGAATATTGGAGAGGAGATGTCTTTTGCATTTGAGAGACACGTGATACAAATGAGTGGCTGTGGTTGGATCATCTCAAGTTTGGACAGAGGTTTTCCACACTCTATGGTCCAGTTCCAGTTAAGGATGTAACAAAATCCAAAGGTCTCCACACGATATTTTCACAATATGCATCTCACCGTAGGATATTAATTACGATATTTTGTGGAGGTTTACAAAATTGTGAACATGCTATTTTTCTGTCATAATCAAATTAATTACATTTTCAAAGTGTTTAGTAACAGTTATTTCATCATATAGATTTGACTGAAACAGAGCAAAGGATCATGGTCTATGTAGTTCTCTCTGTTTTTTTAGTGATTGCTACATCATCACAGTCTATTTATGCAGAGAAACTTGTACTTCGATATATTGTGGCCCACAATATTATTGGGAGACTTCTGACGATATTTGGGTTCATGTTACATCCTTAGTTCTAGTCTTTTCTGGATTTGAACAGAATGTAGAAGGGACATGGGCAGGTCATGCAAGGATTCTTCCATCACCCTAGGACATCTGATCGTGCAGCTAGCAAACACTCACCAATATACTGGTTTAAGATCTGAAGATAAGCCCCAGGGTTACTGAAGTTCAAGTACGGGTCAGATTTTAAAGGAACGTTTCGTCCCAAGGGAAATAAAGGCAACACAAACTCACTTTGTTACTGCGTTACTTAGTCTGAGTAATTGTCCTCTGAAAGATTCAATGACTTGATAATGAATTCATCGTTAACCCAATAACAAAAATGAATACTGGGTTACAAGTTAAAGGAAAAGTAACGTTTTTTACTATTTGAGCCTTATTTCGGTAATAAAACAAGTTGTTTTACTCACCCATATCACTTTGGTGTCATATGGAGCATTTCCGGAGATGTTTTAGATTAGCGTTAGGCTAACGCCTTTAGCCTAGCGCGACTTATAGCCATAGCTCGGGGCATTCCCCGAGCATGTAATATGCCCCGTGCGGGCTCCAAATAACACAAACTTTAGCACTTTTCAAATCATAGAAGCTCGATGTCTTTAGTCTATGATTTCGTTTGGTCAAAAGTGGCCTGTAATCCAAGATTTATCCATAGTTTCGAGTAGATGAGGAGGCCAGTGCGCATGCGCGGAGTGTGCTCTCAGCTCCCGGGACCCAAACATGGAACGCAAAGCTGTAAACTATGGATAAATCTCGGATAACGGCGTTAGCCTAACGCTAATCTAAAACATCTCCGGAAATGCTCCATATGACACCAAAGTGATATGGGTGAGTAAAACAACTTGTTTTATTACCGAAATAAGGCTCAGATTGTAAAAAATGTTACTTTCCTTTAAGACCAAGTCAATGGATGTATTAAGAAGATTAGCAGAGTTATAGGGATAGGCTCACAAAATCAAACCAAATCTCATAATGCTCATAATGAAATATAGTGCATCTGTTTGGCAATATTTTCATAAAGGTGCACTATGTAACTTTCCTGATGCTTGTCAAGCAGGAGGCAGCACCAGGTCAAGTGACAGACCAGATCTATAAGAATGCATGATTTAAAGGATTTTTTTTTTTTAGCAATAAAACACAAGGAATTGAATAAATGAAAGATGGATCAGTTTAATGCCATACTATGGAACATTAAGCAAAAACATATTAATGAAGACAAGCAGGTGACAGACCTCTCACCAGAAAGTTACATAGTACACCTTTAAAGGGCCTATAATATACAAAATTAACTCTTGTGAGTTTTAAGCCATTTTAGAATGTTATTTCCACAACAAAAACATTCTTGGAGTTGTGTTTTGTTCCGTACATGTTGTGTTTGAGTAATCCTTTATTATTAGTTTGTCCACATCTCCAAAGCTTTTAAGCTTGTTTTGTTAAACTCCATACACTATCACTAGAATCATTTAGATCATTTAAGCCCTGGAATTGCCAGTCTCTACTGAACAAAAGATAAAATGTAGCTGTTATCTTGAAAACTACTGCTTCAAACTACTACTGCTTGGCGGCACGGTGGCTGAGTGGGTAGCACTCATGCTTCACAGCAAGAAGGTTCCGGGTTCGATCCCCGGGTCGCCCAGACCTTTCTGTGTGGAGTTTGCATGCATGGTCTGGGTTCGATCCCCGGGTCACCCGAGCCTTTCTGTTTGGAGTTTGCATGTTCTCCCCGTGTCTGGGTGGGTTTCCTCCGGGCACTCCGGTTTCCCCCACCAACCCAAAACATGCACCATAGGTACCTCCAGCTTAGGTCCTGACCAAGCCGAAGCAAGAAGATCATGGAGATGGTCCCCGGGCGCAGTAATGTGCTGCTCACTGCTCCTGATAACAGGATGGGTTAAATGCAGAACTGGAATTTCCCCACTGTGGGACTAATAAAGGCATAGCTTTCTTTCTTTCTTTCTTTCTTTCATGACATCACAAGGTGGAACAGAGCATTTTGAGCTTTGGTGTAGGGTTACTCAAACATGTGCGAATGAAACAAAACACAACTCCAAGTATATTTTTGATGAGGTAAAAATATCAAAACATAGATCAGAAAATAGCATAATTTTGACCCTTTAAAGGGACAGTGTGTAAGATTTTTACCCTTTAATTACTGAAATTGAAGATACCCATTCAAAAATACATTGTTTTCCAAGCCTTTTCACTTCCATCATGAAATCAAAGTATTCATTTGGACTTAGATATAGTCACATAAAAGGGGGATCTTCCCCATGCAGAGGCAGCCATTTTGAATACGAGAGCCGCAGAAGGACATTTGGGCTCCGCCTTCGGCAAGGCTCGTGGTTTTGGGTAAACAACACAAGCATGCTGCCAGATCAGACGTCGTAATGGATCTAACACGTGTTTTGGACTAAATTGTTTTACTGGATTTTATTCGCTGGATCCTTACGGACAAATTGAGAGCAAGTTTATGGTGAAATACAGAGTTTGACCTGTGGAAAGCATTCTAAGGTAAGCTAACCTTGTTTTGTGCTTTTCCGTATAAAAGCCCCATGTGCTCGGGGAGTGATTGTTGTGCAGGGAAATGAATTGCATATTCAAAAAGAGGAGACTGTAAGGTTTCATTTGATGTGTAGAGTGTCATGGTACATGATCGGGAATGTGTGTTTTCATGAGGAAAAAAAAAAAAAAAAATGGGACCGCATTTTATTTATACAGTAGCGCCCGGGTGACCCTCGAGGTCTGCCCTAGCTAAAACAGAAAGTGCAATAGCACCATCCACCTATGCGCCACGAATCCTACACACTGGGGCTTTAAGTCTGTTAATTGGTAGTAGAAAAAGCTATAAGATCTCAGATAACCCCAACACCTCAGACTATTCATCTTTTTATTTCGTTTGTGCAATGCTCCAACATGTCTTGTATCAAAGGAGGGCAGTGTATATGAATAAAATATAAATAATTTAAATTTCAAATCACAAAATGACTAACCAGTACCACATAATATAATCCACTGCCCTATAGTACCGCAGGATCAGCCGTTTTCTTATGACAGTTTAAATTTCCCCAGTTGGACCAGAGCAGCTAATCTCCGAGGTTTCCAATAACATGGAGTAATTATGTATG
The DNA here is from genome assembly GCA_036785185.1 of Paratrypauchen microcephalus. NCBI lineage: Eukaryota > Metazoa > Chordata > Actinopteri > Gobiiformes > Gobiidae > Paratrypauchen > Paratrypauchen microcephalus. The sequence goes on along the minus strand of JAVJIX010000031.1, from coordinate 2,049,674 downwards.
ACTGACACTGGAATCCCATAAGCCTTCCTTGTCCATAGTGTGGAAATAATGTACAATATATACACACACTATATAAAATCTATGTTTTGGTACCAGCGCCACCTCCCCATGTCAAATCAACAATATGGAATTCAGTGTTTCCCATAGATTTTGATAAGACTATGGTGGATACAAATTATTGTTATGACAGTTATGTAATGTAACTCAGTTTGAGGAGTATAAATGTCACTAGGGCTTGTGTATTATATAATGAGCAACAATGTCTGATTTTGTTATGCCAGTATAGTGCAGGTTGCTTAGACTATGGGGTGATGGGGGGCACCATAGCTTTAAAGGGACAGTGTGTAAGATTTTTACCCATTAATTACTGAAATTGAAGATACCCATTCAAAAATACATTGTTTTCCAAGCCTTTTCACTTCCATCATGAAATCAAAATATTATTTTGGACTTAGATATAGTCACATAAAAGGGGGATCTTCCCCATATTAGAGGCAGCCATTTTGAATACGAGAGCCGCAGAAGGACATTTGAGCTCATCCTTCGCCTAGGCTCCTGCTAGCAGCTGCTCAGCCGCTGCTAGCAGGAGCCTAGCAGCGGCTCCCGCTCCCTCAGGAGCGGAGGAGAGGAGAGGAGAGAAGGGGAAGGGGAGGGGGGGAGGGGGGAGCCTCGTGGTTTTGGGTAAACAAGACATGCTGCTGTATCACACGTCGTAATGGATCTAACACATGTTTTGGACTAAAATGTTTTACTGGATTTTATTCGCTAGATCCTTACGGACAGATTGAGGCCAAGTTTATGGTGAAATACAGAGTTTGACCTGTCCAGAGCCTTCAAAGGTAAGCTAAGTAACAAACCTTGTTTTGTGCTTTTCTGTATAAAAGCCCCATGTGCTCGGGAAGTGATTGTTGTGCAGGGAAATGAATTGCAGAGTCAAAAAGAGGAGACTGTAAGGTTTCATTTGATGTGTAGAGTGTCATGGTAGACGATCAGGAATGTGTGTTTTCATGCGAAAAGAAAAAAAAATGTGACAGCGGGGCCGCGCAACAACGCGAGCTGTCTGCGTTACGGCGCGTCCGGGTGACCCTCGAGGTCTGCCGAGCCAAAAGAGGAAGTGGAATAGCGACTATCCACCTATGCGCCACGAATCCTACACACTGTACCTTTAAATAAAAACACTGGAAATAGTGATGAAAAATGGTGATTTTCAGATTTTAGAATATAATGAGCTGTCATAAGGAAACGGTAGCTGGAACTAACTCCAGGTATGTTTTTGAGGCAGAGTAACTTTGTGTAATATAAGACTTGTAAATATAACGGTGTAATAAACAACTAACACTATACTGGACACTAATGCACCAAAATGTCAGTACCAGGCTGTGTGTGTTCCAATGAAGTTAGAGTGAATTCACAAATGTCAAATCTGTCAAATCTGATCTTTTCTATATGTGACTAGACCAGGGGTCGGCAACCCGCGGCTCAGTACATTGGTTCCTCGTTTGTCGTGGGGGTTACATTGTAAAAATAACCCGTGATAGGCTAAATCCGTGAAGTAGTCAGCTTTATATTGCGTGTATAAATATGCGTGTATTTCACAGTTCCTCTGACCGAGGCGCCTGGCACCGCTGCGCTGTTGCGGGTTTTGTTGTAGTGAGCTTCCGTGCGCTCTCAGGACTGGTTCCACCGCCTGGACTCCTGGTTCCACCAGTTCGTTCTGCGGAAACACTGTCGCTACTTCCCGATGCGCATTAACCACCCGGAGAAGTGTGCGCTCAGACATGAGACGCACGGCCGTGGCCCTTCTGGCATGTGCCCAAATGCCAGACCGCTCAGTCCTCACTGCTTCAGAGTCACACTGCTCATGATCAAACATTTAAATAAATTTGGCAAACTGAACGCATTCTGTACTGTACAGGAGACACGGAGGAGAATGACTGACAAAGACAAAGGTCTACAGTCCTTTAGCCAATCAGGATGCAGAACACAATGCGTATTGATACACTATAAAAAAAATCAGCGAAACAGTGAGGGACCACTGTATTTAATTTAAATATTTTATTTTAGTTTGTTCATTTTCAAAATGTAATTTTATGGCACAAATGTTAAAAAAAACAACAACAAAAAAACATTATATGCAGTGTTATTTCATTTTAAATTTCAAAAGGGTTTTGTGGCTCCCAGTGTTTTCTTTACTGTGTGAAACGGCTCCAAATGGCTCTTTGAGTGGTAAAGGTTGCTGACCCCTGGACTAGACTCATGAAAAACAGTATTCACTAGCTGCCCCCCCCCCCCCCCTCCCATCTGTTTTAAATATTATTGTCCAATAAAATGTTGTGATCTTGTCTGAAACCAGGAACACCAATTAGCCTTGAGGATCTATCTGAGCAAAATCTTGAAAAAACTGACAAAATAGTAATGAAATCTCCCTTCTGCGCGCATGTTTTTCTTAAGCGCTGTCATGTAAATCCTTTATAGCCACATAAGACACGTCTTATGTGACATCTGGCATGGGTCATATTCCAGGCTGATGTACAATTCATGATTTTGACAAGAAATCTCTTCATGAAAACCTCTCTTAGAAAAGGCTGTCACATGTGAATAGAAAAAGATCCCTTAACTCGTATGTACGCCACTCTGCTATTACTGTGTATCTGCCCCATGTAAAATACATACAAGCCATGTCCATGTATCAAAGAACAAGTTGAAAGACGATTTTTTAATAGAGCTGTTGTGTCATATCCACAGATAGGTCATTATCTACAGTCACACTATGTCTCATTTGAACTACAGCTTTAAGTCTTTCTGATGTCAAAACACATCTCAGCTTTGACTAATAAAAGCTTGGATTTGCATTCTTAGCTCAATTTGGCTATAAAGGTCCATGTTTAATTCATGTTTCAGGATTTCAAAATGGCATCACCAAAGCTTTAGTTTTGCCTGTGGTTTAAGGATGGTTAAAATATGTGACTGAACACGCGGAAATAGGCCGCATGTCGGCATTAGTGAAACCCAAATAATCAAGTTTTTAGTAATTTTTTTCAAAATTTGTGATTTTTGTTTTTTTACAGAATGTCAAGCACATTCATGAAGTCATGAAGAAGCCACTTCATGTTTCAGATAACAGCATTGGCTGCTTAAAAAGCATACATTTTGTCTGTGAAATTGGCTTGTTTTTCCAGAAAGAATCAGGGTGTGTGTAAATTACCATCCTGTCGCTGCGGACCAATCATGTGACATTAGCGCTCTTGTGTTTTCTTTTTCCGCCTATCAGCTGTGAGCAGCTCGTGAATATGTAGCTGCATTTCAACAGGATCCGTAACTTAAAGGGACAGTGTGTAAGATTTTTACCCGTTAATTACTGAAATTGAAGATACCCATTCAAAAATACATTGTTTTCCAAGCCTTTTCACTTCCATCATGAAATCAAAGTATTCTTTTGGACTTAGATATAGTCACATAAAAGGGGGATCTTCCCCATGCAGAGGCAGCCATTTTGAATACGAGAGCCGCAGAAGGACATTTGGGCTCCGCCTTCGGCAATGCTCGTGGTTTTGGGTAAACAACACAAGCATGCTGCCGGATCAGACGTCGTAATGGATCTAACACGTGTTTTGGACTAAATTGTTTTACTGGATTTTATTCGCTGGATCCTTACAGACAAATTGAGAGCAAGTTTATGGTGAAATACAGAGTTTGACCTGTGCAAAGCATTCTAAGGTAAGCTAACCTCGTTTTGTGCTTTTCAGTATAAAAGCCCCATGTGCTCGGGGAGTGATTGTTTTGCAGGGAAATGAATTGCATAGTCAAAAAGAGGAGACTGTAAGGTTTCATTTGATGTGTAGAGTGTCATGGTACATGATCGGGAATGTGTGTTTTCATGAGAAAAGAAAAAACAAAACAAAAACGTGACCGCGTTTTATTACAGTAGCGGCGCGTGGGGCCCTCGAGGTCTGCCGTAGCTAAAACAGAAAGTGCAATAGCACCATCCACCTATGCGCCATGAATCCTACACACTGGGGCTTTAAAAAAATCCGTAACTGACTGTAAATGCTACATAAGAAGGAAGGAGTCTCCCCTCGGGACAACTTTACGAGCTGTTTTCACCCCTTAGCAAAATCCCATCAGCATGCTTTTCAAATTGCCAAAACTTCTTCAAATGTTGTCAGATTTCCATGTGTAAGGCATCATTGGAAAGCTTAGAATCTACACTTTCAGAATCTGTGCATAACTCAAAATGCCCCCGGGATGACTTGAGTCCTGTTTTGCTGTGGTCAGTCACATATCTGGTCATAGGTTTCAGCTTCCTCTTATACTTTATTATGAGGATTTTTTTCCCCCATTCAACAGATATAATTTTTTTTTTAAACTGTTAATTGCTGTGGCATTGTAGTCATTTTTTATCATCCTGACACCCTTGGATACCCAAATACTAGGGGTGGGACAAGACAGAATTCTCACAAGATGAGACTAGACATAAGATAAGGTCCACGAGACAAGTTGGGATTTTGATATAAATTATAATAAATAAAATGTGGCGCTCAGTTCACAATTTTGTCCTTTACATTTTTTATATATTTTATTGAGTACTTTTGCAGTCATTTTTGCACTTATTTTTGGAACTACGGCGTCTCAAAGTGTGAACTCACCAAATGCAAACACATGGGGGAATGTGTGCACAATCTTGTGGCAAATTGGTCTCGCGAGATCCTGTGGTACGAAATCCTGTTCCATCCCTACCAAATACTTATTGATACTAAAACTAGATCAGCATTAGAACGCGCATCAATACTGAAGACAGACCAAGAGTTTGTTGTCATACCTGACAGTTTCGACTGCTCACTAGCGGTCTTCCTCAGAGTGGTCACGTGATGTTGCTGTGATGTGTCAGTTCAGCTGATTTACACCGGCTTTGGCGCGGTCTTCCTACCGGTAGAGGCAGGATGACAACGTTGAGACAGAAAATAATAAACATCATCACTGGATTAAAGAGGCAATCAAAATACAGAAACATGCCCACGGGACTATCAACCGGGAAGAGGGGGCTTTTTTACACTCACACACCTGGGATACTGTGCTGAGGAAGTCAGACTGCAGATGGCGTTGTCATCCTGCCTCCACCGGTAGGAAGGCGCTTTGTGTTACATTTTGTATGAAAAACGCTTTATAAATAATGTTTGTTTGATTGATTAATTGAAGACAGCACCAAAATCTGTATAAATCAGCTGACCGGACACATTCAAAGTTCAAAGTTCAAAGTCAGCTTTACTGTCACATCACAGCAACATCATGTGACCACTCTAAGGAAAACTGCTAGTGAGCAGTGGAAACTGTCAGGTATGAAAACAAACTCTTGGTCTGAAAAAAGAACCTAATAACATAAATTATCGGAAGACCAAATGAACCTCATTGGACAAATACCACAGGCTTACCACTTAGGGCGCTTTGAGAGTGAGACTAATACCTAACCCAGATATGTTTTTGACAAGGTTTCATTATAACATGGCTAAGAGCTCAAAACAGAATTTTAGCATAAAATAGCTGGCATCTTATAAAATAAGATAAGATAAGATAAACTTTATTGTCCCCAAGGGGAAATTTGTCTTGGGCTCACTGTCCGCAGCTTAAAAACACAGTTACACTCACACATACAGTACAGACAGACAGACAACAGTCACAGCTTATTGCCAGAAACATTTTTCCATCTTTGATGTCCATTGTCCATTTGTGCACTGCACAACCTTACAGTGTTCTACTTATTGCACTAGCTCTATTGCACAAGTAATTAGTGCACAGATAATTATTGCACAAACCCTATTACACAAACTGTTATTGCACAATAGTTATTGCACCATTCAATATAAGGTGACTAAGTGCTCCTTTTTTGTGCAATAAAAATAAGGTGACTAAGTGCTCCTTATTGTTTCATGTTGATGCTCAAAGTCGCTTTACAATTTCGCTCTTTATACTTTCCATACCCAATGGTGGAAAAATACTTTTACTAGCCACAGTTGCCCTGGGGTAGACTGCACCATCGTCCCCTCTGACCACCACCAACACTCACAACACTTTCATACAAGGAAGAGAGAAGTGACTTTATTGATCTCACACTGGATAAATTATTCTCTGCATTTAACCCATCCTGTTATTAGGAGCAGTGGGCAGCACATTACTGCGCCTGGGGACCATCTCCATGATCTTCTTGCTTCGGTTTGGTCAGGACCTAAGCTGGAGTACCTATGATGCATGTTTTTGGGTTGGTGGTGGAAACCGGAGTGCCCGGAGGAAACCCACCCAGACACGGGGAGAACATGCAAACTCCACACAGAAAGGCCCAGGCGACCTGGAGATCGAACCCAGACCATGCATGCAAACTCCACACAGAACACACACGGAAAGGCGTGGGCGTCCTGGGGATTGAACCCGGAAGCTTCTTGATGTGAAGCATGAGTGCTAGTCACTCAGCCACCGTGCCGCCAAATGTGGGTGAGGTCTTGCCCAAGGACATGGTAACAGTTTTTTTTCCCACTGGCGCCCCACTGTGGCACCTGTATTCCCAGCGGTCTTCTATCCAAGGCAAATGCCAAAATTTGTAATTAAGTTTTATTTTGTTGAGTTTTAAATACATCTTATTATATCTTATTAAACTAGATGCACAGAGACAAGTAACGCCACCAGGCCAAGTTACAGGTAACATCTGTGGAGAGGCATCCCCGTTCACAGTATAATGCATGTTTTTCAAAGTGTAGTTGAATAAATATAATTGAATGCACTAAAGCAAGCAGGTGGTGGAACCTCTACCTGAAAAGTTACACAGTGCTCCTTTAAACATTCAGAAAGATGTGGAAAAGTATATTCATAACTTGGAAGAACATTCTGTCCACAACGTTTCACTTTATTGCATCAAATAAGTGACGGCATGTACATTCTGAAAGCCTGCTCCAATCTAACATCAAATCCCACAGAACTCTTGTTGCCAGCACACGGTGTACAGGGAAAGTGGACAACATGCTTTTCTAAACTGCAATTTCCATTCACCGCTATTTTATTCTGATAGAGCAATCAAGAGTTTGACCTCTACCCCAGAATAAAATGTGTTTTCAGACCTGCATCACTGTAAAGAAAAAAACACAAAAGTAGAGATGCACAAGAAATATGTCTGCACAAATTATAATTCATTTTACTTAAAGGAGCATTGTGTAACTTTTTCTGAAGGAGGGTCTGTCACCTGCTTGTTTCTATGGATACATCATTGCTCTGCCTGGAATGTTCCACAGTATGACTTTAAACAGCTCTACAATACATTTATTCAATTACAGGTTTTATAGCTCAAAAATACATTGAAAATAGGGCTGTCAGTTTAACGCGTTAATTAGATTAATTAATTACACTGCTAATTAACGCGTTATAAAAAATTAACGCAATTAATTATGAGCGGCAATTCAATGCGCGCGCATTTTAAATTTGGTGTGCGGGCCCTTTGAACGGCGAGTTTATTGACAAAAACGTGACGGAGCACGTCCCTGGACAGCGATGACGCGATGAGAAATGCCGTGCTACCATTGGTCGGCACAGAGACGAATGCACTTCTAATAGGGGAGAGCATGTGAAGACACACGAGCCCGTTTCCCTATCTACTGCGTTCTGCGCTGAACCATTTTCAATTCCCATAACGTCTCCAGCGTGTTCTGCCGCGACTAAGGGTGCACACTTAGAAGTTTGGACTTAGTCACTTTTGCCCATCACGCTAAATCACGCTAAACCCGATCATTTACTCACCCCGCACTGCTGCCTCCTCCCTCCTCCCGTGGTGCGATGGTCCGGACACATCCACAGCGGGAGTTTAAATCCTCCTCACGAGTTCCAGGGCTCATGTGAGCCATGAGTAATTTTCACGGGCAATTATTTGTATTCTCTGTATATTTGAAGCCTTGTATATTGTAATGACTCCAGGCTTCTCTTATTCTCCAATGAACTTTATTAAACAGAAGTTCGGACTCACTCAACATTAACACCCACACCTGTCCCACGCATGCGCCCAACAGCCAACCCCTTAAAGGCACAGACACCATTAACCCAGGTCATTACAATATTATTTATTGACGTTGCATGAAAGCTGCTGTACGTGCTCACCTTTTGGCACCAGAAATATTCGCCATGTATTAGTGGAATGGTGTAAATGAGCTTTTGAATGAATGTTACATAATGTGGGGGGGAATGGGGATCTTGTCATGTTTACAGTGGAGACAAAGAGAGTGAGTGAAAAACTTAGACTTAAAGGGGAAGTCTGCAGTATTTTCACTGTACCACTATAAATCACACGTTTGACACCTTTTTTGCACTGTGGAAGAGGACAATAAACCACCTAAAAAAATTATTTTAAAAATGCGATTAATTAGATTAATTAATTACCAGTGTTGTATAGTAACAAAGTAATAATACTTCACTACTGTACTTAAGTACATTTTGGGAGACTTTGTACTTTACTTGAGTTTTAAAAAAAATGATAACTTTTACTTTTACTTCACTACATTTCCAAATTTAATTGCATACTTTTACTCCAATACATTTTCAATGTGCCGTTTAGTTACTCGTTACAAAAAAACCTCTACTGACTGAAGGAAGTCAGGACGTGCCTGGGCTTGTTCGCTACTTGCGCATGACAATCAGCCTACACCTGTTGGTTTCATGCAGCTAGTTTAATCAATCAACATCCCTGATGGAATTACAATAACGTATTTTGTGCCTGCATTTACATTTACTTACTCATAGGACGGCGTTTCATGGATATCACCAAACCCAATATCTTGGACAGTGCTCCATATGACACAAAACTACCATGGGTGAGCAGAACATGGTGTTTTACAGTAGAATTAAGGGCCCAATTGCAAAAAACCCTCTTCCTCCAAAAACACTCCTTCAATGGTGTTATGTATGCCTTATTTTCGGCACTGTTATTTAAAAAAAAAACAACAACAAAGGTTTGGGGGGGGGGCATTAAAAAATATTAAATTCAGACTGCCTTTGCTTGATACTTTTACTTGTACTTTTAGTTACATTACTTGAGTACATTTATTTTTACATTACTTGTCATATTTAAGTACAAGAAGTTCCAGATACTTTAAGACTTTTACTCAAGTAACATTTCAGTCAGTGACTTCGACTTTTACCAAAGTCATTTTTGGGAGGTGTACCTATACTTTTACTTGAGTTTGATTTTCCAGTACTTTATACAACACTGTTAATTACAAATCCTGTAATTAATTAGATTATTTTTTTTAATCGCCTGACAGCACTAATTGAAAAACAGGCATTCTGACTGTGAGCGGGGTCGCCTCTCCATAGATCTGATCTGGATCTTCGCCATGAAGATACAAAGGTTTAATACCATACTGTGAAACATTCCAGACAAAGTATTAACATTTCCATGGAAAAAAAGCATTTGCCAGACCCTCCATTCGCACATGTTTAATATACAAACCCTGCATATTTCAGCTAAAACAGAAAACACTGTTCCACTTGTGATGTCATGTGGTAATACAGGAAATGTTCCACTGTGTTTTTAAACTCCACCTTCACTAGAATAATTTGGATAATTTCAGCTCTAGAATTGCCCCTCTCTACTGAACTAAAGGCAAAATGTACCTGTTAACACAAGATGGAAGAGAGCATTTTGAGGTTTGGAGATGTAGACAGACTAATAAACTAGGATAATTCAAACATGTGTGAATGAAACTAAAGACAACTCCAGGTCTGTTTTTGAGGAGGTTTCTACATCTCAAAAGATCAAAATGCTCTCTTCCACCTTGTGATATCATGACGATGTAATTTTCAAGTTAATAGCTACTTTTACCTTTTGTTATGTACACATTGGTAATTCGAGGGCTGAAATGATCCAAATGATTCCAGTAAACGTTCATGGAGTTTAAAATTACTAAAGAATTACTAAAAATTACTATTACTATGGGGCTCCAGGGCTCTCAAGTTTTGAGCGGGGTCGTGCGTGAGGGGGGGGGGGGGGGTGCGAGTGAACAATTTTTCCCGAGGAGCTTGAATTGCGTGAGAAATGCCGTGTCGCACGTTGACAAATTCAACGTCGAATTGCGTTGAATTTGTCTAAAGAGCAAACTTAAACTACAAAGCAAGTTATTACCTGATGGTTCTCAGTTTGTTTTATCATCATCGTCAGCCGCTGTGTGCGCTTAGCAGCTGAAACTAGTCTGCCCAACAACAGAACAATCTATTTTCTGATTGGCTGAAACTGAGATTTTTTTCCGGGGAGCGGGGCGGGGAGACTAAGACATCGGGCTTCTATGATTTGAAAAGTGCTAAAGTTTGTGTTATTTGGAGACCGCAAAGTAATGCCCCGAGCACTCAAGTTAACGGATACGCTACAACATAACTTCTACGAAACTGCTCAAAATGACACCAAACTGCTATGGGTGAGTAAAACTACTTGTTTTATTGCTGAAAGAAGGCTTAGATTGTAAAAAAAAAACGTTACTTTTCCTTTCAAGCTCACAAGTCAGTTTTGTGTAATATAGGACCTTTACTAAAATACTTACAAGAGTGATTTTCTTCTCGATGTTACCGTACTGGAAGTCTTGCGTCTGGATGGACTGGTAGGCCCTGTGCAGCTTCCAAGCGATGCCGAAGTAAGTGAAGAGGATGAGGAGACATGGGAGGAAGGTGCAGAGAACAGAAAGCACCAGGATGAAGGTGGAGTGGTTCAGGGACTCTCCATAACCAGTCCAGTCCACGGAGCAGGCCAGTCCGAACGGCTCTGGACCATAGCTGCCCCAACCCACCAGGGGAAGGACTGCCCACAGACCTGCATACAGCCAGATGCCACTGATCACCATTCGAATAGTGGGTCTCTGGAACTTTAGACCTGAACAGAGAGAAATAGAGAGGCAGTAAAAGTGAGTGAAAGTGCTCAGAAAAATGTTGCATTCAAAGTGAAAATTAAATTGGAAGATACTGACAAATATTTATAATGCAAAGTTGAGTCTTGTGAGTTTTAAGCCATGTTATAATGTTGTTTCCTCATCAAAAACATGTCACTCCCCTCCTTGAGCTGCCACCTTAACGTGGTGGAGGGGTTTGAGTGCCCGAAGGATCCCGGGAGCTATGTTGTCGGGGGCTTTATGCCCGTGGTAGGGTCACCCAAGGCAAACAGGTCCTGGGGGACGGGTCAGACTAAGAGTGGTTCAGAAGCCATTATGTTGAGTTTCACATCGAGGTCAGATAAGTCGCCCGGACTGGCGTTACCGGGACCCCACCCTGAAACCAGACCTGGGGTGGGTGCTCGCCAGCAAGCATGGGCGAAGCCCGAGGGAGCGACATGGAGGATCCATAGGGGCCGGGTGCATGGAGATTTGGGCAGCAGTCGAAGGCAGAGGCCTCGACGGCTGGATCTCCGGACATGGAGACTAGCTGTGGGGGGGGGGACCCTCCATTTCCCTGGCATTGCCCACGGGGAACAGAGGCGGGCCGGTGTGGGCCTGCTCATTGCCCCACAGCTCAGCCGCTGAGTGTTGGAGTTCACCCCGGTGAACGAGAGGGTTTGTGCATGTAATATGCACCTTCGGGTCGGGGACAGGTCTCTCACTGTTGTGTTGGCCTACGGGCCGAACAGCAGTGCAGAGTACCCGGCCTTCTTGGAGTGCCTGGGAGGGGTACTGGACAGTGCACCTACCTCCCTGATCTGAACCCGAGTGGTGTTCTTGGACTTCTGTACTAGCCACGGCTCTATACTCTCCATCGGGTTCTCGAGGGTTCATGGGAGTTTGCCCAACCAGTCCACATGTGCTTTGTGGATCTGGAGAAGGCATTCGACTGTGTCCCTCGTGGGGTCCTGTGGAGAGTGCTCTGGGAGTACGGGGTTCAGGGCTCTTTGCTAAGGGCTGTTCGGTCCCTGTATGACCGGAGCAGGAGCTGTGTTTGCATTGCCAGTAGTAAGTTGGACCTGTTTCCAGTGCATGTTGGACTCTGCCAGGGCTGCCCTTTGTCACCGGTTCTGTTCATTATATTTATGGACAGAATTTCTAGGTGCAGTCAGGGGCTGGATGGGATCCGGTTTAGCTTCATCGAACCAGGACCTCCAGCGTGTATTGGGGCGGTTTGCAGCCGAGTGTGAAGCGGCTGGCATGAGGATCAGCTCTTCCAAATCCGAGGCCATGGTTCTCGATCGGAAAAAGGTGGCTTGCTCTCTCTGGGTGGGTGGGGAGTCCTTGCCTCAAGTGGAGGAGTTCAAGTAACTCGGGGTCTTGTTCATGAGTGAGGGGAGGATGGAGCATGAGATTGACAGGCGGATCGGTGCAGCGTCGGCAGTGATGCGGTCGCTATACCGGACCGTTGTGGTGAAGAGGGAGCTGAGCCAAAAGGCAAAGCTCTCAATTTACCGGTCAATCTCTGTTCCTACTCTCATCTATGGTCATGAGTGCTGGGTAATGACCGAAAGGACAAGATCGCGGATACAAGCGGCTGAAATGAGTTTCCTCTGCAGAGAGGAGGGTGAGGAGCTCAGTCACACGGGAGGAGCTCGGAGTAGAGCCGCTGCTTCTCCACGTTGAGAGGAGCCAGCTGAGGCGGCTCAGGCATCTGTTCCGGATGCCTCCTAACGCCTCCCTCGGGAGGTGTTCCGGGCATGTCCCACCGGGAGGAGGCCCCGGGGAAGACCCAGGACACGCTGGAGGGACTATGTCTCCCGACTGGCCTGGTAACGTCTTGGGGTCCCCCCAGAGGAGCTGGAGGAAGTGTCCAGGGTGAAGGAGGTCTGGGCGTCCCTGCTTAGACTGTTGCCCCCGCAACCCGGCCTCGGATAAGCGGAAGAAAATGGATGGATGGATGGATGGATGGACGGATAGGTTGGCAATTGATGATTATTGAAAATTATCCAGATGATTCAAATGAAGGTGTATGGAGTTTAAAATCACAGTGGAGCACTTCTGTATTACCACTTCATGACATTACAATGTCAAACAGAGTGTTTTCCATTTGAGAGAAGAACTCCTTCTAAATATGCAGGATTTATGTGTTAAACGTGTGAATGAAACAAAACACAGATTCACATATGTGAAGTTATTATAACATGGATCAATATAGAACGTAATATAGGCTCTTTAAATTACAATAAAAAACAATGTGCTAAAAGTTTGAAATTTTACTATCATGAAAACATACATCTTGCCTGCTTATTTCAGTTCAGTACATCTACTAAGAAAGCCACTTTATAGGCATCTGACTTAAGCTGTTTTCATTTCTAACAGGGCTCATTTTCCAGGTGAAATTGAGATTTATTTGTACTGGTCTTGGTCACTGTGAGGCACTGTGGCTCCTTCAAACCTGCGAGGAGCTCTGAGAGAGCATTTGCATAACTGACTGATGTCTCTTGAAAAGTCTTGAAACAGTGAAGCAGCCACTCACCTCATACTGCACGTTTAAGCAGATGATAAGCAGATGAAGAGGAATGTTTACAATTATTGTTAGCCTACACAGAGAGACGAGCTTTTGTCATTTTATCTGAATACATGTTGTGGCCTTACTGTTGTTATTGTCTCTTGTGTGTATAGCACTGGGCTATTTTCAAATGTGATGGAAATTTGATTTGAAGAGACAAAACATCACATAATGCATTGGTTTCAGAATGTATTCTCCATATGCACTTAGACAATGTTTTCCTTGCTATGGGCAGTGTTGGGAAGTAACTGAATACATACATGAATACAGACCAGGTGGGTTAAGTATCTTGCTCAGGGACACAATGACAGCATTCATCTGTGGGAGCTAGAATCGCACAACCAACCTGTCAACACCAACCTGTGGGCCATCTCACGGCTCAACCTGTGATTTTTTTTTTTTTTTAATGTAAAGAGCGGGATTCAAACCACCAACCTTTAGATTAGTGGACAAATGCTCTTACCACTAATAATAAAGGATTTCTCAAATGTGTGAATGAAATAAAATACAACTCCAGGCCTGTTTTTGAGGAGGTAACAGCATTAGGACATGACTTAAAACCCACAAGAGTAAATTTTGCATACTAGAGAACCTTTAATATAAGCTTATAATATAAGGGTTTGCATGCATGGTCTGGGTTCAATCCCCAATGAATCGCCTGAGCCTTTCTGTGTGGAGTTTGCATGTTCTCCCCATGTCTGGGTGGGTTTCCTCCGGGCACTCCGGTTTCCCCCATCAACCCAAAACATGTACCATAGGTAAAATCTTTGGTCCTGACCAAACCGAAGCAACAAGCTCATGGAGATGGTCCCCGGGCGCAGTAATGTGCTGCCCACTGCTCCTAATAACAGGATGGGTTAAATGCAGAGAAGAATTTCTCCTGTGTGAGATCAATAAAGTCCCTTCTTCTTTTTTTTTTTTTTGCCTCTTCCTGCACCACCTTGTATGCCCTTTTTATTGATATATGCTATATGAATGCAAAATAAATACATAATAATAAATAAAATTAAAATAAATAAGAATAGACAGAATTATGTATTAGGAGATGAGTGTTTCTAGGCTCACATAGAGTAAACAGAGCTCCATAAGACTGAACACTGGAGGTGATGGTTTCTTTGAATGCATTATCCATGCTATAACAGCTAATTAACTGTGCAAACAAAGTGTAAAGCTGCTGTCTGTATCTTTGACACAGCACGCACAAAGGCCCTTTATGTGGGCCCCTGCTGAGACTGAGCTCCCCACACCATGCCATGCCACACACTACAGGCTCAAGTGTGATTGTTCTGGTGGAATAAAGAAGATGCATTTCTTCTTCATTGTTTATTCACAAGATCAGTCTCCAAATGTCAGGAGAAATGCAGTGATCCTATAATCCCTAGCCTGTACACAGCATGTGACATCAAGTCGGTTCATTTGTGTAAAATGGAGAAATTCAATTTGTCAATTGGACACATCTCTGAGCCTGGCCCGGCTACTGCTAATGTTTTCTTTCTAGTGATCGCTGGGCCAGGCTCAGAGGTGTGAAAGCAGCCATCAGGGGCCTGGATGATTCTGCTAATATGACCCAGACGCACTCCCCACTTGCTGCAGTTCAATAGACCGAGCCAACAAACTCAAACTGTAAACAAGCAGGTGTGTTTATTTCACTGAGTAATTTCAGTGTCGTTCGTTCCTCCCTTCAGGCAGAGGCAGTGTCCACCAGGGTGACTCCAGAGTGACTCCAGAGTGACTCCAGAGTGACTCCAGAGTGACTCCAGAGTGACTCCAGAGCTTCTGGAATAAATCATATACTACAGACATAAGACCACATGGTAATATAAACAACAGTGTTATGATTTAATGTTGAAAATGACATTCTGTTGTCTAAATAAAGTCTTTTATTATCATTGTGGTATCAGAGTCAGTACTGAGTATTGAGTCTATTCCTTAGTATCGAAATCGTGTTTAGGATCTGATACTTATTCAAAGGATCACCACCTAAAACAGGTACAAGAACAAGACTGGTGTTTGGTTTGGTTTCACATCTGGGAAGTAAGAAATATCAAAATTGTGTTCATAGTATTTATGTATCATTTTTCAACCACCCGGAGGCACGGTGGCTGAGTGGCTAGCACTCATGCTTCACAGCAAGAAGGTTCCGGGTTCGATCCCCGGGTCGCCCAGCCCTTTCTGTGTGTGTTCTGTGTGGAGTTTGCATGCATGGTCTGGGTTCGATCCCCGGGTCGCCTGAGCCTTTCTGTGTGGAGTTTGCATGTTCTCCCCGTGTCTGGGTGGGTTTCCTCCGGGCACTCTGGTTTCCCCCACCAACCCAAAACATGCTCCAGGTAAAATCCTCCAGCTGAGGTCCTGACCAAACCAAAGCAAGAAGATCATGGATCTGGATGGGCGCAGTAATGTGCTGCCCACTGCTCCTAATAACAGGATGGGTTAAATACAAAACTGGAATTTCCCCACTGTGGGACTAATACATTTATGTCTGATTTATGTCATAATGTTGTTTCCTCATCACAAACAGACCTGCAGTTGTGTTTTGTTTTATTCACACATTTAACACAAAAATCCTGCATATTTAGGCTGAGTTCTTCTCTCAGACTAGAACGATTAAACTCTTTTCCCCCTTGTGATGTCATGTGGCAGCGATGTGCGGTTAGGGGAGGCAGTCACTTTGTGCTACAATGGCGCTTTTGTATGAAAAGCGCTTTATAAATATTGTTTGATTGATTGTTTGATTGAGTCACCAGTCATTTTGGGGATAAAAAAAATCTACTCAGTGTCAATAAGAAATACTTTTTATGTTATATATCTCATTATTTACCATATTATTGGTAATTTCTTGTGATTTGTGGTGAGTTCTGTGGTTTAAAAAAGCAAAATGTCCCAGTACTTGCCGATATAATGCAAAGAGAGAGAAGGTGACAGCACAGCCACATACACACTGCACAGGGCGTGTTTATTCATTGCGCTCCCTCACTGTTTCTCCATTTAAAGGAAAAGTAACGTTTTTTTACAATTTGAGCCTTATTTCGGTAATAAAACAAGTTGTTTTACTCACCCATAGCACTTTGGTGTCATATGGAGCACTTCCAGAGATGTTTTAGATTAGCGTGAGGCTAACGCCGTTAGCCTAGCGCGACTTATAGCCATAGCTCGGGGCATTCCCCGAGCATGTAATATGCCCCGTGCGGGCTCCAAATGAACACAAACTTTAGCACTTTTCAAATCATAGAAGCTCGATGTCTTTAGTCTACGATTTCGTTTGGTCAAAAGTGGCCTGTAATCCGAGATTAGCCATAGTTTCGAGTAGATGAGGACGCTAGTGCGCATGCGCGGACTGTGCTCTCAGCTCCCGGGACCCAAACATGGAACGCAAAGCTGTAAACTATGGATAAATCTCGGATTACAGGCCACTTTTGATTCAAACGAAATCGTAGACTAAAGACATCGAGCTTCTATGATTTGAAAAGTGCTAAAGTTTGTGTTATTTGGAGCCCGCACAGGGCATATTACATGCTTGGGGAATGCCCCGAGCTATGGCTATAAGTCGCGCTAGGCTAACGGCGTTAGCCTATCGCTAATCTAAAACATCTCCGGAAATGCTCCATATGACACCAAAGTGATATGGGTGAGTAAAACAACTTGTTTTATTACCGAAATAAGGGTCAGATTGTAAAAAAATTTACTTTTCCTTTAAACTTATCAAATAACTTTCTCTTCTTATCGTCAAGACAAATAATCTTATGCACAAAGAAGCACATTTAATGAGTTAATCTAACATTAAACCGTGTTTGACCAGAGCCGAGGTGGGGCTGGCCTCTCGTCTCGTCTCGTCTCTCTGCGCGGGGACGTCCACATTTACTACACAATATGAACTAGAAGTTTAAACTAGATGGTGTCACATTTCACTGCACTTTCACTGAGCCTTTTTACAGCTAAAGAAATCATTAGTAAACACATTATCTATAGTCCTAATGTGGCAATTTTGTGTGCAACCAATTTACCCATGCTCTAATGGAGTTTAGCACAGTTGGTTAATCTGCTTCTCTTTAGTGTGGACAATTGGAATTCAAGACTTGCGTTACAGTCCCCCCCCCCCTTTCGTTTATAAATCAAATTCTTATGTGTTTGTAAAGAAAATAAGAGTTTAGTGCCCATCAATATTGAGCCTACTGCACTTTGCCTCACCAGCTGTAAACGTCACTGGCATGTGGTAATACAGAGAGTGTGTTTTTAAACTTCATACATGTAAATAGAATCATTTGGATGATTTCAGCCCTAGAATTGCCCATTTCTACCGAACAAAAGGTGAACCGTATCGTAAATTAACTTGAAAACTACCACTACATGACATCACAATATGGAACAGAGCATTTTGAGCTTTGGAAACTAATAAACCAGCATTACTCACAGCATAGTATAGAACATTTAATGTAACTTAATGCTTTACAATAAAAGTTATTTATTTTTGATTGCATACTTTCATTTTTCAACTGTCCTACAATTTCCCCATGGTACAAATAAAAGTTCTCTTATCTTACCTCAAAGCAGTGATCCAAAACTCTTAAACTGTATGTTCATTCAGCATAAAGCATAGTAGAGAACAGAATGTATTGTGGTGTAATGTAATGGAGCTATGTGGCTAATGGAGCTATTAGTCTAATGACGGCAGCAGTCATCTTCTGCATCTTCTGGAGAAGTTGTCTCAAGCTAAAACATCTGCAACTATTGTCAAAAATGATGAACTGTATTAGGCAATTTTGAGCACTGACATAAATATTTTCTATGACTCATTATTGATCCAAACTAATTAAAGTGTTTAATTATGCTATGTATTATTATTATTATTAGGCCCGAGCACTAAAGCGTAGGGCCTATTGTTATTGTTCTGTTTTTTTATTATTATTTATTCTTATTCTTATTATTATTTTCCTCCCCCCTTTTTTCAAGGTTCGGGTACTTCCCACTGACGAAAAGTCACGAAATTTTGCACAAAATTCAAGAATGCCAAAAAAGGAATTTACAAACAATCTGTATTAAAAAATCTTAAAAAATGGCTCAACAGTGCTTCCTGGAAAATCAAAATACGTTGTGCCTATGGCTATACCCGTGTTGCTATGGCAACAGACCAAACATCTGTCCTCACCAATGGGACGCCCGGTAAAAAGTTTGTCGTAGCCAAACCAAATTTGGTACACAGATGCATCATGGGAATAGGAACAAAAAAGTATATTACACCGTTGCTAGGCGACCAACAGGAAGTCAGCCATATTGGACCGAGCACGTGACCCGGCGCCGAAGGCAAATTTTCCTGTCCTCATATTTTAACGAACTCCTCCTCGGGTTTTTGACCCAGACTCACCAGAATCGTGCTGTATCATCTAGACAAGTGGGACATTAAAAGTTATTAAAAGTGTTCTAAAAGACTGAACGGTGTTTCCGTGATGCCACAAATTTCGGGTTTGTTTTTGCAGCTCGCCATTAAATTTCGAGTGATAATTTCACTCAAACTTTAATCGAAAATAAACTTTAATCAAAAATAACAGAACAGTACAGGAAAGGCTTATGAGTGACCCTCCTCTTAAAATAATTTAAATTAAAGGCGAAACAAACAACCACTCCCCACCTCAACCCCCGGCATTCAACACACACACACACATGCAGATAATGCAAACTCACACATGCATCCAGTAGAAAAAATGGGAGGAAAATGGCGCGTTAGCGACACCCCCCCTGCGAGTGCAAGCGAGGGCCGATCATCGCCGCTTGCGGCTATATTTATTTATTTATTTATTTATTTATTTATTTATTTATTTATTTTTACCATATTTTACATTCTACTTCAGGTTTATTGTGACAGTGCTATAATTTAGCTATATTATTATGTATCATCTGTACCATATTTTTATCAGCAGTATATCACACTTCAAAATGTGTTATTATGACAGACCTACTAAATGTCAAAATCAAGTTTGAAATCTTGAAGTATTGTTTTAACACTATAAAACGTTTCCCAAATTCTCATCATCAGCACTTCGTCTTTCTTTATGTTTTGAATACATATAATAATATAATAATAGTAGATACATCTTCACCAGAGTGGTTTTGACTTCTGACTGACCAGTCTGGTGAACATTAAAACATAAAGAAGGACTAAGTGCTAATTTAGAACAGTTAAAGTCATGCATATGAAGTCTGTATTACTGAAACCTGAACATAAATATGAAACGAAAGACCCTTATCTTCTTAATCAGGACACACAAATAGTTGCCTGTTCATATTTAGGTTATTGTAAAGAGGAAACGTGGATTTACATTTCTTCATTCATTTAACATGAGGCTAATTGTAAATTCTATAAGGTATGATGACACTATTGTTAGCTCTGTACCAGGAATTGCCAGAAGGTGAGAATCTACTCAAAAATATCAGCAGAGTTTATCAGCTGCTCTGGATTCTGGAAGCTGCTTCTTCAGTTCTGAACAGAACTGAAGAAGCAGCTTGGATGAGCTGCAAAACGTATTCGACCAAATAAACTAGAAAACTGAATTTCTCCTTTTGCCAGAGATGCTATAAGCTAATTGCCTGGAATGTTCCACAGTATTGCGTTAAACTTCTTTCTTTCTGTGGAGACTAATTTGACGCCATAAGACAAAGTTACAGGTCAGATCTGTGGAGAGGCAACACCAATCACAGTAATAGATAAGTATAAGATAAGTGATTGATAGATAGATAGATAATGTAATTGTGAAAAAAAGTTAAAGGAAAAGTAACGGTTTTTTTTTACAATCTGAGCCTTCTTTCGGCAATAAAACAAGTAGTTTTACTCACCCATAGCAGTTTGGTGTCAATTGGAGCAGTATCGCAGAAGTTATGTTGGAGCCGTTCTGTTCTACTAATTATCCCGTATCCGTTAGCGTGAGTGCTCGGGGCATTACTTTGCGCTCTCCAAATAACACAAACTTTAGCACTTTTCAAATCACAGAAGATCGCTGTGTCAGGGTAGACTTTTAGTGGATTCCAAAACGGCCTGAAACCCGATATGCAGCTATAGTTTCATTTGATGACGTCATCAGAGAGGACAGTGCGCATGCGTGAACTCAGCTGTTTTGTAAACACCGCTAGTCCGAAAGAAGCTAACACCGCTCTGAACTTTACTTTTCTGTTGCGATATCGGGTTTCAGGGCGTTTTGGAATCCACTAAAAGTCTACCCTGACACAGCGATCTTCTGTGATTTGAAAAGTGCTAAAGTTTGTGTTATTTGGACACCGCAAATCAGTGCCCCGAGCACTCATGCTAACAGATTGTAAAAAAACGTTACTTTTCCTTTAAAACAGCAGTCTTGTTCTTGTACCTGCTTTGGGTGGTGTTCCTGTAACCAGGTACCGGATCATCCCCATCACCGCGAGGGTCATGATACTGGTGATGCTAAAGAGCATTCCCATGAGACCATAGTACAGGCAGGTGGCGTCTCCTCCCAGCCAGGCGTGGTTAAAGGCGGAGGCGATGGAGAGCGGGTACATGGTCAGGGCCATTCCAATGTCTGTCAGAGCCAGATTCACCGTCAGGAGCTCCGGAGCTTTGAGGAGACTGAACCGTCGAAAAGCACTCACGAGCACAGCAGCGTTACCGATGATGGACGTGATGGCTGTGAGGAAAAAAAGAAAAAAGGGGGATTAATGAGTTTGATTTGATAACATTTAAAGGTCCTATATGAACTCTTGTGAGCTTTTACACACGTTATAACGTTGTTACCTCATCAAAAACAGACCTGGAGTTGTGTTTTGTTTCATTCACACATGTTGCACACAAACACAAACTCTGCAGATTTAGGCTCACTTGTAAACTTCGGCGTAGACATCCGCTGAAGGTGAACAGGCTGATAGAGTTAACATGGGCGTAGTGATACGAGTGGAGAGAGACAATACGCGAATGCGAAATACGCTGCTGGATGTTTCGTGGACAACTGTTTCGGACGCAAATATATCACCTTTCTAACAAATGTTTTGTTTTGAGAAGAAAAACAAGCTTTATTTCATGTTCCAGGGATGTTACCGGACCTACTTACGTGGGCTCCAGAAAGCGAGCTGAACCGGGATCAGCTGAGACTGTCAGAGGTAAGCCGGTGTCAACACACGTAACTTTTAGAAGGAAACCCATACAGATTAACATAAAAAAACCACACTATCCCTTTAACCAGAAGTGACGAAGCAGCAGTTTTCGACCAAATAAACTTTGTCCAGTTGACAAATTGAATTTCTCCTTTTACCGTGGATTCTACCTGGACGACTGAGGGATTCTACACACTATACTTAAATACAGCACTTTACTACTTTTACTTCGTTACATTCCCCCACTGGATTAAGCCATCCACTCACTCCCCAAACTGCATAATAACCACATACATTCTCCTATCTGCTGTTGTGTGTAAACCACAGAGCAGGGGTCACGAAATGAACAGAAACACATCATTTCAAAATTATGATCCTGGATTAACCTGATATGAAATTATGCACAAACCGAAATGATTCTGTATTATATTCTGGGGGTTCCGGGTCAGCTGCACGTTTATTTTGGGAATCCATCCTGAAAAGCTACATCAACAAGATTTTACTAGAGATGTACTGATGCAGTTGCCTGGAAGAATCCATGACTCATTGCTGTACCAGCAGCGAGTCTGGTAACGCTTGGTCCAGAATGCGCTGCCGTTGCGCGTAAACAGACAGCTAAGTGAACCAATCAGAGAACAGTTAACGGACAGCGACGTGAACCAATCAAACAAAAGAAAAGAAAGAAAAGAAAGGCCTCTAGAGCTGTCAGCTGCTGTGGTTTTAAGGAATCGATGTGTTTTAGGTCATTTAAGACCAATTTTACAGCTGAATGGAAGGGACGTTCAGTTCTCCAATGCGCCATCTTGATTCAAAACTGAGGAGGAACTTCCGCTGCCTAAGAGTGACGTTGCGGGCAAAGGCGGGTGCACTGACGTCACCATCTTTGAACGAATCAGAATCGCGGAGTCCGTTGTTAACAGGGGGAGCGAGGGTGGAGCGAGGGTGTCCAAATGGTATCGCGCTGTATAGCAAATACAGAGAGATATCATTTGGCTGGCCAGGTAACTGATGCAGCTTTTTCAGATCCGATACAAATTTTGATACTATAGCTTTAAAGGAGAATTAACATTTTTTTACAATCTGAGCCTTATTTCGGTAATAAAACAAGTTGTTCTACTCACCCATAGCACTTTGGTGTCATATGGAGCACTTCCAGAGATGTTTTAGATTAGCGATAGCCGTAGTGCGAGTACTCAGGGCATATAATATATGCCCCGAGCGGTCTCCAAATAACACAAATTTTAGCACTTTTCAAATCATAGAAGCTCGATGTCTTAGTCTACACTTTCGTTTGAGTCAAAAGTGGCCTGTAATCCGAGATTTATCCATAATTTACATCTTTGCGTTTCATGTTTGGGTCCCGGGAGCTGAGAGTGAAATAAGCTGTGACTCCGCACATGCGCACTGGCCTCCTCATCTACTCGAAACTATGGATAAATCTCGGATTACAGGCCACTTTTGACTCAAACGAAAGCATAGACTAAGACATCGAGCTTCTATGATTTGAAAAGTGCTAAAGTTTGTGTTATTTGGAGACCGCTCGGGCATATATTAGCGCTACGGCTATCGCTAATCTAAAACATCTCTGGAAGTGCTCCATATGACACCAAAATGCTATGGGTGAGTAAAACAACTTGTTTTATTACCGAAATAAGGCTCAGATTGTAAAAAAACGTAAATTCTCCTTTAAGTATCTGCCATTACCAATATCTGATCTAGACGGGTTATGTAGCTGTTGTTTATATATCAAGTAATTACAGAATAACTTTTATAAATAAAAATTCAAACAGACTTTCTTGGCATATTACATCAATTTCCTGATCTGCGTTACAATGCTGTTTCCTCCTTGCAAACATACTCTGTTCCACCTTGTGATGTCATGTGGTGATACAGAAAGTGCTCCACTGTGTTTTTAAACTCTATACCCCTTCACTCGAATCATTTGGATGATTCCAGCCCTGAAATCTCCAATCTCTACTTAACAAAAGGTAAAAGGAGCAGTTAACTTGAAAACTACCACTACATGGCATCACAATGTGGAACAGAGCATTTGGAGCTTTGGAGATGACTAATAACAAATGTTTGCTCAAGCATGTGTGAATGAAACAAAACCAAAATACAACTTCAGGTATGTTTTTGATGAAGTAACGACATTCTGACATGGCTTACAGCTCACAAGAGTCAATTTTATGTAATATAGGACCTTGAAGACTTATATAATACAGAGTGAGGCTATGGGGGAAGCAGGTGGACGCAGGTGTTTAATTGACTGTATTATTGCATTACAGATAGAGGCTTATCAGAGCAGCTGCTAGTAAAAAAAACAACAACAATTAAAACACCATATAATTAAACTGTTCATTGACACACACTTAGAATGCAAAATGTGCAGAGATAAACCAAAACAAATAGAGGAGTAATAAATCTTCTCCAACAATCAGCTCTTTTTTTTTTTTTTCACTCCTAACTGTCATGAAGAGCAGACACACTTTTCTCTTCCTCCTTCATCTTTGCTCTGTTTGGTGTTTTATTTCTCTGGTCTCGTCTTTTTTTCTCCTGTTGGATCAGATTTTTCAAATCCTAAATTATGAATTGGATAAAGCTGGTCCCTACGCTTTTTTTTTTTTTTCCCACGGAGGAGCGCTGGTCTGGAGAGCTGGTCAGCCCTACGGGAACATGCTGCCTGATACACGAAGGACGCGTCGTGTGCCTGGCACCGCTGTTACCGGAGGACACGGAGCGATTACTATTGGAATTTTGATGGCAGGGCATCTGGATTGGCCTGGGGGATGTTTCTGACCCATCACTAACTGAAGCAGAGCGGATAAAAGAGCCCCGATCTGCCGGTCACGGGGAACTGCGAACTCGGGGGGGCAACATCAGAAAGAAAAACACAGGTGAACGTATCATCCATCTGTGGGATTCACCTGGTGCTAGATAACATCACGGATAAATGGATTTGGGACTGTGGGGAAGAGCGGCTCAGTCCATATTCACTATCATACGTGTGGGGGGAGGATTGCGAGTCGCACAGACCTGCAGGAAGTGGAGACCTGACAGAAACCAGAGTTCTGGCAAATTGTCTGTTCGCCTGGGTTCTAAAATGTATCGATTATGTTAAATTCCCCTTTTTGTAATCAAGTCTCCTGGAAAATGTGATTGAACCGGACTCTTTTGTTTTGACTGCTTCTTCTGCACAAACACGTCCAAGGCCGCCACCCGCCACTGATCTCAGACTCTACAAAAACATTGCCACACACTATTGGACTCACACTCACATGTATTAAGTAATGCTGCCCTGTCTATTTTTAGGATGTCTGCTTCTTCTTCAGTTTTCAATCAATTTCATTGATTTCTGATCTTTTCCCTTGCCCCCCACACCCTTCCTTCTGTTACCAATGAAAAAGATCACCGTATGTTATATCTCCAATTGTTTTTCTGTCATTACATGTTGTTAAATTGTCACTGAGTGTATTGCATCTTTTCTACTCTGCATCTCCCAGTCGGCGGCGCGCACATGCGCAGCGGCCCCTCCCCTAGCGACTCTATCACTGTCCTGCCTGGTTAGTGGGGAAACGACATTTCGAATTCTCTCTATGTACATGTACATGATTGTTTTCGACAATAAAGCAACTATGACTATGACTATGACTATGACTATTTAATTGTCATTTTGTCTTAATTGATCAAAATCTTGCAATACTTAATCTATGAACTCAGTATGAGCGGACTATGGCAGTATTTAAAGGGACTGCATTAAGTTATTCTCTGGTCCATGTTTTAATGTTGTTTCCTCATCACAAACAGACCTGGAGTTGTGTTTTGTTTCATTCACACATGTTTAACACACAAACATATTTGCATATTTATGTTGTTTTATTCTCTTAAACAGAAAACACTCTGTTCCACCTCATGATGTCATGTGGTAATACAATTGCTCCACTGTGTTTTTAAACTCCATACACTTTCACCAGGATTTGGATTGCTTCAGACCTGGAATTGCCAACCTCTACTGAACTAAAGATAAAAGGTAGAAAGTTTTTCCAAACTTTCTATAGCAATAAAAAGTATTGAAACAGTTCAGCAGTGGTGGATGAAGTACTCCATTTTGTTATTAAAAATACAGATACTGGAGCAAGAAAATACTCAAGTAAAAGTATCAAATGAAAAATATCTACTCAAGTAAACTTCAAGTAGACTTTTTTCCCCTAGATGTTTTCATTTGTATATTTTTGTTTGCTCAAATTATGAACTTGATTTTTTTTTTAATCTCTCAATCTTTTCAATTCCAAACAACAGTAAAAAATACTTTTTACTTTTCAGTCCAGTTAAAACATGTAGTGGAGTAAAAAGTACAGATAGGTATAAAGAGATAAGATAAAAAATACAGATACTTAAAATGTATACTTAAGTATAGTACTCAGCTACTTTTAATTTGGTACATTCCACCACTGCATTTCAGGCAGAACAAAAACATCTCTATGGAGAAAAGAAGGTCGCCAGAAAAGTCCCATAGTGCATCTTTAAAGATCCCATGACATGGTACTTCTTGATGCTTTTATATGGCTCCTTAATGGTTCCCTAATACTGTAAATGAATCCTTCTTTAAAATCAACACTCAGTGCATGAGAAACAGAGATAAGATGAGAAAGAGTAATTTTTCTCTCTCTGAACACTCCATAATGGGCTTTGTTGCTTGAATGCAAATGAGGAGAAAAGAGATGGCCTATAGTAGAGGGTGGGGGCGTGGCCAAACTCTCAGCTCTCCGCTCTAGCTCTCAGCTGATCCATTTCCGTGTTTTTGCACGGGGGGAGAGATTTGAAGCGTTCCATTGAAAAATAAACACATTTCCACAGAAAATAAAATCAAACCACTGCTGTTCAAAGGTCCAGAGGCTCAGATAAAGGACTTCCGAGCCTAGAAACACTCGGACGTGCCTCCAGGCAAATAAAAAAAACGCATTTCGCATTGCCTTGCACATTCGCAGTCCAAACTCTCTGGGCGTGATTTACAGAGACGCTGAGTACAGACAGACGGGGGTGGAACTGCATTTGCATTTCTTTTTTCGATCTGACGTCAATAAGGTGCCTTGTTCAAAATCGCCCGTTTGAGGTCCGATTTTTTGTAACGCAGAAAAGGATCGCAAATGCTCAGTTTAGACATTTCACAACTTTTAACCATGGGGGGGGGGGGGGGGGGCTAAACAGGGTAGGGGAGCTCACATTAACATTCAAAAACCTCAGAAAGTGAAAATTCCGTGCCATGGGACCTTTAACTATTGCTGCTTTTAATAACTGTGTGGCAGCTGTGACTATAGAGGCGTCGTACTAATGGTTTCTGTTTGTGCAATCCCGGGGATGACTTGGTTTAGTCCTGGTCTAGGTTTAAGCCCAAAGTTTAATTGTAAGGTGATTTTTGATAGCCTAAGATCTAAAAATGCACGACTCCACTGTAATTATCATTATGGGATGCAAAACTATTAAAATGAGCACAGGGCACTGTGTTAATTAAAAACTAATGTAGTAATGTACAGTTTCCTCTGCATTAGGAGATTGATCGGTCCACAGCAAGCGACCTTTACATAACTCCTCTCACTTACATAAGGTTTTTATTCAAAACTGAATGAGTTTTGTGAATATTTTGCTAATGTGGGGTCCAGCCTTGCAGGTAATCCCTCTAAAAGGTTAGATGAAAATATAATCATTGATAATCATTGACAATGTGAACAGCATTTTTCTGGACAAGGTGGAAAAAGATTAAATCAACTGACTGTGAGGGATTGGACATGGTGATTGTGAAAAATATAACTAAATCTGTTATTGATCCTTTTACATACATATGCAGTCTATCATTAACAACGGGAGCTTTCCCTGACAAAATGAAATTAGCGAAAATAGTACCGCTTTATAAATATGGTGATAAATACAACTTTTCAAACTATAGGCCAGTCTCACTGCTTCCACAGTTTTCAAAAATATTGGAAAAGGTGTTTGCAATAAAGCTTGATAGGTTTTTACAAAAACAAAACCTCTTGAATGATAATCAGTATGGATTTAGGGCAAAACATTCAACCACAACGGCAATAATGGAACTAACTGAAAAAATTATTATTATAATTATTATTTCTTAAGTATATTCATTGACCTACAAAAAGCTTTCGATGTAATAAATCATTCAAGATTACTAAGTACGGCATTCGAGGGGTGGCTCATCAATGGATAGCGAGTTATTTAGAAAACAGAAAACAATATGTACAAATCAATGACACAGAATCAGAAAGATATAATATCAAATGGGGTGTGCCCCAAGGCTCGATTCTTGGGCCCAAATTATTTATTTTCTACATGAATGATTTTGTTAGTATCTGATCTTGGGAAAATTCTATTTGCTGTTGATACAACATTATTTTACCATGGAAAAGATATAAAAGAGGTCACAAATAGAGTAAACGAAGAGCTAAATAAAAGAATGTTAAAAAAAACATTCATTTTATTTAATGATAAAATAAAAAAGATGACATATATTAGAAATAGATGGGATACAGATTAAAAGAGTAAGTGAAACAAAATTTTTAGGAGTCGTGATTGATAAAAGTCTAAACTGGAGGTCTCATATAAATTACACTAAAAGCAAAATATCCAGAGCGATTGCTGTGTTGCATAAAGTAAAGTTCTCACTAAACAGTACAGCATTATTAACCTTGTATAACTCCATAATCGCACCATATCTGATGTACTGTGTGGAAGTTTGGGGGTCGACATGTAAAACTTACCTGCAGCCATTATTTATTTTACAGAAAAAGGCTTTGAGAATGATCACCAACAGTCATTATAGAGAGCCATCCAACCCATTATTTGTTAAACTTAAAGTGTTGAAAATGTATGATATTTTTGAATTAAGTATCCTGAAATGCATGCATATAGTCTTGACAAAGAAATCAAAGAATCAAGTACAATAATGGCATTTAAAAAATACATAAAATCTAGTGTAATGTGTAGGTATGAAAAAGAAAACTAAATTGCTGTGCTTAAAAAATGAAGCTTTATGTTTACAATTGTTTAATAATTGTGATTGGAATGGAATGTATTGATGAAATGTTTTATAATCACTATCGGTGTTATTGTTTGAAAAAAGAAAGAGGGGGCAGATAAGATTACTCTTCTTTCTGCTCCCTTTCATTCAATGTTTTGTGTTGCTGTCACAGTGATGTTGTCTTTTTATACTATATGAATGAAATAAAATAATTAAATAAATAAACAAAAATAAAAATGAATTGTATTTGTATACATTTCGTGCAGTCCAATGTGTTTCTTTTGTTAGCTAACCTGCTCTAACCTTCATATTATTCAACACTACACAGCCAGGATGACACCAGGGCACATTATGCACAACATGGCTCTCCTCATTCAGGTATGACTCAATATTTGTGGAACATATTAAGGAGATATCGGCTGTCTGTAATGAAATGGGCTGTCTCCATATGAACGGTGAAGGTCATGATCTTCTGATATTTTCTTTAGTTGTAGCTTCATGTCAATTTAGAGGAGCCACAGAATCGAAGAACGCACGATTCAGTTCAATGAATTCAAAAGTCCTTATTTTCGTTCTTTTATTGTTCATGTCATTTAATAAAATGATTTTTAATACACTATATACACTACACTATATTCTTTGTGCCATATTTACTGACATATGGTGCCGGCTGGTTAGCTCAACTGGTAAGTCACTGACTTTCCCCGGGGGGATGTGGATTCAAATCCCCCCCCCCCCGGCAATGAGCAAGCCAGTGTGGGTCCTTGTGGGTCCTTGGGCCCTTCACGGTACTGCCCCGCGGGTGCCGAAAGATGGCTGCTCACTACTCTTGGAAAGGATGGGTCAAATGCAGAAGTCAAATTTCTCCCGTGTTTCATTGTGTGTGAGACCAAATAAAGACTTAATCTTAATCTCTTAATCTTAATTAGGGGTGGCACGGTTCATGAAAAAACGACGAACTGTTGTGCACCTGACGGTTCCGGGCATGCGCAATGTATACTTGCTTCTGCCTTTCGCGAGAAAGATGAATGAGTGCGGTAAATAAAGTTAGATAGAAATGGCAAGTGAAAGTGGAGATAGCGGCAAGGACATAGAGGATGCACCAGTGTCATTTAAGTCCGGTGTCTGGAGAAAAGCGGAAAGTCACAGACACCCCCCCCTCCCACGCCGCCGCAGAAATGCGCTCTAATCAGAGGCATTGAGGAGGGAGCTTATGCGCTATCAGGGAAGCTAACAGGAGGAGAGAGCGTGAAAAGTCGGTAAGTGATGGACAGACAGATGTTTTATAAAGTTTAACCTGCCCTGTGATACATGTTACACGTTACACGGGCGAAAGAGCTGCGCTCGCTCGCTCGTGCGCTAACGTGCGGTATCCGCAGCTCCAGACGGAGTGCGGCCCGCACACCAGTAGAAGTTTAATACGAGACACGTACTTTTGTTTCTGTTTCTTCAGTATCTAGTGGTTGGGTTTTTTCAACAGCAGGTGACATAGTTACTGCCCCCAGATAGGAGAGATGGTTCCAATAATGGGCTTAAAGTCAAATTCAGATTGTGTGATTATTACATTGTATTAAGATTTTATATTACATTAGATTATTATATAATCTTATAACCTTTTTAATGTTATATCCTGTTATTGTGGATTATTAAGATAAATGGATATAAGGTGTATTTTGAAAGAAACCAATAAGAACCGCACAGAACCGAAAACCGTGGCCCTTAAACCATGATACGAACCGAACCGTGAATTTTGTGAACCGTGCCACCCCTAATATATATATATAAAGCAAAATTAATTTGTGGGAGCTTTAAGTCAAGTTATAATGTTGTTACCTCTTCAAAAACATACAGTACCTGGAGGCGTTTTGTTTCATTCGCACATGTTTGAGTAAACCTTTATTATTAGTCTGTCAACATCTCCAAAGCTCAAAATGCTCTGTTCCACCTGTCATATAGTAGTACTTTTCAAGTTAACAGCTACCTTTTACCTTCTGTTCAGCAGAGATTGTCAATTCCACGGCTGAAATGGAGCATTTCCTGTACTACTACTACATGACATAACAAGGTGATGTATCTTTAAGTATTTTCAGAGAAAAGAACCCTAAGTATTCAGGGTTTGTGTGTTAAAGGTGGGAATGAAACAAAACACAATTCCAAGTATGTCTGTGATGAGGAAACAACATTATGAGACCTTTAAAGGTGCACTATGTAATGTTTTTGGTGGGTTAGGCAGCCACCGCTTTGTCTCCATGGAGATGTTGGGCAGTGCACAATCGATTTTAAAACACTTTTTTTTTTTGCCCTGTTGCCTTGTGCTTAGCAGGGCTCTCAAGTCTCACGCATTGAGAGTGTGACACACGCAATTCGACACACATGGCATTTCTCACGCTGATTTTTTTTTTTCTTTTTTTTTTTCTTTGTGCCCAGAAAATCTGTCTGTGTGACTCAGTTTATGCAGGCACCGCACGTTTTCAGCGAAAAAAAAAAAAAAAACCTCCTGCCCGCCCCGCTCCCTGGAAAAAAATCTCAGTTATCAAGCGCCGCACCCTTTTCAGCCAATCTGAAAATAGATTGTTCTGTTGTTGGGCAGACTGTAGAGTGGACAGTGACTAAGCGCGCAGCACTGCACTGTCAGTGCACTGTCAGTGATAAGGACAGAGGACAGAGAGAACACGAGGAACGCCAAAACGGTGTAAAAAACTTCATTTATATAACTCTCATTAGTTGCTTTCTCGTAGTTTAAGTTTGCTCTTTAGACAAACATTTACACAGGGCTCTCAACACGCAATTCGACGTGTTCACACGCTCAAACGGGATTTCTCATGCAATTCAAGCGCCCCCCCCCCCCTGCTCCTCGGGAAAAATTGTTCACCACCCCCCCTCCCCTCCCGCTCCTCGGAAATTACCCAGTCTCACGCACGACCCCGCTCAAATCTTGAGAGCCCTGTGCTTAGTGACACCCCTGCTATCAGATCTAAACCAGGTCTAAAACAGGACTATTCCAGGTATAGGGCTAAAAGTGGACTACATCCTTTTCACTGTAGAGGAAAGAACATATCCAAATGGGGGAAACAGTGGATAAAATGAACACAAATTTAGGCAAACCCACAAACTGAAGAGCTGTCCACGTTCCACCTGAAGGATCTTGCATGCAGCCTTTTGAGAAACACTGATCTGGCCTGTTTTACACACAGAGCAGCATCTCCTGTATTTTTGCCTTTACCAATTTTGCTGTTATATTTGCTGTCTGATCTGTCTGAAGTACAACAGAAATCCATAGGTACATTGTTGTTTAGCCTTGTGTGGGTTTGCAAATTGATGAATATGACACGTGTGTTATTCTCTTTTCTTACAGTGAGTCCCTATGGGAAATGGATGAAGCTAACTGTGAACATAATGGCAACAGAAATAAGGTGACAGTACACACACACAAACATGCATTACTGTTGCTTTGGGGAAAAAACATATTGATAAAACATTAAACTAACCTTTGCAGATGTAATTAATTTTAGCTTTCTGTAAAAATAACACAGAACAGACGACCCTCTCACAACAAACAGTTGGTTTATGATATTAAAGATCCTATATTATGCAAAATAGACTCTTGAGAGCTTTAAGCCATGTTCTAATCCTGTTACCTCCTTAAAAACAGACCTGTTTGAGTATTAGAGTTATTATTAGTCTCTCTATATCCCCAAAGCTCAAAATGTTCTGTTCCATTTGAGAAATCATATCAAATCAAAATGATTCAAGTGAAGTTGCATAGAGTTATGTTTGTCTTGTTGTATTATCATGAACAAAACAAAAATTGTACTGTTGATTTTTTACTCAAAAATGGTAAATGTCATATGATTATTAAAGATGATAGAAGAGACATACAATTTCTGTCTCAAAACAAGCTGAACAAAACACAGGTCTACACAAATAACCTATTTCTTATTGTATTATCGTGAACAAAAACATCTGTACTCTTGAATTCTTGCCTCAAAAGTTGTTGTCAAAAATATGATGACTCAAACAAAACTAGAGTGTAGTAAATATTAAAGCCAAAAGTTCAAAAAGAGCATTTCAGCTTTATTAAATTTCATAAATTCAACAATTTTCCTAATAGTTTTTGCAATATCTCTTTTTCTTTTCTACTTTCAGAAAACTGCAATTCAAAGAAGAACCCTAACCCTAACCCAGTAATTAACAGTAGGTGACAATTTGGAGTATTTCCTGTATTTTCTCCCTCCACTCTCTGCTACTTCTGCTTTCAGAAGGCTGCAATTTTGAAGAAGCAAAAATCAAGCCAAACTTACCAACAGTCACCAAGTACACTCCTGCCCCAATTTTGATATGCATTTTCTCTTCCAAGTCCTTCTTGTGGAAATCTTCTGGTATTCCTTATACTATCACTTCTACAATTCTGCTTATATTGTTTGCAGTGACTTTTTCTTTTCTACTTTCAGAAAACTGCAATTTGAAGAAGCAATAATCAACTTACCAACAATCACTAAGTACACTCCTGCCCAGAAATCAACAGTAGGTGACAATTTAGATGTGTACTTCTCTTCCATCTTTAAATCCTTCTTGGGAAAATCTTCTAGCGTTCCTTGCGCTTCAGAGGAAAACAGTCCTACACGCACCTACACGCTTGAATTTTTCCAGCATGCTGTTTCCTGGCAATACCGTGAGCTGTCATAACCAAAGGGAGTGAGACGCTGCCTCTGCTGACACCTGTTATAAAAATATGAAACCCCCACCGCATGGACAATTTACGCCTGAGCGCACTGTGAGATAGACGAACGCCACTCTCCTATGCTGGACCCCTTCCCCTACCACCTCCTCCACTACTGTGCACTAATCTACCAATAAAAACACCGCTACATTCATATTGTAATTACACTCAGCCCCGTAGAGAAAATACCCCTAGGGTGTGCCCAAATCATAGCATCAGTTTTGACAGGAATGTACATAGAGGTATATCGATAATTATCATCTAAAGAAACTATTAAAACTGTCAAACGCTACATTATGTGTTTTTTAATCCCCGTAATTTGGATTTAGTCTTTGTAGAAACACAACAGGTGACATTGTTTAAATTAAATTGACATCAGAAAGGGATTATTATCTTCCAGGGATTAACTGTGCACAGCAGGACATGTCTTTCTGTGAATATAAAACATGTGAATCAATTAAATTGTATCAGCATAGGTGCACTGTGTAACTTTCCTATAGTTTGGTCTGGCAGTGTGGCATTAAAGTGGACCTGTTATGCAAAATCAACTTTTTAGAGCTGTTAACCATGTTATAGTTCTCCTTCCCCTTCTATTTAGCGTTGTTCATGCGTATTTGAGTAATCTTTGTACTCCTGTATTCAAGATCAACCCCCATTTTCACAGCTACTGGCATTCGCCCACTGCTTTGTACTTACTTCTCCAATTTTATTTTCAAAATCGGTGATAAATGTAGTATTAGCCAGCATTGTGTTATCATTTTGGTTCAAATGAAAACCTATCTACCATCATTTGTGACTATCCATCAGAGGTGCTGACAACTGTGTTTTTTTTGTTGTGATGATGTTTACGGTGACGTCAGCTCCAACTGGGCACCGCAGTTTTCTAACACAGCAGTCAGTGGACTTGTTGCACTATGTAACTTTTTGGGGGTCAATCACCTGCTTGTTTCTATGAGTATGTCATTGCCTGGAATGTTCCACATTATGACATTAAACAGTTCTTACATTTATTCAATTACAGGTGGTTTTACAGCTCAAAAATACCTACAAAAACAGGCATGAGTGGGGTTGCCTCTCCACAGATCTGACCTGTAACTTGGTCTGGTTTGCGAGTAAAATCCATTTTGTCCAGGTAGAATCCATGGCAAAGGAGAAATTAAATTTGTCAGTTGGACAAAAGTTTATTTTGGTCAAATACATTTTGCAGTAACATCACGTGGCGGGGGGGGGGGATTCAGGAGGAGCAGTGTTTTCGTCCCGGCCGCGGAACACTGGACCAGCTCTATACTCTCCATCGGGTGCTCGAGGTTTCTTAGGAGTTTGCCCAACCAGTCCAGCTTTGTAGATCTGGAGAAGGCATTCGACCATGTCCCTCGTGGGGTCCTCTGGGGAGTACTCTGGGAGTATAGGGTCCGGGGCTCTTTGCTAAGGGCTGTTCGGTCCCTGTATGACCAGAGCACGAGCTGTGTTCGCATTGCTGGTCGTAAGTCAGACCTGTTTCCAGTGCATGTTGGACTCCGCCAGGGCTGCCCTTTGATCATTGTATTTATGGACAGATTTTCTAGGTGCAGTCAGGGGCCGGAAGGGATCCGGTTTGGGGACCACAGGATCTCATCTCTGCTGTTTGCAGACGATGTTGTCCTGATGGCTTCATTGAACCAGGACCATACAGAGAAAATGGAGTAATGGATATTGACCCTAAAATGGATTTGTCATTTACAATATTTTCTGGGGGATTGTGTAAATATTTGAGTGCAATTAATATGTGTCTTGCCTCAAGTGGAGGAGTTCAAGTATCTCAGGGTCTTGTTCGTGAATGAGGGGAGGATGGAGCATCATGAGACTGAGAGGTGGATCGGTGCAGCGTCGGGGGTGATGTGGTCGTTGTATCAGACCGTTGTGGTAAAGAGGGAGCTGAGCCAAAAGGCAAAGTTCTCGATTTACCGTTAATCTACGTTCCAAACCCCACCTATGGTCATGAGCTCTGGGTATTGACCGAAAGGACAAGATCGTGGATACAAGCGGCCGAAATGAGTTTCCGTAGAGTGGCTGAGCGCTCCCTTAGAGATAGGGTGAGGAGCTCAGTTACACGGGAGGAGCTCGGAGTAGAGCTGTGTTTAAGAAAATTGTATAATAGTGTCTTTAATGAATTATCAAAGTGTTATATTCTTCTTGTGTTGGTTCATCTCCTATTGTGAAACCATAGGTTGGGACAAAGGACAAAGACTGATTAACTTAGCTTAGACAAACAATCAAAGCAACTGCTGATTAGTGATGTATGTATGTATGGTAAAGATTAACTTTGTTGAAGACTTTGTGTTTTGAGCTGGGAATTTATGTGATTCTAAATAAAAGGAAGCAACGAGGAGGTGTTCTTTGAGATTTGAGTGTGTGGCCTGGACGGAGGCAGAGGCGGCTCTGCTTAACAAATGCTACACCTCATTCTCCCTCGTTAACGAGTATAATACTTCTGTGTCTGTTTTCTCATTTGTTCCCTTTTGTTGATGTTTATTAGGAAAAATCCCTAACAAGCGGCTGCTCCTCCACGTCCAGAGGAGCAAGCTAAAGTGGCTCAGGCATCTGTTCCGGATCCCTCCTGGACTAGGCACCCAGGACACGCTGGAGTGTCTCGGCTGGCCTGGGAACGCCTTGGGGTCCCTCCGGAGGAGCTGGAGGAAGTGTCCGGAGTGAAGTCTGGGAGTCCCTGCTTAGACTGTTGCCCACACAACCCGGCCTCGGATAAGTGGAATAAAATGGATGGATACATTTTGCAGCTCATCCAAGCTGCTTCTTCAGTTATGGTCAGATGCTGGTGGACACTGTTTTATAGCTACCTGATGGGGGCGCTAACTACACTGAAACACTGAATAGATTGAACCAAATAAAATGTATTTTTAAGTAACTTGAGTGTGTTGTGTTTAACTTAAAGAAACTAAACAAAAACTAAATAAAACACCTGGGATAGTTATATTTAGTAGTTTAGTTGATTATGGATAAATTAACAAATTTGAAATGAAATTAAGATGAGTATACGGGGACAAAGGCCCTCTTTGTCACAGCGACAAACAGGTGACATACTAGAAAGGTTCCATAGTGCACTTCTAAGTGGTGAAATCTTTGATAACCGTGTGAATCACTTGTAGTAAGGCACAGTTATTTTACATGATTTTGTTTATGCCGATCATTGAAGAGGGTTGTTTAATTCAGTGATGCTTGATGATTTCCATTTGTTAAGGCCATGACCTCGCCTAATGTAGCCTGGAGCATGTGTCTATATTTAGGCACGTCACTTTTGTCCCAGAGATCTTTGCACCTCTTCAAGTGCGAAAACAAGCAGTGAAAATATCAAATCTACCAACAAGGAATAAAACGAAGGCTACAGTATGCCTTAGTGCTCTGACCTAAGCTGGAAAATCTTTATTGGTGATTTCCAAATGCCAGAATGTGATACGAGATGTACTTTGTCATTAAAGGTCATATATATAAGGGCTCTCAGTTTAACACGTTAATTAGATTAATTAATTACACCGCAAATTAACGCGTTATAAAAATTAAAGCAATTAATAATAAGCAGCAATTCAATAAGCGCGCATTTTAAATTTGGCGTGCGGGGCCTTTGAACGGCAAGTTTATAAAAATGTGATGGAACAGGTCCATTCCTAAGAGCGTTGTCCCCGGGGAGAGCACGTGAATACGTGTGCGCCCATTCCCATATTTGCTGCACTCCGCGCGCCTTTTCATTATCAACCATAAACTAATTCTCATAATCTCTCCAGTGTTTTCTGCCACGACTCAGGGTGCACACTTAGAAGCACCAGTTTTGCCCATCCAAATCGCGCTACAAGGGTACTCACCCGCGCGCGGCCGCCTCCTCCCTCCTCCCTCCTCCCGTGGTGCGATCTTACATCCTCCAGGTTCTGGGGGTCATGTGAGCCATGAGTAATTTACACAGGCAATTATTTGTATTCGCTGTATATTTGAAGCTTTGTATATTATTTATTGACGTTGCATGAAAGCTACTGTACGTGCCAGCAGTCTTGTTTTGGTTACAGTGGAGGTAATGTGCACGGAGAGAAAGAGAGTGAGTGAAAAACTGAAAGACTTAAAGGGGAAATCTGCAGTCTTTTCACTGTACCACTGTAAATATTTTTTCACACACGTTTGACACCTTTTTGCACTGTGGGAGAGCACAATAAATCACCTAAAAAATTATTAAAATGTCATTAATTAGATTAATTAATTAAAAATCCTGTAATTAATTAGATACATTAGATACACAGAACTACTACTGTATATATAAAAAAATGTGCTCCTCACCTTCCACGGTGGTTGGTGTCTCACTCTCATCCAGCTCGGATCCTCTACCAGAGGCCTGGAAGCTTGAGAGTTCTGTGCAGTATCTTTGCTGTTCCTGTACTGCACTTTTCTGGACTGAGATGTCTGATGTTTTTCCTGGGATCTGTTGTAGCCACTCCTCCAGTTTGGGGGTCACAGCCCCGAGTGCTCCGATCACCACGGGCACCACTGATGCCTTCACCTTCCAGGCCTTCTCCAGCTCTTCCTTGAGCCCCTGGTATTTCTCTAGTTTCTCGTGTTCCTTTTTCCTGATGTTACCATCGCTTGGTATTGCAATGTCCACCACCACGGCTCTGTTCTGTTGCTTATCCACCACCACTATGTCTTTCTTTCTTTATTAGTTTATTTGACAGGGACAATGTGCAAAAACATTAAAGATGCTTTACACCAGATTATAGCTGAAGCTAGTTTCCATCTGTGTCTGGTTGGTTCGCCATCACCATTTTGTCAGTCTGTATCTGGAAGTCCCACAGGATCTTGGCTCGGTCATTCTCCGCAACCTTCGGAGGTGTTTCCCACCTTGACCTTGGGGTCTCCAGCCCGTACTCTGCACAGATGTTTCTGTACACTATGCCCACCACTTGGTTGTGTCGCTCCATGTATGCTTTCCCTGCCAGCATCTTACACCCTGCAGTTATGTGCTGGACTGTCTCAGGAGCCTCTTTGCACAGCCTACACCTTGGGTCTTGTCTGGTATGGTAGATCTGGACCTCTATTCAGACCCTCCAGGAATTCGCGATGTTGCGATTTGCAACTTCAACGCAACTTCAGCCAATCCCCGCAAATTCAGGGCGGTGTTGCAATTTTGACCAATCACCGCAACTTTCCCGCAATTTTTCCTAATTTTGACCAGTCATCGGCGACGTATTGAACGCCGACCAACTTCCTTCTGTGTAGGAGACATAACTGAGATGAGGTGCACGGTGCGTGTGTGTGTGTGTGTGTGTGCGGCAGAGGCGGTGGGTCACGTGAGTGTGGGTGTGTGCACGTACGGAAGTGTGTGCGTGTAAAAGCGCGCGCTCACCTGTCACACAGAGGAGAGAGTCAGGGTTGGGGTGTAGCCGTATTTTTTGTTGAACGCAAACCATTCATTCATCTGTCACGTTAATCTGTTCATCCTGCTGGTTTTCATGAGTTCCATTTCATCCTGCTGCGCTGTCATAGCTGTGTGCGCTCTTTTTGTAATAAATGCACAAAACATATCTGGATCTCAGCGTATCTGTCACCATAGCCTCCTCTTTGCGCGTCACAAATCTGCGAGCCATAGGACCCAACCTCATATTCTCGGCGGCTAAAAGGTTTGAGTTTGGGAGCCGCAACATTCTGCTTTACTTCCGTGTGATCAAACGAAACTGCGGTCGTGTCCCAGTTCCCAGAGCGCACAGCTCAGGGGGCTCAGACTGCAGTCAAGGAGGTGCACACTTGCTCAGCCCCGACTGCAGTCCGCGGACCGCTTAACGACTGCGGTCTTCGGACCGCGTGTTAACTGCGCATGGGACAAAAAAGAAGTGGGACAGCAGTCATCGCGCCGGTGTTCTGTCGAAATGTGTGACGCACATGCCCTTCGGGCCACGCTCCGAACTGTGCACTCTGGGAATTGAGACACGGCTTTTAATGGCAAAGAAACATGTCTGCGGCGCCATTTGCCCACTAAAATAACAGCAAAAGACCGCGCGAAACAGTTCCCCTCCTAGTAGTAATTTATTTTCGATGTTGGTAAGGTTGTTTTAGGACCATATCTGTGATCTCTGTGTCTTTGTATTATTCTTTGTCAGTAATAACTCAATATTAAAAATATTATATATAATATATTTTAATTACAAAAAGCGAAAATCGCAACTATTTATCGCAACTTTCACTTCTTCCCGCAACAAAATCGCAACAAAAACCTTAAAAGCACCGCAACTTTCATCGCAACTTTTTGGAAAAGCTCCCGCAAATTCAGGCATTTTAGCCCGCAACAATCACAAAAAATGCCCGCGAAATCCTGGGGGGTCTGATAATCTGTGTCCTTTTCCTAGTTCCACAAGCACTTTCACTGTCCTCTGCCTGATTACGCCCTTGCCATTTTCAGAAAAACAGCTTAACATTTCATTTCATTTTATTTTATTTATTTAACAGGACAATATACAGCCACATAATGCCAAAGGCAGAGATGCTTGTATCAGATTATACTGTACCTTGAAATCTAATTTCCATCTGTAGTCCTTTAACCTGTCATATATGATCATTTTGGGAAAATTTACACACACAGAATACATCCTAAATTTATTATACACATATGAGATAATATATGTATAGAAATTATTTGGTCATACATGTTTTGTAATTAATAGTCATTCCCAACAGACACAAAAATTCAATGCGTCACACATTCTGTGGTTCAGATACAGCTGCCTGTGATTACACACTTGGCCAATAGGTGGTTTCTTGTGCACATGAAGCTTCGAGAAATGAACCTTTTCTCGAACCAATTGGCTCAAGCGGTTCAATGCCTCATGAGGCTTCATCTCACCATCACTAGGTACGACAACAACTTTAAAATCCTCCAGACGCTCAATGCTAACGTCCATGTTTAGGCGACTTCCGTAAACACTGAGCACACTCGCTGCACGTGACCTCGTCGTGTCCTCCAAGGCGCATGCGGGACACTTTTGAGGCATTTAAAGTTCACACTGAAGATCACATACAAGTCGCATTTAATAATCGCAAATTGGATTTCACCAAAAAATCCGAATTGAGCATTAAGCCCTGCAGTTTGAACGTAGCCGATGTGACCCAAAAACAGTCTGCTGACACACAGTGGCTAGAACTCTTTCCTACTGTGGCAAGACGAGGGTGATGGTCAAGAAAATTTTATAGAATCGTTAAATTATAACCAAGCCACGCCACTGGGCATATCTCAGAAAATAACTAAAAGGTCTCACAGGTTCATTCTTGTTCATTTTCAAAGTTTCTTTTTTAAATAAGTTGTTAATATATTTTACACATAATTTAGTTGAGAGGACATGTGCATAAAAAGTTCTGTCTTTCATTAGCTCAGCTCAAACTCTGTGAAATAGCAATGGAATTCTTCCATGAACAGAAATGGAGGTCTCAGACATCATTTGTCTCCATCTATAACTCTATCCTCAAACCTAAATCAAAACAAAGAAAACAAAAGGGCAGCAGGTCAGGTCCAGAGGTGTGAAAACACCATTATGCAGACCCTCCAGGAATTTGCGATGTTGCGATTTGCAACTTCAACGCAACTTCAGCCAATCCCCGCAAATTCAGGGCGGTGTTGCAATTTTGACCAATCACCGCAACTTTCCCGCAATTTTTCCTAATTTTGACCAGTCATCGGCGACATATTGAACGCCGACCAACTTCCTTCTGTGTAGGAGACATAACTGAGATGAGGTGCACTGTGCGTTTGTGTGTGTGTGTGTGCGGCAGAGGCGGTGGGTCACGTGAGTGTGGGTGTGTGCACGTACGGAAGTGTGTGCGTGTAAAAGAGCGCGCTCACCTGTCACACAGAGGAGAGAGTCAGGGTTGGGGTGTAGCCGCAAACCATTCATTCATCTTTCACGTTAATCTGTTCATCCTGCTGGTTTTCATAAGTTCCATTTCATCCTGCTGCGCTGTCATAGCTGTGTGCGCTCTTTTTGTAATAAATGCACAAAACCTATCTGGGTCTCAGCGTATCTGTCGCCATAGCCTCCTCTTTGCGCGTCACAAATCTGCGAGCCATAGGACCCAACCTCATATTCTCGGCGGCTAAAAGGTTTGACTGCAGTCCGCGGACCGCTTAACAACTGCGGTCTTCGGACCGCGTGTTAACTGCGCATGGGACAAAAAAGAAGTGGGACAGCAGTTGTCGCGCCGGTGTACTGTCGAAATGTGTGACGCACATGCCCTTCGGGCCACGCTCCGAGCCGCGCGCTCTGGGAATTGGGACACGGCTTCTAATGGCAAAGAAACATGTCTGCGGCGCCACCTGCCCACAAAAATAACAGCAAAAGACCGGGCAAAACAGTTCCCCTCCTAGTAGTAATTTATTTTCGATGTTGGTAAGGTTGTTTTAGGACCATAT
This sequence comes from Paratrypauchen microcephalus, assembly GCA_036785185.1. Classification (NCBI taxonomy): domain Eukaryota; kingdom Metazoa; phylum Chordata; class Actinopteri; order Gobiiformes; family Gobiidae; genus Paratrypauchen; species Paratrypauchen microcephalus. Next base: position 2,007,926 of record JAVJIX010000031.1, on the reverse strand, counting down.
CTGTGATCTCTGTGTCTTTGTATTATTCTTTGTCAGTAATAACTCAGTATTCAAAATATTATTCAATTTTAATTACAAAAAGCGAAAATCGCAACTATTTATCGCAACTTTCACTTCCTCCCGCAACAAAATCGCAACAAAATCCTTAAAAGCACCGCAACTTTCATCGCAACTTTTTGGAAAAGCTCCCGCAAATTCAGGCATTTTAGCCCGCAACAATCACAAAAAATGCCCACGAAATCCTGGGGGGTCTGTCTATTGCCCGGGTGCTCAAGGCCTGCTCCTGTGCAGCCAGGATGAGGGCCTCTGTGCTGTCCTTCAGACCAGCCCTCTCCAGCCATTGGTAGGATTTCTTGATATCAGACACTTTGGTTATGTTTCAGTGGTATGCCCCATGTAGGGGCTTGTCCTGCCATGATGGTCCCTCCAGCACCTCTTCCTCTGCACTCCACTGTCTGAGGCATTCCTTGAGCACATCATCTGTCGGGCCCTTGTCCTTGATGTACTTATGGATTTTGGATGTTTCATCCTGGACAGTGGTTCCCACACTCACTAGTCCTCGGCCTCCTTCCTTCCGGCTCGCGTACATTCTCAGGGTGCTGGATTTGGGATGGAACCCTCCATGCATGGTCAGGAGTAGAGTTGGGCGGTATCCAAATTTTGATACCGTTAAACCGTCTCCACATTTTCCCGGGGTATACGGTATTACCGTTGCTAAGGCTAAAAAAAAAAAAAACACTTGGTAGCACTACAGTGGAGTCGCCTCGCCAAATGGCAGCTTGCACCTATACCGTTCAGAAACAGAATAGCAAGCATTACATAGGCCTAATGATACTGAAAACATAACAAAACATGTACAAAATTAGTAACTTTTATTAACAAATGTTTAAAGTGCAAATACAGCAGCCAACCGACGGAACGAAATAACAAATTGTCTACAACAAACACGTCACGCCACACTACACGTCATGCTAATAAATTGGGCTAAATAAAATACTTGATCTTATCAAATAAGAAAATCTGAACAATAAATAAAAGACATAACCGAAAATGTGCATATATAACCCTGAGAATGCGGTGCAAAATACTGCTCGTTTTGTATATTTTTAAAATCTATTAACAAATCAAATAAATTAACAACTATACAACATCCCGAACTATTTTCGTCAAGCTACTCCTTATTGAAAATAAAATTATTAAGCTATTGAATGTTTTTCGCCAGAAAAACCAGCATGTTCACTTTTTCTGGCTTGAGTAGGGCACGTTGTGGATTCACAACTTTACCCGCGGTGCTGAAGACCCGCTCCGATGGAGAGCACAGGTATTTTCAGGCAACCCTCGACATCAGAGGAAAGCGCCTGACTCCAGTGGATTTCCACCAAAGAAGGGGGTCTTCATCTCCCAGAATAACAGCCTCGCGGCAATATGCATTTGTCTCCGCTTCTGCTCGATCCTCCACAGTGCCGAGCGGACCTGCCATCGCAGCGGCTTTTCTTTGAAGGAGGCTGCCCAGCGTCATCTTTTTTTTGGGTGGTTCGGGTTGCGCTTCTCCTTTTTCCACTCTGGTGGCCCGTGGACCTACTGCTGCTGCTTGGCCCTCCAGTATCACCATCTCGGCCTCTAACTCAGTTTTTGTCTCAGCCAAAGCAGTGGCATCAGTCTCATATCCTCCGCGGTACCGAGGATCAAGAAAGGTGCATTTTCGCATCAACTTGCGCACTGAATCGCTCTGATATTTCACCTCCAGCTTGTCAAGAATTCCAGTTTTTATGAATTTCGTTAACTGGACGTCCTCATCTGACACCGCCAACACATCGTCCCTGCAGAGCTGGAGCATGGGCAGGACAGAGGAGCTGGTTACATAGTTCACTCCAGACAAAATGTCAGTGAAGTCACTGACTGGTTTCAGTGCCTTCTGAACAGCCTGCAAGACATCCGTGTCCTGCCAGGTGAGTGACAGGTTGCTCCTTCTATCGTCAGACAGGACGTGTCTGATTGCTTGAGCCTGCTCGAGGATGCGCTCTACCATGGCAAGTTTAGAGCCCCAGCAAGTTGCGCAGTCCTGTTGATGACAATAATAACATAGAATAGAATTTAAATAATATAGCCTATGTTTTTCTATTCTCCACCATTGCCTATTATGATCATCACAGCGCTAATAGGATGTGTTTATAACAAACTGATATCAGCTTACCGTTATGAGGCTATGTTCTGGGAGTCCCAGCTCCACTTGCTTCTTGTGAAGTTCTCTTTTTCGGTGCCAACTGTGCGAAAAGGCCCCAACGATACTACGACATAGTCCAAGGGTGCGCTCAGTTGTTTGCCTTTGGTCCTGTACTGCATTTGTAACAGCCAAGTTGAGATTGTGACCGAAACAATTGAGCCACGGCCAATGCAGGGACCTGATTGCAGCAGCCATGTTGGCAGCGTTGTCCGTGGTTATGGCTGAAAGTTTCTCCTCGTCAAGTTGCCAGTCCTGAAGCGCGTCTCTGAGCGCAGCAGCAAGATTGTCCGCTGTGTGGCTTTCAGGAAAATATGTCGTCTGGAGACATCTGGATTCCAGTTTCCACTCAGGTGTAATGATGTGGACAGTCAGCGACATATATGGCGTCATGTTGACGGACGACCACATATCAGTCGTAAGTGAATAACTATCACTCCCTGACAACAGCACTTGAACCTCGTTCCTAACTTTGTTATATAATTCTGGAATGGCTGTTTTGGAAAAATATTTACGTCCAGGCAGCTCGTACTGTGCATCTAGTGCCTTTATCATGTCCCTAAACGGCTTCTTTTCCACCGTATGAAAAGACACCATTTCTTTTGCCAAGTACTTGGTCACTGCATCGGTACAGGTTTTCCAACGGATACTGTCCTTTTGGTATTTTTTCATTTTCCCGAATGCACCCATTATCGTTGGTTGTGTGTAAGTGGTGGTTGGCCTGGTTGTTGTTGCTTCGACATCAGAATCAGCAGGAGGGGTTGACACCGTTGCACTTGTTGAACTCTGCGGCAAACTCATCCTAGCAGCAGTGAGTGGGTGATTGATCCTGAGATGGGCCCTGAGATTTGAAGTGTTTCCATCTCTTGCCGCCACAGTCTTCATGCACATTTTGCACACAGCCTCATTGACATTAGCCGGCTCTCCCCTGTCATTTGGCCGAAATCCAAAATGCTGCCAAATTGCAGAAGTTGTGTTTTTTTTTTTGGGACCAACTCAGCGCGGCCTGTCATCTTGTCTTGTTTTTCTCCTTCTCCTTCTGAGCGGTAATGTCACGTGACGACGCAACATCCAGGAACTTCATCGAATGTCATCTCTCCGATCAACAGCTAAGAGCAACATTATACTATAACATAGTAATATTAGTTTTAAACTGTAATAGTATTAAATTAACAAACACAACCACACATACATAGGTGCTGGACAAACACTCTTTATTTAGGCATTAAATTAATTATCGCTCACATGCCACACATGGTATTTCTCACGCTGAAATTTTGTCAAGCAATTCAAAACTCTAGCCACTGGTCGCTTCTGTGCCCAGAAAATCGGTTAGTTATGCAGCCAGGCACCGCGCCGTTTTCAGCGGAAAAAAAAACCTCACTCGCACTTGGTGAGGAAGTCCCATATACATATACATGGTTAGTTGGTTCCAAGTGAAAGTATCCCGCGCTGCGCTCCAACTACTACAACAACATGAGCCGACGTCACAGGTAACAACTCTGTAGTCTCGTGAGAGTTCAAACACACGCACAGGGCCGCTTCTACTGTCTGAGAGCGAGCGCTCATGGTCTCAGGAGCTAGGAAACCAATTCGCGGCCGTAAATCCGGGCCATCAGACCGTTCTTAGCGCATTTTTACCGATCCGGGCTCTGTTGATCTGTACACTCGATCTGTAACCGAGGTCACAGACTGATAACCGATCCAAATCGGTTCATCTTTACACTCCTTATATATATATATGTATATATATATATATATATATGTATATATATATATATATATTAGGGGTGTAAAGATTAACCGATTTGGATCGGTTATCGGTCTGTGACCTCTGCGATCTGAGTGTACCGATCAGCGGAGCCCGGATCGGTCCAAATTCACTACGAAAGGTCCGATGCACCGGATTTATGGCCAAGAATCGGTTCTCGGCTCCTGAGCGGTCTCTCTCATGGCGCAGAAGCCGCCTGTGTGTGTTTGCGTTCTTTAGCGAACGGTGGGTGGTTCACTTACCTGGGGTTGAAGCTTATTGGCCGGTTAACTGCCAATCATGCGAGCGGCGCGGGCTGTATGCGGAAGCGAGCACAAAATGTTTGCACTGTATAGCTGTGTCCCAATTCGCATTGTGCGGAGGGCGGGTTTCCCGCCGCCTACGTCGTGTCTCGTCAGGAGATCTACTCTATGGGTAAGTTAAGCTAAGTTTCCTTTTATTGAGCTGTGGTTAAATTAATTTGGTGCGCTACCGCTATTTATGGACATGGTTCCTATAAGTGGTTAACTTTTGTGCCAGTGTTGTGTCGCGTTGATAAAACTTTCACTGTCGGTCTGATGTTTCACTATCGGCTCAGTAGTCTGCATAGCAGCTATAGACCATAACAATTGTATGATACTAGCGTTTTTATTGTCACGGTTAGTGGATTGGGTGATTTATTTAGACAACATTCATGTATTGGCAATGTATATTTGATTTGGGCTAAAATTGACTTGGCTAATTTACTTTTGTGTGGAAAATACAATGTATAATCAGAATTGGTGCATTTCTGTATTAAATAACTTTAAAGGAGACTGAGGTAATGTTATGAGATGGAGAGAATGTATTATTCAGTCTTAAGAGCTCTCTCTGATTTTCTTTTTTTTTGTTAAGAAAAGTTAATTACAGGCATAAAAAGACATGTTGGATTTAACATGCTAGTGTTTTCTATAACTGCCTAGTAATATCTATCTTCTTGTCAGTGATATGTTACACTTTTATACAGTTACTGAAACTGTGACTGAAGCACTAATTCTGATTCATTCAGATTTTTGCCTTTAATAGGCAACTTGCTTGTTTTATAACTACTTTTTTTATTTTTGATATCTACCTTATCTACCTTTGTACTGAATTGAAATTAACCGAACCGGATCGTATCGAATCGTATCGAATCGAATCGAATCGTACCGGATCGTTTACTAATTTTATGAATCGTCCCTGAATCGAATCGTAGCCTGTGAATCGAGATTCGAATCGAACCGTTTTGTGAGTGAAAGATTCACACCCCTAATATATATATATATATATTGGTTCATTCATATATTGCATTGGTTCATTCCTAAAATCAACTAGTTCTGTTTTTTCACATTTTTAAGACTAACAGCTACAGGACTCAGACTGAACCTGTGAGTCAAGTAAACAACCAAAAGCACTGAGTAGTGCATTGTTAATCAAAAGCCTTATCTCCTCAGTGTCTTTCTCAGTGGCACAGCAGCAGTATGAGTTTTTGCCATCTCCAAAGTGTATGAAAAGGTTGTAGTAGAGCAGCTAACTGAACACCTAGATACCAACGCTTTTCAAAATCCTTTTCAGTTTGGTTTTAGAAGGAAATACTCCATAGAAACGGCTTGCTCCTACTTCTTAGAAGAAATTAAATCAAGTTTAGACCAAGGAGGGGTAGTAGGAGCAGTCTTTCTGGACTTACGAAAGGCCTTTGACACCGTAAATCACCGTACACTATTGCATAAATTATCAAATTATAAACTGTCTAATCAAACAATAAACTGGTTTAAATCTTACCTGAGTGACAGAAAGCAGTGTGTTAGAGTAAATCGCACAGTCGCCCTTTAAAGACTGCACCATGGGAGTTCCGCAGGGCTCTATATTAGGGCCTCTGCTTTTTAGTTTGTATATTAACCATCTCCCCTCGGCGTGTGATTCCAATGTCATCATGTATGCGGATGACACAGTCCTGTTTACTCATGGGAAAAATGCTGCAGATGTGGCCGTGAGATTAACAGGGGACTGAAGAAGGTGGCTGATTGGTTGCAAAATTCTAGTCTCACTCTAAATGCAGAAAAGACAGTTGCAATGTTTTTTACAAACAGACGAAAACTTCTAAATTATCCAGTCATTCATATAAATGGGAAGAAAATTAAAAATGTCAATGAATTTACATATTTAGGTGTCACGTTGGACTCAACATTGACTTTTAAAAACCATGTAAAAAAGCTCAGAAATTCTCTCAAATTTAATCTGGCAAATTTTAGGTATATACGAGGATTTCTGACTATTGAGGCATCACACATGTATTTAAATTCCATGATTCTCTCTCGCTTTCTATATTGCATGACAAGCTGGTCGCAGGCATGCCAAACAGCCTTAAAGCCCCTTGAGTCAATTTACAAAAACGCTCTAAAGATTCACGACAAAAAGTCTAGACAGTATCACCACTGTCATATTCTTTCTAAATATCATTTTTTAAATTTTGATAACCAAATAATGTACGCAAACATCTGCCTAATTTTTAAAATGATTCATGGTATTGCTGCCCCTCCTCTGAGAAGGTTTGTTACGCTGACCTCTGAAAAAACAACTCGAGTCACCAGGGCGACCTCTAGAGGAGAAGTGCAGCGCTCCAAAATGTAGGACTTCTTTTAGTAAAACTGCTTTCTCTTTTATTGCCATGAGTCAGTGGAATCGTTTGCCAAATGAGATTATAACATGTACAAGTTTTCAAACGTTTGCACATCAAACAAAGAAATGGCTAATATCAAAGCAAATTTGCACTCATTAGTGATGGTTAGGACTGTTGAGTGTGTGTATGGATGTATAATGATGGAATTTTTTTGAATGTTTTAGAAATGGCATAGTGATGGTTGTAATTTTCTCTGATATGTATGCACATATGTGATTATTCTTATGCACTGGTCTATCACCCATTTACAATCTCTGTCATAGTATATTTCATTAACATCAACCTGTCCCGGGACGACAGGTGGAAATGAGCATTTTTGCTATAACCTGGCACCTGCATCTTTCTTTTGTTTATTTCAAAGGTCAATGAAATGTTGTGCACTGTCCCTGTGCAAATAAATAAACCATACCATACCATACCATACCAAGGCCCTAAATTATACAAAATTGACTTTTGTGAGCTTTAATTTTTATAATGTTACCTCAGTCTGTCTACATCTCCAAACCTCAAAATGCTCTGTTCATTAATTTTCAGGTTAACAGCTACACCTTTTACATTTTCTAGAGTAGAGACTGGGAATTCCAAGGCTGAAATCATCCAGATGATTCTAGTGAAGGTGTATGCAGTTTAAGCATACAGGGGAGCACTTCCGGGGTGGAACAGAGTGTTTCTGTTTGAGAGAAAAATTTGGCCTAAACATGCAGGATTTCTGTGTTAAACAAAACACAACTCCAGGTATGTTTGTGATGAGGAAACAACATTATAACATAGATCAGAACTAGTGTAATATGGGTCCTTTAATATAATACGTTTATGCTCTATACAATATTCATTATACTGTATAAATAAGGGTAAAACAACAATCAGATCCTAACTGATCTGGGTTTGTGCTGCTGGATCAGTGAGATGCTATTTCCTGCCTTCATCTTATTGTTTTATAGGTCAACCAAAAAAATCACTTCTGATGTATTGATCATCACCGGAAGCCAAGTGTTCTGTATAACCATTCATTCTACTCCATTTGAGCACAGAAGAAAAGAAAACGAAAAAAGTAATAAACAAAATATTTCCTTGTAAGGTTTGAAAATGGATTGTTGTTGTGTCTTTGAGCAAGATACTTCACCTACCCACCCACATATGAATGAAATGAGTGAAAGATGATGATGAGATTGGGCTGTTGGTGCAGACAGCCAGCCATGTCTCTTTTAACTTGCCCCAGGGCAGTTGTGGCCTCAGTAGTATCTTACCACCATGTTA